>OY728151.1:1248757378-1250007378 GCA_963277665.1 Viscum album | reverse complement strand
GTCTGGATATAATTAGAGACAACATAATGTTTTTACGCATCATGCATAACCATGGTAGTAAGTTATGATTTACCAACATGATGGGCCATGTACTGTGAGTACTACTCCATACACCAAAATTATTTATTACATCAATAGATAATTAAAGATGAAAGTTTCTCGGCTCATTTCTAAATTCAAGATACTCATAATAAATTTTCTTCCACTGAGGAGAATCTAGTGGATGACGTAGGTTTCCATCTTTAATTCCTATATTTGTATTCCTTGTCAAGTGTATCTCTATTTCCTAACATTTATATAGTCTTATAAACCATACAATGATAATAGAGTACTATAACTATTTTGAAGTATTGGATTAACTTTTATTGTATTGATCTATGTTACACTTAGGGAACTTTATGAGTGATTCATGGTCCTTGAAAAACAGTATGAAATAATTTGGAAAATCATGTATTTTTTAGAGATCATGCCCATTGAAAGTAGAATTAGTTTAGTGTCATATTTTCAAATGGTAGTTAATTTTCTTCTTGTAGAATATCATTCATGAGGCCAAGTAGTTCTTCAAATCTAGTGCCACTTCATCTACTACTAGCTTTCAAATTATATGACTTCAATACAACTGGAAACATTATTTATTTAGTACAACAGGTATACAATGGTATCTTGGAATATCTATTTAACTTCTCAAACAACTTTGTACAACCACAAAGTTCATATTCAATTTCCACTTTCATTTCTTCCATGTGATCTCCATCATCATTTACACTAGTATTCATTTCCAATAATTTATAAATCGTAGTATCATGTCAATTGGTGTGCACATTTAGTCTTTCCTTATCTTTAGTCCAACATTTAAAGATCTTATCTATTTAGTGTCAAATAAAATTTTCTTCCAACTATTTTGGACTATTCTTTCTTTAATAACAATAACGTAAACAGGGAAAAAGGATTGACAATGGTCGTATACATTCTCTCTTGAAAACATGATGAACTCCTTGACACCATCTTCATACCCTTTTTTCAAACAATTATCGTGTATCCATTTTTTATTCATATCCTTCTTATTGGGTTCCTAACATATTAATATTGTTTAGTAAATAAATAAATAAACATAATGTATTCATTTTCAAAGGATAAAGTTATAGACAATTATAATAATGGAAACCCAACATTTAATGGTTTCAAAGAATTTTAGTATTCTTTAAAAAAATGGGTAATTGAATTTCAGAAAATAATTACTCAACAATGGTAGGATTTATCCTTTAAATTCATCAAATTTTAAATTTTTAGAAAATTGTTGTGCTCATCATCTCATATTCGGAACATTTATCATTTCATTTTCTTGTTTGAAACACATCCTCCATCTCTTATGGACATGAACCTATGTTTCATGAAATATTCTAAGAGCCAATCACACATGGGATGACTACTGGTCATATTAGTACAAGGAACATAAAAGAAATGGGGGGTGATTTTCAAGAAACTAAATGAAATAAATGTTCAGGAGATAAAACTAATGAGGATGATAGATATATATAAAAGATATGGGGGATGAGTCTCAAGCAACAAATTTCAATAATAACTATTTCTTGTCACACATAAAGCCTTTCTTAAATCCCCTAAACAAATTAAAATATAATATAGGAAATTAAGGTGAAATAAGAAATCCAAATATGATAAACAAGAATAATAAGCTCTCATTCAATAAACTTTAAGATATAAAAATTTATTGATAAATAATTTTAATAAATAAATATTTATTTCATATATATGGATGGTAATCAGAGATTATTAGGGGTTGAACTAACAAATGCATACCTAAAATGATGAATACCTAAAAACAATTTCTAATATATAGAATTTGATAACCTCTAGTATATTTTTTGGAACAAGTGATGTAAAAACCTAAGGAATTATTACATTTAATATTAATTTTTTATCAAGTATTTGAAAACATATAAAGACTCTTGGGATTTTATATCACCACACTGACCCATCACAAGGATTCTAGGGAGTACATCACATTAGATCTACCCATCTAAGGATTCTAGGGAGGCCATCAAAAACACATCAACCGATCCTTAATAATCTATATAGGTCCATAAATAAGTTGGCCTAAATCAATAATACACATCAATAAGATATATCACAAATAAGGGATAAAAACACGCTAACCCTTGAAACATCTATCCCATGAACACTAGCCTCTACCATGATAGAACGACTCCCATGAGGTCAAATTTTCTAAGTGGACTTACCTTACTTCACCCATAAATATAATTGGAATTAAAAAATTAATATATCTATAAAACATCACTCCCCATTTAAAGTCTCTACTACACAGATATAAAAATGAGTAGTTAATTTAATACGCCTACTGGAAGTTGTCTCATAGGCTACCCAACCACCATCATGGAAATTGATACATAAAAAATTATATAGATGATGTAAAATACGATGGCAATTCTACCATTTGGTTAATTCACCTATTTACCCAATGAAAATAAAGCATGATCCATCCACACTTTTACATAAATAAAGAGTACCTTACAAATATCCTAAATTAATTCATAACTACAATTGAGACAGAAGGAGATACTCATATAGCCTAGGGGAAAAGTAGAAAATTCTCACAGTATAGGTGTTTCACACTCTAAAAATTCCATGTATCAAAATGGATGATCTCTATAGAGAAATCTGCAAAATGGATAACTCACCACACACACAGTTGCAAAACAGCCTCCACCACAACCATAACCATTTATGTATTACACCCTAAGTTCCCCAAGAGAATGTAAACAAAGACTTTAATTTGAGATAAATCAAGGGAACACTTCTGTTTGAGACTTGGATTCGTTCGACCCTTGAATCTTTTGAGCCTTGGAATTTTTCGAGCCTTAATTTTTTTTTGATTCACCAAGGAGGTGCACAGATAGTGGGTGGATTCTGTAAAATGATTTGGATATCGTAACGAGTTTGTGACTAGTTATGGTTTTTTAAATACATCGAGACACTTTTATCATCACTTCCAAAAAAATAGTTATAAATATGTCATTTATCTACAATTAAGTAATAAGCGCTGATAAAAGGCATCTTCATCAGTGATTTTTTAGCACTGATAAAGATAGATCTTTATCAGTGCTAACAAAGTGGATATAAAAGTCATCTTTGTTAGTGCTAAAGTTTTAGTGCTGATAAAGATGTATTTTATCAAAGTTTATTACTTAAGTGGTGATAAAGGATTTTTAATTATAATTACTAATAAAAAAAATGTAAATATATATATATATAATTATATATATTTATATATATTTATTAAATATATATAAATATAAATATATTAAAATATTCTTTATTTAAATTTAATTATTATAATTTTATAAATAAATAAATATATAATTATTTATTTATAATTATATAATTATTTTTTAAAAATAATATTTATATCATTATATATATTTTTGTATAATTATATATTTAATAAATATATATAAATATAATTTTATTATATATAACCATTATTTAAAGAAATTTATTATAAATTTAATAATTATTTAAATATATATAATTATTTATTTATAATTATATAAATACTTTTTAAAAATAATATTTATTTTTTTATAATTATAAGTATATAAATGTTTAAATATAGTAAAATTACATTTATAAAAAAAATTATTTACAAATATTTTTTTACAAATATATTTTTAACATTATTATTGAATGTTTAATTTTAAGTGCATGCATGTTAAAAATGAGAAAAATTAATAAATTAAAAATTAGAACACTAACAATAATGAAAAAATGGATATCTTTAATGTGTTTTCATTGTATATAAAAATGAATAAATTATGTATATCGGAAATCAATATAACACGCATTTTATCTGTGTAAAATTGGAAAGTCAAACCACATTCAATTATGTCCATTACTCTATAAAATTAGTCTGTATTTTAAATTTATATTAATTATTAATTATAATCCATAATTCACTAAATATATGTTTATTTAATATAAATCATAAATATTTTTTATTATATAAATCATGTTAATGTACATTCATATATATCTATATATTTAATATATATTATTTATTAATAATATCAGTAATTATTTAATTAATAAAATGTTTAGTATTTTTCTCAATTTTTTTATTTTTCATTTTTATTTTTTTTATTTTTCATTTTTTGTGTACCTATATATTTAAAATATAAAATTTATTATAATTTATAATTTATATATAGTATAATAAATTTATTCATTTTTATCAATATTTATTTAATTAATAAAAACATTAATAATTGTTTTAATAAATTAATTTTTTATTTTTTATTTAATTGTTTCATTTTATTCAGGACATTATTAGTGTTAGAACCACTCTGATAAAGGATCCCATTATGAGAATTAAAAAGAGCATTGATAAAAGGAATCATTTATGAGTTTTATAAATAAAGTGATGATAAAGGGTGTCCTTTATGAGTGCTAATGAAAAATAACGAATAAAGGGTTCATTTTATCAACACTAAAACCAAAGTTCTAATAAATGGTAAAATTTATGAACTCTTTTCCCTAACACTGATAAAGGCAAGCGCTATTAAATGTATGTTTTTAATAGTGATTCTTAGAAGTTATTATTATATTTGAACTATAAAATTGATCGATAATACTTCGAAGAACCACCAAAGTCCAATTCATAGGCTCATGACATATCTTATGAAATCTAAATTGTCCACTTAGATTAGCCGTTGTTTTGGGGATGATAAGATATACTCAAAATAAACTATGATCCTAGTTCCTTTTGAATATTGTGTCATAACCAACACTTGAAATGGGGATATCTACTAGAAATTATTCTCCATAGAACAACATGTAGTAGAACTATTTTTGACATGTAGAGACTACCAAGATTATTGATAGTGAAGGTATCCCTAATAGATAATAAGTTGGATAACATTATTATTAAATCCAAAATTACCCATATTATATCATTCTAGAGAGGTGTACAGGGTAATCCTACCATAAAATTCAAAGAGACATTATCCCACTTCCATTCCAGAATGAGCAGAGGCTGTAATAATTTAGTGGGCCTTTGATGCGCGGTCTTCACATTCTGATAGGTAAAACAACTTTCCATGAATCCCAATATCTCTTCATGTATCCCTAGCCACCAGAACATTCTATAGATATCACAAAACATGTTTTTTTTTGTCTGGATGTACCACCCATCTAGAATCACAAACTCTCTTATTAGCTCCTTGAGTAAGACTATAGAAACCCATTCACAGCCATGGACAAGAATAACATTGACACTACTAAGTAACCATCATGATAGTGGTTCTCTACCATATAAGTTTTCCCTAAGAGCTAATCCCTCCTTATAATATAATTTCTCTAACTTTATTAGGTATAAAAGAATAGGTATAAAAGATGTTGAAGTTAGAGGTATGTGTCCCTAGGACTCCTAGATAGCTAGATGCATCTCTACAAATAGTTTCATCAACCTCTAATCATTGTATGACTCCCAAACTGCCTCTGTCTATGTATTATAGGTCATAGAATTAGCAATGACATTTCCCTTTCTTGTGGTATAATCTATCTTAATATTGAAGGACTTTCAGTACTCAACCTACCTTCTTTGCTCAAGGTTCAAGTTTCAATGTGAAAATATTTACTTGAGACTCTTTTAGTCCAAGCACACCAAAACCTCTCACCCAATAAATAGTTCTCCAATATATCTAGCGTTATACCCCCAAAATAACTCCTAGTCATCCGTAATTTGGTTCCTCTCATGTTGTATCAAATTTCAAGATCTATAAGTAACCACTCAATCTGTCAACATCAGAACTACTATGAGTCCCACTTTGGATGTGTTTAAATACACGGTATATTCCATACCCAAGAAAGGTAAGGCGAGGATTGGTGTTGAGGAAATATTTCTCTTCAACTCTTGGAAATACATTTTGTAATCATCTGGACAAGAAAATCACTCCATTGTAGGCCATCCTAGACATCGATGCTAAGATATGGGAGAAGTCCTAGATGAAACATCAAGAATCACCTTCTAGACCTAGAAAACAATGAATATTGTATACATTCATAGTTCGTTCCCAAGATAGTATAACTTAAAACTTATATGTTCCAACTATAACTCCATCCTCTAAGATAACATAACATAATAAGCCTACTCTATAAATCCAAAAATTGAATTTGGATGGATTAGAATAAATATAATTCTCTCTCAGTGTACTTAGGATTAATTCCAGATGTTGAGAATGATCGTCTATAGACTATGAGTACACTAAGGTGTCATCTATATAAACTACCACAAACTGATCCATAAATGTGTGAAATACCCATTTCATCAAGTCCATAAATTTCACTAGTGCATTCATTAGAACTAACGACATCACTACAAGCTCACAAAATATATTACTTAGCTTAAATTCATTCTAGAGTATATCTGATGGTATCACCCTCAATTGATTGTTCAATGACCTTAAGTCAATCTTACAGAAGATCTATTAACCTATAATCTAATCAAATATATAATTGTTTAATGGAAGGTGATACTAATTCTATAGTTTCATTTGGTTTATACTCTAATAATCCACACATAAGACCAATGTTCGATCATCCTTGCTTTTGAAAAGCACGGGGGAATCCCATGATGAAGTAATAGGTTGTATGAATCCCTTTAATTCCAGATATTACAACTAAACTTTCAAATCATTCATATATGTTGTCTCCATCCTGTAATGTAATGATTTGTGCCTTACCGACACATTACATTGATAATTTTAGGGTTTGAGAGTGCTTAGAATAGGATAGATAAGTTTTGGTGGAGTTTGGAACTATAGAACTGCTGTAGCAGGAGGTTCACAGTGTGAACCCGATTCACATCTTGACTCTGTGGTTTACTGATTGTAAATCTAGATATTCCTTGGATTTTGTGAATTTGAAGGGTGGTTCGTGAAATAAATTCATGTCCTGAAAAGTGAATTCATGGAGTGTATTAATTTAGGTTGAGGTTACTTAATTTTTTGTGGAAACCAACGAAATGGGGATTGATGACATAAATGAAATTCATCTCTTGTAATGTGTAGAACACATAGAATTGAAATTGTGAATATGGAATTCATGATGTGAAATAGAAAAGTTATTGGTTTTTTATAAACCTAGTTCAGATGATTTTTCTCTTATTTGAATCTTCCTCATCTAGTAGTACAGAAAAACCCTAGGCATTTTTGGTAGTCTTCCTGCCCATCTACTCAGCCTAGATCCTCGAGTTCTAGTGGTTGAGTTTCCGAAATATATGGTGAGTTATTCCTTTTTTTCTTTATTGTTTATTTTCATTATTACCTCAAAATTTTTTGTGGTGATTCCTTTTTTGTTTAGGGAATGTTTTGGGTTTTTTCTTCATGATCTGTTGATGCAGGGTGGGTTGATCCATCGTTTCCTTGTACAATTGTGGTTTTAGGGAAGTTTCTTCATCGCTCTGTAGTGCATTGTGAGATCTAAATGAATTGTTGAGGTACAAAATACTCGTTATCTCCTTTTATACATGCTATCTATGGGGATTGTTTGATTTTTCTTTCTATTGGTTGGATAGTACGGGTTAGTACAATAAGATAATTAATTGAAATAACTAAAATTGATGGGTATCGAGGATATATCACATGATTTATTGATTTTATATATGTTGTTAATTGTATTGTACATTTTTGTTTCCATTACTGAAAATAATAGCTATTGGGATCCTTATTTTTGTTGTAGATGATATATGTTGATACCCTTTTTCTATTATTGTGTGATCACACCCTAAATAAAAGTGTAAGGAACATATATTTGGATAATAAATGGTTTTCCATGGAAACCTAGTTTGTGTGATAATACCCATGCTAATTAAAGAGGTAACATAATGAAATCCCTTGAATAAATTATGGATGTCGGTATGTGTTGTTGTTGTTTGTTATTATTCCTGTAGTGTTGTCCTGTGTGGGTTGGGCTACTGTCTGATGAAGGAGGTGACTGACTGGGTTGTGTGATGTGTGGGTTTGGGATGTGGTGTTTGGTTGGAATTAATGTATTGTGGGATGTTTTGTGATGTAGTGCATAGTGGTTGTGGTGCAAAGATGTTATGGTGAGTAGTTTCAGTGATGTGGGGTTATTGTGTGCGGCAGTTGAGTTATGATATGTGGTCAAGATGTGTAATGTAAATTTTTTGTGTTGATTTGTTTTGGATAGTGTTGCATAGTGATTATGGTGGATGTGACGTGTTGTGGCAATGGTTTTGTGATATGTTTCAATTGTGGTGGTTCGTGGTTGTTTTAGTTTCCATATTTGAAATGGAATAAATTGTGATGATGAAATGTAATGAAATAGGCTGGTAAATAAATGAAATGTGCTGCAAATGGATGTTTGGTAAAATATATTAAATTAATTGAGTAGTAAATTAATAAGTAGTGTGCATGTGAATGAATTGGATTAGTAAATAAAATTATAATTTCATGGATTATGTTTAAGTTGTGTGATGCGTTTCATATAGTGGTAGTTGTGGTTATGATGGTTGGAATGTGGTACGGTGGTGGTGATGTGGTGGGAATTGGGATAGTTGTTGTGAACTTTGAGGTTGGGTATTGTCTTCTATATATATCATGTATCGTTAGGTTATTTCTATATGTTCGCCACCTAAGTAGGATAATGTTACCAATGCTAATAGGTTATGGGTTCTTGGTGTTTTCTGCAACATCCTGGATGGTGGTGAAACAGATAGCTGGATACCCCCTCTTCTCCACTCTTCCTTCAACAACGGTGATGATATGGTTTGGTTTTAGAGATTAACCCATAGAGTTGGACAAGGTATTTTCAAAAGATATGTGATGTGATGAGTCAATTATGTGATGTGATATGTGGTGGGGTCATGTGTGGTCAGAGGAGGGAATATTATTTATTTTATTTACGTTAATGATACCAAACTTATCTGTTTATGTGATGATATGTGGTGTAATGACCTAGTAGTATTTGGACAAGATGAGATGTAAAATCCAAAGTGTCTTCAGGTAGTACTTGGTGTGGTGAAGCATGATGTGAGGATAGGATGATAGACCTTATTAGGGTGGGGCAGGTAGGGATGCATACCAACCCACATCTTAGTGGTCCAATGTTTCTTTGGGTGAGAAGTGATGTGATTTTGTTGTGATGTGACATGTGTGGAAGGGATAAGAGCACAGGAAATTCGACGTTGTAGTGTGAGAGTGGAAAATCATTGGGGAAGCAGCTATTAGGTTCCATTCTTTATTATGGTCTCAATGATATATTTCTATGTTGGATGCATGATTTTTTGACTGATACATAGTGAGGCTGGGATGTTTAGTTGACCTATTTAGGTGATTTTTTGTTTTTTTTGTTTGTTTACTAGCACATTAGCATGTTTTTTTCCATGTGAACTTGAGACATTAGTTATATCCCTAATGAGTATACTTGTATGCTCACCATACATATATAAACTATTTTTTAGGTTTACAAGAAGTATTTGGGGATGGATATGGACATTTCTATCTTTGATTTGGATCTACTGTTGAGTCACTTTCATAGAGTTTTCTTTTGGTACATTATATTGGATACTTCTATAGGTATTAGTTTATTTCTAATAATGCATTGTAAGATGGATTTGGGTTTCATTTTATATTATTTTATATAGTTTTTTCATCATATATCTCAGTTCTTTTTATTATAGATGGTAATGCCTCCCATTTATGTGATTTGTATTCCCTCAGTGCTTATCGCCACCCTGGGGCGTACTGGAGGCATGAATCAGAGGAAATTGTCTCTATTCCATCATTGCGGTATCTTTTTAGGGAGGGGACCAAGACAGAGTGGTATTAGTAATGATGGTTGAGATATAGGATATATTTCAATTTTAGGAATAGTGAGGACTGCATGTTTTGTTAGGTTAGTGTGTGACATGGGATAGAGAGATCGGCTAGAACATGAGATTTTAAGGGCCCTGTGATCAAGTGTACAAACTCTAAGATTATTCAATGACCATGTGATGTGTACCAATCAGTAGGTTAAATACATAGGTGTGCTACATGCATCATGATCGATTGTGTTTGGGTTTAAATTGGGTTGTTGCGGGAAATAAAATGAAATAAATAAATAATTTTTTTAAGAATCCATGCTACCAAACATCGGATGTTCTCTTTTATTTTTAGTAATTGATCCTGTTCATCATCAGTGGGTAGCTCAGGTAGTTGTGGTTCGTCAGGATGATATGTTTGATCAACACTAGGTTGACCTGATAGAGGAGGATGGGTCATGGTATAAATCATTTCATGCCTTTCCATGATAGAGTTTGGGAAAGTATAAGGGAAGAATCTCTAATTTGGAGATTGAGAGATGGATAGAGGATCTTGAGATTACTTCCTATATGATTCATACATGGGCTATGTGGAGCTATGTGTAAGTTGTGGATGTTGTTTCTTAGTGTCCATAAGGAGGTAATTGTGTTGTATCCATAATTTCATAGGGAGTTCTATTTAGAGTTCCTTTCATTGATGACAATGGTAGAAAAGCATTAAGAGTTTCTATAACGTTAGTAGGGGATCCTGAGTGTGTGAGAGATCGGGATCAGGTTCAAGGGACTTTTTCCCTTTTCCTCTTACTGTTTTCTTTATTAGGAGTCTAGATCGTAGCTTCTGGAGGATTATTTTCACACAATGATCTGGTATGTGGTTACCCAATTTATGATCACTATGTATCTAAAAATTTAGAAAAAGGTGGAGGTTATCGAGCTGATCATTTCACTGGGAGTTCATCCTTGAGAGAGTGTATAGCTGGGAATCTTAAGAAGAAGGGCTTCAGGAAGTGGCCCATGGGTGTTTAGGAATTTGGGGTTCCAATCATTGGGGAACCAACCACGACAGATCCCTTTCCCTTATTTAGGGATTGGTGTCACCCAATCACCATCCAAAGGCTTCCTGTTTTCATTTTTTATTTTTGGAGGATAGGGGAACCACCATGATTAGTTCCTAACCACCAAGGGAGTCTAGTATTATGTGGGTATTCATCCCCCTTTTTTACAGTAGTAGTAGTTTCCTCTGAGGTAGTTTCATCGTTAGGGGTTGTCGATTAATATTCAACAGCAGAGGTCAGGTGGTGCTCGTAGAGTCAAACCTCATGATGGTCCCTATCCATAGGCACCTAGGTCATAATGTGGTTATGGAGGCTAAAAATAGAGGGTAATAGGAGTTGTGCATGGTCATATTCACATGTGAGAGTCAACAACACTGGTATATCAAAGAGTTTTTTGATGTATTATTAGCTTATCATCTACCCTTTTATGTTATTTGTTTGATTTAGGAGCCTCAAACTCCTTTGTTTCTCCTGATTTGGTCCAAAATTTTAGATTGGGTGTGGAGATATTTCTAGTTCCCCTAGTATTATCTATACAAATTGGAGATCAAGATTATTTGTTTGATGTGTGCTAGGAATATAGACTAGTGATGGGGAAACACAAGTCTGTGGGGGATTTATTCATGGTTTATATACAATTATAAAATTTCCTCATATGCATGGATTGACTCCATTCTATGTTTTTAATCCTTGAATTCTTCCATATTATAGTTTCATCTTTAGATGTGGAAGGCTTACAAATAGCGTTCGTTGGTGAGTGAGTTATCAAATGGGTGGTCGGAAAGTGTAACCTCTTTTTGTAGTTGGTGGATCTGTTGTTGGAACCTCAATTTGGGAATGTTCCCAAGGTTTTGGTGGAATTATAGTATGTTTTACCAGAGGAGGTTATGAAATTAATCCCTTGATGCAATGTCTATTTTAGGATAGAGTTGTAGGTGAGTGCATCTTTGATTTTAATGGATCCCTATTAGATAGAGCCTATGGAGCTGTGAGAGTTTAGGTTTTAGTTGGCTGATCTAATTTAGTGGGGTTTCATCTAATCCATTATGTTGTCATGGGGTATTCTATTGTTGATCCCCATGAAAACATGTGGTAGTCTAAGGTTGTTTATATACTACTGGGGGATGAATTAGGTGACAGTCACGAACCATTACCCTCTTCTAAGGATATATAATATTTTTTTACCAACTAATAATATCTAGTTAGTTTTTAAAGATCAATATGTGGTATGGATATCACCAATTGAGGGAAAAGAATGAGGATATACCAAATACTACCTTCAGGTGCTGGTATGAGGACTTGGAGGTCATAGTCATGTTTTCTGGTGTCAGAAATGCACCAGTTGTGTTCATGGGAATTATGAACTCCATATTTTTTGAGTTCTTGGACTGATTCATTGTTGTATTCATCAATGATATCTTGATCAACTTGATTTCATGGCAGGAGCATGCTGGTTATATCAGTTTTTCTTCCAGGTTCTGCAATGACACCAACTATATGTAAATTTTCCCAAATGTGTGTTCTAAATTCCACAGGTGTGTTTCCTAGTATATTTGTTGTCTCAAATGAGAGTGGTAGTGGAGCTATGGAAGATAGAGGTTATTATTTCTTTGAAAGAACCTAAGAATTTGTAAAAGGTTCACATTTTCCTTAGTTTAGTAGGGTATTATTAGAGGTTTGTGTCTAATTTCTCTCAATTTATAGCCCCACTAATATTTTTGACCAGAAAGGACTAGATTTTTCATGGAGTGGTCATTTCCATGCAATGTTCAGTTACTTGAAATATAAGTTGGTTAGTGATTCAGTTGCCTAAGGTGGGTGTTTTATTTGAGATTTTATATATCGTATCCTTTTTGTGCTTGGGATGAATATTTATGTGGAAAAAAGATTTTATCTTATTTGGGTCTAGGTAGTTAGTTCCCCTTGATTATAATTATTCCACTCATGATCTAGAGTTATAATTAGTCATGATTGTGCTAAAGTTATTGTGACTTTTCTTTATAGGTGAGGGCTTTTTGTTTTTCATAGAACATAAGATCCTAAAATATGTTTTCTCTAAACGATATTTGAATTTAAAATAGTGGTTTTGGAAGGATTTTCTTTAGGATTATGAGTTTTATTTGTCTTACACCCTACGGAATGAAAATGTGGTTGCTGAAATGTTGATTCGGAAGTCTGGAGAAGTTGCAGTTTGCGAATTTATTGATGTTTGAAGAGGTATGAAGGATATTTCCACAATTCATATTAACATTGGAAAGATAATTGGATGTGGTTGTCTTTATTATATTACTATAGAATCACCTGTGGTGTAGAAGGTGGAGGAGTCTCATTGGTGAGACTTAGAGGAATATATTTTGTGTGACTGTGTTGGCCACGGTGATTCCCCTGAGGGATGGTCAGAACCAGGTGTTGATCTAGGGGAGGCTTTTTGAATTTGAATCATGAGGAAGTTATCCATTTGTTTCATAGATCACATTTAGTGGTGAATCCTTGTGTAAAAAATTTGTATCATGTCTTGAGAGGACAACTTTGGTTGTTGGGGATGAAACAGATAGTGGTAGAGTTTATGGAAACACGTTAGGTTTATAATTAGTTGAAAGTGGAACACCATGTTCTTTGAGGTTTTTTGTAGTCCTTGGATGATCCCATGTGAAAATGGGAAGAAATATCAATAGATTTCATCATAAGGTAACCCTAGGATCATGGAGGTTGTGATGTGGTTTGGGTGATAGTTGATCGAATGATAAAGTCTGCTCATAATCTTGCGATCCATGAATCAATCACCATGGATTTTTTAGAGAGTTTCTATGTGGAGAATGTGTTTATGATTCATGGGGTACCAAGGGACATCATATCTAATTGGAATAATTGTTTTTCCTCGTGGTTCTTTAGGGGATTTCAGCATGATTTTGACTCCTAGATTTACCTCTGCATTTCTTTCCACCCTTAGATAGATGGGCAGACAGAGTGGAACATCCACAAATTTTAGGATATGTTGTGAGCTTGTATTTTTTACATTGGTGGATTGTGGGAAACACACTTTTCAATTTTTTATTTTCATACAAAAACAATTTTTACCCATCCATTGGAATGACCCTGTTTGAGGAATTTTATAGATAGTCATGTCATCCGTTGTTGTGTTGGATGAAGGTTTGAGAGTCAATAATTGTTGGCCCTAATGTGGTGTAGAGCATGACCGGTAATATCTAGTTGGTTTGAGAGGGGATGATGGAATCAATAGACTATTAGAAGGAATTTTTTCAATAAATGAGACCCTAGATTTTATGGTTGGAGAACATATGTTATTGACACTCTCTCCTCGATGAGGGCAGTAGAGGTTTGGAAAGGGTAGTAAGCTTTATCCCAACTTTATTAGGACCTTTACGGTGTTGGGGTGTATTGGAAAGGTTGTGTATCGGTTGGAATTTCCACCTTGGTTGGAAAGGATCCAAGACAACTTTCACTATCTCATCTTTATCGGTATATTCATGATGACTCTCACATTATTGACTGGGGAGAGATAGATACCAAGGATGACGTGACATCTGTGGAGAGACTAGTATATATCCATTATCATCAAGAGAATGGGTTGTTTGGATGAAATATTCCATTGGTTATCATGTTTTACAGACATAGTGGTATGGATCAGAGTACATGGGAGTGAGAGACGCAGTTTCATGCCAAGTACCAGGAGTTTTTTTGTTTTTTTCTTTTCCCTATTTTGTTTTGAGGATGTGATTTTTGGATCTCACTATTTTATGAGATATTTTTTTCTTATTGATGTGTGATTTTTTATTATGTTTCCAAAAAAACATAAAAGGGGAAGTCATGATTCCTAATCAATATGTCTTATATTGTGGTATGATTAAAATTATGTGGGTGAGTCAATGATACCCAAATTTATTTTTATCTTGACGTGGAAGATGTGATGTCCTGATATATGTTTTTGAGAAAATGTTTTTTTTGGTTTTGGATATGGATGGTTTTGGGTTTATGAAGGTTGAGATAGTTTTGTGGATGGTTGGGTGGAATGTAGAGGCTCATGGATGGTACTAGATGAGTGGTTTTGTGCCCAATGAGAGGTTGTTATTCGGTTGTGTGAAGTGTTATGTGGGTGTTTTGGTTTTTTATGTTTGGGTGGTGGTAGTGTTGAGTTGTAACGAGAACCCTGAGTGGTATCTCACGTGGTGGTTATTCAGACCCCTTCCTTTTCGTCGATCTTGGTTTTTATTCTCAAGGTAAATAATCATTTTATTGGTATCTAATGTAATTTTACATGCCTTCTTAGCCCATTACTTTGTTTTTTTTTGTGGTTGTAGAGTTCTCAGAGGAGGCAAAAGGAGGTTTGGTTAATGTTGGATCTGTAGAAGTGTGGCAGTAGGTAGTTCACAATGGGAACTAGATTCACATCATGAGTTTACGATTTAAAGCCTGTTAAAATATATGTTCCAAATCCTGTGTAAGTTTCAGGGTTGGTTTTTGAAAATAATCCATTTTATGAAAAGATAATTCGTAATGTGCTTTAATTCAGGATGAGGTGACTTGATTTTCAGAAAAAATAGAAGATGTTGGAGATTCATAGATTAAATGGAATTCACACCTTGTAGTAAATGGACCATAGGTAATTCAAATCATAAATATAGAATTATGATGTGAAATGGGTAATTTACAGGTTTTTTATAAACCATGTTTGGCCAATTTTTCTCTTATTCAGTCATTCATCCTCCAGTTGTGTGGAAAAAGCCTAGGTATTTTAGGAGGCCTTCCACCCCATCCCCCCTACCTCGATCCTCGACTTATGATGGATGAGTATTGGTGATCCAAAATGAGTTTTTCTTTTTTATCTCTATCATTCCTTTGTGTTCTTCCAATAGATATTCATTGCAGTGATGTTGGTTTTGGTTGGGGGTGTGTTTTGTGTTGTCTTTTGATGATCCCTTAATATGATGTAGATTGATATATCATTTCCTTGTGAGATTGTGGTTTCAAGGTATTTTTTTCTTCCCCTCTATGATCTAAAATCTTCCTTGAGCTAGGGGATCCTTGTTCTCTTCTATACATTCTATGTGTGAGGATTGAATGATTTTTCTATTAATTGGGTGCATAGTAAGTGTTAACATTATAGGATAATTAATAGTCATAACTAAAATTGATGGGTATGTAAAAGATATTTAAGGACTTATTACTTCGATATATGTTGTTAATGATATTGTGCATACTTGTTTTTAATGATGAAAATATCAGATGTTGGGAACCTTTTTCATTGTATATGATATATGTTAAGATCCATTTTGTGTTGTTGTGTGATCGCATCCTGAATAAAAGGATAAAGAATGTATATTTGGATAATAAATGGTTTCCTATTGAAACCTAGTTTGTGTGATGATACTCATGATAACTAAAGAGGTAATGTGATGAAATCCCTTGAATAAATTATTGAAGCCACTATGCATTGTTCTTATTGTGTGTGCATGTACTATTTATGTTGTCTTTCGTGAGATGGGCTATTGTGTGGTGATGGAGATGACCGTTTGGGTTGTGTGATGTGTGGGTTAGTGATTCTTTGGTTGGTTGGCATGGACGCAACATGGTTAGTTGTGAGATGTGGTGTGCAATGGTTGTAGTGTGATGAGGTTATGGTGAACAGTAGTGAAGATGTGTGATGGTGACATATGGTGGTGATGTGTGGTTATTGTGTGGGGTAGTTAAGATGTGGTTGGGATGTGTGATGAGGGTTTTCTTTAGTGATTTGGTTTGTTCGAGGTAGCATGATAAAGACGATGGATGCGAGGTGTTGTGGTGATTGTTGTGTGAGTTGTTCCAATTGTGTCATGGTGTGGTTGTGTTAGTTTCCTAGTTAGACATGGAATAAATTGTGATGATAAAATGGAATTAAATAGTCTTGTAAATAAACAAGATGGGATATAAATGGATGTGTGATAACATGGATCAAATTAATTGAATAATAAATTAATGGGCAGTGTAAATATCAATGAAGTGTCTTGAAAAATGAAAGTGGAATCATTTAGCTTGTGTGAAAGTTGTGTGATGTGTTTCATATAGTAGTGGCAGCAGCTGTGATGGTTGGTGTCTGGTATGGTTTTGGTTATATGGTGTGTTCTAGTACTATTTTTGTGAAACCATAGGTTGGTTATGGTGTGATATCTATATATCAGATATCCTTACATAATTTCTGCACATTCCCCCACCTGAGTTGGATAACCTAACCAACACTGAAAGGTTCTTGGTTTTGGGTGTTTTCTCCAACATCCAAGATGGTGGTGACATGGATGAAGATCTATCCCCTCTTCCCCACTCTTCGTTCAACAATAATGATGATATAATATGGTGTTGGATATTACCCAGAAGAGTTGGTCCATGTGTTTTTAGATGAGATATTATGTGATGAAGTAGTGATGTGATTTGGTCTATGGTGTGGGTCATGAGTGATGGGAGGAGTGAATGATGTTGATATCCTCCACATTAACAATACCCTACTACTTGGTTATGTGATGAGATTTGGTGTGACGCCCCATGTTTCATTGAGTGAGATGATATGTGATTGTCCAAGAATCATTGGGGAAAAAAAGATGTTGTTCTTCCTAATTACAGCACATTATTCTCGAACCTGAAAGGGAAGGTTAGGTGGGGATGCATCCCGACCCACATTAGTGATGGCCCAAGTTTCTTTGGGAGAAATGTTATGTGATGTGGTTGTGATGTTACATGTATGGAAGGGATTAGAGCACAAGATGTTCAACATTGGGGTGTGAGAGTGTAAAATTAGTGGGGAAGTAGTTGTAGGGAACCTTAATTTTTTATAACCTTGATTATATATTACTATATTGGATGTGATATTTAATGAGTGATCCATGGTGAGGCTAGTATGGTTATTTGACTTGTTTAGGTGCTTATCGGTTTTTTTGTTGTTCATTGGAACATTAGCATGTTGTTTTCACATGTGAACATGAGACCATGGTTATGTCCATACTGAGTATACTTATTTTCTCACCCTATGTATATAAACTATTTTTTAGATTTCTAGGAGGACTTTGGGGATTGATTTGAATATTTCTCGCTAGGATTTGGATATGTTGTTGAGTCACTACCATTGAAATTTCTTTTGGTAATTTATATTAAGGGCTTTTATTTTTACTGGTTTACTTATGGTCATACATTATGAGATAGTTTTTGGTTTTCTTTTATATTATCTACTGGAGAAGTTTAGTGGTTTTTTATCCTATCTTCTGAACCTATTTTGTAAGAGAGGTAAGTGCCTCCAATTTAAGATATTTTTATAACCTCAGTGCTAGTTGGAAACCCATGTCCTAATGGAGGTGGGACTTGGGGGTTATTATCTCTATTCCTTCATAGAAATATTTATAGAGGGAGGGGTTCCTAACATGTAAGGTTGGATTGAAACTGGCTCATCTCCTAGAACTAACTCAATCATGATGTTGATATCCCACTCTGGAGGTAAGTTATATAATTCTTTAGGAGAGATTCCCTAAAAACAATCCGCCACTGGTGGAAAAGTATCCCTATTCATTCCACTATCATCTATAATAGGGATTTCTATCCAAGATGTGATACAATCCAATAATTACTCTATTGTTCCTATATAACTATCCTGAAGACCCCACACACCGTGGTGATAATAGAAGCCCCTACAGGAGATAGAAAGGTAACTCTTCTATTGTAATAGTTGATATGATCCTAGTATAGAACTAGAAAATCCATAACTATAATCAAATCAAAACATATAATTTCCAACATCATCATCTCACAAAGGACATGGTAACCACCAATTTTAATAGAACATTCTCTAAAATGTCTTATATCCAATAATAACACTCCTAAAAGAGAGTCTATAGTCCAAACACCATATAATCTCTCCACAACCAAACCCCAACCATTTTCAAATTGAGTGGATAAAAAGGAATTTGATGCTGATATATCAAATAAAACATAGAAATGGGTAGATGATACAAGAATCGCACCTATAATGGTCTAAGGTCCTTAATATAGACTATTTAGAATAGACTAAATGTCATTCATTTGACTCGTCACTCTACCCAAATTTCTAATCAGACTCTCATGTTTTTCTCCCTCTAGTTGGTACTATAGCACCTACCCTAAGGTACCATGCTCCCAACCATGACCTAAATTTATGGTGTAACTATATATACATGTCTTCTAAGGGCTATATGAGTCCTTCCCACACTCTGGTGCATGTCTTGATCCTCTTCCATAACTCTAATATTGTGGGCTCTGATAGAACCTCTATAGATATCCTAACATTCCATAAGGATGACACTTCACATCAATGTAAGGATACTATGGGAACGTGTATCCAATCCTACCACACTGATAGAACTCCATTGGGATGTGATCTTGAGAATGTTATCCCCTCCCCTAGATATTATTTCCACTACTGGCTTGATGATAACCATCAGAGCAGCACTTCCTGCTTCCAAAAGAAGATATCCCTAATCACCCTACTAAAACTATCTAACTACCACTAGGGACCTCCTTCAAGTTTCATTCTATGATGGGAGACTGACTCATCACATCCATGATGTTTCTCATGATAAAGATGTAAACTTGGGACCTCACCTTGTAATGAATCCCATCTTGGAAGTGCTTTTACTAGGATATCTCGTCAACTACTAAGGACAGAGAAAATGCTACAGGTCCGGGAAGCATCCATCATAATCCATCACTGAAATGTTTTCCTATGTTAGGTGTAAGAAATCCAAATATCTATCATCCATCAACATATCTAGATATAAGTTTCATAGGATCTTAACCTTGAAGTCCTTATAGGTTAAATCATATTTTTAATTGGATTACTCCAAAATATCCAACCAATGCTTGGTTGGTCCTCATTGAAGTGTCCAATGGATCATGAAGTAAAACTGAGAGGGGGTTTTGAATTAAGTGTGAATTGTTTTACTAAATTATTTTCTTTTATTTAACACCCTTCAAACCTATATCAACTGTTAGGATGATTAGATCCTATATTCAATGAAAAAAGTAAATGAAATACATCACACAGTATTTTTACAAGGTTGGGTACACAAAGCTACTCCTTATGACAACTAGTTATACCCCCCCCCCCCCAATTACAAATTCTTCACTATATGTGGGTGGTTACAACTAAGGAAACTCTCATTCCCATCAACACTATGTCACATAGTGTTCCAATCAAAAGTATCCCTTGATATATCAATTTCCTACTTATATTAGAAACTCTTGAGTCCCCTTATAGGATCTTTATACTACAACCCATGGTGTTAATAATATCCCAATGGCCTTCTCCAGACTCCCACTACAATATTATTCTACATCAGAGTCCCACTGAAGACTTCCATTAATATTGAGTCACAAAATTTATGATCCTCAGATAGAAATATCTCTTTCAGATTCAAACTACTCTGATATAACCTCGACAGGAAATATTTCTCCACAAAAAACTAGATCACCTGGTATTCTCATGTAAACTATTCAAGAATTTCAAAAACTATCAGAAAAGTACCAGATCTTTCACCCTATTCACGGATATTCAAATGATATAAACTTAAATCTGCACACTTATTACTCGGGTATATTCCCTTGGAAATAATTCCTGGATTTAGTCTCAAAAACACTGAACAATATTCATGCTTGTGTATTTATTTAAACATCATCCATGTATATAATAAAATGGATGGTATTCTCAATATAATATGTGTAAAAAAAATGTACAAACTTATCACTTTTATATATGCATTATTTCTTATGTATGCATCTTTTGAATAGTTCAAGAACATTGAACTACCTCAGTTACTTCTTCACTGTCGCATTATTTATATACTTCCAAAGAACATAATCACGGTATTGCCTATGACAGTTCCTTCATGTGTATACACATATCAATAGTAGCATATTCTAAATTTTCATCAAGTAGTTTTATCGTGATTCAATATCTTACAATTTTACTTAAATATATAACATTTTTCTTTCACACAATGTTTTTTATAACAAATTAATACAAGATATCTTCCTCAATTTGTGATTGTGAAACACCATTCATGCATGGATATCATTTAATGCATGATTCAAAATATCCATATAATAATATACATAGAATATTATTCTATATTTCTTATTCCCATAATAGTATCCATGGATTCTTTTTTTCTTTCACAATCACATAACTCAGTGTGAATGTATACACTAGTTCACAGAAATCAAACTACTCTTATACGATCGCGGAAGAAGATTCTTATAAAGAATTCATGGAATTATTGTTTGAATATAGAGTTATTACCCAGATATATTTTTCTCTCTTGGATATGAATTAATCTATGACTACTAATGACAGTGTTTGGGGGTATTTACTTAGAAATCCACACTGACTCAATGCTATGAAAATCATGGAAAACCACTTGTTGAACCGACATACTTGTTTTTGTGATGTCTTAGGTAAATCATTTGTGACAAACAAAATCATAGTAATCACAAATTAAAATTTATTCCCTCAATAAATCCTTAGTCTTATATTTTCTTTATATATGAAAATTAAGTTTCATGTTTGATTGATATCATTTAAATCTCCATTTGTCTAAATGTTTCTCAAAAGTTGCAACTCGATTGATCGGAGATACGGCATGCATAATTCAGATGAATAGAATCTCCTCCAACAAAGGTAGGAGGTAGACAACAATAGATTCATATATTAAATGGATCGGATCAACCTCATTAGATGAGATAACTTATTTACGTATGTTTAATGATAGAGAAATAGTGACTGAAAAGCATGAGTCCCACATTGGTTTTTTATTTGGTTTGTCATGTCCATTTATAATAACTCACCTCCTCAATGGGCCAAAATCATGTAACGAGGTTTTCTCCCAATGCCTACTGGCACTACCCCATGATGGATCTATTCTATCTTCATACCACCCTATATGGTATATCTGGTATACTCTTGTTTACCTCTTTATAGGAGCACTATTCATATGCACCCACTGCCACCCATGTTGGCTGGAAAGGGGTCGATTACCCACCTATGTAGTGGTTGTGGTACCCTAATCTTCCTAGTGTGTGGTAGGCCTATTTCTGTTATAAAGTCCAATCAATTATAGTTGTAAAAAATGAACAATTCCTTTCTATAATACATACCACCAAGTCACTCAAACCTCTTCATGCAATTATAAACTGTTCACATGGAACCCTTAAATCACTTCAAAATGTTTTATAAAATGTGTCCTCATTGACACGATTTTTAGCATTAAGAATATAAAATCAATCATCATAATTAGAACTCATTCACTTTTCATCTCCTTAACTTATTGAAAACAATTTCAACATCAATAAACCAATAATAATCCATTTGGGTTATTAAATCTCTCCCATTGTATTTATTGTCAATATTCACTTCATTCCAAGAGTCAATGATATATTATCCCCATTATTGAAAATATAACAAAAGATATAGGTATGTGATGGAAGTCTCATCTCCATTTTTCAAATTTTAGTAACATCTTCTCCTAACCAGAAACATATAGTATAATTTTTTTCAATGAAGGATGAAATCACCACTAGCTTAGAAAAAAAGCTAAAATTAATCAACTCTAAGTCTACATGAGAAATCATCGATATATAAAAAAGGGTGATCAAGTTTAATAATGATGATGTCAATGAATTTCTAGCATGTAATGCCAATACTAAAACCTTATATCTGGGGTTGTTAAAAATATTTTCAACCAAACTAATGCATTCATCATAAAAATAGATTAAAAACATTCAATTGCAAGAATTTACATCCACTTTTAATGTTACTTTTTATTTTATCATCAGTAAATCAATATCTATCTTTTAGAATTTATTTTTCATCATGAAAATAAGAGAATATAATCAACATACCTTAATTATGACAAGCTAAAATCTATATTTTTTAACATATATAATTATTAGATTCATAGATCACTAGATCTTCTGATATTCATAAGATATCAATTGAGATAAAGATACATGGTTTTTGTTCTTATTTAATCCCCCTAAAGAGATTCACTTCATAATTCTTCATCATGGTTGGATTTATTCAATAATAAACTCCGAGAATCTTCTGAGATTATTTGAAATGTTACAAAAAGAGGCAACATAATGCCAATAGTCTTCTGTGATGGTTAACTTTCTACCTGTAATATGTTCATGGATTTTGTCAAATTCATATATCCCCCTGAATTCATGCCTCCCCTTCAATTCCATACAAGAAAAACAAACACAATGTATATAAAGGAATAATGTGGTTCTTCAATTATACTTTGTTTGAGAAATAGTTCTGAGAGTTTCTTCTAAACCCAAAAATATTCTTAGATGGAAAATTATTCTTCGTATTACATAGAAAAAAAAGATTCATTTTTCATTGATTACTATATATTTATTTCCTCTTCAAAATGTTATTTCCATATGATCAGGCATTGTTTAAAAAAAATGCTCATTCTTCACTTTTTTTATAGACTCCTTTTTCCTAAAATTATTTTTAACACAAGAAGTAACATGTGCTTTTTCTTTATTTTTAATGAATTATAATTTTCCAAAAAACCATGTAAAACACTTTTTACCTAAATTTGTAGACATAATACTACTTTTACACTCAACTTTAGCATTCATCAATTAAAAAAATTAGAATCTTTTTAGATTCATCATCAGATATGTCTTTTACAAAAACAATCACATTGTTTCTCTTCTGGATTGAATATTTCTTCGATTATAGCATTATTTCATTGGTATTTATTTTCATGGAAAATTAGCAATGGTCCCGGATGTTACCTTTATTACCACAATAGAAGCATATTTTCTTCGGTGTGACACTCTTTACATACTTCTTGGGAGTTTCTTTTTTAATAGATTTATTCATTTATTCGCATCTCAAGGTTGACCTATCATATTATTTTCTTACCTAATTAAATTGTTTTTATGGAATTATATTCATATAAATATATGATTTTTGTTTGATTGGTATATACCATCAATCATCATAACAATGATCACTTTTTTTTACAATAATAATAAAAAATTTCAAAGTAATCATATCTATTCTTGATAGAATAATTCTATTTCTGTGAGTTCTAATTCTGTTGTGAAGGTTTCCTCTTTTATTAATCTTTTCCCCCACTAAATATAGGAATTTTCTAATTTACATAATATTACATATTGTTCCCATAATTTATTTATTGATTCCCAAACATCCAAAATCACTAACAGTAGCAAAAAAATATTGATTTTTTATTCTATGAAACATTATGACAGTCTTTAACATTTTGATGCTTATGGGTAATACATTAATTATTTTTTTCTTTCATTGGGGAACAGTAATTTATACACTTATTTACATTGATATTTAAAGATGTAATGTACTCTTGATAATATTTCTTCACCAATGTTTATCCAGATTTTAAATTTGAATAAGTACTAGTTACCAAAACAGTATTAGTACACACAGATTATTCTGGACAATGGGTATCCTTCTTCAATGATCTTGTAGTATATTTCCCATTGGATAGTCTCAATATTTTCTTTCCAATAGGTTGAGTATTTTTTGAAATAGGACTCTCATGAGTTGAATCTTTGGTAGTACTTATTTTGTCAGCAGCTCAGGAATACTTATCTTGTGTTTATTCTATATTTATCAGTTTCACTTCTAGTTCAACAAATTTTAAATTTTGATTAATCTTCTCTTATTCAACTGATTTAATGATTTCTTCCCACTAAAACTTCATCTTATGAATATCATGTTCATTCACCTTGTTTCCCTTTATTAAAAAATTGTTAATATCCTTGAGTCTATCTATTTTAACATAAAGTGAGCATCTTTAACTTTTGTAGATGTATTTGGTAGCTTCTCAAGTGAATGAATAAATTTTTTAAATACCATTTAAAAAACATCTTTCTCACAAACATAAATTTTCAATTCTTTAATACCTCTAATGTATCTTTCATTACAAAGAGTGATTTTTTCTTTCTTTTCTTTCACATGTTTCGTGAGATTGTTATATATTCCAGCCATTTTAACCAATGCTTCTTCCATAGCATTATTCTCTTCTTCCATGTATAATTTTATATCAACAAGTCCCTTGAAAACTTTTATCATACATTTGAATACTTCTTTGGGAAATTTCTTAATATGCTGACTAATTTTTTAATTGAACATAACTTCATCATACCTTGAAATTTATTCATCATAATTATAATCAACTAATTTCATTGAACAATTACCACTCTATGTTCCATCAGCTAATAGTGGATCTTTATTTATCTTTGAGTTATTCTTTAGATTATTTTCCACTCTTATAATCCCATTTTTTTATTCTAGACTAAAACATCAATATTTATAACATCAAAATTATAGATAGGCTTTTCTATATGAATCTATTTTGAATTTTATCTATAATAAAATATGAAATTCATATACATCCATTATTAACAATTGGTAAATTAACATAAATCCAACTAGAGGTGACATTCACTCTAATACTAATTGTTGATTCTAATGGATCTAAAAATTACACTAAGAGAGGGACAAATCAAGTGTGAGTGGTTTTTTTTGGAATTATATCCTTTTCTTAAACCCCATTAAAACCACCCTTAGATGTTTGGATGAGAGGGTCTTGTATAAAATGTAGAAATTAAATGAAATACAACATATAATATTTTTACAAGGTTTCATACTAATACCTATTACTTACTGCAATTGTTTATTATTGAGTCAAAAGTTTTAACTTCTTACTTTCTTATTCCATTAGTTTGGGAAATCACAAAAACTTTCTTAAAAAAATCTATAGTTTTATATCCCTTGTGTTTTAGTATTTTTTTTTACAAAACATTACTTTCTACCATACATAGAAATATTTTAATTTTATTATGAATATAAACTTTTTATTAATGAATATGACAATCAGACTTAAGGTACATTTAATCTGTCAGAATGACCTTTGTTTATAGTAGTGGTTAGAGTTTTGTTCTGTCTATTTGACTAAAAAATGTAATGACCATCGGACTAACCTTGGTACAGATAATCATATTAACTATTATTCAGTTCAATGTATTAATAATCAATTAAGAAGTCCTTAAGACTGACTGATGTTTATAATCAGAAGTACATAATAATTGTTTCTATAGTAAGGAATTAATTTAATATTATGATGGTATTAATCAATGTGTCATTGTATATTCAATTACAAATTGGTTTTCAAGCACCAGCTATCTGAGGTCATTGCAAAAAACATGGAAATATGACTATTGGAAGGTTGCCTATAAATATTGACCCATTTGAACATTTTGGACAAAGTTGATTACAGTCACTTCTAAAGATTTATCTATGTGAACTTCTCATTCTTAGATAGTGTAATTTTTTAAAGAGTTCCCATTCTAAGGAATCCTTATCAGTTTATTTCCTTTACAACTTTTGTGATTGTAATCTACATCTGATCATTGTTACGATCTAAGGATTCTGGGGATAAGAAGATGGTAAATCTGACCCATTGGATCGAGGGCTTTCGAAGATATAAAGAAAGAGAAAATATAATCATAGTATCAAGGGATTATGAGGATATTAAGATAGATAAAATATGATCTTATTATGGAAGGATTTTCTAGTAAGAAAAGATAGACATTACTATAAGTATAAAATAGGTGATACATTTATTCAAGGTTATTCACTACCTTACTCTTATGGTTTAAATAGGTAAATATCTTAATAATATCTTATAATTCATTCTTAATTTTACATATCTATTCTATTTATTGATTTTACACATTTAAATTCCACATCACATGTTATTGAAAGTGATTCATCATATAATACCTTATATTTTTTTATATTTGTTACAATAAATACAATAATAACGAGCTATGAAATAAATTATATCCACTGTGATTCCAATATTCACTCTTATATAATCAGATTATTCCTAGTTCTGATTCTGTTTCTCTGATTACCAGACTAAGTCTGATTTTGATAACCTTTCTTTAAGAGGATTTTTTTTTATTCAATTTAAATATTTTATACTAGGTTTTTTAAACTACAATTGTAACACCCGATAATTTTATGAGAAATATTTTGTTTTTATGTTATATAAATCATCAAAGGAATCTTTCACTACACACAACACTATCTTGTCTTGCTTTACACGTAATCGCGACCTTCCTTGATAGCTTGCGTCGTACGCAATACCGAGTTTCACTAAACAAAGATATGCTATTAAAATATTATTAAAACTAGCCGTTATGAATAGTAAGACCCACTTTTTGAAATTTTGTAAATTTTATTTTCCAAAATGGACCTCATTTTTGGATTCAGAATATCGAAATGAGCCTAGGGTGAAATTTTGGTATTTTTTTGAAAACTTTCAAATTTTGATGAACAGTGAAAACACTGGGTTACTATTTAAAAACCAACTTTTTATTATTTATTTTCTTTAAATTCATTTTAGGTCAAAATTGATACATAATACCTATTTAAGTTCAAATCAATTCATTGGAGTCATTTTATAATAATTTTAGATATATAAAAATTTTATCGAACTTTTCACCGTCTTTTACCCACCTCCTAGGAGAATTTTCAAATTTACTTAAAACTTAATTTTACCGCTTTTGTGATTGTAATTTAGAAAATCCGAGAGACACGATTAATATCAAGGACTAAAATGTGGTTCAATAGTAACTTTTTACTTTTTTACCTCGGTTAAAAGTAAATAAGGTAACTAAGGGTAAAAATGATATTATTATTACCCTAACACATGTCCTAATTCTATTGGATAAGTATAATTCGACCAAAAACAACCTTAGTAATAATATATGACCATTTAGGCCCACATGGATTAGATTAGGTCATTTATTATTAATTTATTTAAAGAAGGGTTAAAATAGTTAAAATCAAAGTTTAATAAGTAAATAATTTTTAATATAGGGTTATACATAAGATAAATTAGGCTATAAATATTAATTAGAAATATAAAACGATTTCCTACATAATGGTATTTTATTTGTAATTTTAGACTTTAAATAATGTAATTTATTTATGACACAGTGATGATGCAGTAATTATCTTATTAATGAAATATTGACATAATTGATGTTATAAATACCCAAATAAATTTAATTTGAAACTTTTTATGAATTCTAATAATTTTATATGTTAATATGAAATGTTATTATTGATTTAATTAACTTTTTTCGAACTAATAATTCTGTTTTTATTTTCACAAAAATCAATTACCAAATAGTTTTAAAATTGACATAAAATAGTTTTTAAAAAACATATTATATTATTAATTGTTATTTTATTCCTAAAAATCTAATGTTCGGCCCAATAACTTAGATAAGTTTATATATATTAATAATAAACAACTTGGGGTTCTTTTGGCTTGTTATAGTAATTTTATTAACCTGTAGTGTAAGAAAACAAGAAGACACTGTAAAAGTTAAATTATCTAAATTAAAGTTAAATATAAATGATAAGGTTAAAATAGATACCTAAACTTGTCTAAATTCTATTGGATGAGAGTATTTCGACCCATCCCCACCTTATCTTCGAAATAAATCAGTTTGGAGCTATTAAAAACCGAATATGGCTTTATAATAAAATAATATTTTTATTTTATCCAAAGGTGCCCCTCTCCTCCCTTATAAAAGGGCACCTCCTCCCTCTCTTCCTCACACCACTTTGAGCCTTCAAGCTCGGCCAACCCCTGCCAAATTCTCTTCTCCACTTCCCTAGAAACATCCTAGAGGTCTTGGTCTTCTTCGAAGACCAATTTTAGTTCCCTAAGAGGAGGTCTCAAAGAGGCGCTTCAAAGAATAGGTAATGTCTGTTACCAATTCTTTCAACTTTATTTCTTCTTCCACTTATTCAACTTTAGTTGTTTCATTATGAAGTAATAACATCATTATCACTCATATACTTATATTTTATTATAAGTATTAAACAACCCTATTTCACCATCTATCCATCCTATGGAAAACGAAATCACCGCGAGTGCGAACGTACGGAATACCGTCTCCACGTCGTGGTGTAATCTATTTTCCACCACCACCTTACTTGGATGGGTATAATGGTGTAAATAATAACTATATATGATTATTTTAAAGTGATATGATTCGGAAATAGTATACATACACTCCAATATAATTCCACGATCATGGGAACGATATCATCACTCATGTGTACGTACGGAATATCGTCTTCACGATGTGATACGACTCGTTCTACATGATCTTCATTGCATAGTGATTATATAAATGAATTGAATGAATCAATGTGATATATGTTACACCAATACCATTCTGTAAATGAGGTATCTAAAAACTAAAAATAATAATAAGAATTTATTCGACAAAACACGCATAAGAACAAAAAGTAATAAACACCCGAATAACAAGTAGTAATGAAATATTACTAATAAGAAGCTAAGAATATGACCGTATATGATATAATAAAAATAATTATGATTCTGGAATAAGTCAATAACATTATTTAAATCATTATACATGAGGTTTGGACACTTGCGAAGCAAATTGGACCTAAGGTAAGGGAAAATATCACAATCTCATTTTTATCCGAGATTGTTTATACATTGGTATTTACTGGGGTGTATTTTATCATCCACATCCATGTTTCCTCAATATGTAATATTATTTCCATCCACCTACATTATTTAAAATCCAATTTTACCCTTCGGTGAGTTTTTAGTAAAAGATATGAAAGGAATCTTTTGTCGTTTTTGGTACAAGGTACTTTTTGACTTTTCCGACAAAAGTACGAGAAGAATGTTTTTTTTAACTTATACGGCATGAATGGATTTTTAAAATATTATTTCCAAGAAGCTTCCTTTACAAGATTTCAAGTTTATTTTTAATCAACTCATTTTAGTTTAAAATTGTAGGACATGTTAAGAAAGGAAAAGTGTTTTTGAAGTAGAAAGGATATTATCCTCAAGAATGGAGTTCAAGTTTTTTATCAAAATTATTTTCCATATAAGATAATATAAGGTTCTGTTTCAATCCCTATTATTACATTGATTTGATTATGTTGTGATGGAATTATTTTTATGAATTCTTTTATCTTATATGGATTGTTTTATGATGTCACGAGGTTTAAGAATCCCATTTTAATTACATGGGTTATGAAATGATGTATGATTTATAATTTTGTGGCACACATAAGAATGCTATCATTATGAGATGGGTGGGACCTATATCTCCCTCCAATGCATCAGGTAAAGATTTATATCTCATGAGATAGACATGGCTGGAATGGCAAGTTAAACCGCTTCAATGAAATAGGACTGAAACGAGGAGTGAACTCAGTTCATAAATGGACTTTTTCCACTAAGATAGTCTTGGCAATGAGTCTTGACTACTAAGAAATGATTCTATGTGTTTATTTGTGTATGGAAAAAAGCTTCATGTTTTAAGTTATGATTATTGGGATTACATTTCACTGCTATGATTTATCCCATCTTATGAAATTATGATCTCTTTTGCAGGTTAGGATTTCCAAAATGTTATGTTCTTATGAATATGATGTGATTGATATTTATTTTGTTTAACCTTACTGAGCATTTGAGCTCACCCTTTTGTATGTTTTCTTTCCCTAGGTCAAGAAGAAGTTTATTAAGTAAGATATTCCAAAAAAGGACTCTAGATATGATGAAATAAATGGGAGGCAATGTAGATGCTTTATGAACCAGTTGTTTATGTTTCCCAGTTTCTAAAGACACTATACCTATATGGTCCTTTCATGGTTTTGTTATATATTGTAATAATTATGCTTCAATTTTGAAGTAATAACCATGTATGTAAAGTATGGGTCGTTATAGTTGGTATCAGAGGAAAAGGAGGTAGGAATGTATCTGATCCTTGGGAACTCTCACATGTGAGCGTTGGATGAAGCATGGCTCTCCGCCCAAGGGCTTCAGGAGGAAATGGGTGCCACTGGGGATGGTGGTGTGTCCCTCCCAGGGGGTGTAGCCACCCATGGAGTGCCCTAATAGGTATCAATTATAGTCCACTGGAAGTAATTCCAGACCGTTATAGTTGGTATCAGAGGAAAGGTATAGTCAACCTTTGGAAACTAGGATGTGAAAGCCTTAGTAAAAAACCTAAGGATATGTCTAAGCATAGAACACAATCTTAGTATTTTAAAAATGTCCATGAACAACCTATCATAAGACCTTAAGTGTGAAATTTTATTCTTGATTATGTGGTTTTACTATTGTAATTAGTGTTGCTCACACTATTCTTATTGGTTTTAGTCAATGGCTGGAACCCGAAGGAACCGTGTTAATGAGGAATGCGACGGGAAATGAAATGATTTTCCCCCTGAGCAACCAAACGTTATGGGAGATGGAATGCAAAATCTTGTAGCCATGCTCACACAACTTTCTCAAGATATGAATCATGCAGGAATTCCAAATGAGTAAAGTAAGGAGCAACATTTTGTTGAATCCTTCATGAAAAAACGTCCACCCTCATTTAGCGGGTCTTCTGATCCATTAGTGTATGAACAATGGATCAGTACCACTGAAAAGATATATTCAGTTCTTCAATGTTTTGAACATGATAAAGTCATCTTAGCAGTTTATCGCTTGGAAGGTGAAGCTGATCAATGGTGGAATATTATCAAAAATATGAGGCAAATGGATGAAATTGAATCCATTGAATGGGACGAGTTCAAGAACTTATTTTTCAATAAGTACTTCCCTCGTATTCTCCGAACAAAGATGAAGAAGGAGTTTCTTGAACTAAAGCAGAAGGATGATGAATCTGTTGGTACCTAAGAAGAAAATATTACAAGACTTGCAAGGTATGCTTCTAGTATTATTATCTAACCTGAGAGTAAGATCGATCGATTCTTTAGAGGCTTAAAACCAAGTCTTCGAAGGGTGTTGGCCATAAGGGACTTCAATAGCTATGATGAAATCGTTCGATGTGCTCTCAAAGTTGAGATGGAGATTGGAGTAACCCATCAGTCATATGGGTTTGATAAGAAGAGGAAAATGGAATTCAAAGGAAAATCTAAAGAGCACACTGAACAGAAGATGAGTTTTCCCTTATGCTCAAAGTGTGGAAAGAAACATGGAGGGAGTTGTATTAAAGGGACAATTAAATGTTTCAAATGTGTAAAGGAAGGTCATCGGGAATTTGAATGCCGCAATGATGGGAAGAAGATGTATAGTGATGCGAACAAAGAAAAGGCTACCCAGAGTGTACCTCATACACTTCAATGTTACAAGTGCAATGAGATGGGGCATTATGACAATCAATGCCCAAATCCAAGGGTTGATGATGATGGTAGACATCAAAAATCTCTTAAGGCTAAAGAAAAAGGAAAGTCACATGCAATTTCTATCAGCGATGTGGAGTATGATAACGAAGTGGTGAAAGGTACACTTACCATCCAATCTAAAGTAGAAAATGTTTTATTTGATTCTGGATCCACCCACTCTTTTATTTCTGAAGAATTTTCTAAGGGTATCTCTGTATTACCTCAACAATTAGATGTTGAGTTAGCTGTGAAAACCCCTAATGGAACGACAGTTGCATCAAACGTTTATAATGCTTCTCTGATTGAAGTTTGTGGGAAAGTTCTTCCTGCAATTTTTGTGATCCTTCCTATAGTGGAATTTGATGTGATTCATGGCATGGATTGGATTTATATATATGGATCTCATATCAATTTCCAAATAAGGGAAGTTACATTTCATATTCCAGATCAATATATGATCGTTTATCGATGCAAGTATGAACATAACCTTCCAGTGGAAATTTCTTCCATCTTATGGTTCTTGATTCCACTAAATGAAAGTTATTTATCTCAAATGGTTGGTGAGAAACTCACTATTAATAATATTCCCATTGTACGAGAGTTTGATGATGTCTTTCTGGAAGAATTTCCGGGTCTTCCACCAAATTGTTTAAGTTGAGTTTTCAATAGAACTCGTACCGGGTGCTTTTCCTATTTCAAAGACGCATTATATAATGGCCCCAATTGAGTTGCTGGAATTGAAGAAGCAACTCCAAGAGAATATTGATAAGGGATTAATATGCCCTAGTGCGTCACCTTGGGGAGCACCTGTTCTGTTTGTTAAGAAGAAAGATGTATCAATGAGGCTCTACATTGATTATCGAGAACTTAACAAGATCACTATCAAGAACAAATATCATCTCCCGCGCATTGATGACTTCTTTGACAAACTACGTGGAGCTCAATACATTTCCAATATTGATCTTCGTTCAGGGTATCATCAATTAAGGGTCAAAAGGGAGGATATACCAAAGACAACTTTCCGTACAAGGTATGGACACTATGAATTTATAGTGATGCCATTTGGTCTTACTAATGCCCCAACTATCTTCATGGATCTGATGAATAGAGTCTTTAGAGACTATCTTGATCAGTTTGTGGTAGTCTTTATAGATGATATTATTGTCTATTCAAAGAGAAAAGAAGAACATGAAGATCACTTGAGAATTATATTGAAGACCCTAAGAAAGGAGAAGATTTATGCCAAATTTAACAAGTGTGAATTTTGGCTTCAAAAAGTGGCATTTTTGGGTCACATAATCTCAAAAGAGGGGATATCTATGGATCCAGCAAAAACAGAGGTTATCAAAATATGGTTGAGACCAACAACAGTAACTGAGATCCGAAGTTTTCTTAGTTTGGCTGGTTATTATCGACGTTTTGTGAAAGATTTTTCACGATTATCTAATCCACTCACCAGGTTGACTTGAAAAGGAGTTAAGTTCGTATAGATGGAGGAATGTGAAGATAATTTCAAGGAGTTGAAAAGAAGGTTATCTAGTGCACCTGTACTCACACATCCTTGTAGTGGAGAAAGGTTTGTGATCTACAGTGATGAATCCAAGAAGGGGTTGGGGTGTGTTCTTATGCAAAATAATATGGTGATAGCTTATGCCTCACGACAGTTGAAAATCCATGAGCAAAATTACCCAACTCATGATTTGGAGTTAGCTGCGGTAATCTTTGCATTAAATATTTGGAGGCATTATCTTTATGGAAAAATATGTGACATTTATACTTATCATAAAAGTTTAAAGTATATTTTCACACAAAAGGAGCTGAATATGCACCAAAGAAGATGGTTGGAGCTGATTAAGGATTATGACTGCTCAATTCATTACCACCCTGGGAAAGAGAACAAGGTGGCGGATGCATTAAGTTGACAAGACCATGCTAGCTTATCCATGATGAGGATCACAAAAGATCCAATATTTATGGATTTACAAAGGATGGATATTGGAATTATAATGGAAGGGGAAAAATCGTATATTTCTCAAATGAATGTTCAACCATCTATACATGTGAAGATTAAAGAGGCACCGAAAGAATATGTAGAGTTACAAAATAAGGTGAGAAATGTTCCTGAATTCAACCTTGATTGTGATGGGATAATAAAGTTCAGGAATCAGGTTTGTGTTCCTCCTATCCCAGAATTAAAGAAGGAGCTGCTGGATGAGGCTCAGATTTCTTCATTCTCTATTCATCCCGGAAGCACGAAGATGTATAGGGACCGGAAAGAGTACTTCTGGTGGGATGGCATGAAAAGAGATGTTGCTGAATATGTCTCTCGATGCTTGGTTTGTCAGAAAGTTAAAGCTAAGACACAGAAGTCTAAGGGGATGTTACAACCAATACCCATACGTGAATGGAAATGGAAAAACATCACTATGGATTTCTCTCTGGATCAGCTTGCCAGGATATATGTGAAGGATGTGGTAAGATTGCATGGAGTACCACTTTTTATTATATCTGATCGGGATCCAAGGTTTACCTCAATGTCTTGGAGAAGTCTTCAGCATACTCTGGATACAAAGTTGAGTTTCAGCACTGCTTATCATCCTCAGACAGACAGTCAGTCTGAGAGGACAATTCAAACTCTAGAAGATATGTTGAGAGCTCACTCTATGGATTTCAAAGGTGGTTGGGATCAACATGTACCTCTGGTATAATTTTCTTATAAAAATAGCTTTCACTCCAGTATTCAGGCGGCTCCTTATGAAGCTCTATATGGAAAGAAATGCAGGAATCCAACTTGCTGGGATGAAGTTGGGGAAAGAAAGCTATTAGGACCTGATCTTGTTGATGAGATGGCAGAAGAGGTCAGATCTATTCAACAACAAATAAGAGAAGCTCAGAGTCGACAAAAAAGTTATGTCGATAACCGAAGAAAAGACCTAGAGTTTGAAGTGGGTGATAAAGTGTTCTTACGAATATCTCCTTGGAAGAGAGTAATGAGATTTGGAAAGAAGGGAAAGTTGAGCCCTAGATATATCGGTCCTTTTGAAATTCTGGATCATGTTGGGAAGGTAGCTTACCGATTGGCGCTTCCACCGAATCTATCTCAAGTTCACGATGTGTTCCATGTATCTCTTCTGAGAAAGTACATACCTGATCCTTCACATGTACTCAGCTCAGAAGTTGTACCGCAGGAGCAAGATCTTTCTTATGGAGAACAGCCGATAGAGATTCTGGATCGTAGTGAAAAAGTCCTACGGAACAAGACCACTCACTTAGTGAAAGTTTTATGGAGGAATCACCAATTATAATAAGCTACATGGGAGCTTGAGGATATGATGAGGGAGAGGTATCCTCATATGTTTGTTACAAAGTGACAAATTTCGAGGGCGAAATTCATTTTAAGGGGGGTATAATGTAACACTCAAGACTTTTATGAGAAATATTTTTTTTTATGTTATATAAATCATCAAAGGAATCTTTCAATACACACAACACTAGCTTTTCTTGCTTTACATGAAATCGCGACCTTCCTCGATAGATTGTGTCGTACGCAATACCGAGTTTCACTAAACAAAGATATGCTATTAAAATATTATTAAAACTAGCCATTGTGAATAGTAATACCCAATTTTTGAAATTTTGTAAATTTTATTTTCCAAAATGGACTTGATTTTTGGATTCAGAATATCGAAATTAGCCTAGGGTGAAATTTTGGTATTTTTCTGAAAACTTTCAAATTTTGATGAATAGTGAAAACACTATGTTACTATTTAAAAACCGACTTTTTATTATTTATTTTATTTAAATATATTTTATTTAAATTTATTTTATGTCAAAATTGATACATAATACCTATTTAAGTTCAAAGCAATTCATTGGAGTCATTTTATAAAAATTTTCGATATATAAAAATTTTATCGAACTTTTCACGGTCTTTTACCCACCTCCTAGGAGAATTTTCAAATTTACATAAAACATAATTTAACCACTTATGTGAGTGGAATTTCGAAAATCCGAGAGACACAGTTAATATCAAGGACTAAAATGTGGTTCAATAGTAACTTTTTGCTTTTTTTTTACCACGGTTAAAAGTAAATAGGGTAACTAAGGGTAAAAATGATATTATTATTACCCTAACACATGTACTAATTATATTGGATAAGTATAATTCGACTAAAAACAACCTTAAGAATAATATATGACCATTTAGGCCCACATGGATTAGATTAGGACATTTATTATTAATTTATTTAAAGAAGGGTTAAAATAGTTAAAATCAAAGTTTAATAAGTAAATAATTTTTAATATAGGGTTATGCATAAGATAAATTCTACTATAAATATTAATTAGAAAGATAAAAAGATTTCCTACATAACGGTATTTTATTTGTAATTTTTTGACTTTAAATAATTCAATTTATTTATGACACAATGATGATGAAGTCATTATCTTATTAATAAACTATTGACACAATTGATGTTATAAATACCCAAATAAATGTAATTTGAGACTTTTTATGAATTATAATAATTTTCTATGTTAATATGGAATGTTATTATTTATTTAATTAATGTTGTTCGAACTAATCATTCTGTTATTAGTTTCACAAAAATCAATTACCAAATAGTGTCAAAATTGACATAAAATAGTTTTTTTAAAATAATATTATATTATTAATTGTTATTTTATTCCTAAAAATATAAGGTTTGACCACATAACTTATATAAGGTTATATATATTAATAATAAATAACTTGGGGTTCGTTTTTATTGTTATAGTAATTTTATTAACCTTATAGTGTAAGAAAACAAGAAGACACAGTAAAAGTTAAATTATCTAACTTAAAGCTAAATCTAAATGATAAGGTTAAAATAGATACCTAAACTTCTCTAAATTATATTTTATGACATTATTTAGACCCATCACCACCTTAGATTCGAAATAAATATGTTTGGAGCTATTAAAAACCGAATATGGATTTATAATAAAATAATATTTTTAGTTTTTCCAAAGGTGCCCCTCTCCTCCCTTATAAAAGGGAACCTCCTCCCTCTCTTCCTCACACCACTTTGAGCCTTCAAGCTCGGAAAAACCCTTCCAAATTATCTTCTCCACTACCCAAGAAACATCCTAGAGGTCTTGGTCTTCTTCAAAGAACAAATTTAGTTCCCTAAGAGGAGGTCTCAAAGAGGCGCTTCAAAGAAGAGGTAATGTCTGTTACCAATTCTTTCAACATTATTTCTTCTTCCACTTCTTCTTATTTAGTTGTTTCATTATGAAGTAATAACATCAGTATCACTCATATACTTATATGTTATTATAATTATGAAACAACCCTATTTCACCATCTATCCATCCTATGAAAAATGAAATCACCGCGCATGCGTACGTACGGAATACCGTCTCCACACTGTGGTGTAATCTATTTTCCACCACCACCTTACTTGGATAGGTATAATGGTGTAAATAATAACTATATATTATTATTTTAAAGTTATATTATTCTGAAATAGTATACATACACTCCAATATAATTCCACGATCATTGGAACGATATCATCGCTCGTGCGTACGTACGGAATACCATCTCCACGATGTGATGTGACTCGTTCAACATGATCTTCATTTCATAATGATTATATAAATGAATTTAATGAATAAATATGATATATGTTACCCCAATACTATTCTGGAAATTAGGTATCTATAAACTAAAAATAAGAATAAGAATTTATTCGACAAAACACGCATAAGAACAAAAAGTAATAAACACCCGAATAACAAGTAGTAATGAAATATTACTAATAAGAAGCTAAGAATATGACCATATATGATATCATAAAAATAAGTATGATTCTGGAATAAGTCAATAACATTATTTAAATCATTATACAGGAGGTTCGGACACTTACGAAGCAAATCAGACCTAAGGTAAGGGAAAATATCACAATCTCATTTTTATCCAAGATTGTTTATACTTTGGTATTTACTGGGGTGTATTTTATCATCCACATCCATGTTTCTTCAATATATAATATTATTTCCATCCACCTACAATTTTTTAAATCCAATTTTACCCTTCGGTGAGTTTTTAATAAAATATATGAAAGGAATCTTTTGTCGTTTTTCGTACGAGGTACTTTTTGAATTTTCCGACAAAAGTATGAGAATAATGTTTTTTTAACTTATACGGAATGAATGGATTTTGAAAACATTATTTCCAAGAAGCTTCCATTACAAGTTTTCAAGTTTATTTTTAATCAACTCCTTTTAGTTTAAAATTTTATGACATGTTAAGAAAAGAAAAATGTTTTTGAAGTAGAAATGATATTTTCCTTAAGAATTGAGTTCAAGTGTTTTATCAAAATTATTTTCCATCTAAGATAATATAGGGTTCTGTTTCTATCCCTATTATTACATTGATTTGATTATGTTGCGGTGGAATTATTTTTATGAATTCCTTTATCTTATATGAATTTTTTTATGATGTCACGATGTTTAATAATCCCATTTTAATTACATGGGTTATGCAAAGATGTATGATTTATGATTTTGTGGCACAGATAAGATTGGTATCATTATGAGATGGGTGGGACCTATATCTCCCTCCAATAAATTGGGTAAATATTTATATCTCATGAGATATACATGGCTGGAATGGCAGGTTAAACCGGTTCAGTGAAACAGGACTGAAACGAGGAGTGAACTCGGTTCAGAAATGGACTTTGTCCGCTAAGATAGTCTTGGAAATGAGTCTTGACTACTAAGAAATGATTCTATATGATTATGTGTGTATGGAAAAAAGCTTCATGTTTTAAGTAATGATTATTGGGATTATATTTCACTACTATTATTTATCCCATGTTATGAAATTATGATCTCTTTTTCAGGTTAAGATTTCCAAAATGTTATGTTCTTATGAATATGATTTGATTGATATTTCTTTTTTTTACCCTTACTGAGCATTTGAGCTCACCCTTTTGTATGTTTTCATTCCCCAGGTCAGGAAGAAGGTTATTATGTAAGATATGCCAAAAAGGGACTCTAGATATGATGAAATAAATGGGAGGCAATGTAGATTCTTTATGAACCAGTTTTTTATGTTTCCCAGTTTCTAAAGACACTATACCTATACGGTCCTTTCATGGTTTTGTTATATGTTGTAATAAGTATGCATCAATTTTGAAGTAATAACCATGTATGTAAAGTATGGGTCATTATAACAATTCACCCCCACACTCTAGTAAGTATATCTATCATAAGCTACTCTTACGGTCCTATAATTGGTATCAGAGTATGTCTCCACTACTCATAGTGTTTTATAGTTTTTACTTTCTTTACATGTTGCATGTTTTTAATGTGTTGATATAATCTTTTTTTATAAACTTTTGTTACACTGATTTTTAGATAGGGAAAATATAATTTTTATTTGTTTTAAGATGAACGGTCTTAATATTGGTTAAATAGATAATATAAATCCAAACAGACCACCTATATTTGATGGTTCTGATTATGAGTACTAAAGAGATAGGATGAAAACTTTTTCATCAATACTGGAGTTGATAATTTTATCTTGATTACTGGAGACTAAAAGATTATTCATAAGGAAGTCACTAATTTTTCTCATCAATAAAAACAAGAGTATCAGTTAAATTATAGATTGAGGAATAATTTTTTATATTCCATGACAAGAAGTATATATAGTTATATATCTTGATGTGAAGCTGCAAATAGTAGATATAAACACATGAAGTCAGAAACTTTGGTACTTCTAAAGTTATTGAGACTAGAAGATATATTCTTATAGAAGACCATCAGGCCTTTGATTTTATTCTTGGAGAATCAGTTGCAAAGGTGATCCATAGATTCATGATGATTATAAATTTTTTACAATATATTGGTGAAAAAGGTCTTGATGATGAAATTATTTTGTAACAGATTATTTATATCATGCAAAATGAGTGGGAATCCAAAAGAAATGTTGTGGATAAGAAAAGAAAGATCAGTAATCTTACATTGTACAATTTTATTGTAACCCTTATACAGTGTGAGGGATGTTTAAAATGATATAATGAGATAGCGAAGAATAAAAATGGAGGTGTTTATTTTTCTAAAACCATTATTCCTAATAAAGTTAAAACTCCTAAAGAAGTTGTTAAATATTAAAGGTAGAAGAAATTTTTTGTGCAATATGATTCTAGTAGAATAGAACATTATGATAATTAATTAACTAATATTGAGAGAAGGATGAATAATATTCTCGGAATGAATGATTTTCAATATTGATACAAATATTTCATAAGGATAAAATTGATAATAAATACTTAGAAGTCACTTTTTATGAGTGTAAGAATGCTATACATATCCGATCATATTATCTAAAGATAAAAAAAGATATTAAAGAAGTAAATTCATAAAGGAAGGCCAAGAATTATTAATAATAAAAAGAAAATAATTTTTTAAAATCCTCTAACACATGGAGTTCCAATGGTGGTGGTTCTTCTGAAAGTTCATCTTATAATGAAATTTCTAGATAGAGGAACATATGACTTTTTAAAAATGTGCCAATTGTAAATAAATGTCTCATGGATAAAGTACATTGTGCTAAATCTTTTACAAAAATGAATTTTAATGAAAATTATCTTGAGGAGAAAAATTAAACATCCTATGATAAAGAATTTTCCTCGGAAGAAGATAATACTTTACATAGTTATGATGATGTTTCCTGATTTTATAAACTACATGGAAATGAGAATATAAATATTTTTAAAAAAACTTGAAAATGTCAAACCTAATATTTCTATGGGAAAATCAAGAACAATAATTTTTAAAAATTAAATATTGGACCCTTCAAAAGATCATTAAAAAACCGAAAAATAAATTATTTCAAAAGATTTTGGGAAAGTGGTTTTTGAGAAAGATTTTTTATGAAATGATATTGATAGACTTAGTTAAAAAAATAATAGTGAGGATACCAAATTAGTTATAAAACTATGTTCTGAAATTTATAACTTGAGAAAACTTTTATAAAATTTTACCCATGGTAATGAAAATTTTGATAAAATTTATAAACAAATAAAACCTCGGGGTAACAATTCTATAATTGGTTTTACATATAAAAACCCTATTTATTGAAACAATTTATTTGTACATAAATGTTAAACTTGATTCACTAAATGAAAAGGTAGTGGGCACTGGGAAAACAATAATTCTTTAAACAGATTTCAATCTCTTGGTTTTCATAAAGCTTTCTTTTCTAAACAAATGTGGTCTCCTAATGTTTTTTATGTCATTACCAAACCCCAGAAGGTTTGTGTTCCAGAAACTAATATTTTTTTCAAATAACAAAAATAATACTAAAAACCAAAAAAATTGGTACATGTAAAGTGGATGTTCCATACACATGACTAAAAATAAATTTTTCTTCAAGAAGATAATAAATATGAAATGTTATAAAATAACTTTCAGAGATAATGTTCAAGGAGAGATTATCAGAATATATAATATTTTTCTTCTTGGAAAAGGCCATATTTCAAAATAATCTAGGTCTTAGGAACAACCTTATAAAAATACAATTATGTGACAAAGTTTACCTTGTGAGATTTAGGAATGATAAATGTTTAGTACATAGTTCCAAGGATGAATTTATTATTTCTACCAAATGACATGAGAATGTTTACAAAATTAAATTAAAATAACTTTGGAGCTAAGACTTACTTTTCCATAATGCAATGAAAGATCAATATTGGATATAGAATAGAATTTTAGCACACTATAACTATAGAAACATATCTAAATTTACTAAGAAATATCTTGTTAAGTATCTACTAAAACATAGGTTAGATACATCAAAATTCAATGACCCTTATCAATATGGTAAGAAACATAAGTCAAGTTTTAAATATTATTTAATTATAAACTTTTGATGCTTTATAGCTAGCACACATGGACTTATTTGGTCCTACATAAACTGAAAGTATTGGTAGAAAAAATATGTATATGTCTTAGTTGATGATTACACTAGATATACATGGGTCTATTTTCTTACAGAGAAATTTGAAGACATTAGTTATTTTAAAACTGTTATAAATAGAGATGATAATGAGAAAAAAATCTCCTTAATAACTATTCATACTAATCTTGGTAGAGAATTTGAAGATTTTTATTTTGAATCCTTTTGTGGTTAAAAATTTATTGAACATAAATTTTAATCACCTAGAACCCTCTATGAAAATGGTGTGGTTGAAAGAAGAAATAGAATTATTCAAGAAATAACTAGAACCATACTGAGTGAATACTCAATTGATAAATATTTTTGGGAAGAATAAGTTAGTACTACCTATTATGATATAAATATATTTTTAATTATACATTTTCTTAATAAAACTCCTTATGATTTTTGGATAGGATGAAAACCAGAAGTTTATTACATCAATGTTTTTGGCTGCAATGTATTTCTCCTCGATACTAAATATAATCAAAACTAATTTGTATCCAAATTCATTGAAGGGAAATTTTCCTTTTATTCCACTGCTTATAAGTACTAGATAGTTTTTAATAAATATTCTTATATTGTCAAGAAAACATTACATGTTAAGTTTGATGAAACTAATCCTTTTTTTCAAACAACCTCAACCTACATCCTCAGATGTTATTTCTAAAACAAATTTTAAACCTTTTTTGGAATATTCTTCCCATTAGTAAATAACTCAAGAATTAGTTTCTAATTTTTTTCCATAAGAATATTTTATACCAATTATTAAATATAATACTTTTGAAAAACCATGAATTCATTTTTTTTCTTTGGAATCATCTTATGGAATGTATCATTAACGATATAGATCAACCAGTTTGGACTAAGAGTTCCTTAAGAAATGAAATTGAAAATATAGATTTCATATCCCAATTTGAACCTAGAAATCCTAATTAGGATTTAGTTGATAAGGATATTATTAAGTAAATTCACGATGAACTCATTGATTTTGAGAGGAAAAATGTCTAGACTTTAGTTGAAAGACCTATATATACTTCTATAATTGGAGTAAAATGGCTATTTTGGAAAAACAATGTGATGAAAATGGAATAATCGTTAAAAAGAAAGATATATTTGTTACTAAGGTTTATTATTATCAAGAAGTAATACATTATGAAGAAACCTATGAACTGGTAGCAAGTCTTTTAGCTATTCAAATTCTTTTAGTCTTTATAGCATTATTTAATTTTAAACTATTTCAAATGGATGTGAAGTGTTATTTTCTTAATGGATATATTCAATAGGAAGTTTATGTTGAAAAACCCCCAGGTATTGAAAATAAAAAACCTCCCAAATATTTTTATAAACTTACCAAAGCATTATGTGGACATAAACAAACCCCTAGAGCTTGGTATGATATATTATATAGATTTTTATTGGAAATAAAATTTGTTAAGGGGATGAAAATATAACTATTTTTATAAAATAAGTTAAAAATATTAGGATTTTACAAATTTAGGTTGATGACATTATATTTGGTTCAAATAAAATATATTTAATATATTCCTTTGAAGATCTTATGACGTCTGGGGATAAAATGAGTATAATGGGTGAGTTATCATGTTTCATTAGTTTTCCAATTTCACAAAAACCAGAAGGAACTTTTATGTCTCAACATAATTATATAACAAATATTCTTAATAACATTGGATACGATAATACTAAAAGTGTCAGTACTCCTATTGGTTTTTCCAATACCTTTGATCTCGATGAGGTTGGGAATTGAGTTGATCAACATATTTTTAGAGGTATGATAGGATGTTAACTTTAGAAAACTAGTAGTCATCTAAATTTAATGTTTTCAGTGTAATTATGTGGTAGATATCAATAAAATCCAAAATAATATCATTTCAAAGCTGTAAAATCAATTTTTCATTATCTTAAGAGAACTAAGGAATCAGGTATTTTCAATTATTATGGAATATTTTTTAATTAAATTTTTTTTAGGAAGCTGGATTTGGTGGATGTAGAATAGATTGGAAAAGTACATCCAAAACATAACCTTTATTATAATATTATTTAGTTTATTTTTCATGTAATAAAGATCATTAAGTATCACTTTCCACTGCTGAAGCTGAATATGTAGCAGCTGGAAGTAGTTGTGCTCAAGTTTTGTGGATGTAACACACACTCACTGACTATGACATGATCTTTAATAAAACTCAAATACTATTTGATAATACAAGTGTAATTGATTTAATTAAAACCCAATAACATCACTCACATTCTAAACATATAGATATAAGACACCATTTCCTTTAGAATCACACATTTAAAGGAGATATAATTTTAAAATTCATCATAATACAAGAACAACGTTCTGAAAATATTACTAAATCTCTTAGTTCCGATATATTAGAATAAATTAAATATAATCTAGAAGTCATAAAAATAAATTAATCATTCATATCTACTTCTTTTTAACCCATATCCTAACATTAACATACTCATTTTCAAATAAGGGGAATATATGTTTATTTTTTCCCCAAAACATTTAAATTTTCTTAAAATTTATAGTTTTATAAATATTTTTAGTTTCTCTATAAAATTTATCTTAATGGGTTTTCCAGAATCGTAATATTTACAAAAAATTACGAAATCATAATTCTCAAAATTATTTTCCGACATATAAATTTTTTCAAAGTTTCCAGATTCAAAAAAAATAAAAAAACCTTTTCGGATTCAATTTTTTTTAATCAGTTTTTACTTCTAAAACTATAATATTAATTTTTCAATAGAAACTCTCATAATTTTATTTTATGATTGAAATATCATAATTTTTATTAATATCAAAACTACATTAATCTATCTAGTTTTAGAAACCAAGAATAATGGGTTAATTGAACATATAATACTTTCTACTCTGAAAGGTACTTCTCTATTGTTTTACTTCTTCCACTACTTTATTAAATTATTTTTTAAATTATTGAGGTCATAATTGTTGTTCAATAAAAATTTGGTTTTAATTTCAAAGTTTTAAAACATTTTACAATCATATTTATTCTCAATCCAATAAAAGTCTTAAAAAATCAAGAGTTAAAAATTATTTTAAAACATTATTAAGATGAATATTGACCATAGGATCGGAATAGTTTTTAATTTCAACCATTGGTCATCTTATGGAATATGAACCGTCACCCTGATGACTATATAAGGGTGGGACACCCTAAGTCCCACATTAGTCATCCATGGTTTTTTCTCCTAAATTTCTATTGCCTTCAAGTTCCTCAGTTTGATTGTTTTCCTTTTCGTTTGTTCATCATTTTCAGTTCTATATCTGATGGAGACCAAGGAATACTGTTCCAAGTGGTTTGTATCTAGAGAAATATTGGTTTAAATTTAATGGTATGATAAATATGACTCTACTCTGAATAAAATAATTTCATTCCAAGGACATGAATATATATGTGTTGATAAACCCGATAATGATTTTGATTTATATTTTATAGAGGAATTTGATGAGTTCTAATTGCCATTACATTTATGAAACCAGATTACTAAGATAAGGTTTCCAATATAATGTATGGGAAAAGGTTCAATTCATCTTATAGGAAAAATTTTGACTTAATTGGAGTACCCTTAGAAGGTGAATCATATTTTCCTTCTCATAAGCTACTGAACATTATTGTTAATTTTAATAATACCAAAGCCAAAGATTCTTCATTATTAGAGTTTGAAAAAGGTAATAAAATTATCTCACCATACTATGAACAAAAGAGTGCTTTATATGTGGATGAAAGGATTCTAGATTTTGAGAAAGGGAGGTAGATATATGTATATGGTATTAGATGTATTTATTTTATAATTTCTTCTGAACATGAAGAAGATAGACTTGTTTAATTTTATATTTATCACCGTGGAGAACATAAAAACTTCCCCAATAAAATCCTAGATCAAAATGATCCCATATTTTATAAGTAAGATGGTTTTGAATTTTTTATAGAATTTCAATGTGGAAAATAAATCATATCCAATGAGGGAAAAGATTTATTTTATTAGTGAGGATACAATGTCCCTGATGAGATTGGTTTTTGATAGAAAGTTAAAAATGCTTTTGGAGAAAGTTGATGGTGCTGCATCAGAATCACAACCATCTAGGAAAACTAAGTAGGTTGATAAAAAGAAGAAAATAAAGGAATAATTCTCTACTCCAGTCAAAAGAAATAAATAAAAGAAGATTCTAGATGATGTTTTTAATGAAATAATGAAACATAAGGGTAAGAAGAAGCTTCAAGATCCATAGATTATACTTGAACCTACTAAATCAAAATCCATAAATATTCAGGCAACTAAAACTATAGAAGAAGAAAAAAATAAATAAGAAAAATAACAACTTTTAAGAAGCTAATTTTGTGAGAATCTTCCAAAAGGAGTTGAATGCAATTTTGAGAATTTTTTCCTTCATTATTCTCACACAGAACAAATCATACTGGATACAAGTTTAGTATTCAATGAAAATTTTGTCTTACTGGAAAAGATTCTTTCAGTTTATAATAAAGGGAAGTAAAAAAGTTATTTATGAATAATTAGTGGCATATGTTCCAGAAAAACAATCAGAACCAGAACCAGCTTGAAAAGGAGCTCTGAGAACTACTCGACAGTAATGATAGGATCTTCAAAAGGATTTCAATGAATAAGTTAAAGGAAAAGAAGAATAATATAAATAATAATAATAATGATAATAATAATATGAATAATTTTATGAAGAAATAGAAGAAGTGATGATGGAGTAAGAGGAAGATAATGAAGAGTATGATGATAAATAAACTCACTCTAATAAGTATCCATCAGAATTATCCCCATCCGTATCAGAATTACCCTCCATGACTGATAAAGAAGAAAAACAAGGAAGTTATCAAGAGGAATATTATTTAACATAACGAGAAGCACCATAAAATAAATTTTGAGAAGATCAATAGTCAAAAATAAAAAGTTTTATATAAAATTGAGACCAATAAAATGTTGAATTATGGAACTATCTGATGATAAGAATGTTTCAAAGGAAGTTTAAAAGGGAGTTTCAAAGAAGGATAAAAAGAAATAAAAGGAATTTGATACTGTAATGAGAATAATTAAACCTCCTAAACCATCATCGGGCTCATCATATTCAGAGGATATAATATCACAAAATGGTTTTGATTTTATTTTTCAATTCTTGAGGATGATAGAAGCAACAATTTCTTATTTTACAAACCTTGAAGAACTTTTTAGATAATTTGAGATATTTTTAGTCATAAATAATAATAAATAAAATCTTTAACAATAAAATTGATTTATATTGAAGTATATCTAAAAAATTCAAGAAACTAGTCGGACTCGCCAGAGATCATGCAGTCAAATAGTGAAATGCTCTAACCAAGTTGACTCTGATATTTGAATGTATGACATGCATTATGATGAAATAAATAAGATGATGATAGAATAAAATACTTTCTTCAACACTTTATCTTTGTTCATGGATGAAATAGTTATGTATTTGGAAGAGTTTTGATATTCCACTAATTAACAGGATGAAGATTTCAAGGATTTGAAAAAGAAGATCATATGTTTGGTACTGGAGATGAGCAAGCTAAAGTCTTATAAAGATGAAGTGATCATACTTAGGGAACAAAAAAAATAAATTTATAAGTAATTTAAATATATGATGTTTCAAGACCAGACTATGGTGGTAAAAATTTTGAAACTAGAGAAAATTTACTAGAGGTTCAAGATGATGAAGGTGTGTGTCAAGATATTGATGAAGAAAGAATGATATTATTTTGGAATCCTTAAATGTGTACATTTTTTTAAAACATTTTTACTGCAAATTAATGAATTTTATTTTCATCCAAATATGATTTTCATGAATGTTTATCCAATTCTGATTGGTTATATGTTCTTTCAATTTATTAATGGATGATTAGTTAGTTCAATATTGTTTCATATATTTTGTTTTTCATACATTTCAATAAACATCAGTTTATTCCCATTTCCTTTTTGAAAATCATAAAAGGGGAGAAGAAATTAGAAATAGTAATTTGTAATATAAAGAGTAATCTGTTATAGTAATGGGGATATTTTTAAAAAATGGGGAATATCATTCAAAGGAATTAGTTTTATTAAGGGGGAGAATACGATCCTTAGGGGAAGAAATTTTACTAAGGGGGATAAGCTTTCTTTATAGAAGAACTATTTTAATACTCCACCATATTCAACATTTTAGTTAGAGGAGTTACAATCTCATTGAAGTTATGATTCAAAGAATAACTCTAAATATGATGTTCTTAAAAGAAAAAAGTTGTTTAAGTTTTTTAGGTTATTTTTCATTTAAGTTTTGTGGTTTGTGATTTCTAAAAAGGGGGAAAATATTTTAGTCAAAAGTTTTAATTTCTCACTTTTCTTTTCCTTTAGTTTTGTAAATCACAAACACTTTCTTAAAACATGTTTACTAACTTTTTATGTCCTAAGAGATTTTTTTAGAAAACATTACTATCTTCCATACATAGAAATATTCTGATTGTATTAATAATATAAAATTTTTATTAATTAATATGATAATCATAATTAAGGTTTGTTTGATCTATTAGAATGACCTTGGTTTAGACCAGTGGTTAGAGTTATGTTTTTTATATTTGAATGAAAAATGAAATGACCATAAGACTGACCATGGTATCAATAATCAGATTAAATTTTATTCAGTTCATCATATTGATAATCAATTAGAAATCCTATTGTATGGGCTGAAATTTATAATCATAAGTTCATATGAATTGTACCTATTAGTGTAATTTCTTAGAGAGTTTTTGTTCTATGAAATCCTTGTGAGGTTTTTTCCTTAAAAACTTTTGTATTTGTAATCTAAATCCAATAATTTTTATAATTGAGGGATTTAAAATGTTAGAAATATGTTGAATCTAATCCATCAGATCAATGGCTTCCGGGGATATTAAGATATAGAGAAAAAATTCATCATATTGAGGGATTTTGGGGATAGGAATACACAATAAATATGATCTAGGTATCAAGGTATTTCTTGGTAAGTAAATTTATACATTATTATACATTTAAAGAATTGGATACCATTATTCATGTTTATTGACTACCTCACTCCTACGGTTAAAAGTGGAAATTCATTTAATAATATCTTTTTAGTAATTATTACTTTTACAAAGCTATTCTATTACTTGTTTTTACAATTTTAAATTCTATTGTTCTTGTGACATAAAGTGATTCATCGTATTATAATTTGTATTTTTTTATCAGTTTTACTCTAATTACAATAACAACATACTCTAATATAAATTAGACCCACTAAGATTACAATATTCACTCTAATATAATCAGACTGTTCCTAGTTTTGATTTGGTGACTCTGATAATCAGGATGAGTTTGAGTTCGATAACCTTTCTTTAATAGTCCTATATTTTTTTCAGTTTAAATATTTTAAACTATGTTTTTTAAACTACCATTTCCCCATAATAATCTACTCTTATGATCCTACAGTTATACCGTAGATTACAAATTTTTCACAATATATAGGTGGTTACAATGAGGGGAAGTCTCATTCCCATTAACACTAAGTCCCATGGTGTTCCACTCTAGAGTCCCACTAGATATTAAAAGTTCCCACCAACACTAGAAACCCTTAAGTCACATAGTATTCTACCCTTGAGTCCCACTAGAAATTATAAGCTCCCTTCGACCCTAGAAATTCTTATGTCCCATAGGAGGATCTTTATAATATATCACATAGTGTTACAAGAATCCCACAGGCCTTCTCCAGAGTACCAATATAGACTTCTTCTACATCTTATTCAAATTGAAAACTTCCACTAATCTTGAGTCATATAATATATGACCCTTTGATAGAAATATATCTTTCGGCTTTAGACTTCTTCTACACTGCTCGAGATGAATTTTTTCTCCACCAACAAACTGGATCACCTAATATTTTTGTTTCCAATCTTCAAGAACATCATAAAATATCCAAAAACTATATAATCTTTCTAAGTATTCACTAGTATTCAAATGATATGAACTTAACTCAAAACACTAACAACTTGGGTATATGAATTATGAAATTATGCTCAGATTCAGTCTCAATAACAATTCACAATATCCATGCATGTTTAGTTCATACAAATTCATTCATGTATGTAATACATGACATGGTATTATCAATGTAATATGTGTAACAATAAAAATTCACAAATTCTCACATTTTATGAATGTATTTTTTCATGTCCATGCATTATTAAAATAGTTCAAGCACATTTCACTGCCTCATTTTCTTCTTTATGGTCACATTAGTTGTATAATTCCTACGAACATAATCAGTTTATTACCTTCATCACTTCATTAAGGCATGAAATATTATAAAAAATATCATATTCTCAATTTCCTTCATGCAGGTATATCATGAAAATGTATCTCACAGTATCTCTTCATGTAATAATATCATGCTATCACATTGTTCCTTTATATAAAAAATATATGTCATTTCTTCCTCAATTCATTCTTGTGAAACACCCTTCATGCATGGAAGTCATTTCATGCATGGATCACAAGCTTCATCACATAATAATATAAGTGGAATCATAATTTTTATTTCCTCTTTCCATAACAGTATATGTGGGTTCTATTTTACTTTCACATTCACGTAACTTTGTGTGAATTACTAAACTTTTTCATAGAACTCAAAACCACTATCATGTTATTGCAAAGGCTGATTCTCAACATAATTAAGTGGAATTATAGTGGAAATACATAGCACTTCCTCAGCTCTATTTTTCTCTCTCTGATATACATTAATATTTGAATGAAAGTGACTGCATCTTGGGGTATTTATAAAGAAATTCCCATGAATTTAGTGCTAAAAAACCATGTATATCTAATTTTTGTACCGACTTACTTCTTCATGGAATTGATTCAAAAAATCATTTGCGAAATCAAAAATCACCAACAATGAGAATTAAATTTTTTTCTTACTATAAATTCTCACTTTGATCTTTATTTTATACATGAAAATGAAGTTTCATGTCTGTTATATTGCATCCATATCTTCAATTATCCAAATGTTGCTCAAAATTTTTGGCCCAATCAATCAGATATGTGTCTTTCAGAATTATAATGAACATAATCTCCTCTAATGAAGGCAAGAGGTAGATGATGATAACATCATGGATTTAATGGCTCAAATCAACCTCATCATATAGTGTAGATTCATTATAAATGATTAATGATAGAGAAAAAGTAACCAATGAGCATGTATCCTACATCAATTTTTATTCGGTTTCATGCTTTCTTTTATAACAAATCAACTCCTCTACTGGCCAAAAGCATGTAATGGGATCTGCTCCTGATTCCTTTTGGAACCACCTCATGTTTTCTCTCTTCCTCCTCCATGAATCCCCACATATTGGCTCTGTTATGCTACCATACACTTATGTGTCGGTGTGCTATGCACATTCACCTACTTCCACCCATGTCAGCTAACTAGGAGTCAACTTCCCACCCAAGTAGTGGTTTTAGTCCCCCAAGATGGCTAGTGTGTTGTAAGATTATTTTTGTTATAAATTTAAATCAATTATATTTTTCTAAAATGAAAAAAAAATCATTCTATAATAATCACCACCAATCCACTCAAACATCTTCATGTAATTATCAAATTTTCACATGGAAACCTTCAAATCGATTCTTCTAAATGTTGTACACAATGTGATCTCATTGACACAATGGCTTGGAATTAATAATCCGACATCAATCATTAAAATTATAAATCATTAACTTTTCATCTTCTCAACTTATTGAAAAAAAATGAATTTCAATAAACCAATAATGAAGCATTTGTTTTCTTCATATGGGTATCAATATTCACATTTATATTTGAAGGTGTCTTGAGGTACTTAAATATTGTTTAAACTGACTCAATCTAGAACATAACTACCTAGGTTCCTCCCTCCCCAATGAATATTGGATGATGCTGTATCTAGAACTCTCTGAACTGATCAGACATCGAAGGTATAATGCGGACAATATCCCTCTACATGGATCACATGACCTAGAGGATGACGAAACGAAGCTGGTCATCCATCCAATTCCTTGGATCTACAGGAAGTTTCTTCTCAGTTTTATCAAGATTGTCCTAATTACCACTCTCTTAACACTCAACTTGAAGATGGCATAGATGAATTTTCTGTATAAAGGTCAACACACTCCTTAGAACCATGGTTCCTTAGTAAGTTCAACGTCAAAAGGTTAGAACTATATAGAAAAACTAACTTATAATTCCTATAAAATTGGATTAACAAACAAATTTCTATAACATAACAGTTCATTAATTTCTTTTTATTAGATATAACAAGGGATTTCTTTTCATTTTTTATATAGGTAATTCTGCCACATGTGATAAATATGTCCCCATCATAAACAATTTATGTCATTGTATATTTATATGAACCTACCATGATGACTCCATACTCATCTCTTATCATATCATACCATGAGTAAAATCTCAATAAATAGTAACATGACACAACAAGTGAATTACCCAAGGTGAAATAAAATCAAAATAATAATAAGAGAACAAAATGAACAACAATCTTATACATGGGCACATGATTTTTCCCCCACAAATGAATAAAAAACTCCTATGAATGAGATTAATTCCAAGTCTGGACACATATTAGTCTCCTATCTACCTTTCCTAAATAGTAAGGAAATAGAAAACAAACTTATTTGATACCACTTTATAATATACCCCAACCTGATACTCCCTTACGGGACTGAGCTAGACTAGTACTGAACCATAGTCGCACCTCCTCATATATCATAGGTTGTATACTAGTAGAAAGGGTGTACGAAATAATGGTGAGACCATACCTTCTATTGGATAGTCTCAATAATTGTGTAAATAATATAAATAATCAAACCTAAAACCAACTAGAAATAAGGGACAAAAGTGAAAAATCAAAAAATAATAAAATACAATGTGATGTTAGTATTAATATAACTAAAATACATAATAGAACTCAAACATGTAAAAGGATAAACTAACTCAATAAAAGACTCTAAACACCCCAGTCTCAAACCCTATGTTGGTCCCATATCCACACTCCAACCCATCCAACAAGAAATCAATCAAAATAGGTCCCTTTCCACTTTTCTAGACTTGCTTCCACAAAATATGCTTGGGTACGAAATGGTGGCCAAAATATGGTGTGATTAAAACTCATTACTCTAACACCCACAGTGTCTAAAAAATTTATTCTGAATATATAGTTCATGAAATAATACAATAAACAAGGGTATTAAATCATAATTTAATATGGAATAAAAAATAAACCTATCAACCTTTAGGCCCCAGGATAACAATCTAGTTAGCCAAACCAGATTTGGAATGATGTCGTATATCTCGATTAAGTAGTTTATCCTATTATATAAGATGGATCACTAGACTAATCATGGTTTCTCCTATATCACGAACAATTTATAGTATCATGTCTCAAGTAACCAAACTGGGCTCCATTTGTATATCCCCATACTGGAGTCACTTACATGTTCCCATGAAAGACATATCTATGGGAAAAGTAACCATATCAATGGGCCCTAAACCTTGCTAGTCCTACATATATCTTCCTAGGTAACACATCACCAAAGTTAAAGTAACCAAAACATACTGGACTCAAGACCAATTCTATATCCACATACGTGTTCCCATGGAACAGGTCACCATGGGAAATGATACCATCTCATATCAAGTGGTGTATTCTCCTACCTAGGTTTAATCACCATAATAACATATCATGATACAATTCAATACTCCCTTGGGGATCTAGTCAACAAAAATCAATTAAAATAATCCAAAAGTACATCTCTGTCAACTGGTGGTCTCTCCTATCTAAGATGAATCACTGATATTTTTAATCATGAAATAAAACATAAAACATGCCGCATGGTATCATAAGACATACTAGTCAATTCAACCAATTAATAATTATTGATTAGTTCATTCTCAATTCAAAATTGAATCTCCCTTGAAAATATTTGATTCAATGATAATATAAAGAAATTTATTAAAGTAAGATATTAATTACTTATAAAAATATTGGACATAGGATTTATAAGTTCAAAGAGTATTTTAAAATTCATATATTAATTACATATATTAAATTTCATTACTAAAAGGGTTTTTTTAACTTATAGGTCATTCTTATATAATTATAAATTCATTCAAATTGCGAGTTTCATGAAAACCATATTTTTTAACTAAAACACAACATTTTCATGAAAATCTCAAAAATTCATACTAAGATAAATTAAATATGATGAATTTTAAAGTGAAGTTTCATTTGTTAAAATAAATTTTTAATATTCATAAATTTAATGTTTAAATATACTTACAAATAAAGGCTCTTTAGAGTGTGATAATCCATGATATGGTGTTTACCTACTACAGTAGGGTCTTGGGTATTACATAGGTTTCTTACTAACACTATTAAATTAAAAAAATCATTTAATAATTATTTTCAAAGGTAAAATCGTGTGTATCATTCATCATTCACAACACTATAGGTATAATTCAGTGGTTCAAACCTTTCACAAAATATCGATGGTTTTGAAATTCTATTTCACAAACACAAATCAATTTATAACTTTCATTTAACCTTTAAACATAAATAACTATTTCACATCCCTAGCTGATTTTTTGTCATGACCCAACTAAGGTTATCACTAAAATAACTGTAATTTTTATATGGTTCATGTTTTGTTAAAATATATATTAAACTAAATCAAACTTTAATGACACTTAATTTTAAAGATTCGAAAAATTCATGACAAGGCCAACATGACCACACAAATACATCACTTGCGAAAATTGGACAGACTATTTGTTAGGCTTAGGGACCACCTACCTTATTCTTAGCAAATCCAACACATATAATATTATCTTTCATTTCTTCCTAAATTATAAAAAAATAAGAAACCATTAAAATACATCATAAATTGGGTATATTAGCTAAAAAGAAAAAAACATATAAATAAAGAAGAACATAAAAATGGATGAAGGTAAAAGGATAGGCATGCATCAAGCTCCAATATGTCACCATTGGCAGGTGAATTCACTTCCAAATTAGGGAGGAACCCCTCTTGGAAGGGTGGAAGAATAAGGGGGAAGGGAGCCATTAACATTTACTTAGAAAGGAGAATTACCAAATTTATTTTATAAAAAATATAATTAATTAATTAAAAACTCAAAAAACAACCCAGGGAACTATTCATGGATTGGATTCACATTTAGGTTATGTAATAATCAAAATGTGGGGATCCTTCTCCAAAATATGAAAATTCATGGTGTGAAACATATTTTCATGTCATGATAGTGATTCAATCCACTTCACTCAGCTGAAGATGCTCAAATTTTACTCTAAAGCCTCCTGAGGCCATTCTTGACACCCATAACTATCAAAATTGAGTAAATTACACAGGTCCTAGAAAAAAAAATTGTTCTGTATTGTTTCATGGTTTCGGCCTTGGAATTCTCAATGGTTCTGTATCCGATGACGCGTGGTCCTACTTTCCAAAGGCAGGCGTTCACCGGATGGTCTGAACAGCGACACTTAAGAACTCACATTGGTCGAGAGGATGGGAAGTCAGTCTCATCACACCGTTTTTGGGGGGAAGTTATTTCCTGTTCTGGGACTCTCTTATAGATTTAATATGTATTCATATGTTTGCGAATATTTGGTTTATACCCAAAAATAGTATCCATGGATTCAACCTTGGTTGGAAATGGTCAGCTGAACGCAGGGACTCAGAATCATTTACTCCTGAGGTTTACCATCCCTAATTGGGTTAATGACCCCGAGGAGTCTGGAATCACTAAGGCGGCACAAATAATGGTGCGGTGAACCGACGTGGAGATAGTCGGATCGACCAGTTGTTAGGCTTTCACCTCAGGGAGGCCTCTTACATACCCCCACCTAAGGGATAGGGATCAAAGTCCACGTAGTTCGGGTATACAGTTTAATGTCACTCTGGATGGAGGATACAGTTTTACGTCATTCTAGACGGGGGTGGAACTCAACGTGAAGAATTGACCGAGTGGTTTGCTTGAACCTCATGGAGGCTTCCTACGTACCATGCCTTGACATGGATCAAAGTCCTCGTAGTTCACTTAAGTGTCGGGGAACCGACGTGAAGATGGAATGGGTGGTCCGATGGGTGGTGGACTTGAACCTCATGGAGGCTTCCTATGTACCATGTCTAGGAGGTAGGGATCAAATTCCACGTAGTTCTCTTAGTGTGGCTTACACTCTGAGGAGGCCCAGAGTGATGGATTGGGGCTTACACTTTGAGGAGGCCCATAGTTATTTCCAGAGTGATGGATTAGGGCTTACACACTGAGGATGCCCATAGTGATGGATTGGGGCTTACACCCTGAGGAGGACCATAGTAGGATGTCATGGTCGATGCTTACTCTAAGCCCACGTGAGTCTTGCTCGGTGTGAGAAACAAGAGGCAGCAGGGACCGAATGATCACGATGTGAAAGGTGAATCCGTGAGGAATGGAGTGGGGAATACGCATGGAGCGGTCCATATGGTTGGGGATTACTCTTAAGTGGATGCCCAGGGTGATGGATTGGGGATTACACTCTGAGGAGTCCCATGCGAAAAAAGCGCAGCGGGAGAGGGAAAGGGGGTTCTCCTGTGCCCGTCTCCTCTCTTGTAGTGCATGAGGGATTCCTTATGATGGGTATTTTACCACCCCCGAAGATCCCTGAACAATTGGAGGGGCAGAAAGGGGGTTCCCGATTTCAGACTCCACATTACCGTGGGAATGTGAACCCAGGAATGCTTTTGGAATCTTCTCAAGGGTCAGGGAAACCCCTTCACCTCTACTTACCATGGGTATGCGAACTCAAAATGGCACGCTGATTCACCTGAGGATCACACCACATGGATCTAGTGGCTGTGGTGGAGGCCTCGGCTCGAGGCCGATGAGTAGGCCAATGAGGGAGTCGCAGAGGACTAGGCTAGATCAGATGGATTTTACCCGGATCATGGAACGGAAACGTTGAAGGATTTGGCGAGCCACCGAGGGGTATGGATGGTGGCACCCTTCGCGTGGGGAAATTCTACATGGCTGGAGGATCTGCCCGCGAACTAGGGTGGTCTGCAGGCTAATATGCATCCCGCAAACTAGGGTGGTTCGTGGAGTAGTGGGCATCCTGTGAAATATGGTGGTTCGCGGCTTCAGGTTCAATCCGCGAACCAGGGTGGATCGTGGAGGGTTCCAGGCGGGCAGCGGCGGGCAAGGGCGGCACCGATCAGGGGTTCTTTGGTCAAGGCTTTTCCTGCGTAGGAGGGTTCTACGTAGTGCGGTAGATCGGAAAAGAAGCATAAACACCCTGGTCCGTGAGGAGTACATCCGCAGAGGGGCTATGGTTCGCGGTTTCCTTTTCTTTGTTATTTTAGGTTTGCGGTTCACCAAATTATTATGCATTTTAGGTTCCTTATTAGTTCATTCCCAGGTTTATACCTTCTATGGTTCGTGAACTGGAACTTTTCTATTTGCGAAATCTTTAGCCTTTCTTCGAAATCCTTCCTCCCGAATCTGATCTCTCTTATCTTCGTCCACCTTCGAATTGTCTGAATCCGAATTATGAATCCCTTCTCCTTTCCCCCTCGGTCTACTTTTAGAGAGTGGGGAAAGGGATGTATGTATGGTCATGTGGCACCTTTTGCGGAGACCCATAACCAAATACCCGGTTTACAGCTGACTTGGTCAATCCGTGATTCGCGGTGGGTATTGAGCACTTCTCCTCCACGAACCGAACTCGGAGAGTGCTTCGCGATCGCAAAGGGTTCCGCCTCCCATCCGCGAATGACAGTGGATGCGGCTTGAACCAGTCGACGTGGTCCATGGTTGGAATGGTTCATGACTGTGAACCAGATCGAAACCCCTCCTGTCTCATGACTACGGAGGATCTCCGCCTCCATTTCGCGAACGACGACGGTTCGCGGAGGGGGCGCTTCACGAAACCGGTCGCGCGACATCATCTTCGGACTGTTCTGCAGACCGGTCCAATTCATCCGTTCCTTTGAAATCTTTTCCCCAATTTCTTTGGGGAGGTGGGTAGAATCTTCTTTGAGGATTTTTCAGGACCCTACAAATTCCACCCATCGGGATGGGGTCCGAACAGAATGAAGAGGAGGCCATTCTGATGCAGAGTGGTCCTGAAACTTGGATGGTTTGCGGTAGAGAGGTGGACCCGGTGGGGGACCACGCCTATAAATACGGGTGTCCCTTCATTTGTCTTCTACCGGATTCTTCAGGAAACCATGGCCCTCGCGCTTTCCTTCCTCTACGCACTTGTTCCGTCGCGAAACACCTAATCCGCGAACCGGCTATGATATCTGTTAACCATTTCTCGTTCGCGCCGTTTCATCCGCAGAGCAACGTCCCAGCCGTGAACTATCATTTTTTAGTTAAATAAAAGGTATTTTATGATGGGACGCATAGGAACTCGCTTCGCGGTTTTGGTGCTCCGCGGAGTAAAATCTTCTGAACTTATGTCCTCTGAACTTAACCATTTAAATCCAGGTTTGAAATTCCATTTAGAAACCTGGTTCGCGGTTTTTTGGACAATGCTCTGCGGGCTAGGGTATTGCGAAGGAATTATGCATAATGCTGGTTTGCGGTATACTGTCATCTCAAACCAATCTATGAGGCCACCTTGCAGAATTTGCTATGAAGGCTCCTCAACTGATTCCTAACCATTTGTTGGTTTTTGGCGTGTAGGGAGAAGATATGGTCCCCCCCCCCCCATCCTGCACCTAGGCCTTCTGTGGAGCTTCTCTCAATCAGCTTAGAGAGGCATTCAGTAATGATTCCCAGAGCGGAGATCACCAAATAGGACCCTAGTCATTCCATTATTCCTGACGACAGTGTCTTGAAGGACCTTCTCTCTCCTGAGCTCCTGACTTATCCACTAACAAATCGACTCCCGCTCTACGGCTTCGGTCTTCAAGATGGCGTTCCTATCCCCCCTAATTTCTCAGGTCTCCCTTCTCCTTTTGTAGAAGCATTGTCAAAATGCATTCAAGTGACCTTACCCAATCAGGGGAGATGGTCTCTAATTCTGGTCCAAAAGACACATTCATTTTGAGGGGCTCTGCCTGGACCCAAATTGATCGTTTCACTGAAGACTTTTCTAGGAAAGTTGTCTTTAAGGACTACCCTTCCATTATCAACCTTGCTCGAAGGGATCCTGATGCAGGGTGGATTCCTAGGTGGAATCTTCGGTCCGGTGTGCTCTTCTCAAATGATTGGGTTTGGGATTTCTGTGTCCATCATCATTGTCAGGAGTCTTCTGAATCACTGGAAGTATTCAATCTATACTATGCAGTGTGGGCTTCCCAATTTGTTGTTTACCCACCATCTCTGATCCTGTCCAACCTGCTCAGCCGGTGGTGTTCAAGAACTAATACTTTCCACCTTTCCCATGGTGAAGTCAATATTAGCCTGTCGGACATCTACCAGATAAGAGGACTGCCCAATACTGGCGAGATTTATGACAAATTTTTTCCCACCCCTGATGCATGGGACGACGTCGAACAGGTGCCTTTGTTAGTAAGGGATCTGCTAGTCATGGCGGAGTGGTCACTGCGTCAGGCCTTACGTGCCCGCTCGCTTATTCCCTATAGCATTTGGATAGGGGTATTTCTAGACACCACTGGTCCTACGATGAAGATTAAGTGTCCCAGGACTCATCCCTCTCACCAGTCACGAACCATTCCAGGTTCTTACTGGGTGGTTCTGGAGACAGGTGATTACCTTTCATGGGGTTACAAGTTGCGCCCTAGTGTGTCGCCTATGCTCCGGTTGGCCGGTCTATTTGCTATGTTTTTTAGAGGATGGTTATTCCCTTCCCGGGATATTAACCCAGGTGTCCGGGCCTGCACTTTGATGATGACAGCTGAGATAGCAGAGGGTCGCCTGTTGAATTTAGCCATGCCCACTTTGGCTCGTATCTATGAGCTACTGAGCCACATGCTGCAGGGCGGGCCACCCTTCTGTCTGAGTGGGCCATTTCAATTTTTGTACGGCTGGGTGGTGGATCATTGTCACTGTTATGAGTATCTTCACAACACGGCCATCCCACTTCCTACCTTTCGGCCTACCCTGCTGGATATAGCTGGAGTTCGCTTGAGGTCACTCAGCTCTGGTTAAGTCCTCGATCTTCTAAATGAATTTTCCCAGTTCATCTTCACTCCCTAACCCACCCCTTCTGGTTTCATAGTAGAAAACCAACATGGAAGCCTGGAGGAGCGTTCTTACATGATCTCTTTGCGGGACATATTTCTATCTGCGTAGATCGACGGGGTTTCCTTTTGTGAGTTTTATGTTCCGTATCATTTTTCTCATCACTTTGGGTGCATGCAAGTACAAGTTTCCCTTCCCCCTCCTCAGGTCCAAGGACTGCACCCGGCCATACTTCGGCAATGGTGGATGATGCTGACGCGGGAGGGATCTGACGCGAGCATTACCCTGCCTATTGTAGGGGCGGCCGCCGACCTTTCCATGGAGTTTGGAAAGGCGTGGGAAATATACTAACCCGATGGGATCCTAGGGAAGGTTGTCTGGTAGGTTCCCAAATCAGTAGGTATTGTGTCTGCTACATCCACCACACCTTCCTCATCAGATTTAAGGGAGGATCAACTAATGGATCGTCGATCAAAGCGACTCATAGGACTTTCCTATCCCAACCCTATGGTGGACGAATTTCAGACAGATTCATCCTTCTTGGACATGGATGAGGATGACCCTGTGGTTTCGGGTCCCAGTGAGGCCATCCCGGAAGTTCCTCCAGTCGACATTGGGCTTAGAAACTTGATCCCCAAGCTTGAACCAGGGATGGAGGTTCCAGATTTTTTATCTTCGGAACCAACTTCTAGTGAGCACATGTCTTCATGGGCCGCCATGCCAGACTTCATTCTAGTGCTGTCTAGAGAGGATACCAAATATCCTCATACCATGGCGGACCATCGGACAGTGCGCAGGTGGGCCTGGCCTTGAATCTGCGAGATTATCACTGAAACCCCTCTGGCCAGAATGGCAACCAAAACCGAAGCTCTTCGACAGCTCTTCCTGGGTTTGGGGTCAGGTGGCTTTGACTATCGGAAATTCCATTCTCTTGCTTGCTAAGTTGTCATGGCCCATGAGGAAGCCTCCACTAGTGAACGCTAACTTTCTCACTTTGCTGCTGCTCATTGCGGGACCCGATCCCTGGAGGAAGCCACGATACAGCTTCATTAGCCGATGGCACAGGAGGCGGCCTCTCGAGATCAGGCGGTCGTCCTATCCTCCGAGTTGCACGAATTTGAAGAACGGGAAAAGATGCTGAGGAATCGGTTGTTATCCATGACTGGTGGTCTTGAAGCCACTAGAAAAGGGATCAATGATCTCCTAACAATAGTGGAGCATACTCGTCCGATGGCTGAGGTTGAAGCCAGGGAGAAGGTCGTGCTGGAACGGTCTTGCAACAACCTTCACCGCTCGGTTGCTGATCTGGTGGAGAGAGCGAGTCTGGCTCCTTTATGACTATTAGAGACATTATTGTACCTTCTTCCCCCCCCCCCACACACTTTTTCTTTTGTGAGGGAGAGACCCCAACTTGTGGACGTCCTCGTTTCTTTTCTTTTTTTTGAATGGAATGAAATCTACGTCAATTATTCTTTGCCACAAATTTTGATTATTATGGCATAAACGGTGACCCAGTAAATCATAATTGATCATAATTTAGGAAAATAATAAAAGATGATGACAGGCTCTGACTTTTTCCTGGACCATGGGATCCAGTGAGCATAGTCTGACTATTGTTGGGGTTTTTTAGGAAAACCCCAGAAACTTTTTGTCTTTTTCATTTAATGCGCTAATTGTTTTTGGGCCTATTTGGTATGGACCCAGCGGGTATAACCCGACTTTATCTTAGGTCTCCGTTTTCAGGTTTTCGGATAACAGGCTTTGTGCCTCTTTTTGTGAGCAGTTTATAGTCCCCCCCGTCAAGACTATCATTACTGATATTTTAGGTCGAATAGATTTGACCGAACATGATGGGGCGAGGGACCCAATGGGGTTCAAATTATTAAAGGATGCATCAATACTTTTCATATGAACATGGGGGGAACACATTTAACTTTGAACGGCATGCAGTGCATGCCTCAAGGCATGGGAGCCGTGTTGGCGTACAGAGGTAGGTAGAGTGTTGCCTAAGGAAAACTTGCCTTTGGTAGACAGGCCAGGGGTGATCAACATCCAGAGCCGCTGATGGAATGGTATGAATAGTCTTACAAAAGTGTCCTTAAGTCAATGTCTATCCATTTTTTATGGCCAGGGGACTTTATGGAAGTCTGGCTCATGGAACCCACGATGGGTGGCTTGGAAAATTATGAAAACCACCAAGGGTGGATCATAAGGGGAGTGTGATGTATGAAAGGGTGTTGGGAACATCCATACTAATCAAAAGTGTGGTCCGGAGACCACTTTCCTATGAATTTAGTTAGCGTAAGGGATGGTTGAGGCTTGGCGCAGTTTAAAGTCATGCAGTTGGGACATTATTTAAAATGGAACGAATTCTCTTGGTTCCCAGTAATCTTATCAAAGATGCTCCACCACATTCAGGCAGGGTTGTGAAATAGGTTGGTAAACTGTAGCTCATAGGGTTTCTGAATCTCGGGATAGACATGGGGGCTCAGAGGCCAAGAGGCGTACGGAGGGAAGCATTGCCTAAGGAAAACTTTCCTTTGGTAGATGGTCCAGGGGCGATCAATATATAGAGCCGCTGAGGGCATGGTATGTATAGTCATGGAAAGGTGTCCTTAAGTCAATGATTGTATTCCCCCGATAGCCAAGAAACTTCAGGGAAGTTGAGATTTGGAACCACCAGTGGTGGCTTATGAGAGTTTGGATTTTTTTGAGTGCAGAGTATGGTTTATGATGAGAGGGTGCCTAGATACGGGGGAAAAATCTAGACCAAACGTCCCGAGAATATGTGAATTAGTGCCTTCTCATGCGAGTGTGAGACGGTGTCTTGTGCCGGTCTGACCCGTGCACTGAAGGATAGAGAAAATCCTCTGTTTCTTACTGAACCCATGACGTGTTTGACTGTGTAGTTTATCGTCATGTGGTTAGGACATATTCCGTGCAGTTTAGCGTCATGCGGTAAGGATGAGAGGCATTATTTAAAGGATGTTGTGAAGTTTAATGTCATGAAGCAAGGACGTGGGGAATTTTTCTTTCCTTTTCCTATGTCGTGCAGTTTAACGTCAAGAAGTAAGGACGAGGGGAATTATTGAACCAGTGGAAATGATTTTTGTTGGAGGCATTCCCCTGGATGTTTTAATGACTGTTCTTTGCAGCCTTATGCCAGGCGTCCAAGATGTGCTCCATGTCATTTGATGTCTCGCGGCAAGGACGTAGTCAAAAAGGTTGCTATTGATTAGAATGCAACTGGGCCCAAGTATCCTAGCATGTCCAAGACGTGGAGAGGGGTTGATGGTGTAAATCATGGTTCTGGGGCTTCTTGGATCAGGAGAGATGATATGGGGTCTCTGAGGCCAGTAAGCATACGGAGCTAGGAAATGTGTCACCCGAGGAGATCTTGCCTTTGGTAGAAAGTCCAGGGGCTATCAATATGCAGAGCCGCTGAGGGCATGGTATGCATAGTCATGCAAAGGTGTCCATGGGTCGATGACTTTTTTCTTTCGATGACCGTGAGTGGTTATGAGGATCCGCGATTGTCTGGGCCACGAAGTCTGTCATTTGATAAGGAAATGTCTGGGCACGTCGGGTATATTCACCCTGGTTGTTGTTAAAGCTTAAAGAGACCCCCGCATTGATTTACCTATCTCTTAGGGGCGTGCCTTCATTCCATGAAGTTTAACGTCTTTCGGTAAGGATGAAGTACTCCTAGTTTAACGGTCATATATCTCGGACCATTGGGTGACTATTGCTGTAGTCTCTTGATGGATAACTGGGTCAACGTGCTCTGATATACTTTGAAAAAGGTGGAGGATGACGGTTGTAAACTACAACTTTGAGCTTTCCTGGATCAGGAGGTGTGGTGTGGGGGCTCTGAGGATGGTAAGCGTACGGAGTTAGGAAGAGTACCGCCCAAGGAAATATTTCCTTTGATGGACGAGCCAGAGGATATCATTATGCAGAGCCATTGAGGGCATGGTATACATAGTCATACAAAGGTGTCCCCGGGTCGATAACTTTCCACTTCTGATGGCCCTGAATGATTATGAAAATCCGCGATTTCTCATAGTGAGGAGTTCGGCATATAGAGATAATGGTGTACGAGCATACCAGAAACATCTTCACTACAATTTTCTGTTGAGTCAAAGTATCCTAGTCCTGGATTGATGTTCGTAGATGTAGGTCTCTATGTAAACCACTGGCGGATACATAGGCTAACCGGGTAGGGATACCCTGGAAACACTTGGATGTGAAGGTGGGGAGAAATTTTAAACCACTGCTCCATAAATTTTGGATCGGGAGAGATGATACGGGGGCTCTAAGGCCGGTAGGTGTACGAAGCTAGGAAGAGTATCGCCCGAGGAGATCTTGCCTTTGGTAGATGGGCCATGGGATATCAATATGTAGAGCCGATGAGGGAATGGTATGCATAGTCATGCAAAGGTGTCCACAGGTCAATGACTTTCCACTTCCGATAGCCGTGAGTGGTTATGAAGATCCATAATTGTTTGGGTTGTGGGGTCTGATGTATGGAGAGAATGCATCCAAATGCGCAAGAAGTACCTCCATCTCGTTTCTCCATGTATCTTGGGTGGGTCGCAATGAAGTCCGTGCAGTTTAACGTCATGCGGTGAGTACGAAGTCCGTTCTGTTTAACGTCATGCTGTGAGGATGAGGTCTGTGATGTTTAACGTCATGCGATGAGGACGACGTCCGTGAAGTTTAATGACATGCAGTGAGGTGAAGTCCATGCAGTTTAAAATCATGTGATTAGGAAAAGTTCTGTTTAGTTTAACATCATGCAGTGAGGATGAGGTCCGTGCAATTTAACGTCATGCGGTGAGGATGAAGTCCGTTCAGTTTAAAGTCATGCGGTGAGGAGGAGGTCTGTGCAGTTTAACGTCATGCGGTGAGGACGATGTCCGTGCAGCTTAACGTCATGCGGTGAGGATGACATATACACCCCGTGAAAATCTGGTCTATACATGGGGGAAGGGAATTTTTAGCTTCTCATCCGTGCAGTTTAACGTCATACAGTAAGGACTCGGAGTACACCCCATGCAAGTCTAGTCCATACACGGGGGAGAGGGGCATATTGTTTTTCGAGAAGTGGATGGGCCGGGATAGAGGATCCTGGTGTCCCTACGTATCCTGCGAGGGCGGGAATGAAGCCATATGTAGTTCTGTGAAAGAAAAACACCTCGTGTCGGGTTGGTCTATACACGGGGAAGGGGGATATTTTTATCTTTTATTTTGGTTCATTTGGGAGTGGCTGGGCCTGGATGGGGAATCACGGCGTCTCTACATATCCTGCAAAGGCAGTAATCAAGCCGTACGTAGTTCTTTGAAAGAAAAACACCCTGTTCCAGGCTGGTCCATACATAGGGAAGGGGCCTTATTGAACCTTTATTCGGGGGTGACTGAGCCAGGACGAGAAATCCTGGCATCTCTACATATCCTGTGAGGGAAGGAATCAAGTCATAAATAGTTCTCTGCAAAAGTGATACACCCCATGCCGGGCTGGTCCATACACGGGGGGAAGGAGTACTTTAAACTTTTTAAGTGGGTGGCTGGGCCAGGATAGGGGATCCTGGAATCGCTACGTATCCTATGAGGGAAGGAATCAAGCCGCAAGTAGTTCTCTGCAAAAGTGATACACCCCGTGCAGCTCTGGTCCGTACACGGGGGAAAGGTGGCATTTTTAACTTTTGTTCGGGAGTGGCTGGGCTAGGATAGGGAACCCCGACGTCGCTACGTATCCGGAAAGGGAAGGAATCAAGCCATACGTAGTTCTCTGAAATCCATGCAGTTTAACTTCATGTGGTGTGGACAAAATGCTCTCAGTTTAAGGTCATATAGTTTGGACCATTAGGTGCTCGGCAGTTTAACGTCATGCAGCTTGGACGAAGAATACGCCTCGTGCAGGTCTGGTCCACACATGGGGGGGAGGAGGCATTCTTATCTCTTATTATCCATGCAGTTTAACGTCATGCAGCAAGGACGAGGTCCATACAGTTTAACAACATATGGATAAGACAAGAGTCTCTTGGTATCTATGCAAAATACTTCTTCATGAATCTCGCATTGGTAGGAGCCATGGTGAATTGCACGTCCATGGAGATCAGGGAATATGCTCTGTTGGAGTAGACCTTGTGTACAACATATGGTCCCTCCCACTTGGGCTCCATCTTTGGAGGTTTCTTTCTGGGTATCACTAGTGTCCAGAGGACCAACACTAATTATCCCTCTAAGAAATACCGAAGACGAACCTTTTTGTTGAAGGCTCATACGATCCGGTTTTGGTGTATTTCCAAATGGTGCAAAGTGTGAAACCACTTCTCGTCTAGCTGTTCCAATTCACCTAGCTGCTTTTCTTATTGCTCATCATTGGACAACAGATCACATATGGAAACGCGGAGCAAGGTCAGTTGGAGTTCAATGGGCAGGACCGCCTCTGTGTCGTACACCAACGGGTACGAGGTAGCCCGAGTAGCGGTGAAGATTGTGGTTCGATAGGCCCACAATGCGTGGAGGAGTCTATCTGGCCATGAATTCTTGTCTTTTTCCACCATTCTCTGGATAATATTATATAGGGTCTTGTTGAAATCCTCTATATGTCTGTAGGCTGCTGCATGGTAGCGGGATGAGTGGTTAGCCTTGATACCATATTCGCAGTTTAGTTTCTCCACTTCGGTAGAGCAGAATTTGGTGTCGTTGTCCGTCAGTACGGTATGTGGGACACCAAATCTGGTGATGATATTGATCTTCATAAAGCTGAAAATATTTCTTACCCCGACTTCCTTGATGGGAATGGCTTCTACCCATTTTGAAAAGAATTCAGTTGCTGTGAGGATATACTTCAACTGTTTGGCCGTGGTGGGAGGATATGGTCCCATGACATCCATCCCCTAGACGGAAAATGGCCAGGAGTACTTATCTTGATGAAGTAACTCCAGGGGATGGTGTATGCGGTTGGCATGGATTTGGCACGAGTGGCATTTTGCGGTAAAATGCTCGCAGTCTCGTGCCACTGTGGGCTAGTAGTACCCAAGCCTCCGAACCTGATGCGAAAGCTTGGTCCCTGGTTGATGTGCCCCACATACTCTGGAAATTACTTCATTAATTATGGTATAAGTTTCTTCTCCATCAATGCATCTGAGGATTACCCCGTCGATTCCTTGTTTTTAGAGGACCCCTTGCGGACCCGCGCCGCCGTATAGGAAAAAGTTGACTGCCCTTCTCCGGATTTTCTCTCGTTCAACCCTGTTTGATGGAAGTTATCCCCGTTGAAGATAGTTGACAGTGGGGTTCATCCAACCGGTGGCAGGAGTGTATGGTTCCGGGAGAGGGCTGACATCGTGGATATCGTCCATCTTAGTTTGAACAAACGACAGTACCATTCGATGGTGAGAAATACTGATGAATGTTTCATCTCGGTCTGGGTCAGCTAAACTCGTGGTCGCGTTGGCTAATGTGTCAGCCTGAGCATTCTGAGACCGGGGAACATATGTCAATGTCGGTTTTGTAGTGAATTCCACCATTAAATCTCGGATGTGGTCAAACAGGGGAATCAGATTCTCCGTTTTGATAGCATAGTCACCATTGACCTGCTTGATGACCAGATTCGAGTCACCTTTTACCTTATGGTATTGTAATTGTGCCTGGAGTGCGAGCTCTAGGCCTGCAATAAGGGCTTGATATTTCACTTCATTGTTTGTACATCCTTCGGTCAGGAGAAAGGAATACGGCAAGACTTCCTTCTCCAGGGACATGAGTATTATCCCCAAACCCACCTTGTTAAATTTGGGGTCTTCCATCCTCTTCCCGGTTGGGCTTCGAGAGGCGCCGTTGAAGTACATTTCCCATGTTGGGATCTCCTCTTGAACCACGAAGACGTCCTCATTAGGTAGCTCGATGTCCGGTGTAGTGGTCCCTGTTGAAGGGTGCGCTGCCAGAAAATCTGCCAATGCCTGGCCTTTGACGGCTTTCTGAGGCACAAACCGGATGTCAAACTGTTGCAGGATGACCACCCATCGAGATAGGCGCCCAGTCATCATTCGGTGGCTGAGGATGTACTTGAGTGGGTTACTCCACAAGATCAAATAGACTTCATGATGCTGCAGATAGTGTCACAACTTTTGGACTGCGAAGACCAAGGCCAAGCAGCTCTTCTCAATGTTTGAGTATTGAGTCTCAGCGTCAATCATGGTTCGACTGAGGTAGTAAAGACTATTTTCACTGCCAGCATCTTTCTTCTACGCAAGGAAGGATCCCAGTGACCACTCTAGGGACGTCACGTATAGGATGATAGGTCTTCCCTCAATCGGTGGCATGAGCACCGGTGGGCTCAAGAGGTATCGCTTCAGGCTGTCAAACACCTCTTGGAAGTCATTTGTCCATTGGTATGTGACACACATCTTCATTAACTTGTTGAAGGGAAAACACTTTCCTACCAGGTTGGCTATGAACTACCTAATATAGGCCAAGTTCCCTTGGAATGATCTCAACTCAGTGAGGATGCGAGGAGGTGGCAGGATCAGAATAGCCTCTGTATTCTCAGGGTCGAATTTGATGCCACGATTGCGTACGATGAAGCCAAGGAATTTGCCTAAGGTAACCCCGAAGGAACATTTCAACGGGTTCATCTTCAGGATATGCTTTCGGAGTTTGTTGAAGACAGTCTCAAGGTCCGACAGTTGATCTGAGCACTATCTTGATTTGACCACCAAGTCATCTACGTAACATTCGACGAATTTCCCCAGGAATGGCTTAAAGATACGATGCATGGCGCATTGATATGTGGCGCCAGCATTCTTGAGGCCAATGGGCATAAACCTGTAACAGAATATTCCTTGAGGGGACCTAAAGGCATTGGATTCTTCGCCTTCTTGGGCCATCCTGATTTGGTTATACCCTAAATAGCCATCCATGAAGGATAGAGCCTCGTACCTGGCCGTTGCATCGATAAACAACTCGGTGATTGGAACCAGAAAGTCATCTTTCGGACAATGCCGATTAAGATCTCTGAAGTCAATGAAGACGCAGATTTTCCATTCTTTTTCTTGACGGGGATGGTATTGGAAAACTAGACGGGGTATTAGACCTCCCTAAGGAAGCCAGCTTTAATGAGATCATCGACTTCAGCCTCTATATTGGCAGCATGTGAGGGATGGGTCCTTCTGGTGGCCTGTTTATAGCCTAAGTGGTCTTCTAGCAGACCTAGGTGGTGTGTTGCCACCTCGGGATCGAGTCCCGGAATTTCTGTGTAATTCCATGCGAAGACATCCCGACGATGTCTCAAGAAGGCGGTATATACCTCGTGCTCTTCAGGGGACATGGCTGCAATAATGAGAGTGGGCCTCGGGTCTTCCTCGGTACCCAGATTTATTTCCTTGAGTTTGTCGATAGTGGTGGAGATTCCATCCTCAAATGCAGGAGGTTCATCCATGATATCTTCCCCCTCTTCTTCTCCCAAGTCCTCTTCTTCTTGGTCCGACGAGGAGAGAGCTCTTGATGCGAGCTCTTGGGAGTCCTGAGGTGAGGATTCGTGGGCGTCCTTACTCGAGTTGTCATCCCCAGGTTGAGGGTCGGTGGACGTTCCCACATTGTCACACTCGACCTTTACGGATGAAGCCATGAGGACATCCGAGTGCGTGTCTGGAAATGAACTCCTACCCTCCATGTGGTTGATGGGCAGGACATAATCTCTACCAAGCTGCCTGAGGGGTCCATCAGGAACCATTTCTAGGCCATTTGGAGTGGGGATCCAGTCGACACCATCAACCAAAGGCTTCTTTTTATTTTTCTCATAGAACTCGGCATCAATGTAATGTGACTCAGAGATCTCGAAAGGGGCCTTGTCGGCGTGCAATTTTCCACTTTGTCCATTGACACAGTAGTTGATACACTAGTGGTAGGATGAAGGAATGGCCATGTGCTTATGGAGCCATGGCCTTCCCAGCAGGGCATTGAATATTATGCTCTACCAGACCACCAAGAATTCTGTGTAGGCTACTAGGTCACCAAAATGGGTCCTTAGCTTAATTTTTCCCATTGGTTTCTGCTCACTCTTGTCGTAACCCAACAGAGTTGTAGCTGAGGGAATTAGGCTATCCTCACTGTAACCCAACCAACGGAGTGTCCGTAGGGGAAGGAGGTTAACTCTAGAGCCATTGTCTATAAAGACTTTCCGGATCTCAATACCATTCAGTGTGATGGACACATATAATGGTCTGATGTGTCCTTGAATGATGGAATCTTCGTCCTGATCGCTGAAGGAAATCACCGCATTGCATTCAGTCGGGCCGGTCTCCATTTGGTAAATCTCGGCGGAAGCTACCTCGGTTTGAAACTACTAGGGGCAGATCAAAACTTTGATAAGCGCCTCCCTGAGGTCGGTTGACAAGCTCAGGGCATCCAGAATTGACAACTTGGCTGGTACTGACACCAGCTGCTTAAGGATGTCGCATTTTTTCTCCATCGGTCGACGCTTCTCTGTTGGCGGGAGAGTCATAGCAGGTGTCTTGGGGACTGGAGCATTTTATGGGGAGGGATCGGCCGTGGGGTCAGATGTTGATGGTGTTCCCGCATTCTGGGGACTTGTCCCGGCCAGTCTGTTTGTGCGCACTAGGCGGCCAGACACTTTTTCCTTCTTTGGTGGGTATCGTAGAACAACAGGGCCAGAGTGGCTACTTGTGACGGTGGAGGTGAATTCCTTCTCCTGTTGAGTCCGTTGAAGGGCTCTCCCATGGGTTTTTTCAATATTAACGATTTGAGTCGGGGTCCAACCAAAGGGTTGGTTTCGGCCGCGGTTGCATCTCCCCTGGTATCCCTTACCTCTGTGATTCCTCCTCCCGGCTCCTTGTGTAGGGAACTCGGTTTCGTAACCATACCCTTCGTCAGGGAATGATTCCATAAGATGGATGAAGTTAATAGAACCAAAGATTGGCTCTTCATCCTCTAACAGGTCAACCTGGTTGGTTGTCCCTGATGGTGTCGTTTGGTGGGTCGGTGCCTGTGGCACCAAATTTGAGGGAATATAATCTGCCAGGGTCGGGACTAACTTCGGCCCTGTAGCGGACTGCTCCTCTTGCGATTGTTTCTTCCTTCTATTCCGCCCGGATGATCATCTCGTAGAGGATTGTGAGGATGATGTTGTCGGTTGTGCGGCGTCAGGGGCTGTTGGCGGCAACACTGGTTGTTGTAGCTGAGCTCGGAGTATGCCCTGGGCATGGTTGATAGTCTTCTGAGTCATCCAGTCATCGAATTTCTGCCCCTGCTTGCTGCTGACTTTCTGCCACCCCACCTCTTCATTGGAGTCGATGGTAGAGATACCTTCCACATGCGCTGGGGGTGGTTCCAGCTTGACCTGTCCGGAGTCTACCATCCTTTTCAGGAGTTCTTTGAAGATGAATCATTCTCGGATATTGTGCCCCAACATTCTATGGTAGGGGCAGTAATCTGACCTGTCATCACGGCCGACTTCTTCAGGTTTCCTCAACTCTGGGAGGTGGAGCAAGTTGCATTTCATGGTGGCAATGAAGTAGTCGCGGACATAATTTTCCTGGAACATGTATACTTTTTGTCTTTGTTCCTCAAACTGGTTCACTTTGGTCCTCGTTGATCGTCCCGTTTAGGTGGGGGCAGCCGCTGATATGAAGGTGGCCCTTGACGATTTGGTGGAGGCATGAGCAGTGGAGCGGGCCCAGGGGCCTTCTTGAGTGTGACAGCAGACGCTTCAGCTCTAGGGACTCTTTTCTAAGGAGCTTGCGAGGCTATTCGGGACTTCAAATTAGTCCGCTGCAGGGAGTCCTCAATTCTATGGGCAATGGCCAAGAGATGGCGGAAGCCAGTGGTGCACTCCACTGGTATGAGCAGTGTTCACAGCTCATCTCTAAGATTATCGATGCATATGGCTAGCATCTCATCTTGAGGAATTGGCCTATTCAGATAATAGGTCAGACCTTTCCATCTGGCAATGGAATTTGAGACCCTCTCTTTCTCCCTCTACTAGTAGTTCATGAGGTCGCTGACTGTTGTTTTGGGAAACGTCGAGCTTTAATGGAACAATAATTGCTGCCGAAGGTCCTCCCAGATCTTTATTGACTGCGCTGGTAGACTTGTGTACCAGACGAAGGTGGATCCTTGCATGGTCTGTACGAAGCATCTGAGTTTCACTACTTCTTTCTGTTCAGGAGTTCCCATCATAGGGTCGCAATAGGATGCGTAGTGCATCAAATGTTGTTCCGGATCGCCTGACCTATTGAAGATAGGGAATACAGGGCACCCAAAATTGGGTGGAGGTGGTGTGTTGGTCACCCAATCGGGGTAGGGTTTCCGTTCTGGCTATATCGGAGCGCTTTGACCTTCCATCGATTCCAATCGAGCTGTTAGTGCCTCGATGGTGTTGGTGAGACCCTGGTTTACATCCTGTTGGGCCTGGTCCTAGGCAGGAGTAGCCCGAGGCATTGCCTGAGGATCCAGATTAGCCGGCACCAAGGGTACATATTCCGTTTGGGGCACCCTCGGAGGGTTCGGGCATACTTTCTCTAGTTGACGCCTAAGTGGAAGGAAATTTTGGTATTCATCATCCACATTTAGGTAGTTGGACAAACCAGGCACCTCATTGGGCAGGAGCCCTGACTGTGCTTCATTTTCCAGAGCAAGCCTTATCTTTTGAGGTGCACTTGCTGGAATTGCATGATGTGGCTCCTCCTAAGACACACTTTCAATAAGGCGGTTCCTCTGGAGTAGCTCGGCGTTAATCCGCCTCAATTATTTCATATTCTCTTCCTACCGAGCGAATCTCTCTTCGAGCATGAGTGGCTCGTTTTTGTCGAGACAAGGAGGTGGGTTAAGGGTAACCATTCCCTTATTCTTATCCTTATTGGAATCTCGTTGGGTAGGAAGAGGAGGGTTGTCTAGAAGGACGGCCATATTTAGGGTAGCCCTCTGGTTCCGGGTGTGCACACCTGGTGGTTCGTTGTGTGTCAAAGCCTGACCGGAACCGTCGTCTCCCGATCCATCCAGATTTTCATTTTCCATGGTGTCATCCATGGGGTTAGCCTCTATGGCATTGATGAATGCATATCATGGGGTGGAGGGTACTTCATCTTCCAAATGGGAATAGGAACTCTCGCATCTTCTACTATCCCTCCTTTTCATGTCCTGGGATTTCCCTTGGACTCCCTGACGAAGGGTGACACGGAGAGTGTTGTGATGCGACCTTACGGAGTCCCTTCCTCTCAGAGGGGATGATGATTAAAATGACGAGATAGGATGGGAACCTCCTCTTTTGACAGTCCTCCCCAGACGAGAGAACACTGATTCTCATGGGGGTGGTTGTTGTTGAGGGGCTAATAATGCCCCTAGCCCTAAGGGCTGGGGTTGGCCCCGTTCCTTGGACACTAAGTCTCTTCCCGATTTTATTGGTCTTATGGGGGAATTTGTTGTTAAAAATTTTCCCAGCCCTGCAGGCTGGGGTTGAACCTGGATTGCGGAAGTGGCTGTTGCTATCATGACCTCCCTGATCTCACGTGCCCCCATTTGGGGGTGAACCAGATTTGGTGCCGAATTCACCTGTGGATCCATCCCCTCTAGGGAGGCAGGAAAATATTGCTGATTGTCCTCTCTTAGGCGAGAGGCATATTGTATGCTCTCGGTGTCCTGATTCGGGAGTTCATGGATAGCTTGTTCCCGTCGTGCCTGAGGCTTCTGGGACTTACTCAAGGCCTGAATCTGTTGGGTGTGTTGCCTTTCCTGAACAGGGGGACCACTCGATTTCCTTCTTGACGTGATGATGTTGCAAGACACCAAGTCGAACGGGTTATTCTGGGGGGGAGTGGATTGAAATTCATAGCTCCATGTTCCCCCCATCCCCTGATATGGACTCCTGTTGGAGCGTCACCGATGAGGCGGCGCAGCTAGTGTAGTGCACGAAGGCAGGCTATCTCCATGTTTCCTTTACATCTCTAGGGGCGTTGTCGTCGCGCTGTAGGAAGGGCCTCTAGGTCGATGTGACGCAGGAGGTATCCTATCATCTTGACATGGTCTACATACCCTTCATAGAGCAGGAAGCTTGATTTCAGCCGGCGGAGGGTCGTCCATATATTATGGCGGATGTCGTGCACGCATTCTTCCGACAACTCTCTAGGTATGTCGAACTGAGAGGTGGTCATGGGCCAAAACATAACTAGTATATCATTCCAGGAAAGTCATTTCCTCAGGTTTAGCATACCGGCATACTCCTCCAGCAGTGATTCCTCTACCTGGACATCCCTACTAAGGCGCTCACTGTAGGTGTGAGCCGAGGCAGTGAGACCGATAGGTATTGAATTGTCCAGTGGGTGATTCCGAGGTGGTTTAGAAGATGAACGCGGCCCTGGAATGGCTCCTGATCAAAGAAGGGTGTCATTGGCCACTAACTGGGAATCTGACATGCTCGATCATGTCCTTCTGAGTGCCTCAGAATACGAGGGATTTTTTGTGCTTGCTTCGGCAGGGGGAGGGACTTCCTGTCAATATGATATGCCATCGTGGGGAGGACCTTTTCAATGGCGGCGGTAATGGAGAGGACTACCATTACTTCTTGATGCTTCACTGCATAGAGGAATTTTGCAGTTCACGCCCAGGGAGGACATTCAAGGCGTGTCGCAGTAAGGGGAGGACCTTTTGGCTGTGTAGTGTCATTACGGGGAGGGCCTTCGCAACAACTACCATCATGGAAAGGATGACCATCATGGCTTGACGTTCAATGTGCATCCTGGGGAGGACCTTTAGGACACACTGCGACAAGGGGAGGACCTTCTTGTTGCTTGGGTCCAATGCGAGGAGGTCCTTCGCAATGGCGGCCGTGGTGGTGAGGACTATGATCACAGCTGCGGCAATGGTGAGGACTACCATTACTGCTGCCGCAGGGAGAATATCTGTGGGATACACCCTGGGGAGGGCCTCCAGAATGTACCGCAATGAGGGTAGGTCCTTCTCGTTTCTTGACGTCTCTACGGGGAGGACCTCCGTTATCAAGGTGGCAAGGACTACCACCGTGATCTGATGCCTAGTTGCGTGGAGTGTCATTGCAACGTAACCTCTAGGGAGGAAATTTGGGGAATGTCACGACAAGGGGAGGGCCTTATTGTCATGATGAGACGTCACTACGGGGAGGGCCTCTGTAGTTGTGACTATGATAGTGAGGACTACTATCACAATCTGTGGTCCCACTGCATAGAGAGTGATTGCAGTGTATACCCCGGGGAGGACCTTCAGGGTGGACCGCATCTATTGGAGGACCTTCTTGATGCTCGATCTTCTAGTCACGTGGAGGGTTTATGTGACTCTCATCAAAAGAGGAGCTCTCGTGATCGATCGTTATATTCCCACAGGGGAGGCCCATGCGGGTGCTCTGGGGAGGACCTTCAGAGCTGCTGGTAGCGACATTGCAGGGAGGACCTTCGTAACTGCTACTGCCACTCCCATAATATGGTAATGGGCGGGCAGGGTTCTGATCCATTGATGTGTTCTTGGCGGCATTGGGAAACCCATATTCTATGAGAGCGGAGTCATGAACCCACTCTTTATTTTCTGGCTTCCTTCGGCGCATTCGGGGCGCTTTCTTGTGGGTAGTCGGGACCGTCTATTGTTGATAACGGCCTTCACCTTTGGGTCCCTATCGAATTTGGTCCCGTGATGCCTTCAGGATACCCCGATGAACATCTTGACTTTTAGAAGGGATATATGTCTTCTCAAGAGCATCCACCATGATGGAAGGGTGTCCCCTAGTTGGAATGGGAGAAGCTGCTCGATTTGATTTCCCATGCATTGCGGAATATGCCTGGTGACCCTCCTGGGTAGAAGCAGGGATGCAGATCTGCTCTGAGGTGGATATCTTGTCTCATAGATGAGTTTCCTAAATTAGGGAGACGAGCTCACGAGACTGAGTCCTTGTTGTTACCGCCGATGCAATTACATTCTGGCAAGTCTGTAAGATATGATCTGGGATCGATACCTGCTCCTCCATCGTTTCCAGGATATGTAGAGAGACATATTTGGATGGAACAGGTATGAAGGCCCATTCCGGTATCGGAGTAGGAATATCCTGCTCTGATCCTCCAGTGGTCAGTGGGTACTGATAATTCTCCTGTGCCGGGGCAGGTGAACGAATATTCCCCTGTATCGGGATACACCGGTTTATCTCTCCGTCTGCTGCCACATCGGGGTGGCGGACTTTACTTGCATCTGCAGGGATTTGTCCCTGCATATATTGGTTTCTCACCGTATCGAGTCGGTGGCCTTTGTTGGCGGGAAGACGTGCCCGCCTATTAATTGCTGCCACATCTGGGTGACAGGCTTTTCTGATCGCCACCATGTCAAGATGGTGGGCGTAAGAAGCATCTGCTAGGAGCTGGTCCTACAGGCGCTGGGTCGCCACCATGTCAAGCTGGTGGGCTTCACGACCCTGGGAAGGGAGAGGTGCCTGCCGGGTTAGTGTCGTCCCGCGTGAGCAACAAGCTTGATGGAGCTCGGCAGGGATGTGTGCCATCTCCGATAATGCCGCCATGTCCGGATGGCGGGCTTGGGAGGAGCGAACAGGTGTAGGTGCCTGTTCATGATACGTCTCTGTGGCTGGGCAGCGGAGCTCCTCCTGAGGGACCAGGGTGATGACCGGTCCCTGGTTGTACGTATGCCTCCCTCGTCGGGCAGTCTGAGGGGCCGAAGCTCGAGAAGAATGGTCCTGAATCCTCGGGGAGACATCCTCCTCGGCGTGAGGATGTTGAGTCATGGCGTGACCACGATGACGCCTTCCGACGGGGGCCTTGGAGCAGAACCCCCGTTCAGCAGGGATGAAGTCCTCATCATCGACCTCATATGCCTCCCTAAGATAATGGAGGTATGCATTGTCACATTCCAGGAAGAGACTCTCAAAACAGTTTGAGATGGCGACATGGGCCGTCAGGACCTGCCATTGCGGCCACTACTGGGCAGGCGACCGGTGAGTTCTAGTAGACTGGAGGGCGTGCATGGCTGCCTCCACTGTTGGGAGAGTACCATTCACGTGGTACTCTCGAATCAGCGCGTCTGAGACCCAGCGCTGAAGACGTTGGGTGGGTGACGGGGTCCTCCGTAGGTGAGGATGTCCAGTCCTTGCATTGTTGGAAGTGCACTCTTGCGAGATCCTTTGCAATGCCATTGGACCAGAGGTAGTTCTGAAAGTACCTGTAAAAACATTTTGACAAAAACAAATAGCAAACCCGTCAAAGCAGCATCTCATGATCCCATGCGTAATTAATGACCTTTCTTGGCCCTCCTTTAAAGCATAAGGGGGAACAGGGTGGGATTAGGTTAAACCCATCATTCTTGGTTAAAGATTCACATCAGGTTCACCATTTTTGTTTTGTGGTTTCGGCCTCGAAATGTCCAACGGTTCCGTATCTGATGATGCATGGACCTACTTTCCAAAGGCAGGAGTTCGCCAGATGGTCTGACTAGCGACACTTAAGAACTCACATTGGTCAAGAGGATGGGAAGTCGGGCTCATCGCACCCTTTTTGAGGGGAAGTTATTTCCTGTTCAGGGACTCACTTATAGATTTAAGACAAATTCATATGTTCGAAAATCGTTGGTTTATACCCAAATATAGTATCCATGGATTCAACCTTGGTTGGAAATGTTCAGCTGAACGCAGGGACTCAGAATCATTTACTCTTGAGGTTTACCATCCCTCATTGGGTTAATGACCCCGAGGAGTCCAGACTCACTGAGGCGGCACAAATAATGGTGTGGTGAACCGACATGGAGATAGTCGGATTGACCGGTTGTTAGGCTTGAACCTCAGGGAGGCCTCCTACGTACCCTTCCTAAGGGACAGGGATCAAAGTCCACGTAGTTCGGGTATACAGTTTACCGTCATGCTGGACGGAGGATATAGTTTAACATCATACTAGACGGGGGTGGAACTTGACGTGAGGAAATGACCGAGTGGTGGGCTTGAACCTCGTGGAGGCTTCCTACGTCCCATGCCTTGACATGGATCAAAGTCCCTATAGTTTTCTTAAGTGTTGGGGAACCGACGTGAAGATGGATCGGGTGGTCCGATGGGTGGCGGGATTGAACCACATGGAGGCTTCCTACGTACCCTGTCTAGGAGGTAGGGATCAAAGTCCACGTAGTTCGCTTAGTGGGGCTTACACTCTGAGGAGGCCCAAAGTTATGGATTAGGGATTACACTCTGAGGAGGCCCATAGTGATGGATTGGGACTTACACTCTGAGGAGGCCCAGAGTGATGGATTGGGGCTTACACTCCAAGGAGGCCCATAATGATGGATTGGGGCTTACACCCTGAGGAGGCCCATAGTAGGATTTCATGGTCGATGCTTACTCTAAGACCACATGAGTCATTGTCGGTGTGAGAAACAAGAGGCAGCAGGGACCAGACGATCACGTCACGAAAGGTGCGTCCGTGAAAAATGGAGTGGGGATTACGTGTGGAGTGGAACATAAGGTCGGGGCTTACTCTTAGGTGGATTCCCAAGGTGATGGATTGGGGATTACACTCTGAGGAGTCCCATGCGACAAACTGCAGCAGGAGAGGGAAAGGGGGTGCTCTTGTGCCTGTCTTCTCTCTTGTGGGGCATGAGGTCTTCCTTCTGATGAGTATTTTACCACCCCTGAAGAGTCCTGAACAAGTGGAGGGGAAGAAAGGGGGTTATCGAGCTCAGACTCCACATTACCGTGGGAATGTGAACCCAGGAATGCTTTGGGAATCTGCTCAAGGGTTGGGGAAACCCCTTCACCTCTATTTACCGTGGGTATGTGAACTCAAAATGGCGCGTTGATGCACCTAGGGGTCATACCATGCGGATCTGGTGGCTCTGGTAGAGGCCTCGGCTCAGGGCCCATGTGTAGGCCAATGAGGGAGTCGCTGAGGACTAGGCTGGATCGGAAGGATTTTACCCAGCTCGTGGAATGGGAACGCTGAAGGATTTGGCGAGCCACCGAGGGGTACGGATGGTGGCGCCCTTCGTGTGGGGAAATGCCACATGGCTGGAGCAGCTATCTGTGAACCATGGTGGTCCGCAGATTCATTGGCACCCTGCGAACCAGGGTGGTTTGCGGAGTAGCGGGCATCTCGTGAACTAGGGTGGTTCGCGGCTTTTAGTTCAATTCGCAAACCAAGGTGGTTCGCAGCTTCAGGTTCAATCTGCGAACCAGGGTGGCTCGCAAAGGGTTCCAAGCGGGCAGTGGTGGCCAAGGACGGCGTCGATCAAGGGTTTGTCGGTCGAGGCTTCGCCCACGTAGGAGGGTGCTACGTGGTGTGGTGGATCGAAAAATAGGCATAAACACCCTGGTCCATGGGGAGTACATCCACGGAGGGGATATGGTTCACCGTTTCCTTTTTTTGTTATTTTAGGTTCTCGGTTCACCAAATTATTATGCGTTTTTTGGTTCCTTATTAGTTCATTCCTAGGTTTATACCTGCTCTGGTTCGCGAACTGGAACTTCGCTGTTTGCGAAATCCTTAGCCTTTCTTCGAAATACTTCCTCCCAAATCTGATCAATCTTGTCTTCCTCCACCTTCGAATCATCCGAATCCGAATTCCAAATCTCTTATCCTTTCCCCCTCAGTCTCCTTTTATAGAGTGGGGAAAGGGATGTATCTGCGATCACTTGGCACCTTTTGTAGAGGCCTAGAACCAAATACCTGGTTTACAACTGACTTGGTCAATCCACGATTCGCGGTGGGTATTGAGTGCTTCTCCTCCGCAAACTGAACTCGTAGTGTGCTTCTCGGCCGTGGAGGTTTCCGCCTCCATTCCGCGAATGAAAGTGGATGCAGCTTGAACCGGTCGATGTGGTCCGCGGTTTGGATGGTTCATGACTGTGAACTGGATCGGCGCCCCTCCTGCCTCGCGACTGCGGAGGATCTCTGCCTCCATTTTGTGAATGATGACGGTTCGCGGAGGGGGCGCTTCGCGAAACCGGTCGCGCGACATCATCTTCAGACCGGTCTGTGGACCGGTCCAATTCGTCCTTGCCTTTGAAATATTTTCCCCAATTTCTTTGGGGAGGTGGGTAGCATCTCCTTTGCGGATTTTTCAGGACCCTACATGTACACTAGAAAAGGGTTGGGGTTTTACATTTTGGATTTTCAGAGTGTTAATAAATTATTTTTTAAAAAATTTTATGCGATTCATTTATTATGTTCAATGGCATATCAAAGACTAAAAAAACTTTTTTAGCCATTTATTTTAAAAAAAATTAATATAAAGTTTTATGGATTCTATCATGTTATCATTCCCAATGTTATTGGACTAGTTCAACATGATGATTTTTTTTGCTACAAATTTTTTCATTCTTTAACTCAATATGGTGAGTTACATGGGGGAAGTTTCAAGTGGCACAATGGTTTTCCACTCAATAGAGGTTATGTACTCCAATCCATTAAGTTACATGGGGATGTTTCAGAACAACATGACTCATTCTAATTATGCATAGGTTTACTCTAATTGTACATAATTTCATGTCAAATTTACACGTGTATTTCAAAATTTATTTTGAAGGAGTATTAATTTAGTTAATTTGTGAATGAAGATTTATTAAGGACTTCTTATTATAGAGTTATTCTCCCATAAGGTGAATAGATATGGAACTACAAGAGTGTGTGAATTATAGTCTAACTTATGACTATAAATTTTCAGCTCGCTCTTGGTGTAAGTAGATGGGATAATAATATTTCTAATAAATACAGCATATATCAGAGTTCAAAAAATAAATACATAATAATTAAATCTATCGGATAATAAAATTTATCTGATGTAAAACATAAATAAAAAATTGCAATATAAAAACAACACTTGGAGTATCAGATTATAATCTGAATACCCCTAAAGGATATTATTTACCAAACTATTTCCAAACCACATGAAACCTTTTCTTTTATCCAAAGTGGAAAGAATATTAATAAACCTAATCATAGGTTTCCAACTTTCATAGTTGAAAGTTTCTTGACATTAAGAACATTGAAAATAATAGATTCCAAACCATAAATCACATTTACAAGAGTTCCTGATGATATCAATCTTCCTATCCCCATAATCCATCTGTCACACTAATCGTACTGAACTAGCTCAAGACCCTAAGATTCTTTGAATGTAACCTTGATAGAAGGGATATATCTTCATATCCCCAAATTCACCTGACCATAATGATCAGGAAAAAAACATTTATCCTAGAATCTCTTTGATCTTAATGATTGGATAAAGAACAATTAAATATAAAATACTAATTTATTTATAATCAAATCTCGCAAAACATACCTCTTAGAGAACACTAAAAAATACTACATGAGAAGTCACTCAAACAACGACTATATGATGCACAAAAATCGTCAAAATAGTTTAATCAATGGGTTCTGATATCTTCTGCTCCATAAAGACTCAAGTTAAATTTATAGATGCCCACATAACAAACATCAATGGTCAAATTCCACGTTATTTTGGTTCTTTTACAACAACATTAGACACATTTATCAATAATATGATATATGTGTCTCTTATTCTATCATCTTTTGTGTTCAATTCCATGAGAGTGTAACAATGTTTTTTGAATATAATTTAGAGTATCTCTCAATGAAATAGATCATAGCTAGTTTAGATAGATTCATTACTCATTAAAATAAAATATAATAAATTCAATCATCATAAAACATAAAAAAAATATTTCATGTTAGATAGATCTTATAATAAGTGTATTTTTATTTTCAAAAAAGGATGATAAATTGGTTATTGACCCAATAATCTGCGCATTTTTTAGAATCACAAGACAAAAAAATGGTACGTTGGATTTAATTTTTAAAAGATAATCCTTTTTAATGTACGATATAAAAAATTATAAGCTACATTTCTCCCCCATCAAAAAACATCTCCCCCTTTCTTATTTTAAAAAATAAATCAATAAGGAAGTAAAAATAGTATGCTTAAAGTACAAAGAAAATGTTAATATTCAGTGAAACTAGGTTAATATTTGATTTAAACTACTCAATCTTATCCCCATTAATATATCAATTTTTTCTCTTAGTATTTAATTTTATTTTATAATATATTTACCTTTATTTAATCTCTCATATTTCTATTATTTTTCAAAGAAAAATTACAAAAGGATAAAAATAGAATATAAATTTAAAAACACCCTTTTATTTTTTGATACACTTCCCTTTTATTTAACATCTAGATTTCGTAATGTCTAGTGATTCCTATTACATCATTCCTACTGAACATAGGAGAAATAAAAAAGACACCAAAGTCTAGAAATAAATTTCAATGGATTAAGATAATTTTGGGGGATTATTTTCCATAAATAAACCAAATAAGATAACAATAAAAAATTAAAAAAACCTAACCAACTATATGATGTGTGGGAATAAACAATAAAACTTAGAGGTGAAAGAAAATAAATGAAAATATCAAATTAATAACAGAAGTAATAGGCATCAACCAACAAGGACTGAAAGATGACATAACACCATGACATTGACTTGGTATCATCCTAATAATATTCCAAACAATCTATATACTCTAACTCTATGTTCCTCTCCAATGGTATCAATATACTTCACTAGAAAAATAATATACCTTTACCTTTCTCATGTCCTAGTTAAAAACCTCTATAAATTCCCCAATGTTACCAAGTATGGGGGAGTATAACACTCAGTTGGGAATCCCCTGAGACATCAAAAAACATGACACTAAGAAAACAACCAATTAACACATTTTATATAAAATAGTTGGAAAGTAAATAAATAGTTTCCACAAAGTCATAAAATAAATCCATGGGAGAAAATAATAAACAAATTATTGACCATTCTTATTACCTATCATAATAATTTCATGTTCACTCACACAGACATATACACTAAATATGGGTGTTTCCCATTGATAGTTCTAATTCATGGACCTACTCCATCACACTTTGATAGTGGTACTTTACAACCATGCTCCATGTCTAAAAAAACATTCCAACCCAACTATGCAAAATTTCATATCAATTCATTTCACATAAAAATTCCTTAAGTTTTTAACATTTCATTGGACACTTTTCTTTTGTTAAAACAAAACCATAATTTTAAATCATAATTTAAATTATAAACAAAGGTATTTTCTAAAATCCACTATATATTCAAGTTCTAAAATAATAAACCAAAATATAATCCTTCATAAAATCATACAATGTTTCCTTTAAAATTACAAGAAAAAATATATCAAAACTAGGACTTTATGTTCTAGATCATGTTGATATGAGAGAGAATCCACCCCCTGTTATGACCCCCTCCCACCAAAGATTCCACAATGAAGGGATAGAGATAATTACCCCCCAAGTCCCACCTATATATGGCATTGGGTTGGTGACCAGCACCGAGGGTATAAAAATATCACAAATGAGAGGAATTACCCTCGATAATATTAAATAGGATATAAAGATAGGATAAACAACCACCGATAAAATACAAATGATAAAATATATGTACATAAATACATATCCTATAATTAAGGAATCGAGTAAAACTTGTACATATAAAAGCCTCCAATATATACCAAAAGGAAAGTCTACAGTATAGACTCAAAAATATATCCAAACTAGCATGTAATGTGTAGCTCAGGCCCCAAAGTCATTTTGGAGGCCAAAAAAATAGTTTATATATATAGGATGATCATAACAGGTATACTCAGTAGGGACATAACCAATGTCTCAAGTGCACATGTGAAAAGAGCATGCTAATGTGCTAGTGAAAAAACAGCAGAACCAATAAGTGCCTATACTGGTCAACTAAGAAAAACACATTCTCGCTATGGCTCACTAAAAAATTCACACATTCAATATAATAATATAGAATAAAGATCATAACAAATAAAGGTTCACTATTGTCGCTTCCCCGATGATTTTCCACTCTCATTCCCCAACATTGAACTTCTTGTGCTCTTATCCCTTTTATACACATCGCATCACAACCACATCACATCACATCTAGTCTGAAGACACCTGGTCCATCTCCGATGTAGGTCAGGATGCTTCCCTACGGACCCCACCCTCGAATGGTCTATAATCTTGTACAATCATCAGGCATCACTACACCACGTCTCACCCAAATTCACATGTTCCATCTCAGATGTGGTTCAAGACACATCCTTACCTACCCCATCCTTGAAAGGTCAAGCATCTGATGCTTGCACCAGAAATCATCACACCATATCCATCACATCACATCTTGCCTGAAGAAATATGGGTCATCACATCATATATCATCACATAACCAAAGTATTAGGGTATCATGAACATAAATTAAATAAACCTCATTCCCTCCTCCTACCACGCATGACCCCCACCACATATCATATCACTTCATTGTCATGTCAGATCACATCTTGCCTAAACACACCAGCACCAACACTGTTGGGTAATCTTAAACACCAACTTGTATCATAACTTCTATTTAATTAAGAGCATGGAAGAGGGTCTATCCATCCATTCGTGTCACCACCATTATAGATGTTTGGGAAAACACCCAAACCCCATAACCTTTAAGAATTTGGTAATGTTATCCAACTCGGGTGGGCATATAAAGAAATAACATAAACATACATTATATATAAAAATCTCACAATACCCAACCTATGATTTTGTTTAAATACACTAGAACACACCATATCACCACCAACATACCACACATCAACCTATTGGTACTTAGATGCACAACCGAAGCTGGTGGGTTGAGGATTTTAAACATATTCTTCACCAGATCTATGATACTTAATCGTCTAAAGAAATATGATCCCTGGTACGGTTTGAGGAACTAACATGAATTAATTAGAGAACAAATATAAAATAGAATGAGTACATCATTCGATTCTAAGAATGATTGTATGTCACAAGTCACTGACGATCATTTCTCAAAGGATCTAAGGTAAAAACCATCAAGATTATCCACACATGATTCTCAAATATGCATGTGTGTCATTCATCAAATTCCATGTGCTAGCACAGAGCTCTGATGATCTCTTTTATGCCAAGATAATCACCACGATCTCATGCCTTTGATCAATGAAGTCTTTCTTGGATTAATCACTTGGTTAATGTGTTTGTATCTCTAGGATTTAAGATGAGAGAGAATCTCTCAACCTCGAATAATGAATATTTGATGGAATAAACTTCTACTCCACTTACAAAGAGGATGCTCAAAATACCTATTTAGGGTTCCTCAACACCCATATATTTATCAGCCACTAAATTAGTAATTAATAATTAATTAGGATGAACTAAATGCATAATAAATATTATTTATATTTGATCACATACATATAATATATATCAAATATATTACATGATAAAACTGAGTCATTAAATCGACTTATAATTCCCCCTAATAATAAACGAACCATAGATATTAATATTATTTTCACTTGATTAATATTATTCCATACATTTACATAAACTCTTATATATAATTTGAATAAATAAATTCAACCTAATTATTTTATACTCTAACAATAATAAATTTATTTATTTATCAGTGATAAATAAAACTTGGACAACTCTCAAACCCCATGGGAAGGCCCACCATGTCCTGTATACCTATTCACCAGAATATGTAATATTCTTGAATATTATATTGTGGGTGACCCTCTAGGCCCTTATCTCAAAAGTATTGAATATTATTCATAGACCAGGATTGGAGTCTAGAAATCCATCAAGTCCCCTAAATAGATAATGAATAGTCATAGAAATGACAACCATCCAAGGAACTTGAATTGTGTAATATAATCTCTTTGTCATATGATATCTCATAAATTAAGACACACACTTGTGTCATCATCCATTTAAGATTTATTATTTTCTGATCCAAATGGACACACTTTCCTTCGACTACCATGGACATGGATTTATAAATTTACTACCATCCTGATCAACCAGGCTGGGGATATCACTTCCTCAACCCAAAGCAAAAAAAATCTATCTTCATTATTCAACCAATTCCATAACACCAATGATGCACTCAATAAAAGCTATCCCACCATGACTTAAATGTCATGGTTTTTTATTTCATAAAAGTAAACAATAAAATGGAACACATTGATAATTATCTCAAGTTTGTAGATCAATACACATTTCCATAGATATGAACAATAAATGACACCTGAAACAGGTGGTGTTTTGGTTAGAGGGTAGTTCCTCATGATCTCAACTCCTATAGATCACTAAGTGTGAAAATCATGAGAATAATTCTCAATTATTATGATCCCCCATAACCTAATAGTCATACAGTATAATGTATCTAGACTATAGGACATTACATTAATATTACTTTCATAGTATCTCTAGGATCACATTATATCTTGGGAACTGATAAAACCCATTGATATGACACCTAATCTAAGTGAATTACCATAAATATAGTGGACACCAAAGTATAACCACTAATCAAGTAAGATAAACACAATTATATATAAAAATATAAACATATAATATTAATAAATGTATATGAACTTGTTGGGTCTATTGAACCCACTTTCAACACTCCCACTTCCACTATATTCAACTACTAACAAGTCTCAATCTACTTTCTTGGACATGAGAATCGTAACTCTACTGAGATAGGTATTTAGTTAGGAGGGTCTACCACATTTTCCTATGTGGATACACTAATAACTTTTACTTATCCTCTCTGAGTAAAATCCCCCAAGAGATGAAACTTGCAAAGTATATGTCTTTCCTCTTGTGTGACATGGTCTCCTTGAAAATTACCGCTGTTGTAGTATTATCACAATAAATATGAACAAGGTATGTGATTCTAGGAATAAAAGTAATGTCTAAGAAAAAGATGTGTATGGAGGATACATCCATAGTTTCTTAAGAATACACTATATACTTGGATTCTACTATAAAATCCACAACCATAGGTTTATTTAAGCTTCTCTAGCTCATTGCTCCACCATTCAGGAAAAAGACATTGCCTGAAGGTGATTTCAAATCATCATTATCTTCCTAGAAACTATAATCAATGTATTCTCTCACTACTAGTTCTACATCTCCTACATACACTAGGAACATATCATTTGTATGCCCCAAGTACTGCATAATAGTTTTGACAGCTACCTAATACAACTCTCCTAAATCATCTTCATATATTCCCACCATTTTTAAAGAAAGGAAACATAAAACATAGTATATAACATGGAATAAAAGATATATCCCATTGTTGAAGAATAAGGGATTCTACGCATTCTTTCAATATTATCTAGTGTTTGTGGGAACATTTTCATAGATAGATTGATACCATGAGATGTTGGAAACAACCCTCTATTGGTTTATTCCATGTTTTACCATTTTATCACCCTATCTATATATGTACATTGACATAGTCCAATAATCCCTGGAGATATATCTCTATATATCTTTATCCTTAGAATTTATGTTTTCTTCACCTAAGTCTTTCATAGAGAATACTTCATTTTACCAAGTATTAACAGACTTTAAGTATTTCAGTTAGTTTCCTATAATTAATATGACATTAAAATATAACTGTATGAAAAATATGGTATCATAATTATCCTTGTTATAGGTAGATAGAACACTTTCATTCTTTAAGAAACCATATTCTCTTATAAACTCATCCAAACAAACATTCCATGGTCATGATGTTTTCCTCAACCCATAAATGAATATCAATAGGTTTCACATTTTATTAGAATTAATTTATTTAATAAAACCTTCATGTTGAGTCATATATATGTATTCAACTAAATCCCTATTAATAAAAGTATTTTTGACATCCATTTTCCAAATCTCATAATCATGTAAGGCTACTATTGCATGCAATATTCTAATGGATTTAATCATTGTTACTAGTGAGAAGGTTTCGTCATAGTTTATGCCTTAACATTTCCTGAGACCCTTGACTACCAAACTTTCATTATAGGTATTAACCTTACCATCTATGTCCATATTTTTCTTGAATACCCATTTTCTCCCAATCATTTTTACATTAGCTGGATGTTCTACTAAAATCCAAACATGATTTTGATACATGGAATCCAACTCAGAATTCATAGATTATTTTCATTTAGTATCATCCTTTACATATAAAACTTTCTTATAGGTTATAGGTTCATTATCCCTGAGGATTAATGTGTCACCTAACTCAGTGACAAGAAAACCATAACGATTTGGTTTTGTAACCTCTTGAGTTAACCTATACAGTACTTGTGTTTTGGGAATATCTGCATCTCCAACTATCTCTTGTGGATATTTTCCCCATATCAAATCTTGTGCATCTAGAGAACCAACTTCATCTAAGTCAATCTTTCTCCCACTATTTCCATTGGAAATGTGTTACCTTTCTAGAAATTTTTATTTTAATTCCAAAATCACTTTTATATCAAAAGGGTTATGTAGGTAATGTTTTTTTTTAGCGTAACCTATAAAGATACATTACATGCTTCAGGATACCAATTTTTCACTAGGTATAGTATCGATAAATTCCTCACATCCCCATACACATATGTGTGAATGAATGGGATTCTTTCAATATGATTACTCATATGGAATCTCATATGTTTCTTTAGTTGGTACTAAGTTAAGATTATATTATGTTGTCTACAGTGGGTATCCCTAAGAGGATAATGGAAGAGTTTACTGACTCATCTTTGATCTAAACATCTAGCAAGGTCTGATTTCTCTTTTCAATGACACTATTACACTATGGTATATAAGGAATGAGTTGGGATATTATCCCACACTTCTTCAAGTGATCAATGAATGCTTGGTTAAGATACTCTCCACCTCAGTCTGAGAGGAGCGCCTTAATCTTCTTACCAAGGTATTTTTCTACTTCATACTAATATTCCTTAAATATTTGAAAGGAATACAACTTATATCACATTAATTATATATAAACATACCTACTATTGTTATTGGTAAATTTAATGAAGTATGAAATCCTACCCCTTTAATTTACTAGAAACGAATCACATACATTAGTATGAATTAATTCTAGTAATTCAGTGGCTCTTTCTCCCTTCCCAAATAAGGGTTCTTTAGTCATTTCCCCTAGTAAACTTGTGTTACAAACATCCAGGGGTTTTAACTAATTTTTGTCTAAATACCCTTCTTGATGTAATTTCTATAAACACTTCTTATTTACATGACCAAGCCTAAAGTTCCATAGGTGGGTGTAATATGATCCATTATCACTGGTTTTTTCATTGATAATCATTACTGGGTTTTTGAGTTCAAGTAAATGTAAACAATTTTTAATATGCGCTATACCATAACACATGGAATCCTTATAAAATAGAAAATATTAATTTCTAAACCTGAAATTAAATCTCATGGTGGATATAATTTACATTGAGATTGAGTTTATAGTTACTAATGGTATATAATAACAATTATTCAATACAATAACCAAACCACTAGGAAAAGTTTATTGATAATATCACACTACCAAGGCTACTAGACTCGCACCATTTGCATCTCATAGATCCACTTCACCCTTTAAAATCATCATGAATCTACTTAGTTTCTATATATGGAAACAAATATATTAGGCACATACCATATGCAACACCCAACTTGTAGATAATGATAGATTGCATTCAATGAAAAAATACCTAAATTATAATATTCACCTTGATTCTTCTTCCCATCATTATAATACTTCTTCCAGGGGCCATTCTTTCCACATAGAAAAAAGACAGCCTCCTTATCATTTCCCTCCCTCTATATCATATAATTTTTTGTAGGATGGTGCATCATTTTCTTCTAATTGGACTTAGACTTAGACCCCTTTGACATGCCCGCACGCATTGTTGGTTTTGTATGGGTGGCGATCATATTAGAATTGTATGTCCCAAACATTACTAACTACAGGATCATAGTATAGTAGAAGTGTGGGGTCAAACCCACTAAGAGGAAGTTGTTTCAAATGGGTATCACTAGCTTGAGGCCTTTACAGGATTCCTTTCATGCTGCCTTAGTGTTTAAGAATTTTTCTAAATCTCTAGTTGGGAGTGATTTCAAGTAATTAAGAATGGGTTGGGATGAATTTTTCATATCTGGAGAAAGGATAACCTTCATTATAATGTTGGCAAGGTCCTAAGTCTTAGGATGTAAAGAAAATAGTGTTCTCTAGTTTAACTTTGGTCAAGTCAACTAGTTATACCTAGGAAGTGACTATTCCATGATCGAGAGATAGTAACAACCTAAGTGCATTATGTTTGGATTCTTTGGAAGAAAGTATCCAAGTCTATTGATTGTAGCCTAATCTACTTTAATCAGGATAGGTTCATTAATTTAAATATCTCATGGTTAGGGATGATCATACGAATTTGGTAGACATTGGTTTTTTATCCTGATTACAAATCCATTAGGGTTTCCCATATTAAAATTAAAGATTAATTAGGAATTCAAATACATATGATCTTGATCCCTACCCCTAAGAGGTTTAGCTACTCATAGAGAGTGGAGATACAATTGAAGAAATAAGAAATTCAATTTTGACACGTTATTTGGGTTTAATGAATTCAAAACAATGCAAGAGTTTGAAATTTTTAATGAACATGAAATCGGGTATGAAAAAGATAAATCAAAACATTAATAATTCAGTTACTTGACTTAAGAAATGGAAATGTATCTCACACGTGTTTTTGTAAATCAAGGATGAATTATGAGAATCGATGCAGTAGAAATTGAAAAGTTTTGAACAAAAAAGATACACGACTCTTTAATTGAAATAAAATGTAAAACAGTGAAGAAATTTGAGATTTAAGGAGAAGAGGGGAGAGGGAACTTGAAAGGGATGAAAACAAAGAATAATCCCATCTGGAATCATTTTCAAATGCTCTACCGCAGCTCTATATTTATAAGAGAATTTGGTCATGACGTGTACTAGAGGTGCACATTTTGTATCGTTGATCCACATAGATTTTTGTGGATTATGGATCTCCCACATACCTCGCACGTATCTGGAATATTTATGAATTTTGACTGACTACACATCCTGTTCGATGTTTTCACGACGTGTACTGGCCTCCAGCTATTCCTCCACATGGATTTATCATAGATTTATCACTCAACTATTTTGACTGATGTCATGACATGTACTGAGCCTTCAGGATGTGTACTATTTGTTTCCCCTGCTAGCTTTTTGGCTTGGTCACAGTTTGGCTTATGACTTGGAAATGCTGTGAACTACCAATACATGATGTGTATGGATAGGTCATGATGTGTACTGGCCAAAATCTACATTTTTCTTCATTTCTTCCTCGGAATCCTCTGATGCCTTATTTTTGAAAAATTGAGCATATACCAAGTGAATTATTGGGTTAATCCATAAAAATCCAAAAACAAATGACAGTAAAAAGTGTATAAAAATTTGTCTTATCAAATCCCCCCACACTTGAACAATATATTATCCTCAAGGAAAGATGTCTCAATAATTATTTCAACAAAGGATAAGAAATTTTTAAAACAAGAAACATTCATTATGTCCAAGTAATTAAAATTAGGTGTAAGAAGAAAAAGGTCAGCTTCCAGAAGTTTCCTTCCATAGAAAGTTACTGATGCCTCATAGTATAGCCTTTCAATACAAATTCTATTCTTTTAATTACAATATTTCAACTATTACATGACTTATATACCGATTTTCAATTTACCACTCAATTAATTTTCTCTCTTTACTCATGTTAGAATGAATTTAGAGTTATTACCATACCCTGAGTACATGTTCCTAACCATAATCTTGTATTGGTTGTATCATCACCACTTATTAAAGAAATGTGAAAAAATTTAATCACGAGGGCTTCAGCAGTTAGGTTCAAATGACTATGATGTTGTAGGTAGGTAGGTAAGAAGTGAGAAAAAGCTCAATGGGTGGGTAAGATCTAAATCATAATGCATGATTTTCAAGACAAGTGTAATATAGATCCTCCTTCCAACTAATCAAGCACATACTCCAGTATCTCTGATTAGGTCCATATAGGGAAATTAAGTACACAATAATGATTCTATTCCTTTCCATTTTTTCATTTATATTTCTTGAAAACCATATATAGGATAGATCTCACATCCATCCCATAACAACATATGATCCTTTGAGAGATTTATAGGTTTGCAAAATGGTGGTTTTTTACCATCCTTGCACACAACCCATAACAATTTTTTTCTTTTATTTTATGATTTATAAAAAAACAGAATAGAATGAATGTATATAAAATATATATGGATCACAACTCAACAGTTTGATGGGTGCATAATAAATATCCTTCTATAAAAATCACCCCGACTATTGGAATGTCTCCCCCACACTTGTCTGAAAGTAAAATCATGAATTATAAAAGGATAAGGGCAGGAAGGTGAATTGGCTTGGAATAACTTCATCCTAAAATGTCATTCATGGATGCTTTTGGCTAAAAAAGGATATATTTAATGTGGGTATTAAAAAATGGCTACAAATAGTGACTCAATCAATTTTAATTTTTTCTTGTTTAGTCATCGCTTCAATAAGATATCAATGCAAGTTTTGATAGGTTGACATGTCCCAGGTATCTCTCAATAAATATTCTCAGAATAGAATGTGTAATTGAAGGCTTAGAATCCTTTTAGGTGATGAAAATAAAATAGAAACTGGAAATTATAATGAGTATAAAACTATGTAATGGGTAAATTGATCATAATTTCAAAAAAATTGAATTTGAATAAAAATTTTAAATTAATCATTTATTTTAAAAAATTATAAACAGATACACACTATATATTCTAACAATTCCCAACTGATCATTTTCTTTAATATACATGGTCATAATGTTCTTCATGTTTTAAAGCACGCTTATAAATTCAAAAACAATCTCCTAGACAGGTGATAACAAACAATAATTCATGTCTATCATCATTGAAAACCATGACAAACCCTCCCTCCCCCAAATAGAGTGAGATAGTTTCAGAATTATCCATGGAATGTTTATGGGAGTGGTATAACAAGGAAAAATTAATGAATTTGAAATTGAATTTTGAAAAAATGTAAATGAGGCAATCAAGAGATCCCTAAATGAAGTGGTATTCCATGAGGGAATTTGATCTGTCGGTATGTAAGTCTGGCAACCTAAAAAATGGGATAGAGAGAAAATTATTTACTAGATAAAATGTTATTTCATAGTTAAAATCAATGTATTAGAAAAATAATAGGTAGGTGCAAAGAGGAATGAGCATATATAACCATTTTTATTGAATTTGTTTTAAATTTCTACAATATAGTTCAATAAAAGACGTAGAATGCAAAATGAAAACATGAAACAATGATGACTCAAAATAAACAAATGATCAACTATTGTTTGCCTCTCATAAATCTCTAACAGGATGTCTTCATCCAGATGGATGGACCAAGATATTCATCAGTGGGTCCATCGGCTTAGTTTCTCCATTTCATATTATAGTGATTGTAGGTTGTATCTTTGAGTTCTCTCTATCGCTTGGGTGGGTTGATAACTTCAGGTACTAAAGCATGAGCGAGAATGAGTTGAGGTGGGAAAGGTATCACAGCTCTGGGTGGTTTTGGATGTGCATGGATTTCCATGTAAAGTTACTAATGTTGATATGTAATGTCTATGACATGTTGGAGTACACTTTATTCCAAAACAGATGGTGGTACTAGACCATCGAGAACTATAGAAGATATGGGGTATCTTGACATTTCTATTTACAAAAAGAAATAAATGAATATCAACAAAAAAAAGGAAGTGGAAATCAAATCTCATAAATAGATTTAAATAGTCAGTACAAAATAAGGGATATAAAGATGACAAAAATGAATAGCCATCCTGATCGCAAAAAAGTAAAAAAAACCAAAATGGTATAAAACTTAAAGATCAGGTGTTTGGGCTAAAGATCTCCACTAGTTCCTGTTGAAATAGTGGATTCCCTAGACCCAACTATGTAGTACTTTTGATTACCATATCAGGTGTACAGTTATCTATGCATGATGTTATCTTACCATTATAGTGCAGACTTTTCTGCATCCACTATAATAATGGTAATGTCCAAAGGTTAGTTGTCGTGTCGAGAGGTTATATAAGATCCTAGGCTATAATGAGAACCTCGAGATACAATGACATTGATCTTAAATATATGTTCTATAGTCTAGATACATCTTATTGATAGGACACAGTAGATGAATGACTATCAGGTGTTGGGGGGCTCATAAGCACTGAGACTTCTTCTCATGAAGTTCACACTTGGTGATCTCTAGTAGTGAGATCATGAGGAAAGACCTACCAATATGAACACCACATGTTTTGGGTGTCATTGGTTGTTCCTATCTACAGACATGTGTATTGGTCTCCTGACATGAGACCATTACCAATGTATATTATTTAAATTACGTACTTTGATTCAAGGCAAAAACCATGACAGTAATGTCGTGGCGAGGTAGTTTGTGTCAAGTGCGTCATTAGTGGTATGACGTTGGTTGAATGGTCAAGAAAGGATTTTTCGCTTCCATGTTTAAAAAGTTATGTATCTCTGGCCTGGTTGATCAGGATGGTTCCGCCTTCATAAGTCTTTGGCCAAAGCAGTAGAAAGGCAAATCCATCCGGATAGATCAACAAATAATAATGAAAGATAAGAATGATTATACAGGAGTGCGTCCTGCTTTATGAGATATTTATTGACAAAGAGACTATAGTACACATTCAGTGTTCATAGGATGGTAGTCGTTGCTATGACTATCCTTATCTCTTTAGGGGCCATGACGGGTTGCTAGACCCCGCTCTTGGTCTATGAATTTTATTCACTGCATCGAGATAAGGGCCTAGAGGGTCACACACAACAGCGTATTCAAGAATCCGCACCTATTTAGTGGAATAGGAATATAGACCTAGTAGGCCCCACCATTGGGTCTGAGCATTGTTCAAGTTGTCAATCACCAAAAGAATTAAATAAATTCATTAATATTCAAGTTACGAATATTTGGGATTGAATTTATTTAATGTATTTACGAGTTTAGTAAATACGAGAAAATTTTAATCGAACGAATATTATTTTAATATTCAAGGTTCATTTAAAATTATCCGGGACAATGAGTCGAGTTAAATGGCTCGGATTTTGTCACGTAATATATTATATATATATGTGATAAAATAATAAATAATATTGGGACAGTTAAGTTCGTCAAAATTATTTATGTGGACGTTGAAATATATAGGGACCGGGGAACCCAACCGGGTATTTCTCAACGTATCTATAAATAAGAGAGGAGGCTCTCTCTCTTCTAGGTGCAATTCACTATTCACTCATTTGCATGGAATGAGAGTTGAGAGCCTCTCTCTCCTCCCGCTTCTTAGAGAGAGAAGCACTCGATCCAAGAGTTCGGATCAAGTTTCTCCTCACGCATCGCAAGATCGACGATGCGGTGATCGTCGGGACGTCGAAGATATCGTTGAATCACCGTGATAGCACCCGGAGTTCAACGATCAGCATTCCCACGGATTTTTAGGCGTGTGTGGATGATATAGAGGGATCTTGCTATGGATTCTTCATGCAACGATCACCGTCGACAAGTAGCGGTCGACAACGTCTTTGGATTTGAAAAGGGTATGATTTCCTTTTGTTTTTGTACTCTTAATAATCTACGCGAGATCCTCAGACCTCACTGGGGCTCGGATCGTCAGCAACAACAAGTACCATCGTTGCGCCGATTAAAATTTTAAAATCCCCGGCCCACCGGATTCTGCTGCAGGCCCCAGAAACCTTACAGTGGTATCAGAGGGATAGCATAAATATTTCTGAGCCTAGATAATTAATTTGAAAAAATAATTAAGTAGAGGGTTTGAAAATGGTCAAAACGGATGGAACCGCGTTTCAATCTGATTTCGAACGACTAAGATTTGGTCATTCGATTTTTTTGAAATGGATCGTGTTTTCGTTTTTGAACAAGGGTAATAATTTTTTTAATATAATTACAATTATTATAATTTATATTATTATTATAATGATATAATTATAAAAATATAAATATAATAATAATGTTATAATAATTATAAAATTATTATATTAAAATAACATTTTATTATTATTATATCTAAAGGATAAAATAGCATTTAGAAATTTAAAAAAAAAGAGATGACTTGACCTGATTGTGAAGTCTTAAAAAATAAAATTAAAAAAAAAGGTAATTGGGGGGCGGCCGGTCAAGCCGACAAAGCAAAAAAACTGCAAGGTGGTGCATTGCGTTGAAAGAACTGGTAAAAAAATAGGATGGGCTGCAACCAGCCTGGCCTCGGCTCGTCTTCTCCCTTGGGTCACTGCACAGGAGGCAGCAGCTGGCCGCCCCACTCCTCGTGCTCTAGCGCGCAGCCAGGGCCGCCGGCAGCCCTGCTCCCTCCTCCTGTACGGCGTGCAGTAGGCCGCGACAACCCAACCGGCGCCCCTCTCCTACGGATCAGCCAGCCGCGCCCCACCATGCAGTCACCACCTCCCCTCAGCAGCGCACTACCCAGGCCGCCCTGGACATTCCTCCAGGCTTCTGCACCCCCTCCGCCAGCGCCACTCCCTCTCTTGGCCGGACCTGCTCTCTCCCCTCTTCACCCTGCCGCAGCAGGCCCTTCGCCCGGCCTCCTCTCCTGCGCGGCCTGTAGCAGCTCCCGCCAGAGCCGCACCCCTGCAGCCGCCTCCTTCCAGTAGGCCGCAGCGCACCCTTGCACTGTCGGCCATCCGCATCTGCACCGGATCGCCGGACCTCCCTCCTACAGCGCTGGATGCGCGCTGGTCTGCGTCCAGCCAAGCGCCCCAGCCGCGACCTGCCGCCGCAGCCCAGGCCTCCTCTGCTCGGTACAAGAAGGCAGATCTGCGACACTCTCCCTTCGTAGGAGCCACCCGGGCGCCCTCCAGGCCGTCGCCTCGGGAAACACCTGGGAGCACCGCCGCCGGAGCTTCATGCCGCTGTCCGCCTACAACCCAGGCACGGTTCGCAGGCGCACCTTCGGTCGAAGCCTGCACCGCGTGGCAGTAAACCAAGCAGCGGATGAACCTCAGGCCGTTTGCCGCTGACTAGACTCCGTGAGAATGTCGCGGTCTTCTCTCGATCGTGTGCTGCAAGCCGGACCACACTGTACACCCGAACCCCCCCCCCCCCCCACCCCCCGTGCAGTTTCCGCACTCTACCGAGAGAGGTTCCGCCTCCAGCAGCGGCTCCTCCCCGGGAGCACCCTGGCCAAGGTTACCCAGCCGCCACCCGGTCCTCTTAGCAGGCAGGTAACCCTTTGGGTTTTGTTAAAATAATTAATATAAATAATTAATTAAATTAATTAATATATTAATTGTAGTCAAATAAATTTTAATACCCGATAAGAGTTAATTTAATTTAGATATTAAATTAATTAAAGGACCATTAATTAATTAAATTATTTGAATTTAGTAATTCATTTAATTTAATTATATATCCCTCGTACTTATTTATGCATTTTAATTTTTATCGCACAATATTTTAAATTACCCGTCGTCTGGTCTTGAGCATCGACCCATGTATGTCTGCTTTTAAATTATTTATTTAATTAATTATTTAAACTATGTGTGATGATTGTAATTAATTAAATATGGTCTGCACATCATCTATTTTCAGTTAAAATGTATAAGGGCCTGCGTTCCCAACAATTTATATGATATACATTTATTCCCGAGTCCCCCTCGCCTGCTTGCCCAACAATTTATATGATATACATTTATTCTTGAGTCCCCCTCTCCTGCGCGCGAGTACCTTTGTACTTCGGATGAAGATGACGAGCGACGTCGACCCCGCGAAGATGAGGCGGAGCGCGTTGATCAAGATGATGCAAGACGACACATGGACTATGCCAAGATGAGGCAGTAATCCCAGACGTGACGTGGACTTTGCCAAGATGAGGCAATGAGAAGTAGACATACAGAATGGGAAATCTGCATCAGGATTCAAGTATACGACTCAGGTATGATGCGCCTTAGGTCATTTATATGCTCAAGACCAGTTGGGTAGTAGTTTTACCTTTATGTATTTTTTTTATTATTTTATGCATTTTAGGACAGTGGGAAAATACATAAAATGATAAATAACAAAATGCATAAAGAAGCGATGTTTGTTTTTTGTTGATGTTCAGTTGTGAGCGTTACAACATAGATGAACAAGATTAATATAAATGGATTTCATTCATCTAGAGAAAAACATAAAACCCTCAAAGAAAATATTAAGTCACAAACAGCCTTCCATCATTCAAGTTTGAACAAAACCGGGTGTTCGAGTTGTCGGTTCATGCCTTAGCTAAGGGTGCCTCTTACTACTGGGGAGTTCTTATTTTGGTGGTGGGTTGACTTAACTAAAATTTCAGAAAAGATATAGACTTATCTAGTTTGTTGTAATTTTAGAGGCAAGCGTTGAGTAAATCATTAAATGATTTTGAAGCTGGGACTTCACTCAAGAGATCAAGGAACTGCAAGCTAATGCGGTTGGCCAGCCTAAAGCCTACCTTGGACCCTATGAGTAGTGGTGTAGCCCTAGCTTGTATACTATGAAGGAGGTTCGGGGATCCTTTCCACAAGAATACTCAAGAGTATTCCGATTCTAGTACAGAGGGTTCCTAGAATTTGAAAAAATTAGTGGGAGACATTTAAGGATTAAATAATCAGTAATGTCAGATTAGGTAATCACATAAAAGTACAATCTTCCAAGGTATATTTTTAGATAATGGAAAGAATTACCATAATAAAACTGCGATAAACATTGGACAAAGTTAATGTCCCAACAAGCATGAAATTCCATGTGTAGTATAGGTGCTTGCGCACATTACTACCATAATGGAAATTCAAGGTGCCTATGTCCCAACCTGTTAAGCCACCTCAAGAAGCGAGGGTATAAAAAATCTTACAGGAGACTCATGATTAAAGCATATGATGGTTCATTCATAATTCTATCATCAAATTCTGATGTTAGTTGTGGTCGCTATATGAATACTTGATGATCACATGTAGTCTCATCTTCAAGATCCTTTCAAGGGGAAAGTGAAGTATGATTTGAATGTGATGGTTGCACTCGGTATGTGTAAAGTGAAAGACGATTCACAATTTTTAATGCCATCCCATTTCTTATACCTTTTACACCCAATTACTCTAGTTTTGTTTAAAGGTACAAACGAACGGTATAGAGTAAGCGCTTCATTACCATTAAGGTAACAATATCCAAGTGATAAGAATATTAGAGATAACACCATCTTTTATTCTTATGGAGAATAAATTGAATGACAAGGAAAAAAGGCCTATGACAAGTTACGCCAAAGGAACCTTCTTTATGTCCTTTAATGAAAAAATGGTTGGTTATTTAACAGGAGGTTATTTGCATAACATAATGAAATGAATTCATGGAATTTTAAAAACTAAAATATAAAAGAAAGTTCCTGCTCCTTGTTCAGTTAATATTCATCAAATAAAAGTATTGTTTTCTCTCATACTTCTTGGGTATTTAAATACAATATGATTTTCACATATATGTATTGAAATACAATAACTAAGTAAGTAGAGAGACATTACTAGAAGTAAAGCTTCTTCTTCAAGTAGCTGAGAAATGGTGATTCCTAAGTCATCAGGGAGAAACACATAACTTCTAATTGCCAAGTAATTGATTCAAATTGAACAAGTTGTGGAGTATGACCAAAAACATTAATCTCATGTGCCCATTTGGACTTGATGATACATTATTCCATGTTTTGGAATGAATGTTGTTGTAGGTAACATACTCAACAAATAGTTCACTATTATTTTAATCAATGGCAATACATGATGAATATAAAATGTAAAACCTACCCAGTTGTGGAAATGTGATTCTTTGTCAAGTAAAACTAAAATCAGACTTCAACTATATACCCAGTATGGTATTTAGGCTCGGCATAGCTAAACACATATGGTAGAATTGACATCTTTAGTTTAGACAAAGAAACCATTAGAAATGAAGGTACGCCACAAAGCATCCGAGGTTAGTTCAACATGAGAGTGTGTACTATTCCAATGGAAGTTAGAGGTAAAGATACTTCATAAGATTCCTTTAAGTCGTTAAGGAATGTACCAATGATGTATAAGTTTGGTCAGAATATATGAGTTGCTTCGAATCGGCAGGCCGAAGAATATCTTGACCAAGCAATCATCGATCATGATAATGTAGCATGGAGTAATTCCTAAACGCGTGTTACCTTATCTACATCACCATATTGATATTCATAAGGAGGATCGATGATGAGTCCTACATATTAACATTGATCAACAAACATGTAGCGTGGAGCAATTCCTAAACATATATGTTACACATCAAAGTTATGATGTAAGTTGTATCAATGTTGCAACTTGCAGAAAATTCCATCATATTTCAAAATGTGATTTGCAAATAACGGCTTAATCCCATTACTAATATGCCAACTATTATGACAAATGGATATCATACGAGTCATAGTATGATGGAAAATACATTATGTCATAAGACATGTTTAGATGCAAAGTGTTTGTTAGGATTTAAACAAACATGCATCAAGTTAAACACGTTGTGCATCAAAGGTAATTATCCTAACAGTTGCTTAAGATATTACCTCAATCCCTAATATAGAAAAGATGTAGTCAAGTATTAGACGAAATTTCTATACAAGGGTTCACATCTCTATTAGAGATAGTGGGAGCTGAATTGACTTGGACTTAGTCAATGCTCGAGATGCACAATTGGTTGGCATATGGAACAAGTTCCACAAGTACATGTGGAATAGGAATGTTCCAAAGACACATACTGTGTAGGAAGAATAAAACCATGGTGATGGTTTTATAGTCACCATGGTCGGTGATATATTATTCATTAAGAATAATAAATCCTATAAGTAAGCAGTATAAGGCAACGAGCTAAGATTGACAAGATCAACTAAAATTCAATAATGGATTCCATGTATCAAATTGAAAAGGAGGCTTATAAATTGAATACTACGGTGGGTATTCGAATGAAATGGTACATGGATGGTACAAGTATGGTACCAATAAGGCTCGATTGGTTATGCCAAGTCAGTACGCCTAAATCTATTAGAATTTTACTTGTCATAGCTAAACTTCTAAGATCCTTTTATTGTTCATTGGAGGTCAAGATCATCTTTCGTGGAAGGTGTCTATACGCCAAAACCAGAAAGGGATGATGACATCAAATGATGCCAATAAGGGTTGCAAGTTACTGAAATCCAATTCTGGATTAAAGTAAGAAATAAGATCTTAGATCATTCATTATAAATGAATTTTTTCCTTGTGTATACCAAACGTTAGTGGGAGCGCCAATGTTTTCCAAGTCATATATGTTCGGAAACATATAGAAAACAGATTTTGATCTTACAGTTAGATAAGATCAGGTTAAAAGAAATTCTAAAATGATTGACTTCAAGTAGCAACCTAAGTTCTAGGTAACAGGATCCACTCAGGTAGATCCAAAGGTTTCTTGGTCCTAGTTAATCGTACATATAGTGACATTGTTGGAATAATTCAAGTTTAGAATTGTTGCCTATGTCACATGGCTTAATCTTTCCAGGTTAACATGTTCAGAGCATGTGTAGAGATTAAAGTTGGGAATTGATACCATATGCTTAAGTGATGGATCAATCACATATTTCATAATATGTACAATAATTGATACTGCTAGGATATAATTTATTATCGGCAGATATCAATTATATCCAGGAGCACGGCAAGTGATGCAGTCAGAACTATCTTTTTGTACTTCAGAAAGTACAAATGATATGTACCTTGAATATGTATAGGAAGTTATAATAGTTATGGTGGGACACAAACTAGTGATCCTTAGATCAATTTGATCTTGTATCACAGTTAGGCAAAGGAGATGAGCGAGTCAATCTTATAAAAGATTGTGGTAGTCATACCTACAAATACCGAGTATGATGCAGCTTCTAAAGCAGCTAAGAAGCAGTTATAAATTGCAATGATTTGTCCCAGTTCTTGGATTCGCACCTAGTGAGAAAAGTATTATCATAATGAGAATTATGATATTCTTACTAGCCAAGTTGTCAAGTTAAGACAATGGAAAAAAATAATATACTTGGGGATACCCTGTCTTGAGAAGTTTTACTGAAGTTGATGAGGTTTCATATAGCAGATATGCCACACAACAAAAACATGGCACATCCAGCAGTTAAATCCATTACTCAGTAGAAGCATGGTATTTATCATGTGAGTAGCTAACAAGTTTAGTTAGCAAGTTGTCTCTAGTGCAAGTGGGAGTATTGAAATAGTGGGTCCCTAGACCCAACTATGTAGTACTTTTGATTACATATCATGTGTACAGTTAGCTATGCATGATGTTATCTTACCATTATAGTGCAGACTTTTCTGCATCCACTATAATAATGGTAATGTCCAAAGGTTAGTTGTCGTGTCGAGAGGTTATAGTAGATCCCATGCTAAAATGAGAACCTCGAGATACAATGACATTGATCTTAAATATATGTTCAATAGTCTAGATACATCTTACTGACTGGACACAGTAGATGTCTGACTATCAGGTGCTGGGGGCTCATAAGAATTGAGACTTCTTCTCATGATGTTCTCACTTGGTGATCTCTAGTAGTGAGATCATGAGGAAAGACCCGCCAATAGGAACACCACGTGTTTTGGGTGTCATTGGTTGTTTCTATCTACGAACATGTGTATTGGTCTCCTATCTTGGGACCATTACCAATGTATATTATTTAAATTACGTACTTTGATGCAAGGAGAAAACCATGGAAGTAATGTTGTGGTGATGTAGTTTGTGTCGGGTGCGTCATTAGTGGTATGACATCGGTTGAATGGTCAAGAAAGGATTTGTCGCTCCTAAGTTTAGGATGTTATGTATCTCAGGCCTGGTTGATCAGGATGGTGTCGCCTTCATAAGTCTTTGGCCAAAGCAGTAGAAAGGCAAATCCATCCAGATAGATCAACAAATAATAAATCAAGATAAGGACGATGACACAAGAGTGTGTCCTGCTTTATGAGATATTTAATGACAAAGAGACTATAGTACATAGTCAGTGTTCGTAGAATGTTAGTCATTGCTATAACCATCCTTATCTATTTAGGGGCTATGATGGGTTGCTAGACCCTACTCTTGGTCTATGAATTTTATTCACTGCTATCGAGATAAGGGCCTAGAGGGTCACACACAACAGCGTATTCAAGAATCTGCACCTATTCAGTGGAATAGGAATATGGACATAGTGGGCCCCTCCATGGGGTCCGAGCGTTGTCCAAATTGTCGATCACCAAAAGAATTAAATAAATTCATTAATATTCAAGTTATGAATATTTGGGATTTAAATTATTTAATTTATTCACGATTTTACTAATACGATAAAATTTTAATCGAACGAATATTATTTTAATATTTAAGGTTCATTTAAAATTAAGCGGGATAACGAGTCGAGTTAAATGGCTCAGATTTTATCACGTAACATATTATATATATATGTGATAAAATAATAAATAATATAGGTGCAGTTATGTTCGTCAGAATTATTTATGTGGATGTTGAAATATACAGGGGTCAGGGAACCCAACCGGGTATTTCTCAACGTATCTATAAATAAGAGAGGAGGCTCTCTCTCTTGTGGGTGCAATTCACTATTCACTCATTTTCATGGAATGAGAGTTGAGAGGCTCTCTCTCCTCCCGCTTCTTAGAGAGAGAAGCACTCGATCCAAGAGTTCAGATCAAGTTTCTCCTCACGCATTGCAAGATCGACGATGCAGTGATCGTCGGGATGTTGAAGATATCGTTGAATCGCCGCGCTAGCACCCGGAGTTCGACGATCGGCGTTCCCACGGATTTTGAGGCACGTGTGGATGATCTAGAGGTATAATATTATGGATCCTTCATGGAAAGATCACCGTCAACATGTAGCGGTCGACAACGGCTTCAGAATTGCAATGGGTGTGTTTTCCTTTTATTTTTGTGCTCTTAATAATCTACATGAGATCCTCAGACCTCTCCGGGGCTCGGATCGTGGCAACGACAAGTATCGGTATTGCACCGACAAAAATTTTAAAATCCTCGGCCCACCGGCTTCCGCTGCGGGCCCCAGAAACCTTATAGTGTCATCCCATAATCAGGTGATGATACATGATATCCAATTGGGTTAGCTTCCAAAGCCGCAAAAGTAGTCAGTGGGGTGGCAGCTGATGTGGATGGTGGGGTGGTTAAGGTAGGTTGATGGGATGGGGTGGGTGGTGGAGAGGTACCGATCTGTATGTAGGTTGTGTGTCTGGTATCTGGATCCACAAATGGTACCTCAAGGGCAGAATCGATGGATAGCCCCTTGCCCTGTTGGGCCTACTCTACTAAGAAGTCCCTCTGATCAGTGAGGTCAGTATAGTTTGGAGGGGAAGCATGGGTTTGTGTGTGTATAGTTGAGAGTGGAGGCTGGGAGGGAGGGTTGTATGGGTTTCAGGGTGAAGGATATGGGGGAAAGATAGATAGTTTTGTGTGGGTTTTGAGGGTGAAGAAGAGGGGGTCGCAGAAGATGAATGGTTAGGGTGGTGTGGGGTGTGCGGGTCGTGACCCATAGGTTCATGGCCTGTGTTTTAAAAAACAAACATGACCAAGTACATGATTTGTACTGATGGTTTATGTCATGTATAGGTAAAATAAAAAAGGATTTTCGGGAAAAATATTACACTTCATAAACCACAGTTACACGACATGTACTAAACTATTCTTTCTTTAGTTCATTCCCCTTCATTGCCTTCATCTTCTTCCCTATCTGAGTATCTTCTATGATGATCCTACTATAACTTAAGATGTCCTACCCTAGGTTTCCTCCCATTCAACTCTTACTTTTAAGTCAGGGAATTGACTCCATTATAGATTAAGTGAATTTAAGGTTGATGAAACAGCCTTCCTAGGAGGGTTCTTGAAAAATATTCAGACTTTTACCATTTACTTTGAATGGTGGTCCATCTCCTCTTTGGATTTCGATGTTGCCATATAGAAAGACTTGGACTACTTCAAATGGGCTTGACGCACAAAACATTAGCTTCCCCAATAATTGTTACATTCTCAAGTTGAATAACAGAACCTTATTCCCAGGTACAAAAGTAAACCTTCCAATACGCTGATCATTCCATTTCTTCATATTTTCCTTATATATTTGTGCATTTCCATATTCATATCTTCTTATTTCTTCTAAAATAGATAATTTCAACATCCTAGATTCTCCATCTTCCTCTGAATCCAGATTAATTTTCTTTATAGCCCAAAATGGTCAGTGATCCTGTTCTACTAGATGATGACATGGTTTTCCATAAACTAATATGAATGGCATGGTGCCTACGGTTTTCTTATAAGCAGTTATGTATACCCATAGTGTGACGTCCGTATTGAGACTCCAATCACTTCTACATATATTCATAGTCTTTTCCCAGATTTTTTTCACCTACCTATTTGATAGCTCTATTGGCCCTCTTGTTTGTGGGTGGTAGGGAGTTCCAGTATTGTATCTAATGTCACACCTCTCTAGAATTACTCCCATAGCCCGGTTTTTAAAATGTGTTACCTGATCACTAATGAGTAATATCATGAATCAAAATCATGCAAACACATTTTTTTATTAGAAATTTCATGAAAAAGTATTTTGTTTCATGCATTGTAGCTTCAGCTTCAACCCATTTTGATATGTATTCAACTTCAAACAGAATTTAGGTTTTCCCATGTGACGTAAGAAATGATCCTTTGAAATAGATTCCCCAAACATCGAAGACTGCGACTTCCATAATGGGGTTTTCGGCATCTCACTCTTCTTCCCTATATTCTCGGTCCAATGGCATCTATCATATCTTTAGAAAAATACCCTCGCATATTGGTGAATTGTGGGCCAAAAAACTTCACTTTGTAGGATTTTCCCTCTATACTCTCAAGTCCATGATGTACTCCAGTTGGAGATGTGTGAAACATCTCAATTATATTGTGGGTTTCTTCTTCCGAGATACAGTGTCTCAATAAGCCATTTGCACCATTCTTGAATATCAAAGGCTCATCCTAGTAGTAATAATTTTCATCTGACAAAAATATTTTTTGCTGATGGTATGAGAGGTCTTGATCTATGAATCTCATGGAAAGATAATTGGCCATATCTAAGAGCAATGGTTGATCCTTAATACTAAATAGGGTTTCATCAGGAAAATACACTTTTATGCCAGTCTCCTCGTCTTCTATATTGATGGGCAGAGGAATCCTGGATAAATGATTTGCGATGAATTTTTTCATCCCTTTTGTATCCTTGATCACAATTTTTAATTCCTGTAGTAGGAGGATCCAATGTATCATCCTAGGGTTTGAATATTTTTTTCTCATTAAGTACCCAAGGTTAGTGTGATCAGTGTGTACAATTACTTTGGACAAAACAAGATATGAATAGAATTTCTCAAAATCATATTCAACGGCTAGGAGATATTTCCCTATAATCATGTAGTTTACCTTATCTTAATTAAATTTGTAACTTTAATAATAAATGGGATATAATATTATGAAAACTCATTTTCATAGAACATCACCTACATCAAGGTCGCTAGCATCACACATTAACTCAGATTCTTTCTCCAAATTGGGTGAAATGATAACTTGTGACTGTAGACCCCGGAAAACGCGTCCCCAAAATTTTCCAAATGCTTCCATACATGATCCAAGATCGTATTCCATTTCGCAAGCTTCGATTTGGTAGGTCGTAGGGCCCGAACGGAGTTACGGATTAGGAGTTATGGACGTTTGAAGTTTGGCTGGGAATCTGGTTTGTGAAGCCCATTCGCGAAGCCCCCTCTGTGATCGCGGAGCGCCGCTATGAAGCAATAACGCGAGAGGCTCCGTGAAACCGTTTGGCGTTCGCAATGCGCCGCGAAGACCCCTCGAAAAGCACCGATGCGAAGCACCCAAGCATCGCGGTCCTGCGAAGCTCCAGAGGCGGTAACTCTCTGCGAACGCATTTGACGTTCGCGAGCCCGCCGCGAAGCTCCGGAGGAGGTACCTCTCCGCGAACGAATTTGACGTTCGCGAGCGCACCGCGAAGCTCCTGAGGCGGCGCAGAAGTTCTTCTTCGCGGCACCCCTTCTTATAAATACCCATCTCACCCCCCTTCTCAAAGAGGATGGGCACGGCCACTTCGCCCCTTGGGCGGCCGAGCGGAGCTCCGCATTGCGGCTCCGCGAAGCCATGCTCCGCGAGCAGCTTCCTTCGCGTTGCTGCTCCGCGAGACCAAGCTCCGCGAGAGCCCTTTGCTCCGCGAAGCCATGATCCGCGAGCAGCTTCCTCCGCGATTCGGCTCCGCGAGACCAAGCTCCGCGAGATCCCTTTGCTCTGCGAGCCCATGCTCCGCGATGCTGCTCCGTGAGACCAAGCTCCGCGAGACACCTTTGCTCCGCGAAGCTACTTCGCGACACCTTTTCTCCACGAAGCTACTTCGCGTGACCTTTGCTCCGTGAAGCTACTTCGCGAGAACTTTGCTCCAGGAGAGACTATTACTCCACGAGGCCATGCTTCGCGAAGTTGCTTCGCGAAGACCTATCCTTCACGAGGATCCCACCTTCGCGCCCACCGGTCTTTGGTCCCGGTCCCTTCGCTACCGTCACAGACCCCCATGAAAAATGGAGAGTCGCACCGCGAACTTTTCGGGCCGGGATGCCGGGATTTTCCATTGCGCTCCCACCTACCACCTATGGAACACCATGATTTGAGATACTCCTCCACACACCATGAAACACCTTGAGTTGACATATTCCTCTTGGTTTCATCCCATGTCGTGAGTTGAGATTCTCATCATCAATTCCCCGGGTACCTTTGAGTTGAACCATTCCTCAGGTAACTCCTCCAAACCCAATCACTTGGCTCCTATGCCAGGTTCAACCAGAAAGGGCCACCCTTGCGTAAGTCCCAACACCAACCATTTCTAGGCACCTGCTGCCTAATAGTCTTTTCTACATGACTCTAAACTGTAGTAATCCCTATGTGCCGAACATAGGATGCCTCTCGCTTCTAACGAGAGATGCCTTGTGCTCCAAGCATAAGATGCCAATAGTTCTATCTACAAGACTATAAACTATAGTACTCCCTATCTAAAAAACGATAGGATTCCTCTCGCCCTATACGAGAGATGCCTCATGCTCCTAGCATGAGACGCCAACAGTCCTATCCACATGACTTTAAACTGTAGCACTCCCTATCTAACAAATGATAGGATTCCTCTTGTTCCAAGTGAGAGATGCCTCATGCTCCTAGCGTGAGATGCCAATAGTCCTACCTACATGACTCTAAACTGTAGTATTCTCCCTATCTATCAAATGATAGGATGCCTCTTGTTCCAAGCGAGAGATGCCTCATGCTCCTAGCATGAGATTCCAACAGTCCTACCTACATGACTCTAAACTGTAGTATTCTCCCTATCTATCAAATGATAGGATGCCTCTTGTTCCAAGTGAGAGATGCCTCATGCTCCTAGCGTGAGATTCCAATAGTCCTACCTACATGACTCTAAACTGTAGTATTCTCCCTATCTATCAAATGATAGGATGCCTCTTGTTCCAAGCGAGAGATGCCTCATGCTCCTAGCATGAGATGCCAACAGTCCTACCTACATGACTCTAAACAGTAGTATTCTCCCTATCTATCAAATGATAGGATGCCTCTTGTTCCAAGAGAGAGATGCCTCATGCTCCTAGCATGAGATGCCAACAGTCCTACCTACACGACTCTAAACTGTAGTATTCTACCTATAATCCACACATAGGATGCCTCTTGCCCTATACGAGAGATGCCTTATGCTCCAAGCATGAGATGCTAACAGTCCTTTCTACATGACTATAAACTGTAGTAAACCCTGTGCTCCAAACATAGGATGCCTCTTGCTCCAAATAAGAGATGCCTTATGCTCCAAGTATAAGATGCCTAATGCCATGATTACAACGGCATAATTCCAAAGCCCCTTGGCATTCTTCCGCTTGTGCACCAGTGCATAGGTGAAGGCCTCAATTCATCAGTGAGTTGGGACGCCCTCATGGCCTGACATGAGGAAGACATTATGGGAAGCTTCTTGCATAAGCCCCAATCACCAGTGCCGCTCCATAGTGTCACCCGAGCAGCTTCTTGCGTAAGCCCCAACCACCAGTGCCGCTCCATAGCGGCACCCGGGCAGCATCCTTGCATAAGCCCCATTCACCATTGCCGCTCCATAACGGCACCCGGGCAGCATCCTAGCGTAATCCCCATTCACCATTGCCGCTCCATAGTGGCATCCGGGCAGCTTCCTAGCGTAAGCCCCATCCACTATTGTCACTCCTTTTTCAGCGGTAAGCCGTTGACATCCCTATGCAGTGGTAAGCCGTTGACAACCCTATCCAGCGGTAAGCCGTTGCCACCCTAGTTAGCGGTAAGCCGTTCACACCCAATCTAGCGGTAAGCCGTTGAAACCAACCAATTGGCGGTAAGCCGTCATCAGAAGAACTACGTGGTCTTTGATCCATGTCAAGGCATGGTACGTAGGAAGCCTCTTCAAGGCTCAAGCCCGAAATCATCGTCATCCTTTTCCATGGGCCTCCATCCTGGAGTAAGTCCCAACACCATTGGCCGCTCAACGCGTAAGCCCCTCTTCGCTTCTCACGGACGCACCCTTCGCGATGTGATCGTCAGGTCCTTGCAACCTCTTGTTTCTCACACCGAGCATGACTCATGTGGGCTTAGAGTGAGCACCGACCCTGACCCCGAATATTCTCTTGAACTACGAGGTCTTTGATCCATGTTAAGGCATGGTACGTAGGAAGCCTCAATGAGGTTCAAGCCCACCCGTCTTTCACGTCGGGTTTCACCCCCGTCCAGCACGACGTTAAACTGCACTCCGGTCCAGTGGTAAGCCATTGCGACCCCACCCATCCTTTGAACTACGCGGTCTTTGATCCATGTCAAGGCATGGTACGTAGGAAGCCTCTATGAGGTTCAAGCCCACCCGTCTTTCACATCGGGTTTCACCCCCGTCCAGCACGATGTTAAACTGCACTCCGGTCCAGTGGTAAGCCATTGCGACCCACCCATCTCTTGAACTAAGAGGTCTTTGATCCATGTCAAGGCATGGTACACAAGAAACCTCTATGAGGTTCAAGCCCACCCGTCTTTCACGTCGGGTTTCACCCCCGTCCAGCACGACGTTAAACTGCACTCCGGTCCAGTGGTAAGCCATTGCGACCCACCCATCTTTTGAACTACGAGGTCTTTGATCCATGTCAAGGCATGGTACATAGGAAGCCTCTATGAGGTTCAAGCCCACCCGTCTTTCACGTCGGGTTTCACCCCCGTCCAGCACGACGTTAAACTGCACTCCGGTCCAGTGGTAAGCCATTGCGACCCACCCATCTCTTGAACTATGAGGTCTTTGATCCATGTCAAGGCATGGTACGTAGGAAGCCTTCACGAGGTTCAAACCCACCAATAGTGGACCCCCGGGTCTACTTTCACGTCAGTTCACCGAAAAACCCATCCTTTGAACTACGAGGTCTTTGATCCATGTCAAGGCATGGTACGTAGGAAGCCTCTATGAGGTTCAAGCCCACCCGTCTTTCACGTCGGGTTTCACCCCCGTCCAGCACGACGTTAAACTGCACTCCGGTCCAGTGGTAAGCCATTGCGACCCACCCATCTTTTGAACTACGAGGTCTTTGATCCATGTCAAGGCATGGTACGTAGGAAGCCTCTATGAGGTTCAAGCCCACCCATCTTTCACGTCGGGTTTCACCCCCGTCCAGCACGACGTTAAACTGCACTCCGGTCCACTGGTAAGCCATTGTGACCCACCCATCTCTTGAACTACGAGGTCTTTGATCCATGTCAAGGCATGGTACATAGGAACCCTCTATGAGGTTCAAGCCCACCCGTCATTTCACGTCGGGTCTCACCCCGGTCCAGCATGACGTTAAACTGCATTCTGGTCCAGTGGTAAGCTGCTGCGACCCTTTCCCACTTGAACTACAAGGTCTTTGATCCATGTCAAGGCATGGAACGTAGGAAGCCTCCACGAGGTTCAAGTCCACCCGTCATTTATTCACGTCGGGTCTCATTCCTGTCCAACATGACGTTAAACTACAATTCCCGTCCGACGGAAAGCCGTTGTGACCACCCCGAACTACGAGGTCTTTGATCCATGTCAAGGCATGGTACATAGGAATCATCCAAGAGGTTCAAGCCCAACTTCCATCGGACCAAGGTCCCTCACTTACGCCGGTTCGCCGACACCCACCGCCCATTGTTCATTTACATCAGGGTTCACTATCGTCCCGCATGACGTTAAACTGTATTCCCTGAACTACGAGGATTTTGATCCATGTCAAGACATGGTACGTAGGAAACCTTCCCAAGGTTCAAGCCCACCAATAGTGGACCCCCGGGTCTACTTTCACGTCGGTATACCGACGATGCCCATCAGACCAAGGTCCACCTTCACGTCAGTACGCTGACGATGCCCATCGGACCAAGGTCCACCTTCACGTCGGTACGCTGACGATGCCCATCGGACCAAGGTCCACCTTCACGTCGGTATGCTGACAATGTCCATCGGACCAAGGTCCACCTTCACGTCGGTACGCTGATGATTCCCATCAGACCAAGGTCCACCTTCACGTTGGTTCGCTGACGACATTCATCGGGCCAAGGTCCAGCTCCATGTCGGTTTACCGGCACCATCCCGAACTACGCGGACTTTGATTCCCTTCCACGGGGATACGTAGGAAGCCTCTTCAAGGCTCAATCCCAACTTCACTGTCGCCCCCTGCAATGGTCCCATTTCATTCCCCCTCCACTTCATTCATCCATCCACCACCCATCCTGATTCTCACCCGGGCTGCCACATCCCGGTGGGATCATGCCATCCACCTCCTCGCTGCTCCTAGCGGCGCATGGGCCGCTTTCCACGTGTAAGCCCCATCATATCTCTGGGTCGTTTTCCTCTGTGTACAACCTGATTCATCACCCTTTTCCCCTCTAGGGAGTGCACCTCCTTGGATCCGTCCTCATTGGACGTTGTGATCACCCTTATTTCATCTCCGCAAGACGTTAAACTCGCGGCCTACCTTGTGATAAACATGAGATGCCTGAGGAAAACCTCGGATGGAACGCCTTTGGTGTAGCCATCTCTGCTAGACGTTAATCTTGCAACATACCCTGTGTTAAACACAGGAAGCTGAGGAAAACCTCAGATGTACGCCTCGGGTTATGCACCCTTGAGATGCCCTCTTATGAGGAAGAATACAGGTTCCCATATGTCCACGAACCCAGAGATGCCACGACATTCCTGATGTTGCCGTCTACTCCGACCGAAGGTCGCTACCATGTCAAGACCCTATGGAATGTCTTGACGGAAGTAGTGTAATTAACCGGCGTCCATGAATATATGGCACCGGGAATGATATTCACGAACAACGTATTAAATCTATGAGGGAGACCCGGACTAGGTGATGAGTTCCGAGGAGGAATCCACAGAAGGAAGAACCGACATCCCATCATCTCGTTTCGATCAAGGAGCATACGTACCTGAACAAGGAACGAATTCTGCCTGCCTTTGGAAAGCGAGAATGCGGGGCAACAGCCGCGCGTCCTCACAGACAGATGCGCGCGCCCCGGCGAAAGCGTCAGAAATAGTGACGCAATGAGACTTCTATTTAGTATTTTAAAATATTTTCTATAGTCCTCAGTGAATTAAAAAGGAAAATACTTGGATAACATATGTTTCATTATATGGGAGACTTTAGAAAAATCCTTCACAAATCATCTGCAAAATCCAGCATGTCCTAGAAAACATATGATTCCATTGATGGTTGAGGGTTCGGGTAGATCCTTTATAACCTTGATTTTATATAGATCAACTTCAATTTCTTCTTTGTAAATTTTTTCCCAAGGAATATTCCTCCATGTACCATAAAATTCCATTTCTCTAAATTTAGGACCAGGTATTTTTCTTCGTAATGCTAGAGAACTATTTTCAGATTAATTAAACAGAAATCAAATGATCTCCCAAAAACTGAGAAATAATCCATGAAGATTTCAATGAATTCTTCATCCATGACATGGAAGATGTGTTTCATGCATCTCTGAAATGTTTCTGGAGCATTGCACATTCCAAATGAGATTATTCTATAAGAAAAGGTACCAAATGGGAATGTGAAGGAGGTATTTGGCCAATCAGCGAGGTCAAATACAATTTTATTGTATGTTGAATATCCATCTAGGAAAGAGTAGAATTGATACCCTACTAGAATTTCTAGCATTTGATCCATTAGTTAATTGAAAATTATCCTTTCTTGTGGTTGAATTCAAGCATCTATAATCCACACAGACTCTCCATGTAGTGATGGTGTGTGTTGAAATCAGTTTGTTTACATAATTTGTTTCTACCGTGAGTCCTCATTTCTTTGGAACAACCTGGAGGGGACTCACCCATTCCCTACCTAAAATAGGAAAAATGATTCCTTCATCCATGATCTTTATCACTTTCTTTTTAACAACTTATTTTATTGGTGGTGTGAGTGGCCTCTGAGGTTGTTGTTTTAGCTTTTTATTCTCCTCGAGTAGGATTATGCGAGTTCATTTAGTAGGGTTAGTCCCTTCAATGTCTGACACTCCCTAGAAAATTGATTGATTATGTATTTTCAAAACATCAACAAAATATATTCATGTTCCTGGGTCATTTTTGAGTTAATAATTATTGGACTAGAGGATGACACTATTAGGTATGATTACATTAGTGTACAAGGTAGAGGTTTCAGTTCTAGCTAAGGGATCTAAATGAAAGAGAGTTTGAAGGGTGGAATGGTGTCCCTTGTGAGTGGTTCATTAAAGATAACATATTTAAAATTATAATATAATTCCATCTCCAAGAGTGAATATTTTCTTTCTTCCTCAATGGCTATATACTCATCTTCTTTTTGGAGAGATACATGGCATTACAATCCATAACATTATCTGAGTGTTGGGAAGATTTTATCAGGTTAAACACAACCAATTATTCTCCAACTCTGAAGATCAGGTGTGCTTGATTTACATCTATCAATGCCTTTTTAGTGGCTTGTAATGGTATTCCAAGTATGATAGGTAGGTAACCTTCTCCTTCCATGTCTAGGACTAGAATGTCTTCTGGAAAGATGAATTTTCCAACTTTAACCAAAATATCTTCAAGAATTCCTATGGGGTACTTTACTATCAGTTAGCTAGATACAATTCTACTATAGTTTCCTTGAGTTCTTGGAGCCTGAGCTCTTGGAAAATGCTCATCGGTATTAAATTGATGTTGTGTCCAAGATCACACAGGGCTCTTCCAATCTTGCATTCTCCTATAGCACAAGGAATTGGGAAGCTTCCATGATCTCTCATCTTTGGGGGAATTTTTTGGTGCATGACAGTAGATCATTCCTTATTTAATAAGATGACACCAATATCTTCTATTTTCCTTTTGTTGGATAGTAGATCCTTGAGAAATTTTTCATAAATTAACATATGTGAAATGGCTTCTACAAATGGAATATTGATTTTTCAGTTTCCTGAACATCTTTAAGAAATTCTAGTATTGTGCCTCCTATATAAATTTTCTTGCTCTTTCTAGAAAGGGAGTAGGTGGCTTGTATAGAGGTGGGGAAAAATAAACTTGTTCCTATTGTTGTTTAGGATTTTTTTTATCTTTTGTGGTACTTCTTCTTGAGTTAAGGTTGTAATTACTTTATCAACTCTTTCATCTACTACTTGTTGATTATTAAGAACTTCCTATTACCTTTTATCTTTTCCACCTGGTTGTTGAAAGTCTAAAACTTTCCCGCATCTCAATACTAACACCTTGGAATCCTCTCTTGGGTACGTCAGAGTGTTACTAGGAAGAGTACCTAGTAATCTATCTGACAAGGTATTTGATATTTGACAAATTTGAATCTTAAGATTCCTTATATCAGGTCTTTGGTTATGAATTTTGGTTTCTTGATTTTTCATTATTTGGTCTAACTTTTTAGAAAAAGTATCTATGAGGTTATCCAAGTTACTTTGAGGTGGTAGGGGTGGTTTATATAGTCTTGGATAAGGTGGATACAATTATTACTTAGGTCTTGGTTGAAAGGGATGTTATTAGAAGGGTTTTTGTTGCATTTTTTGTTGCAGTATGGGAATTGCGTTCATCGGTGGATACACTGGTGGTCCTTGATTTTGTAATTTTTCATGACCACTTCATGGTTGAAAATAACCTTGATTGTACTGAGGTTTTTGTTGAGCAACACTCTACTGATAATATTGTTGTTGTTGTTAAAATAGTTGGTTCTTTTGATTCAAATTAATATAATTACTATCTTTTTTGTCTTCATATCTTGCCATGAAATCCTGATAAAGGTGTGGGCCACCACACATCTCTCAAGATTTAATTTCCATTATAGGGGTAGGTGGGGGTTGAGTTTGAGGTTGTGTAGTTGGCATCTGAAAAGATTAAATCTTCTTTGTGAGGTCCTCCACTTGCACTGCTAGTGTGGTTCTCTTTTCAACCTAGTGGATACCATAATGTGGTGATCCATGATCACTTTTCCATATGTTTTCATTGTGATACACTTTATCTAGTATTGTGCGTCCTGCTTCAGGGGTTTTAAACATCAGTCCTCCATTAGCGGCAATATAGACTACAGTTCATTCTTCTAGTGGGAGTCCTTGATAAAATGTGTGTAATTGAATCCATATATCAAGTCCATGATGTGAAAACTCCCTCATGAGCTCCTTAAATCAGTCACATGTTTCCCATGTTGATTCTCCATCTTCTTGAGAAAAGTTTTGAATATCATTCTAGAGCTTCCAGGTCTGGATTGGTGGAAAATAATTGTTTAAAAAATTCTAGGAAAGATCATTGCAAGTCAGGATTGACTCAAGTTCTTGGATTTGGAGATAGACTTTAACTCTATCTATCAGTGATAATTGAAAGATGTGTAGTCTTTTGGCATCTTAAGAAACTCCCTAGTTGCGAAAGGTGTTGCAAACTTCTAAGAAGATATAAATGTGTACATACGAGTCTTCACTCTGGAGACCACTGAATTTTCCCATATTCTAGATCATGTGAATGAGTTTAGGCTTGATCTCGAAGGTGTGGGATTGAATTAGAGGATGAACAAGCTTGGGGTTGTTCCTTGGATTGATGCAAATCCATAATCCATGATTGACTTTTCAAGATTCATACGGTGTTCTCCTAGAATTATCTAATGGGGATTTTGTGGGTTGGGTCCTAATTAATTGTGCTACTCATCCATTACTTCTCGGTGATCATTAAACAAATACCTTTTGATCTCAAAATCAATGTTAAGGGGTTCTTTTGACTCAAGGTTCCTTGAACGAGTCAAGAGACCTGGGTATATGAACAGGTGTGGAAAATAGAGACTCAAGGGCATCATTGAATGAAAATAAAGAAAAGGGGTGATGGAAAGGTAATCCTAGATCTTAGACTAGAGTTCTTTAAAAGAAACAACATTACTCCCCAGCAATGAAGCCAGAATTTGACGCCTCAACATGCATCGTTGGTTTCATACGGGCGATGGTTAGATTAGAATTGTGTGTCCCAAATATTACTAACTAGAAGGGAATAGTATAGAAGAAGTGTGGGGCTGAACCCATGGTGTTGAAGCTATTTCAAAGGGGGATCAATGTCTTGATACCCTTATAGGGGTACTTTCAGGTTACCTTAGTGTTTTGGAATTATACTAAATATTTAGTTGGGAGTTATTTCAAGTAATTAAGAAGGGTTCGGGATTAATTTTGTGCATCTAAATAAAGGATTATCTTCATTCTAATCTTGGAAAGGTCTTAAGGCTTAGGTTGTGAAGAAAACAGTTGTTGCTAGTTTTACTTTGGTCAAGTAAACTAGAACCTGGGAAGTGACTATTCCATGATCGAGAGATAGTAACAGTCTAAGTGCATTATGTTTAGATTATTTGGTATAAATTATTGTAGACTAGTGATCATAGCTTAATCTACTTTAATCATGATAGGGTCATTAATTTAAATATTTCATGGTCATAGATGCTCACATGAATGGGGTAGAATTTGGTTTTTTATCCTAATTTCTAATCCATTAGGGTTTCCAATATTAGAATTCAATATTAATTGGGAATTCAGATACATAAACTCTTGATCCCTACCCCTAAGAGGTTTATCTACTCATAGCAGGTGGAGATACAGTTTAATAAGTAAATAAATTTATGTTAAACATGTTCTTCAGATTTAAAAAATTCAAATTCATGCAAGATTTCATTATTTTAAATGAACATGCAATTGGGTATGAAAAAAGATAAATCACAACTTCAATAATTCTATTAGTTGAGATATGAAACAGAAATGGATCCCATACACATTTTTGGAAATTAAAAATGAATGATGAGAATCGATACAACAAAAAATTCAAAGTATTGAAGGAATAAAATCCATGTCTCTTTAATTTAATTAAAATGTAAAACAACGAAAAAGTTTTAGTTGTAAGGAGAATAGGGGTGATGGAACTCAAAAGGGATGAAAAAAAGAGAATAACCCCATCTGGCATCATTGTAAAATGCTCTGCTACATATTTTTATTTATAGGAAAATTTGGTCATGATGTGTACTGGAGGTACACAACATGTATCATTGATCCACGTATATTTTTTTGGATTTTGAATCTTATGCATACCTCCCACGTATCTGGAGGATTTAAGAAGTTTGATAGACTACATGTCGTGTTTGGAGTTTTCACGAGATGTACTGGCCTCCAGCTGTTCCTCTGTGTGGACTTCTTGCAGATTTCTCCCTCTACTATTTTGACTAGAATCACGATATGTACTAAGCCTTCATGACGTGTAATGGATGTTTCATCTACTATCTTCACAAATTCTTCGCGGCTTGGCTCACGACATGGGCATGTTGTGAACTACTGGTAATCAATGTGTATGGATAGTTAATGATGTGTACTAGCTAAAATATTCATTTTTTTTTATTTCTTCATTGGAATCCTATGTAACCTTATTATTGCAAAATTGAGCATATACCATGTTCATTATCGAGTAAATAAATTAAAATAAATAAAAAAATGAAAAAAAATTATATAAATTTTGATTATCACCCCTTATCATTTCCCTTCATCCTTTCTTCACCATAAGGACTAAGGAATTTGTATTATTCATACCTTGTCATCTTACAGAACCAAATCCAAAAGATCAGGTAGAAACTTTTTTATGTTATTCATGTTGTAATTAACAATGAAAGTAGAGAAGATTCATGTTACAGAGGAAATAATGAGATCACTTTCTAGTTCTTGGTTCATTTTGAACCCAATGGACTCAAGTATCTCAATATACCTTATCATCATGAGAAAATGAGGCCCTTTTGGATTCCTTTCTACTATCTCGAACCTATACATTTCACTGGATATCTCATAACATTCTTTCCTAGCTCTCTCTTAATATAACTATTGGAGATGAGAAATATTCTTGTAGGTATCTTTATCCTCATTGATTTTTTGTAGTTTTTTTAACATAGATGATAACATGATGAAATGTATGTATAGTTCATCATCTACATGTTTCATATACATTTCTTTATCTTCCTTTCTTGCTCACTGAGTAGGCTCAAGAGTAAGTGAGGACTCTGATGCATAAAGCTTCCTCTCTTGACATATAACTATGCACAAGAACCTAAACCACTCCTAAAAGTTATGGCTAGTCATGATTTTTTGTTTATCTGGTATAGATCATAGTGATAATGTTCCAGTGGTGTTCATGATTTCTATTCTTATCTAAAATAAATAAATTTAGTATTCAGTAATTTATCTTGATTACCTTTTATAAATTTTTTATTAATTAATTATTATAACATTAAATTTATCACACTATTTTATCAAACTCTAGTATCCATCACTTCTTGACTTAGAATACTCTATCACTTGAGTATTCTAGTGGAAAGGATCCTAGAAACCTCCCCTCATAGTCTACAAGATATGGTTATGCCACTACTCAGAGAGTTCAAAGGTAGTCACCAGGTTGGCCAACCACATTAACTCTTGGTTCCTTGATCTATTGAGTAAAGTCCCATCTTATTGGAATCATAACCTTCCTTCCCTCAATGATTTACCTATAAAGTGATATAAATATTTCTATGGCTACTCCTTTGGTACAAACTTTAGTTATGTAATCCCATTACTCCCACAATAACTCCTCGATAGTAAGGGACGCCCTCAACTATGGCTGATGATAACCCTGAACACCTGTTTTTGTTCAAATTTGAGCAATAAAAGGCACTATGGCTTAATATATCTTTGAGGGGGTTTTAATATTTTTTTGATGAATGTAATCAATTTATATATAAAAAAACTCATTCTATTTTTTCCATGCTCACAAATTAACATATATTAATAGAAAAACATTAATTGCATATTTAATAATTTTTATTGGTTATTAATTTATGTCTTATCACTGTAAACATGTACATTCATAAAACAATAAAAAAAATTAATATAGGAAATAATTTTATATGGCTTGTCTTGAGCATCTAATTTTGATTGATCTATTTTTAAAATAACAGATCAATCGTTACCTAGGGGGTTTCATACCTGAGTTGAGTCCTGACTCATATCATTGCTCTCCCATGTCTAGTGTTTTCACTTCTCATCTAGAGTACTGCCTCATCTTGGCAGGGTCCGCATCTTAAAGCGTCAACATCAAATGTACAAATATACTTTCACGTAGCTGAGGGGGTCTAGGGAAGCACAATATACAACACATAAATTGGACACAGAGGATATTATATATATTTATTGAAAATGAGACAATGTGAAGACATTCATATGATTAACTAATTTTTAAAATCATCACACACAATAAATAATTAAATAAATTAATCAAACATACACAATCTTGGTAAACTGCTCAAGACCAGTCAGTGTACTAAATAAATACATGATATAATTAAATTGAAATAAATTTATAGTGAAAGGAAATTTAAATAAATTAAATTATATATTTAAATTCAAATAATTTATTCAAATAATTTATTTAAATTTGTTACTTTCAATAATTTAAGTTATATTCCTAAAATTAAATTAATCTATTTATTTATTTTAATACTAAAACTAAAAGAATGTTTTCATAATATGAAAATATTAGTATTTTTAAACAAAAAAAATAAGTAAGTAATTTAATTTAATAATAAAATTAAATTAATTAATTAAATTAGTTATTGATTATATAAAACATACTCGGGTCCTGAAATCCTCATTCGAACCCATTTCGGGTTGGGTTGAACCCATGCATGATTGTTTCAAGCCAAAATACCCAATGAATTGCTATTTTGGGCCAGGTGGGCTTGTTTAAACCCATTCTGGCTTGGGAAGACCTTCTGAAACCCATTGCGAGGTGAATCGGGTTCAACAGACCCTGAGGAGTCCATGAAATGGGGTCACCTCATGGTTGAGGCGTCACATAGGGGGATCAGTTGTCCGGACCAGTGCAACATGGTGTTCAAGGTGAGCCCTGATGGGTTTGGTTGGGTTCAGTTGTGATGACGACGATGGGAAGGAGGAAGCATAGCCATTTGGACCTGACAGCTCGGGCTTGGCTGAACAACCGTAGAGGGCAGTGTTAGCGAGATCTCACAACGGTGGCCTCAATCATCCCAAATCTTGATGAATAACTGCGACAGCCCGCTCTTCCATAAATGATATAGGAATTGGACTCTATATCGGTCAGTGGACTCAGGACCGGTAATGGAGGAGGACCATACAGGACCAGCCTCAATAGAGGTAGCATTCTCATGAGGAGGGAGTAGCTGGAGAGGGAGGTTTCTCACAAAATCCTCTTTTTTTCTTCCTCTGTTAGTTTCACCTCTATCCTCATTTGTAGAAAAAGGCTATTTCTTTTTTATTTTTTTTAACAAAACAACTAAAACCCTTGTAAAATGTGGCACTCCCCATGGGTATGTTTTCGTTTTGTTATATTATATATTTTATTTTGTTGATGGAAATTCCACAGAGCGTGTGGAATTTCTAGTAACTGGCCGGAGGAGATCTGACTACCAGATTCCAACCAGGCTTTAGTTAGAATAAGTCAGATTGCTTGAATTAAATTTTTGTTGATTCAACACTGTATAGATATAAGTTCTTCATATTATAATTTCTGAAACATCACCACTTTTGATCCATAATTTTTTTCAGATGGCCATAACTTGGTCATATAAGATCATATCAAAGCACAATCAGATCTATTGGAATTGATCTAAAACCCTATACATTAATAAAAAGAAAAATAATTTTTCTTGGCTTATAAAATCTATGAAATTTCTATGATACCAATTTTTGGATTCATAGTGTAAAATTGAATCTATTTTTCCTTGGATTTCAAAACTTTTCATCACCAAAGTGATGATACTTTATCATCTCTGGTGATCATATCCCTGATATGGTCCAAGGATCTCATGTGAAGTAATTAGAGCATAAAAATAAAATATAAAGACTACCTTATTCAAATTTACGTGTTCTCATCTATCAAAACTCATTAGTGATTATTGATCAGAAGATCTAAGGCCAAAACCCTCTAGATATTCCACACATTCTTCTTGAATCTGTGTGTACTTCATTTGAAAAATTTAGGGTGCTAGCATGGGGATCCAATGATCCCTTTTACATTTAGATGATCAACAGAATCTCATGCCTTCGAGCCACAAAGATGTTCTTGGATCAATCACCCCGTTAGATAATTTCACTCTCTAGGATTTGGGAGGAGAGAAAACCTCTAAATTCTGATTGATGAATACTTGATTGAATGAGATTCTCCTCCACTTATATAGTGGATGTTCAAAATACCCAGTTAGGGTTCCCCAGCCCCCATATATTTAATGTCCACTAAATAAGTAATAAATAATTAATTATGACAAACTTACAGTATCATAAATATTATTTATATTTTGTCACATACTTTTAATATATATTAAATATATTTTTTTATAAACCCAAGTCATTAAATCAACTCATAATTCTCACTAATATAAAAGGAAACATGTATATTAAAATGGTATTTGTTTGGTTAATATTATTACAAGCTTTTACATAAAGACTTTTAAATAATTTTAATAATTAATTTAAACCAATTATTCTATACTTGAATAATAAGGAATTTATTTAATTATTATTGATTGATTGAACTTAGACAACTCTCAAGACTCATGGTGGGTCCCACTATTTCCTATATACATATTCACCAAAATAGGGTGGATTCTTGAATATATTATTGTGTGTTGCCATCTAGGCCCTAATTTAAATTGCATTGAATAATATTTACAGACCAGGAGGGGAGTCTAGAAACCCATCAAGGCCCTTGAAGAGATAAGAAATAGTCATGGCAACGAAAACCATTCTATGAACATTCATTGTTTAATATAATCTCTTTTTCATATGAAATCTCATAAAGAAATACACACACTTATTTCATCATCATTTCTTGATTTATTAATTTTTGATCTAACTGGATGAAAACACCTTCGACTACTATGGTTGTGGATTTATGAAGGTACTACCATCCTGATCATCCAGGCCTGAGATATCACATCCTCAACTTGGAAACGACAAATTATATATTGATCATTCATCCAATGTCATAACACCAATGAAAGACTCAACACAATCTACCTCTCTATGATTTCATTATCATGGATTTTCCTTGCATCAAAGTACAAGGTCAAATGGCACACATTGATAATGATCTCAAGTCAATAGATCAATATACATGTCTATAGAAAAGAACAAGCAATGACACCCAAAACATGTGGTGTTCCTATTGGAGGGTATCTTCTAATGATCTAAATTACTAGAGATCCCCAAGTGAAAACTTCATAAGAATAATTCTCAATGCTTATGAGCCCCTAACACCTAATAGTCACACATCATCCATGTCCCACCAATATGATGTATCTAGACCAAATGATATTACTTTTATATTACTACCATAGTATTTATAGGATCTCATTATAAACTAGGAACTATTATAACACATAGATACGATATGTAATCTAAGGAAATTACCATATATATAATGGAAATAGAAGTATCACCACTACTATTGTAAGATAAAAACATGTATATATAAAACATTATATATGTAACGGTAATCAAATAACATACACAAGTTGGGTCTAAAGCACCAACATTCAACAAAATATCACAACCTCTACTTCCACTATATACAACACATCAAAAAACCACACATAACTAAAAAACATTTCCCACTTTCAGTTATAGTTTCTCCACTTTAGATATATATCAAGTTCTATTAACTTTCATTTACTAAACCACTTCGATCAAATTTACACTACCATTCATTTATCATTAAATTAATTTAATCCATTTTACACATATCAATTTCTATCAAATATCATTTTTTACTATCCTATTTTGTTTCATTTTAACAACACAATGTATTCCATGGATAATTGGGAAACTAACACAACCATGCCACACAAGAAATTTCCTAACACACATCAACCATCATCATCGTTCCACACAAACCAACCATCTCATCCACCGCAGACCACCACCACACTACAACAAACACCACAACACAACTCACACTATGCCCTCATCTCACAATTCCTCTATACTGTAGAACAACACCACACTACATCACCACCATGAATCACACCATTGCACACCAAAACAACATAACAATTTCCCCCACCTTGTCCATTCCAACCAATGACATCACCTCAGAACCCCATGAATCAAATGGACCAGTTGGTCACCTCCATTTCCGTACAATAGGCCAAACCATGCAAGGAAACACAATAAAAACAAACACCCAACAATAACACACTCCAAATTTCATAATTTATTCAAGGGATTTAATCACATTGCATCATTATTTGGCATGAGTAATATTATGCAAACTAGATTCCGTGTGAAACCAATTTATTTACAAAATGTACACTAATTAGACTTTTATTCAGGGTTTTATCACAAAATAACATAATAACGGTCTCATCACAAATCATCTACAACATAAACAAGGATTCCAAAAAAAGTTATTTTTAGTATTGGAAACAAGAATACAAAATATCATCAACAACATATATCAATGTAGTAAACCATGAAATATCTCCCCATATCCATCAATTAAATTGTGCAAATTAATTATCTTTATTATGAAAACCCTTATTATCCAACCAAAGGAAAGAAACCCCATGAAGGTCTCACACATGGGATGTAAAAGCGGTGAGAACGATGATCCCCTACCTCAAATAATCTTTTTTATATCATTGTGAACTACAAAATGAAGAAGAAACAATATGAAAACCAAAAATACATAATAAAACACTAGATCAACCTAAACTACACCATAGGGTTATCAATAAATTATCCCAAACTCACCCCAAACCAAAGAAACATTGCCATAGAAAATCCCCCAAAATAAGAACAAAAGGAAACACAAGGAAAGTAAGAAGAAACTTACTACCACCAACTAGAAACTGCCATAACCCAATGCTCAAGTTAGGGTGAATAGGGCTAGAGACCTCCCAAAATTGCCTAGGGGTTGTCTAGAAAATGATAGAGAGAGAGAGAGAGAATTGAACTGTAAAAGAATAAATCAAACAAAAGATATAAAAATTCTGTAAGTCACCATATTTAAGAGTAAACCATATATTTATAGAATAAAATCCACATCTCTAAAAAAATAAATTGTAAAACAAACCATTAAGATGTAAAAATTTTGAAACCTAAACTTTATTAAAAAATGGAATCTAGGGACTAATTAACTTAAGGTGTAAAACCACTTCTTATGATGTATACCCATTTTATGAACAACACCTCCACTGCAAACAATACGTAAACCTCCATAAATACAAGTTGTAAATCACCCTCTTACAATGCAAACCCCTATTTTATAATGTAAAAACTCCTAATTTAGTTCTGATGTAGCTTCAAACTCCACTGGACCTCCTCTAACTACCTCCAAGCACTCTCTAACAAAAAAACTATAATATAAAGAGGTTGGGAAGTTATAGATCTTTATATTAGATACCCGTCTAATGATTCTCTCCCTCAAGAATCAAAACCAAACCCAGAAAAGAATGGGGTTAAAATAACCGCCCCATGAGATACTTCTCAAGGATCTTATGAAATCTCAAAGTCCAAAAACTAAACATTCCAACCAAATTACCCAAAAAAACATCACACAAAACCACATTACCACACAACCACACCATAACCTCTCACATGGGACAACACCACACATACCATCCACATGCCACCACTTTCCACACATCCATCCACATTAATATCTCAATATCCACATATCCTGAACTAACTAATTCCACAACAAAATCATAGAACTACCCTAAGAACACAAATCATGGAATCCCATTTTCCATGTCAAAATATTATTTTCTTTGGGAGACACTTACTCTCCCACACATTTTTAATCATATCAAGGTATAACACGTTTTTATTAGGAATTAAGTCTTTATATTTTCATATTTCATAAGAATTATCACACCTCACACATCACACACCACATATCACACATCACACATTAATAAAAAATATCTCAAAAAATAGTAAGATCCATCCTCACAACATCGAAGAAAAAACAAACATGGAAAAGAAAACTCAAAACAGTTATGAGTACTGGGAAATCATCAATGTGTCTATCTACCAAGTACTCTCCTCTAGGACACCATGCCATCATAGATCATGAACCAAGGTAATGGTCTAACCAAATAGAACCCCCTCTTGATGATCCTAGATATCTACGGGTTTCTCCATGAATGTCGCATCATCCTTGATATTCAAATCTCCCCAATCGATGACATGGGATTCATCTTGAAGATATTGAGAAATATGGGACACATGGATGATATTATGGATCCTATCCATCCACAGTGGAAATTCCAACCAATATTCTAATAACCAGCTCACCCTGACACCTCAAAAATCCCAAAATAACCAAGGAGAAATCTTACTCCCCTTCCAAACCGTTTCTTCCATCACCTGGGGAGACTCTCAAGAGCACATGGTCTCTAATATCGATTTATGATGGCCTCCTCCTTCAATTAGTATAGTTCTTATGATATTCCTTTTCCACAATCATCCTCTATTGAACCAATTGGATCTTCTCTTTCATGCTCTCTACCACATCAAGTCCATGAATTGTTGATTGCCCAACCTTCATACAACACAACATAGAATGACATGATTTCTCATACAACACCTCAAAAAACACCAAGTAAATGGGTGAGTGATAGATATTATTTTATGTAAACTTGACATGATGTAAGTGTTTTACCCACAATTAACTAAAGTCTATGATTCAAGCTCACAATATATCCTCCAGCTTCTGGATGGTCCACTCCATCTACCAATTTTTCTGATAGTAGAATGTAGTTCTAAGTTACCACTAGGGGATGGAAGCATGCTTTAATCCCAGATAGACCCCAGAGATAAAAAAAAGGGTCCCAATTAGAGATGATTGTCCTCAGTACCACATTAACCACAACCAATTCATCTATATATCACATCACCAAAACATCCCTAACACTCGACTCATAGATCACCAGAAAATGAGTCGACTTCATAAATCATCCCACTATCACCAAAACTACTTCACAAAATCCTTGATCTAAAGGTAACACTATGATGAAATCCATAAATATGTTTTCCTATTTATATTTGGGAAAATATAAGTACTAAAACAAATCTCTATGAAAACAATTCTCTATTTTCATCTACTGAAAAACTAGACACTTTTCTACAAACTATTCCTCTAACCATTTGATCCTTGACCATCAAAGTTGTATCCTCAAACTATGATACATCTTTGTCACACCAGTATATACCAATAAATTTTATATGAGAAAATCATAAATAACTCTCTCAGACATCACCTACAAAACTAAAAACCTTCCCTAAAACCACATCTGATCTTGGATATCCTCTGACCAGCCCTCAAGGGCATCACCATAGCCAATATGATCATACATTTCCTATGCCTACAAGTCTCCCCATTGAGACTCATACACCTAATACATCAAGAAGACACTACAGTCATCTGATAGAGACAACCATGTCCATTTATCTCCTTTATGTCAAGATTAATAACTGTAATCTCCTCTATCCTTTCCAAACGTCTATAGACTCCCAAACCCCTTCCTCTTGGGACTTCCAAATCATTACATCGGTAATAAAATTACCATTTTTCATGTTATAAGAGATCAGGAAATCATAATTCTATAGAAAATCCATCTATATTCACTATTTTATATTTATATCTCACTAATAGAAAATATATTTTAGGCCCTTATGGTATGAGAAAACCAAAAAGCGCTCACCAATAAGGTAATGACACAAAAACTTTAACACAAATATGATTGTTTCTAACTCCAGATCATGGGTGGAAAAGTTATGCTCATGGATGCATAAATTCTAAGACCTGTAATAGATCACCTCTCTCTACTAAATCAACAAACATTCCAAGCCCATATAGGATGTGTCACATAAAAACTCAAACAACACACCCTACTCAAGTAAATAAAGCCATGGATTTCTAACCAACTTCTCCTTTAGGAAACTGAATACTTCTTAGAACTGGTCACTTAACAAAACAAATCATGGCCCTACTTGTTCGATTCTAATATTTGGGTTACAACTCAAGATAAATTGGGTACAAATCTCTGATAATATCCTATGATACTAAGGAAACTATGAACCAGTTCCATGTTATTGGTCGCTTCCCAAGAAACAACTACCTTGATCTTGAACTGATCCATGGACACACTCTACTATGACACAACATGTTCAATTAAACACACATATCACATCTAAAATCACACTTGGACAACTTTCCAAATATATGGTTGTGTTGAATGACCAGAAAACAGTTCTGAGATGCTCATCATGATTCTCCTTTGACCTCAAGTAGATCAAGATATCAAATATGAATATGATGATGAACTAGTTCAAGAAGTCATGGAACATGGAGTTCATGAGTCCCATGAACATATATGGTGTGTACGTAACATTGAATGACATGAGTAAAAACTCCAAATGTCTATACCTACACATGAATATAGTATTTAGGATATCCGCATCCTTCACCCTCCATTGGTGATATCCAAACCATAGATTGATCGTTAAAAACCAACTAGCACTAATTAGTTGGCTGAAAATATCATCTATCCCTGGAAGAGGGTAACAGTTCATGACCTTTACCTGATTCAACCTCTAATAGTCTATACACAACCTTAGACTATGATCCTCCTTCTTAGAGAACAACACTGGAGAATTCCACAAAAAACATTAGGTCAGATGAAATCCCTATACATCAGAAAATCCATATGTAACCTCAACTCTCCCAACTTCATAGGCATCATCTGGTAGGGATCCATCGAAATTGGAGACATTTCAGGCTGCAACTCTATCCCAAACTAGATGTCGTGTTGAGGGGGTAGTTCCATGACCTCCCCTAGGAAGATGTCTAAAAATTATTCTAAAACCATGGGTATAAGGACCCATACATATTACATTACCTAATCTTCCATTTAGTAAATAAATCAAAAACTTTAACATTGTGGATCTTTTCAAGTTTAAAGCTTTAGATATTTGGGACATAAAACATTCATAACATTACACACTATGATAGAGTGTATACTAAAAAAATGTACTCATTTCTTCAAAAATATAAAACTTTTCAAATAATACATGATTCCTTGAAAAATCATCATAACTTTTCACATGGCTTCCTTATTTTTCTTAAACATCCTAATAACCTATGAAAATCATTTAAAAACATGGAATGAGCACAAAAAGCTCAGTAAGGGATATAAAGAGAATAAATGAGCACATTATTCCATGAATACTTGTAGCGTATGAAATCATTTTCAAAAGACATACTTATCACCCATATATACGTAATTTGTAAAACATAAGATTTACACAAGATCCACACCAAACATAGAACATAAATATAACCATTTAGGCATCCTGGGGTGTAACACCCCGAGATTTTATGATAATTAATCATTTTAATTTATTTGATGTCTTTTTTTGTATGGTACACCGAGATTAGCGTGTACTATATGAAACACCGTATTAGCTTGAATTATACGCAATACTATTCTTGGCTTGTGTTACACACAATTTCAAGTTCGTTTTGTAAAATTATTCTACGCAACATTAAGTATAGATTTTTTTTAATGTATAAATGAAATAAGTTTTGATTATGTTATACGCGACACCAAAGGGAGCTTCCACTACACGTAGCCCTGACTTGGTATGTAATACATTCAATTGCGACCTTCCTTGATAGCATGTGTAGTACGCAATACCGAGTTTCACTAAACAACGATATGTTATTAAAATATTATATAAACTAGCCGTTATGAATAGTAATACACGCTTTTTAAAATTTTATAAATTTCATCTTTCAAAATGGACTTCATTTTTGGATTCAGAATATCAAAATTAGTCTGGGGTGATTTTTTGGTATTTTTCTGAAAACATTCAATTTTTGATGAATAGTGAAAAACACTGAGTTATAGTTTAAAACCGAATTTTTATTTAAATAATTATTTATTTTACTTAAAATTTATTTTAGGTAAAAATAGATTCATAATACCTATATAAGTTCAATTTAATTCATTGGAGTCATTTTATAATAATTTTATATATATATAAATTTTATTGATCTTTTTACCATCTTTTACCCACTTCCTATGAGCATTTGCAAATTTACATAAAACATAATTTTACCGCTTTTGTGAGTTGAATTTCGAAAATCCAAGAGATAAGGTTAATATCATGGAGTAAAATTTGGTTCAATAAGATAAAAATAATTTTTGGTGAATAGTAACTTTTTACTTTTATTTACCACGGTTAAAAGTAAATAGGGAAATTGAAGGTAAAAATGATATTATTATTACCATAACACATGTTATAATTCTATTGGATAAGTATAATTCGACCAAAAAAACATATGAATAAAATATGAACCTCTTTGGTCCACTTGGATTAGATTAGGACACTTATTATTATTTTATTTAAAGAAGAGTTAAAATAGTTAAAATCAAAGTTTAATAACTAAACCATTTTTAATATAGGGTTATACATAAGATAAATTCGATTATAAATATTCATTAGAACTATAAAAAGACTTCCTACATAATGGTATTTTATTTATATTTTTTATACATTAAATAATTTAAATTATTTATGACACAATGATGATGCAGTAATTGCCTTATTAATGAAATATTGACATAATTGATATTATAAATACCCAAATAAATGTAATTTGAGACTTTTTAGGAATTAAACTAATTTTAGAGGTTAATATAACATATTAGGGTTGGTTAGATTAATTTTTCTCGAAGTAATAATTCTGTTATGAATTTAGAGAAAATTAAATACCAAATAGTGTAAAAATTGACATAAAAGAGTTTTTAAAACAAATATTATATTATTAATTGATATAATGGTCCTAAAAAATCTAAGGTTCGTCCAAAAGACTTATATAATAATATATATGACATTAGTTAACCAATTGGGGTTTTATTGGCAGTTTATAGTAAGTTTATTAAACATATAGTGTAAGATTACAAGAAGTCACGGTAAAAGTTAAATTGTTTAACTTAGAGTTAAATCTAAATGATAGGGTTAAAATGGTAAGCTAAACTTTTCTAAAACCTATTTTTTGAGAGCATTGCGATCCATCCCCACCCTAGCCTCGAAATAAGTCACTTTGGAGCAATTATAAACCGAATATGAATTTATTATAAAATAATATTTTAAGTTTTTTCTAAGGTGCCCCTCTCCTCCCTTATAAATGGGCACCTCCTCCCTCTCCTCTTTACACAATTTTGAGCCTTCATGCTCAGAAAACCCCTGAAAATTTCTCTTCTCAACCTCTCTAGTTATATCATAGAGGTTCTGGTCTTCTCAAAAGTCCAACCCTAGTTCCCTAAGAGGAAGTTTAAAAGAGGCACGTCGAAGAAGAGGTAATCTCTTATACCTATTCTTTCAAGTTCCTTTCTTCTTCCACTTCCTCCTTATTTGTTGTTTCCATTATAAAATAGTAACTCCAGTATCTTCTATATAATTTTATGTTATTATGAAAATTTTACAACAATATTAGTTATTTTATCCATCCTATGAATGAAAAAGTCACCACACGTGCGTACGTACGGCTTATTGTCTCCACGTCATGGTGTAGTTTGTTATTCAAACATTTCATCATTTGTATGGGTATAATAATGAGTATAAATGATATAAATAATAAATATAACATCATTATGATTATGTATATATGATATACCATCCAATTATAAAAAATTTTAATATCAAAAGAATGATATCATCGCTCGTGCGTACGTACGGACTACCGTCTCCATGAACGCGATGAGATTCATTTTCCATGATTAACTATTCAAGTATGATTAAAAAGTATATATAATAAATAATCATGAAAGATATTAAATAATAATGATACTGTATTTATGTACATATATGTTTCATTTACTTAATTCCATTCAATTCAATAAGCAAGCGAAAACAGCGTTCATCCGTACGTACGACCTACCGTCTCCATGAACAGTGTATTTCATTCTGTTTATTGATATATCATATATATTTATATTATGAATATATATTATATATAAATCATGTTTTATATTCTGGAATTAAGTAAATCTAGATATATGTAATAATATCAAGAACAACAAGTCGAAACACATATGATAAATGAAACGATTTTACCCAAAACGCTGCTTTAACATGGAATTTACAAAAGAACGGGTAATATAAAGTCTTAAGTGAACCATATATGATATCATAACAATGAATATGATTCTTTAATAATTCAATGACATTATTTAAATCATTATATAGGAGTTTTGGATACGTACGAATCATATCGATCCTAAGGTAAGGGATAATTATTCCAATCTCATTCTTAACCGAGACTATTTATTTGTAAGTATTTACTGGGGTTATATTTTTCATCCATGTCCATAAAAATGTTCTCATAAAGTGTTTCATATTCTTCCATGTATTTTAAATTCATTTTTACCCCTTTTTGGCTTTTACTTTGTGTTATGGAAGGGATCTTTCTTTTGTTTACCATACGAGGAACTTTTTGACTGTTTCGGCAAAAGTACGAGGAGAATTTTTTTTAACTTATATGACATGAATAGATTTTTACAGTTTTATAACACCTTATTTACATGAATATTCCTCTACAATAATTCATGATTATTTTTAACAAAAGTAATTTTCTTCTAAAATTTTACTGTATTTTGTGAAAAGAAAATGATTTTGATGAAGAAAGGATATTTTCCTCAAGAATTCATTTCAAATGTTTTATCAAAACCATTTTCCTTCTAATATGACATTATTTCATATGTGTATGTTTCGAGAATAATGTCTCTATGATTTATATGGTTTCAATTTTCTTATGATTAAATGATATCCATTTGTTTTATATGGATTATGTTATGATGGGATGGTGTTTATGAAACCCATTTTATTCTTTGGGTTATGATGAATGATTTATGTTTATGTTGTGGAACACGTAAGAATGATTTCATTATGAGATGGTTGGGACCTATATCTCCCTCCAATGCATTGGGTAAATATTTATATCTCATGAGATAGACATGGCTGGAACGTCAAGTTAATCTGGTTCAGTGATACCGGACTGGAACGAGGAGTGAACTTGATTCAGTAAGGGACTTTGTCCACTAGGATGGTTTTGGCAGCAATTCCTTGGATACTTTGGAAATCATATCATGTTCTTAATGGTTTTCCACAATTACATGTTTTATTCCTATGATATTTAATCAATATTGATGTTACTTTATGATATATTCCTTACTTACTTCCAAGATTTTTGTCATTGTTCAAGATTTTGATGTTTTGATTTTATGTTCGTGTTTTTTCTTTCAAATGTTTATGGATTTTTTTATGTTCCCTATGTTTACCCTCACTGAGAATTTTAGCTCACCATTTTTATGTTTTCTTTTCCCCAGGATATAAATAAAGATTTTAGGTAAGAAAAAAAGGGGAATATCGTTATGGGATATGTTGAAGAACTTTCACCATGATTAGAGGATTATGTTCCGAGATTCCAAAAACACTAAACTAATACAGTGTTTGGGCGCTTGTTTTGTAATGTATTAAGTATTCTGAAAAAGTAATGTAATGTCCATTTACGTTAAGCTTTGGGTCTCTACAGTTGGTATCAGAGCGAAGGTTTAGTTCACCTTTGGAAAATAGGATGCGAACACTTTAGTGAAATCCCTAGAGATATTTCTAAGGTATATCTAGGGATGTCCCTAAGGGTAAGTATAAGTATAGGTTATAGTACTAGAATTACGGTAACAATCTTAGAATTAATCCTAAGATATTATGTATTGAAGGTACACCCCCTTTATTATGTTGTTTTCATAGCATGATTTTTTTCTCTTATACTATTCTTTTTGGGTTTTAGATGATGGATGGAACCCGAAGAAACTGTGTTGATCAATGTAATGGGCAATTCAATGATTGTCCTTCTGAACAAACCAATGTTTTGCGAGATGGAGTGAAAAATATTATTTCTATACTTACATAAGCTGTGAATCATTCTGGACTTCTGAATGAGTAGAGAAGGGAACAATATTTTATTGAGTCATTCATGAGGCAATGCCCACCTTCTTTCAGTGGGTCTTCTGATCCACTTTTTGCTGAACAATGGATCAGTACCATTGAAAATAAATTTTCCATACTTCGATGTTCGGAACATGAAAAAGTCATTCTGGTTTTTTACCGTTTAGAAGGATAAGAAGACTAGTGGTGGAATCTAATTAAGAATACAAGGCCCCAAGGTGAAATTGAATCCATGGAATGGGATGAGTTCAAGAACTTATTTTTCAATAAGTACTTCCCTCATATTCTTTGAACAAAGATGGAAAAGGAGTTCCTTGAGCTTAAGAAAAAGGATGATGAATCTATTGGTATATACGAGGAAAATTTTAAAAGGCTTGCAAGGTATGCATCTGGCTTTATCATCGAACCTGAAAATAAAGTTGATCAATTATTCAGTGGCTTAAAACCAAGTCTTCGAAGGGAATTAACTATAATAGACTTCAATAGCTATGAAAAAAATTGTGTGTTGTGCTATCAAGGTAGAATTGGAAGTTGGTGTTACATATCCATCTCATGGTTTTGATAAGAAATAAAATATGGAGTTTAAGGGAAAATCTCAGAACAATGGTGAAAAGAAGATGAATGTTTCTTTATGCTCAAAGTGTGGAAAGAAGCATGGTGGAGATTGTCTAAAAGGTACTAGAATGTGTTTTAAGTGTGGAAAAGAAGGTCATCGAGGAGATGAGTGTCGAAGTAATGGAAAAAGGGTAGCTAATGATATGAATAGAGAAAAGGCTACAGAGAATGCACCACTAAAACTTCAATGCTACAAGTTCAAGTAAATGGGGCATTATGCTAATGAATGCCCTAATCTAAGGGTTAGTGATGATCGACATCAACAACCTCTTAAGAAAAAAGACAAAGGGAAGTTACATGCGATCACTATTGGCGATGTTGAATATAACAACGATTTGGTGGAATGATTAAGTGTTTATGTATTGGGATTCCAAAATAATGTTGTATATCGTATCGTGGAATATTGGAATATTTATGTGTTGGTCTATTGTGGGTTTCAATAATTTTATGGTACCGGTAACCATGAAAAGTGATTGAAATATTTTTTGAAAGTAGATGATATGCGCATATTGAAGGGATAAGGATAAAATGAAATTTTTTATAGTATTCATGAGCTCATGACTGATATAAGGACAAAGTGATATCATCATTTGATTATATTGAAATTTTAGGATTTTGGTATGTGGAAAGAGTTAACTTTTGACAGCATTCCTATTTTCACTAAGGTTCTATGGTAATTCATGTTTCAAAAGAATACTCGATTAAGGTATTAACATGTTTGGAATGTGACCAACAAGATATATCTTATGATATATGGGGGATAAATGATGGTATTCACGTTCTTGTTATGTGACCTTTCAAGTAATCAATTTCATTATACTTTGAGCTTGGACCGAAGTATTTTGGATATGCATAAAGATTGGAATGAATTAAGTTAGACATAAGATAGTATTGTTTAAGGATAGAACTTTTTTCGATATTATTGCAGGAATGTTATAATAATTTTGTTTTAGAAAAAGGGACAACTTGCAGGACGGGCGACAACCCGTCGAGTCGGACAAGGTTGTGGGAATCGAACCCAAAATCGAAGTGTGACAGGCCTTTATCGCCTACCTATGGCCTATAGGAAGTCCCTAGTTAGTATAAACTAGTTTTATTTTATTAAAAGGTATGATAGATGAAGTGTAAGTCCATATACTATTAATCTCACCATATATGGACTTATGTATATTTAATAACTTTTGGAAACCTTATGTTTGAGACAGATGGAATGACCTATCATTATATCGCCTGATCTTCTCACACTTCACGAATGAAAAATTCAACTTCATTTCATTAAGAAATGAAGTGGAAATTGTTCAAGGAACGAACAATAGTGAGATTGTACCAAAATCAAGTAAGTAATTATTTTAATTCAAAATTTCTTCAACATTAGGTAAATGATCTTGAAAACCAAAAATGTTGTCCTAGTGCCCTCATATCTGATGAATCAGATGGTACCTTAGATCATCACAAATTTATAGCTTTGTGATTTTTGGCTTTTTCATAGCCATGTTCTCTACCACTCTCTGTCAGAACTTGATGGTTAGATTTCTCTTCCATATCCATATTTTCATCTATATTCTTCTATGTGGAAACCCAGTGATGTGTTACTTTGGTTATCCATTATGTTTCTAACATTCCTTTTTAAAATGATTATTTAGTACTCCTTTTTATGATGCGGGTTTCTATGAAAGAAACTTTTATATAGTAAACCATTTATAACCCCGATGAATTTCGAGGGTGAAATTCATTTTAAGGGGGGTGGAATGTTACACCCTGAGATTTTATGAGAATTATTATTTTTAATTTCTTTGATTTCTTTTGTTGTACGCTACACCAAGATTAGCTTGTACTGTAAGAAACACCGTATTATCTTACAGTATATGCAACACTATTCTTGGCTCATGTTACACACAATTTCAAGTTCGTTTTATAGAATTATTCTATGAAACATTAAGTATGGATTTTTTTAATGTATAAATGAAATAAGTTTTGATTATGTTATATGTGGCACCAAAGGGAGATTCCACTACACGTAGCCCTGACCTGGATTTCATTACATGAAATCGCAACCTTCCTTGATAGCATGTGTAGTACGCAATACCGAGTTTCACTAAACAATGACATGTTATTAAAATATTATATAAACTAGCCATTATGAATATTAATACCCACTTTTTGAAATTTTATAAATTTATCTTTCAAAATGGACTTCATTTTTGGATTCAGAATATCGAAATTAGCCTATAGTGAATTTTTTGTATTTTTCTGAAAACTTTTAATTTTTGATAAATAGTGAAAAACACTAAGTTATAGTTTAAAACCGAATTTTTATTTAAATAATTATTTATTTTATTTAAAATTTATTTTAGGTAAAAATAGATACATAATACCTATATAAGTTCAATGTAATTCATTGAAGTCATTTTATAATAATTTTAGATATATAAAAATTTTATTTAACTTTTTACCGTCTTTTACCCACCTCCTAGGAGCATTTGAAAATTAACAAAAAACATAATTTTACCGCTTTTGTGAGTTGAATTTAGAAAATCCGAGAGGCATGGTTAATATCAAGGAGTAAAATGTGGTTTAATAAGATAAAAATAATTTTTGTTGAATAGTAACTGTTTACTTTTATTTACCACGGTTAAAAGTAAATAAGGTTATTAAGGGTAAAAATGATATTATTATTACCCTAAAACATGTCTTAATTCTATTGGATTAGTATAATTAGACCAAAAAACCCTTAGGAATAAAATATGAACCTCTTTGGTCCACTTGGATTAGATTAGGACACTTATTATTATTTTATCTAAAGATGAGTTAAAATAGTTAAAATCAAAGTTTAATAACTAAAACATTTTTAATATAGGGCTACACATAAGATAAATTAGACTATAAATATTCATTAGAAATATAAAAAGATTTAATACATAATGGTATTTTATTTATATTTTTTAGACATTAAATAAATTAATTTATTTATGACACAATTATGATGTAGTAATTACCTTATTAATGAAATATCAACATAATTGATATTATAAATACCCAAATAAATTTAATTTGAGACTTTTTATGAATTAAACTAATTTTATATATTAATAAAACATATTAGGGTTGGTTAGATGATTTTTTTTCGAATTAATAATGCTTTTATGAATTTAGAGAAAACAAAATACCAAATAGTGTCAAAAGTAACATAAAAAAGTTTTTAAAAAACATATTATATTATTAATTGATATAATGGTCCTAAAAATATATAGTTCCACAAAAATACTTATATAATAATTAATATGACATTAATGAACCAATTTGGGTTCTATTGGCAATTTATAGTAAGTTTATTAACCATATAGTGTAAGAATACAAGAAGACCCGGTAAAAGATAAATTGTTTAACTTAGAGTTAAATCTAAATGATAATGTTAAAATGGTAACCTAAAATTGTCTAAAACCTATTGGTTGAGAGGGTTTTTACCCAAACCACCCTAGCCTCTAAATAAGTCACTTTTGAGCCATTATAAACCGAATATGAATTTAATATAAAATAATTTTTTAAGTTTTTCCTAAGGTTCCCTCTCCTCCCTTATAAAAGGGCACCTCCTCCCTCTCCTCTTTACACAATTTTGAGCCTTCAAGCTCGGCCAACCCCTGAAAATTTCTCTTATCAACCTCTATATTTATATCATAGAGGTTCTGGTCTTCTCAAAAGACCAACCCTAGTTCCCTAAGATGAAGATTAAAAGAGTCACATCGAAGAAGATGTAATCTCTTCTACCGATTCATTCAAGTCCCTTTCTTATTCCACTTCCTCCTTCTTTGTTGTTTCCATTATAAAATAATAAATCCAGTATATTCTATATATTTTGATGTTATTATAAAAATTTTACAACCATATTATTTATTTTATCCTTCCTATGAATGAAAAATTCACTGCACATGCGTCCGTACGGCTTATCATCTCCACGTCGTGGTGTAGTTTGTTATTCAAACATTTCATCATTTGGATGGGTATAATAATGAGTATAAATAATATAAATATAAAATATGAAATCATTATTATTCTTTATATATGATATAAAATCCAATTATATATGATTTTAATATTAAATGAATGATATCATCGCTCGTGTGTACGTACGGACTACCGTCTCCACGAACACGATGAGATTCATTTTCCATGATTAACCATTCAAGTATGATTATAAATTATATATAATAAATAATCGTGAAATATATTACATAATAATGATACTGGTTTTATTTACATATATGTTTCATTTACTTAATTCCATTCAATTCAATAAGGAAACGAAAACAGCATTCATGCGTACGTACGGCCTACCGTATCCATGAACGGTGTATTTCATTTCGTTTATCAATCTATCATATATATTTATATGCTGAATATATATTATATATAATTATTGTTTTACATTATTTAATTAATTAAATCAGGATATATGTAAAAATATCAAGAACAACAAGTCAAATCACGTATGATAAATGAAATGATTTTACCCAAAACGCTGCTTTAACATGGAATTTACAAAAGAAAGGGTAATATAAAGTCATAAGTGAACCATATATGATATCATAACAATGAATATTATTCTGTAATAAGTCAATGAAATTATTTGAATCATTATACAGGAGTTTTGGATACATACGAAGCATATCAGACCTAAGGTAAGGGATAATTATTCTAATTCCGTTCTTAACCGAGATTGTTTATTTGTAAGTATTTATTGGGGTTATATTTTACATCCATGTCAATAAAAATGTTTTCATAAAGTGTTTAATATTATTCCATGTATGTTTAATGTCATTTTTTCCCATTTTTGGATTTTTATTTGTGTTATGGAAGGAATATTTCTTTTGTTTACCATATGAGGAACTTTTTGACTTTTTCGGCAAAAGTACGAGGAGAACATTTTTTTAACTTATATGGATTGAATGGATTTTTACGGTTTCATAACACCTAATTTACGTGAAGCTTCCTCTACAAATATTCATGATTATTTTAAAAAAAAGTCATTTTCTTTTAAAATTTCATGGTATTTTGTGAAAAGGAAATTATTTTGACGAAGAAAGGATATTTTCCTCAAGAATTCATTTCGAGTGTTTTATCAAAACAATTTTCCATCTAAGATGACATTATTTCATATGTGTGTGTTTCAAGTATAATATATCTATGATTTACATTGTTTCACTTTTCTTATGATGAAATGATATCCATTTGTTTTATATGGATTATGTTATGATGGGATGATGTTTATGAAACCCATTTTATTCTTTGGGTTATGATGAATGATTTATGTTTATGTTGTGGCACACGTAAGAATAATTTCATTATGAGATGGGTGGGACCTATATCTCCCTCCAATGTATTGGGTAAAGATTTATATCTAATGAGATAGACATGGCTAGAATGGAAAGTTAATCCAGTTCAGTGACATAGGACTGGAACGAGGACTGAACTCGATTTAGTAAGGGACTTTGTCCACTAGGATGGTCTTAGAAGCAATGCATTTGCTACTATGGAAATAATATCATGTGATTAATGGTTTTCCACAATTACATGTTTTATTCCCACGCTATTTTATCATGATTGATGTTAATTTATGATATATTCCTTAAGTACTTCCATGATTTATGTCATTGCTCAAGATTTTTATGTTTAGATTTTATGTTCAAGTTTTTTCATTCAAATGTTTATCGATTGTTTTATGTTCCCTATGTTTACCCTTACTGAGCATTTCAGCTCACCCTTTTTTATGTTTTATTTTCCCCAGGATATAAATAAAGGTTTTTGGTAAGAAAAAAAGGGGAATATCTTTATGGTAGATGTTGAAGATCTTTCACCATGATTAGAATATTATGTTCCGAGTTTACAAAGACACTAAACTAATACGGTCTTTGGGCGTTTGTTTTGTATTGTATTAAGTATTCCAAAAAAGTAATGTAATGTCCATGTATGTAAAGATTTGGGTCTCTACATGGGGCATTACATACATAATCTTGTACCCCTCTCGGCTACCTTATAATTTGTAACCCTTATAACTACCTTACAATTTTTGTAACTATCGCAGTTACACTTGGAGTAACCCTATGGATGACTTCCAACTTACACATACCCAATGAATTGGAGGGAGATATAGTTCCCACCCTTCTTCATAATCAATTCCCAATAACCAAAACATAATCATACAACATGAATAATTTCATAAAAACATTGCCTTTGAAATTTTGTAAAACATAATTTTAAAAGAGGATTTTAAAAGAAAAACCCCTTACATAAATCATATAATTGAAGTGATACTTAATAGAGTGGATGTAATATGTATATAAACTGTAAATACATCTAAATAATAATAATATAAATAATATTCATCACAAAAACAATTTTAATACCACATAAATAATTAATTAGAAGGTTAACCCAAAGAATGGAAATCGGGTTAAGAATTCTCTTACATCGAGATTATCTAGATTAAAACATGTTTAAACCTCATATATAATGGATACAATAGTGTGATAATTATCTTAAAAAAACATATTAATCTTTATAACATCTTATATGATCATTTTATAACATCATTTCATCCTTTAATTGTTAGTATTTTGTTCCTTCCATTGTTTCGGGTGCGTTCTTTACGTGAATTCCATGATGGGTTCATGATGGATGTTCTTGTAAATTGGAAGTGAAACTATAGAATTGGAGTGGAATGGAATTTAAATATTTAAAATAACATAAATTATACCATTTATAATTTTTAATTATGCAATGAATATGATTCATAAGTTAAAATAATAATGATCTTTGTTTAGATCATTTTAGTGGTTCTTTGATAATAACGACCTCATTTTATTTTATAAAATAATAACATGTATGAAGAAAAGATTCCAGAACCTTATATAATTTATAATAATTAAATTATAATATGTCTCAACTATAAAAATTTTTTCATGAATAGTATTTAAGGAAGTAAAATAAATTGAAATCACATCATCCACAATGTCGGTAATCCGACACATCACGGACAATGTTTTTAATTCCTTCAATAAGTAGGGGAGGAGGAGAAGATTGATGATGAATTATCCATGAACATGATAACATCCAGAATATAAAAGATTCTGGGTCTTTTATGCCTCTTGGAAAAGATAAGTTTAGGAAATAATAATAAAATAATGGAACTCAAAATAAAAGAAAAATTGAGAAATCTCTCATGAAAATTCAACAGCCTAACGATGTCACTTAAAATTTCATAAAATAATTTGATGATAGAAAAGGAGTATCTCATAATTATTACATAATATGGTATTAAGGAAGATATTTAATGGAATATCCCAACATAATCCATAGGTAATGAAAAATAATAACATAAAATGAAGGAAATGAATGAAAATAAAAGAGGATGTTTACCTCTTGATCTCTTCTCCTTGAGATCCTTTTTAAGGCCTTTGGTTTTGGCCTTTCGGTGAGACCAAAACCTCTAGGATGTTGGGAAGAGACTTGGGACGTGTTTTATGTATAACTTAGGTAATGATCAAGGCTTGAGAGGTGTGGGATGAAGAGGGGAATGAGGGTGGTATTTATAGTGGAGGAGAAGGTTTATTTTTTATTATTTTAATCATTATTATAATATTTTTCCTCAAGACTATGAATAATATTAATTCATGTGACCCAAAATAGTAATAATTTAATGTGGGTTTAAATAATGTGTACTTAAATCACTTATGATGTTATAAATATTGTATTTTACTGATAATTTGATTATACGGTATTTTACCGTATTTCACTATTCATCGAAAATTCAAGAATTTCCGAAAAATCCCAAAAATTCACCCTAACCATTTTTCGATGTGTACAATTCAAAAATGAACTCCATTTTTAAAAAAAAAATCTTAAAAATTTTTAATTTATTTTTTAAAGAAAATCATATTTAGTTCAAAAATTAACAATTCTAATTCTATAATTGCTTTTATCACATTGAAAAATTAACCAAGATGTCATTATCTTAAAGACTTAAGAAAATAAAATAAGAATAAAATTTACCATACATTGGGGTCATATTACTATTCATATTACTATTCATATGGGTATGTTACTATTCACAAAAAATACAAGTTGGTTCCATTAGACTCTAAATAAATTACTGAACGCAATTTTAGACGACCATTTTTTGAAATTCAAAACATAGAAGTGGAAAAAAAAATTAAAGGCTTGTTATAAATATCTACCTAAAATAATGTTTATGCATTTCCATTTATTTTTAAAAAAACCATTGGGTGTTACATTATCCCCACCTTCTGAAAATTGGGTCCTTGTAATTTTATTTAATTATTAAACAAGTGAGGGTACCTTTCTCTCATAGCATTTTCAGACTCCCAGGTTTCTTCTTCTACCATGTGGGTTTTCCACAAAACATTTACCTGGTGGATTACCTCATTCCACAATACATGTTTTCTTTGATCAAGAATCTAAACTAGTTTCTTTTCATAAGGAAAGTTCTCTTCCAACTGAATTGCTTCTGGGATCAATACGTGTGATGAATTTGGAACATACTTCCTCAACATCGAAACATGAAAAAAATTGTGTACCTGAGATAAACTCAGAAGAAAAGCTACTCGGTATGAAACTATTCCAACTTTCTCAAGGATTTCAAAAGGATGGATGAACCACGGACTTAGCTTTCATTTCTTACTAAAATGCATCACAATTTTCCAATGAGAGATTTTAAGGAAAATATGGTCACTGGCCTCAAAAGAGAAGTATTTCCTTCTATTATCTGCATAACTTTTCTATTTACGTTGAGTTGTCCTCATGTGTTCTTGGATCATCTTCACTTTCTCAGCCACTTCCTCTTATAATTCTGGCCCCATCAACTTTCTTTCACCGACTTCATCCCAAAATGCTGGAGTCTGACATTGTTTTCCATACAATGCCTAAAAAGGTTCCCTTTGTATACAGGAATGAAAACTATTATTATAAGAAAACTAAACTAAAGATATATGTTGATCCCAACTTCCTCGGTAGTCCATTGAATAGGCTCGAAGCATATCCTCCAATATCTAAATCGTTCGCTCTCATTACCCATCTGATTGAGGATGAAAAGTTGTACTAAAATTTAACTCTGTTCTCAACAACTTCTAAAGTCCCTTCCAGATGTTAGAAGTGAATCTGGGATCCCAGTCAGATAAAATGGAAAGAGGAACTCCATGTAGCCTGACAATCACTTTGAGGTACAGTCGAGAAAACTGATCCAAATACATTGTATCTCGAATAGATAGAAAATGTGCAGATTGTGTCAGCTAATCAAAAATAACCCAAATTTCATTGTTACCTCGATATTTCAGAGGTAGTCCCACCACAAAGTCCATGGATACATTCTCCCACTTTCACTCGGGAACTAAAAAAGGATGAAGCATTCCCTTCGGTAACTGCCGCTCTACTTTAACATGTTGACATGAAAAACATTTCATGGTAAAATAAGGAAAATATATTTTCATTCCATCCCACCAATAATACTTCCTAAGGTCTATGCACATCTTAGTGCTACTAGGATGAACTAAAATGGAGAACTATGAGCTTCACACAAAAATTATTTCTTCAACTGGGAATCAAAAGGCACACACAACCTTTTACCAAATCTTAAAACACAATCTTTATCAAGGTTAAATTATGGAAACATACATATTTTAACCAATTCTACCTTTTTCTATAGCTCATGGTCTTCCTTCTGTGCATTCTTAATTATATCTAATAATGATTACTACACTGAAACCGAAGACAAAACAGAGGTATTTCTTGTACCAACAACTTCTAAGACAAAATTCATCAAATCATTAATCAAGGGATCATTTTTCAAATGTAATATGGTTAATGATGAATGATTTTTTCAACTCAAGTCATCTGCCACTATATTTTATTTTCAGAGATGGTAATTGATCATCCAATCATAATCCTTTATCAGTTCAAGACATCTTCTCTACCTCATGTTTAATTCCTTCAAAGTGAATATATACTTCATACTTTTATGGTCAGTATATATTTGACTGTTGGCTCCATATAAATGATGCCTCATAATTTTCAAAGAAAAAATCACAGCTGACAATTCCAAATCATGTGTGGGATAATTTAACTCATGAGGTTTCATTTTTCTTCAAGAATAATCATTTACCTTATCATTCTTAATCAAAACACAACCAATTACCTTCAAACAAGAATCACTATAGATGAAAAACTCACCATTTCGAGATGTAAAGGCCAAAATTGGAGCATTAACCAATCTCTTCTTCACTTCCTTAAAACAATCATCGCATTCTTCTGTCCAAACGAATTTAACCCCTTTTCGTGTTAACATAGTTATTAGGCTAGATAACCATGCAAAGTTCTTAACAAAACTTTGGTAATAACCCAATAATCCAAGAAAACTATGAATCTATGTAACATTTGTAGGTCTTGTCCATTCATCAAACACTTTTGTTTTGGAAGGATCAACTATTATTCCATACTTATTTACAATGATCCCAAGAAAAGAAATCTATTGCAACCAAAAATCACACTTGCTCAATTTTCCATACAGTTTATTTTCATTTAAGGTTTGTAAAACAACCCTTATATGTTTTTCATAATCCTATTTATTTTTAGAAAATACCAGACTTTTATCAATAAACCCAACCAAAAACTTATCCAAGAACTCTTGAAATATTCTATTCATAAGATTCATGAATACAGGAGGTGAATTAGTTAATACAAATGGAATAAAAAAATATTCATAATTCCCATATCTAGTATGAAAGGTTGTTTTCAGGATATCATCCCCCTTCACCTTCAGCTGATCGTATTCAGATCTCAAGTCAATCCAAGAAAAGTACTGAGATCCCTGGAGCTGATCAAACAAGTCATTGATATGTGGAAAATGATACTTTTTTTGATAGTGATGTTATTCAATGATCTGTAATCAATTAAAAGTCTCATGGAACCATGTTTCTTTTTAATAACTAAAATAGGAGCACCCCATGGTGAAGTTCTAGGACAAAAATATCCTTTATGGAGCAAATCCTACAATTGATTTTTCAATTCAAGAAGTTCTATTTGAGCCATACGGTACGGGGGTTTTGAAATTGGCTTAGCATCAGGAACTAATTCAATTTTGAATTCAACTTCTCAATCATGTATGAAACCAGGTAACTCATCAGGAAAAACATCAAGGTATTCATTTACCACTAGCACCTCATTAATCTGAAAAGTTTCATTGTTTTCAAAAATATGAGCAAGATAACTTTAATTTCCCTATTTCAATAGTTACTTAGATTCTTGATATGTTATCAATTGTATGGGTTCATTCCTATATACAAACTGAAACGCTTTATGAAAAACAAATTGTTTAGCTCTATAGTCAATCTTAGCATGATAAACAGAATGTCAATCCATTACCAGAATAACATCAAACTCAACTAAGGGAAAAATAACAAGGTTATGAGGTAAAGTCTTTCCACAGACCACAATAGAATGATTCTTATAATTCATCTCGTCTATAATATTTCCCCCTAGTGTTTTAACAACATGTACTAGTTTCATTTTTTGAGGTGATATTTCCAATTTACAAAAACATTTCTCAGAAATGAAGGAATTTTTAGACCCCGTATCGAACAAAACTTTAGAAAAATATGAGTAAACAAACAAAGTACCTAATAAAAATTCATTGGATGGCCCGACATCTACTGAAGTAGTCACAAAGGATCTCTCTACAACTTTCTGCATATAGTATCACTTCTTTGCATCATTTGGATCTCTCTTTGGGTAGAAATTTTCATAATGACCCATATCACCACATTTAAATCACTTTACAGTTTTCTTATCATGATTATTATTAGGATCATTTTCATTACAATCTTAGGCCATATTTCCAAACATACCACATTTAAAACACTTCCTAGTTTTAGTAATACATTCCCCAGGGTGCTTCTTGCCACACTTTTCACAAACTTGAAACATGATTTTATTAACATCATATTTCTTTTGTTGATTCTTACCCATCACTTGACATATGAGGCTCTTCTTCTCCTTGTTTCCAAAATGAACGTGATCATCAAAAAACTCCATCTCTAACCTCTCAACACATTGGAAAAGTTTCTAATAACTTCTAAATTCATAGGAGGCCAACACCCTTTGATACCTTGGCTTCATTCCTGAGTAAAAGTGGTTGATTTTTGCTATCAGGATCCCGAATAAGATTTGGAGAATACCTCGCCAGTCGGGTGAAGTTTGCTTCATACACAGCCACTGAATATTCCTCCTTCTATTTTAATTCAAGGAATTTCTTCTCTATCCTATGTCGCACCACCTTAGGAAAATATTTTCCATGGAAAAGAATTTTAAATTCATCCCATTTTATGTCATTAAAATATTATCTATCCCTGATATTCCTTACCATTTACCACAATTGATCATATTCAACTTCAAAATGATAAAATAAAAGACTTAATTTTTGATTGTTTGAACATCCCTTAACATCAAATATTTTTTCAGGGGCTTTAATACATCCTTCATCTGCTACTGGGTCAGAATATCCCTTGAAAACAAGAGGGTGTTGTATCATAAAATTTTACACTATTTTCAGGTTCCATTGTGGTACCTATAATTGTTCTCTTTCATAGATATCACCACCATTTATTTCTTTTGTTATTTGATCCATTACTATCACAAACTACTTGGTTCCAATCCCTACCATTCCGGGCTGCAGATTCGGAAGGATGTCGTTCTGTCGGTGTCTCTCCTCTTCAGCTTCTCTGTTTCTTCTATGAACAAAAATTCTAAAAAAAATGTCTTAGTAGAAACAACATGGTAATATTTAAATTCTATATAATTTCTAATTGACTATAAAGCAAAAAAAAATTTATGGAAATATATTAACATCATCCTAAACTGCTAAAGTTATCTAAAACATCCTCTGATACCAATTATAAGGGCTCAAAATTATTACATTACATAATATTGAATTTAGTAAAGAAATAAATTCCTTTCACATTGAGGTTATTTTTGAGTTTAGAGATTTTGAGATTTGGGACATAAAACATTCATAACATTACACATTATTATAGAGTGTATACTAAAAAAACAGTACACATTTCATCCAAAATATAAAACTTTTCAAATAAAACATGATTCCTTGAAAAATCATCATAACTTTTAACATGGATTACTTATTTGTCTTATAAATCCTTATAACCTGTGAAAATAATTTAAAAACTTGGGATGAGCACAAAAATCTCAGTAATGGATATAAAGATAAGGAAGGAGCACATTAGTCCATGAATACTTTTAGCGTATGAAATCATTTCCAAAAGACATAATTATAACTCATATATACTTACTTTCTAAAACATGAGATTTAGAAAATATCCACACAAAACATAATTAAAAAAATATAACCATAGAGGTATCTTGGGGAGTTACATACATAATCTTGTAACCCTCTCGGCTACCTTATAATTTGTAACCCTCATGGCTACCTTACAATTTGTGTAACTATCACAGTTACACTTAGAGTAACCATACGTCCGACCTACAAATTACACATACCCATGAGTTTGAGGGAGATATAGGTCCCAAAATTCATCATAAACAATTCCCAAGAACCCAAACATAATCATACAACATGAATAATTTCATAAAAACATTGCCTTTGAAATTTCGTAAAACCGAATTTTAAGAGGATTTTAAAAGAAAATCCCCTTACATAAATCATATAATGGACATGAGACTTAATAGTGTGGATGTAATATGTATATAAACTATAAATACACATAAAACATAATAATAGAAACAATTTTCATCACATAAACAATTTTAATTCCACATAAATAATGATGTAGAAGGTTAACCCAAAGAATGAAAATCAGGTTAAGAATTCCCTTACCTCGGGCTTGTCTTACTTAAAACTTGTTTAAACCTCCTGTATAAGGGTCACAAGAGTGTTATTATTATATTATAGAAAAATATTCATCTTTATAATATCTTATATTATCATTTTATAACATCATTTTACCCTTTAATTGTTAGTATTTTGTTCCTTCCGTTGTTTCAGGTGCGTTCATTACATGATTTCCATGATTTGTTCAGGATGGATGTTCTTGTCAGTTGGAATTGAAACTCGGAAATTTTATTGGAATTGTATTTAAATGTTTATAGAACCATAAATTATACCATTTATCAATTTTAATTCTGAAATGAAGATGATTCATAAGTTAAAACATTAATAATGTTAATTTAGATCATTTTTGTGCTTCTTTGATAATAATGACCTCATTTTGTTTTATAAATTAATAACATGTGTGAATAAAAGATTCCAAAACCTTATATAAGCTATAATGAATGATTTATAATCTGGTTCTATCATAAAAATGGTTTTATTAACAGTCTTGATGGAAGTAAAAGAAATTGAAATCACATCATCCATGATGTCGGTAATTCGACACATCACAGACAATGTTTTTAATTCCTTGAATAAGTGGGGAAGGAAAATAAGATTGATAATGAATTTTCCATGAAAAAGAGAAAATATAGAATATAAAAGATTATGTATCTTTCATACATCTTAGATAAGAAGAGGTGGGTAAACATGGAGAAAATAAAGTACACAAAATAAAATAAAATTTGAGAAATATCTCATGAAAATTTGGTAGCCTAACAGCATCACTTAAAATTACATAAAACAATTTGATGAGAGAAAAAGGGTATCTCATAATTATTAAATAATATGGGCTGTAAGGGGGATATGTAATGGAATATCCCAACATAATCCAATGCTAATGAAAAATTATAACATAAAATAAAGGAAAATAAATAAAATAAAAGAGGATGTTTACCTCTTGATCTCTTCTCCTTGAGATCCTTCTAAAGGCCTTTGGTTTTGGCCTTTGGGTGAGACCAGCATCTCAAGTACGTGGAGAATATCCTTAGGAGGAGTTTTAGGTAGAACATAGGTAAGTATCAAGGCTTGAGAGGTGTTGGAGGAAGAGGGGAATGAGGGTGGTATTTATAGTGGAGGAGAGGGGGTATTCTTCATTATTTTAATCATTATTATAATATTTTTGCTCAATAATATGAATAATCTTAATTAATATGACCCCAAATAGTAATAATGGAATATGAGTTCTAACCATGTTTCCTTACATCACTTATTATGTCATAAATAGTGTATTTTACGGATGATTTGATTATACAGTATTTTACCGTATTTCACTATTCATCGAAAATTCAAGAATTTCATAAAAATCCCAAAAATTCACCCTAACCATTTTTCATCATGTAAAATTAAAAAATGAACTCCATTTTTTAAAAATAATTTTCTGAATATTTTTAATTTAGTTTTTAAATAAAATAATACTTAGTTAAAAATTAACAACTCTAATTCTACAACTATTTTTATATCACATTGAAAAATTAACCAAGATGCAATTATCTTAAACCCTTAAGAAAATAAAATAATAATAAAATTTACTATTAATTAGTGTCATATTTCTATTCATATTAATATTCATAAGGGTACGTTACTATTCACCAAAAACACAAGTTGGTTCCATTAGACTCCAAATAACTTACTGAACACAATTGTAGATGGCCGTTTTTTGAAATTCAAAACATAGCAGTGGAAAAATTATTTTTAAAGGATAGTTATAAATATATACTTATTACAATTTTTCATACATTTCCATTTATTTTTTTAAGAAAAACCTTGGGGTGTTGTAATGGGAACATCCCAAACATCAGATTCCATCAAAATATCCACCAAATGAAACAAAAAAGGCTCTACTTTCCTACCACCCATCTCATAACCTCACTCACTAATGAAACCACTCGTCGGTAATCCACATCGAAAAACCAAACTCTCTTTTAGAATAATTCAATGACTTATCACATGGAATACAACCAATACATTCCAATGATAACATCATACAACTATATCAGTAATAGGAAAAATTCCCCCATTAACTGATGCTTCCCCATCACCATCCAATATCCCTGAAGCACATCAAACAATTATTCCTAACCTCCAATAATCATTGAAAACAATAGGGGAACTAAAAGCCTCCCATGTCCGGTCTCAAAGAAAGGACTAATGTATGAGAAAAAATGAGTGCAAGGATTCTGAATCAAACAAAATACACACAGGGGTTGATGATAGTCTAATCATACCTCGAACAACTCCTTGTTACACTGGTGCTACTACCTCTAATGTGTGCATCTAACCATGCCCAGCTCCTCTACTTATTCATTTATGGACTCCACATCCATGATCTAGCCTAGGTCCCTATAGATGGGGACCATTATAAGTCTTCCCTCTACCTACACCATCTACCCTTGACTGATAAACAATAATTTGTGGTCCTTTTCATTGAAACTGCCTCATAGGAAACTGTTTTTGCTACCAAAAATGGGTGTGAACACCCACCTAATACTGGAATCCCTGACCAGTTGGATACTAGGCCTAGTAGTTCCTATACCCTCCATAGACATAAAATAAAAGTAGTAAACCTATGGTAGGTTATTTGTTGCACCTTAACTTGAAAAATGATAGAAGATTCGCACGACCAACCCCCTAGTGGATGGAACCTTGACATTCTGAACACCCAACCCACATCTTGAAGCTCTTCTCCTCGAAACACCCTATTGGCCACTGTATCAAGGATAAAACCAAAAATAAATAATATTCCTAACAACATATACCTTTTTATTCACCTCAAAATATGTGGTAAGAATATACAAAGTGACTACATACTTGATCACTGGGTGCAAAGCCTCCTCTAGATGCCATTCTCCAAACTCCACATCTAGAAAAACATATGGAGAAAAGTGCACGAGGTCCTTGAACCTGATATCCAATTCCCACATGCTCAATATCCCCTACTATAGAGACTAAAAATCCAACCTCATATCTTCCCTCATCATCAATGATAAGAACTCTATCTAGAACACACTCATAAATTATGGCCCCAACATATCTACATCCTTACCATCACCAAGAAATAGTGTCTACCACTGATGGATAGTTTCCCACATATAACTAACTACCAATGAAACCAAAAACTCATTCCATGATTATATCAGAGAAAAATTGATCTCAATATCCTCCATCCAATTCTCTATCTCTAGATCAAAGATGTTACCATCGTAAATTAATAATTTTTTCTTCTAAAAGGCATGAAAGGATCTATACCATGCCTCATCCTCCTTTGTTGGGTCAACCCTCTGACCATCAATCAGATTATAATACTAAGCCTCAACTACCTGAACCACTCAGGGATTATGAACATGATCCATTCCTGAAAACAAACGTTAACATCCTAAGCCTAATAGCATTGGATTTTATTAATATTATTTATTTAATTCATTTTTTCCCACAAAAACCCAATTCTTACACAAACACAATCAATCATGATGTATGTACCTATCTTAGGTCTCCATCGGGAAAACAAGTCCACATCAATTGGTCATTCAATAAGCTCATATTCAATGTACTAGATCATGGAGGGCCTAAAATCCAGTGTCATAGCTAGTCTCCCTATCTCATGTCACAACCTAAGGTCAATTAGAACTATTTCCCTACCAACCCATGAAAACCTCACAGTGCATAACTCTAAAATATATCTTATACCTCAACCAAATCCTTTGATACCACTATTTCATAACCCCTCCCACCAAAGAAGTCAGAAGTAATGGAGAGAGATAATGAACCCCTTGAGTCCAACTTCCAGTAGGCCCTAGGTTTGTGATTACCATCTAGGGTAAAAAAATTCAAAAAAGTGAGGAATTAGGATCTATAATATAAAATGGGATCAAAAGAAAGGATCAAAAACCACCAAGATACTCCAGAAAATAAAATAAATTTTAACCAAAACCATCCCTCAGTTCATGAATAATGCAAAACTGATACCTAAAAAATTATTCAACATATATGAAAATGGAATGTTTACGATAGAGGATCAAAAATAGTTCCAACCTAGCTAAAAATTTCTATCTCAGTCCCCAAAGTCCTCCTAGAAACCTGAAAATATTTATATATATAGGGTGAGCATAATAGGTATACTCAGTAGAGACATAGCTAATGTCCCAAGTGTACATGTGAAAATATAATTCTAATCTTCCAGTGGACAAATAGAAAAACCAACAAGAACCTATACAAGACATCTAACCAAAATCCATCCCCACCATGGCTTGATCACCAAATCACACATTCAGTATAATAATATAGCATCAAGATTATAACAATACAAGGTTTCCTCTATCACTTCCCCACTGATTTTTCACTTTCACACTGCAACATTGAATTTCATGTTCTCCCATCCCTTCCATACATGTCACATCACAAGAAGATCACATCACAAATCACCTAAATACACCTAGGCCATCTTTCATATGGATTGAGATGCATCCTTACCTACCCCACCCTCGTAAGTTCTAGCATCACATGATATCATTGGGAATCACCACAACACTTCTTTATCAAAGACACTTTGGCTATATTTAATGTGTTTAAGAAACATCCCTACCAACCCCACCCTCACAAGGTCTAGAATCCAGTTCTAACATAAATAATAATAACATCACATCACATCTCACCCGAAGACACCTGAGTCATCACATAAAATCTCATCACATAACCAGATAGGTAAGGTATCATGAATGTGAAAGATATCAACCTCATTCCCTCATCTTACTATGCATGAAAACCACCACATATCACATCACATCACTACCTCATCACATCACATCTCACCAGAAAACACCTGGTCCAACACTGCGGGGTAATCTACAACACCAACTTGTATCATCACTATAGCTTAAGGAAGAGTGGGGTAGAGGGGGTATCCAGCCATCCATGTCACCACCATCCTGGATGTTAGAGAAAATACATGGAACCCAAAACCTATGAACATTTGTAAGGTTATCCAACTAGGGTGAGGAAGATAAATAAATAACATAAACATGCATGATATATAGATAGAACACAATACCAAACCTATGCGTCCACAATAACTTCACTTTCACACACCACATCACCACCATTGTACCACACATCAACTATCACAACCACTTCCAACAATATATACAACACATCATGCAACCACACATAACCACACTACATTTCCCACTTTTAGTTATATTTTTTTTCTTTCTAGATATACCTAGTTCCACTTACTTTCATCTACTAAATAAATTAATTCACATTTACAACACTAATTCATTTATTGTTCAATTCATTTAATCCATTTCCCACACATCAATTTCCAGAGCATCTCATTTATTTACTAGCCTGTTTTTTTACATTGCAATTTATTCCATGGATAACTAGGAAACTAACACAACCACACCATACAACAACTTCCCTAACACACATCAACCACCATTGTCACAACATACTAACAAGGACATCTCATCTATCGCATACCACCACTACACATCCAAAACCACCACACTACATCGCACACAACAACCTCATAGTACAACATCCCTATATGTACAGCACCAAAACACATCATCGCCACCACGCATCACACCACTGTGAACCAAAACCACATCACAACTACCCACACCTCATTCATTCCAACCAAACACATCGCATCACAGTCCAAAACATCACACATCCTAGCTGGTCAACACCATTTCTTCACAACAACCCAAACCACATAGGGAAAAAAACAAGAATAGGAACCCAAAAACACATTCTAGCTTCCATAATTTATTCAAGATCATTCATAAAATTTATTCTTTATTTTTCATGGGTATTATCAAATAAACCATATGTAATGGGAGATCAATTTATTAACCAAATATACATTCAATAGCCTTTTATTCTGGGAGAAATCACACAACAACAAAGTAAGGGTCTCAGCACATATCATCTATAACAAAAACAAGGCTTCCAATAGTCATTATTTTTATTAATGGAAATAAGAATGAACAATATCATCAAAAATATATATCAAATCAGTAAATAATGTGATATCACCCCATACCTATCAATTCAATTATGCTAATTAATTATATTTATTATTCCAACCCATATCATCCACCCAAAGGAAATAAAAACCTTACATATCTCACACATAGAATGCAAAAAGGTGTGAGAATTATAATCCCCTTCCTTAAAGAAGATTTTTTTATCTCATTGAACACCACATAGAGAATAAGAAATATCCCATAATCCACACCGCACAAGAAAACCATAGATCAATCTGAACTGCACTAAAGGGTTGTAAAAAATGCATCCCAAACTCACCCCAAAGAAAAGAAACATCACCACAATCAATCCCCTAGAATAATAATTGAAGGAAACATGGGAAAAGGGAGAATAAAATTACCACTAATTTTAAACCAAAAACATCTAGAACCCAAGGATCAAAGAATAAATAATAGGGAAAAAAGACCTCTCAAAAGAACCTAGGTTTTGTCTAGAAAATGAGATATAGAGATATGTTTGAATGATAAAATAATCCACCAAATAAGAGATATAAGTAGGTTATAAGTCACCTAATTTATGGTATAAAATATAAATTTATAGCATAAAATCCACATATCTAAAAAAATACACTGTAAAACAATCCTTTAGGTCGTAAAACACTCTAAACCTCAACTTATACCAAAAAATATTGCATCTAGGGATTAATTAAATTATGGATTAAACCCCCTTCTTAAGACCTAAACCCATTTTATACTCTTCACCTAAACCACACACAAATCGTAAACTACCATCCACACTAGCTGTAAACAACCAACTTATACCGTAAACCCCTCTTTTACAGCGTAAAAATCCTTCTACAATTCTGATGTAGCTCTAGCCTCCACTGAACATCCTCTAAACTCCTATGAGTACTCTCTAACCATAAAACCAACAAATTGATGGTCCAATATGGCATAGGCCATTACATACCTCTTAATGGATTATGAAAATTGAGAATGACACAACAAAAACTCTGTATCCAGCCTCAAAATCCCTTCCCTTCAATAGATCCATCAAGATCTCCTCAAGATACACATCATAACACATAGATATATCTATCAAATATTATATATATGGATTCAAGAGAGTGAATAATAATGTATTTAGAGAGAATAAGAAATAATGAGAACTTATCAATGATTCTAGAGATACAACACACTTGGATTCATCAAAATTTAATTTTTTATCAAATGGAATCTCCAAAGACACCTAGGTAGGAAGAGAAGTTTAATATCCTAAGAGATGAGAAGAAAAATGAGGGTAGTGGGACATAAATTGGTATAAAGATAAATTTTAGGATCATTTAATCCATGCCACATGGTTTAACAAGTCGTGCCCCAACCATTCGCATTCTACTAGACAACATCTAGTGAATGGCATGGTTTTGCTACATAGTTTGGAAAATCATTCACCACCCTTATGCTACTATTATCTTAAGCCCATACCCTCACATGGTTGACTTGTGTGGTTTAAAAACCCCAACTCCAACCATGATCCTACAACTAATACCCCTAACATAGTCTCTCTTTTCATTCACATGGTTTGGAAAAACCATGTTCCAACCGTACTCCGACCAAAACCCTGCTTCATGGTTTCTTGGATATATTATACAGTTTTTCCTAATTGTTCTCAAGCCATGCACATCCTGAAACACTTCCAAAACACTCCAAAAACATCTAGATACTCCCTAAACTAAACCCAAGTATTATATAACTTCAAAAATATATAATAAATGTGTAAACTACCTAAAAAAGTATGTTACATTCTCCCAAACATTGGTATTTATATCCTTATAAAATTAGAGGTTGGAGTTACTTTCGATGAGCTCGGTCCACTATTCGAGTATCTCTTTATCATAGACCAATGAATCTTCTTGAATCTTACCGTGATACTAAAATAATCATAATAAAATGATACTTTTCTCGTGCAAGGTATACTCAAGTCAATCCATAATTTTTATCATCACATGTATCAATGTAGCATTTTAATTAAGATCAACATGGTCTAATAAAATCACATGGTCAGGATCAGGCTGGTACTTATTCAAATAAGATACATGAAAAACATTGTGCAAGGAATTAAACCATGGTAGCAGAGTCAACTGATAATCCAAGTCACCAACTCATACAAGTATCTCAAAATGGATAATGTACAAGGATAGAGTTTTCCTTTATTACCAAAATAATGATTCCCAAGCCTTATAGAGATTCTCAATAAAACATGATCACCTACCTCAAATGATAAAATTTGATAATTATGATCCACATATGATTTCTAATGATTATGTGTCATATCCATCCTCTTTTTATTCATCTAAATTTTCTCCATCATCTCATTCACAAGGCTAGGTCTGGTAAGTTAAGTGTCACCCACTTGCACCCCAAAAAGTAGAGAATGAAAAGGATTTCCATAGAAGTATTCAAATGCATCCATATGAATTGAGGTATGTAAATTGTTATTTAATGAGAAATACACTAATAGTATATGATCCTCCCATGAACCTCCAATACCCATAACCAAATATATAAGTATACCATCCAATTTTTGGATTATTCTTTCAAATTTTCCATTTGTTTAAGGATGATAATCTATTCATGTGGTCAACTAGGTTCCAACATCTTGTTGTAAGGAATTCCAAAAACAAGATGTAAATATAGGATCTCATCTAGACACAATTAAAATGTGAACTCTATGAATATTTAAAAATTCTTGAATATAGAGTTTGGATAAGCATTCCATCATATTGGATTCATGGATAGGGATGAAATGATCCAACATCATGAGACTATCCACAATCACCTATATGGAATCATGTTTCCATACCAATCTTGTTAGACCTATAAAATAATTGATATCTATTTTCTCAAATTTTCATGTAGGAATAGGTAAATAATGCAACATATCAACTGGTTGTTGGTTTTATTCCTTGTATTTCTAATAGTTGAGGCATCTAAAGATATACCTTTTGACCTTTATTTTCATTCTAGACCACTAAAAAAATTTTCTCACTACCTTGTATATCTTCTGAATTTTAGGGTGAATACCCCATCTTAAATGTTGGTATGAAGAAATAAGTTCTTCCTAATAATGTTTAGAAACTGCTATCCAATCTCTAAAACACAAAATAGATCTCTCATCAAGAATATATGCCTTAATTTTCTCCTTTCCATTGAGTTTTGAACTCATTGAAAGACATTAAGGATTAGGTGTATGATCATATTAAACCCGCTTAATCAAAATAAGAATATAGTAATATGGAAAGAAAATCACAACATACACTTTCTTAGAACAATCTAGATGCATATCCACTATTATTTTCATCAGCCTCCACTAATATAAATCCCCATTAGCCAACTGAAAATATGACTTCATACTCAATGAATCAACCACAAATTTCCCTTTACCCAATGTATACATCAATTCAAAGTTAAACATTTAAAGTTATTATGTCCATAATAGTTTCCATAGGTTCAAATATCTATGTGAGAAAATGTATTTCAATATTTTATGATCTATGAACACTATAAATTTCTCACCAAAATGAAAATGGTGCCAAGATTTCAAGGAATAGACTATAGGGGATCATTCTAAATCATGTGTTGGTAAATTATTCTCAAGAACCCATAACTATTATGATAAATAACTAATAAAATGATTTCCCTACATGAGAACAAAACCTAACCCATATCCAGAAATATAAAAAAAGACTACATATCTATGTCTTGACTTTTCAAATGTAAGGATTTCAATTGAATTAATCTGAACCTTAATCTATTGAAAATATTTCTGGCACTTTCCACACTATTGGAAAGGAACATCTTTCCCTTTCAAAGCATTCATTGGTGAGAAAGTAATTAAAAATCATTAATAAATTACTATTAATATCTTATTAAGATGAGGAAATAGTTTATCTCAAATAAATTCTTCATTGGTTTCCAATAGATAATGACTTTTATCTTTTTTGGATCTATAGATACTCCTCTTTCAGAAATGATGTGACCAAGGAAACATATCTCTTATATCCAGAAATAATGATTTTAAATCTTATCATAAATACATCGTTGTTTCAAAATATCCAATATGTCACACCCCAATATCCCACGGTACGTTTCGCTTTGAATAATGCAATAGCTTTCATTGTACGCAACTTCAAGATTCTAACACACCACGACCGATGAAACTAGCCGTTATGAATAGTAATACCCATTTTTTGAAATTTTATAAAATTTATCTTTCAAAATGGGATTCATTTTTGGATTCGTAATATCGAAATTAGCTTAGGGTGAATTTTTGGTATTTTTTTGAAAACGTTCAATTTTTAATGAATAGTGAAAAAAACACTGCGTTATTGGTTAAAACCAAATTTTATTTAAATATTTAACTATTTTATTTTATTTTATTTTAGGAAAAAATAGACACATAATACCTATATATGTTCAATTTAATTCATTTGAGTCAATTTTTAATAATATTAGATATATAAAATTTTATCAAACTATTTACCGTCATTTACCCACCTCCTATGAGCATTTTCAAATTCGCATTAAACTTAATTTTACCACTTCTATGAGTAAAATTTCAAAAATCTGAGAGACACGATCGATATTATTAAGAAAAATGTGGTTCAATAAGATGAAAATAATTTTTGATGAATAGTAACTTTTTACTTTTATTTACCACGGTTAAAAGTAAATATGGTAATTAAAGGTAAAAATGATATCATTATTACCCTAACACATGTCCTAACTCTATTTTATAAGTATAATTAGACCAAAAAAACCTTAGAAAAAAAATATGATTTTCTTTGGTCCACTTAGATTAGATTAAGACATTTATTATTATTTTATTTAAAGAAGAGTTAAAAGAGTTAAATTTAAAGTTTAATAACTAAACCATTTTTAATATAGGGTTATACATAATATAAATTCGACTATAAATATTCATTAGAAAAATAAAAATATTTCCTAAATAATTATATTTTATTTATAATTTTTAGACATTAAATAATTTAATTTATTTATGATACAATGATGATGCAGAAATTACCTTAATAATGGAATATTAAAATAATTGATATTATAAATATCCAAATAAATGTAATTTTAGACTTTTGATGAATTAAAATAATTTTCTAGGTTAATATTACATTTTAGTATTGAAAATATGAATTTATTTATAAGTAATAAAGTCCTTAAGACTTTAACAACAATCATTCATTAAATAATGTCCAAATTGAAATAGTTGAGTTTTTAAAACAAATAATATATTATTTGTTGATATAATATTCCTAAAATTATAAGGTTCATCCAATGGGAATTAATAATATTATATATTTCATTAATGAGCCTATTGGGGTTCTCTTGGTAGTTTATAGTAAGTTTATTAACTATATAGTATAAAAATACAAAGATACATCGTAAATGTCAAACAATTTAACTAAGAGTTAAATCTAAAAGATAAGGTCAATATGGTGACTCAAACCTATCTAAAACCTATTGGTTGAGATTTTTTCGACCCATCCCCACCTTATCCTTCAAATAATTCATTTTGGAGCCATTATAAACCAAAAATGATTTTATTATAAAATAATATTCCAAGCTTTTCCTAAAGTGACCCTCACCTCTCTTATAAAAGGGCACCTCCCCTTCTCTCAAATTCACACCGTCAAAGCCATTTGGCTCAGCTAACCCCTTCCCAAAAATCCTCTCAACTATCCTCACTTAATCCTATAGGCCATCCTTTAGTCAGAAATCCAACATAAGGATCCTTTTTGATCAACTCCAAAATAATAACCCGAAGAAGAGGTAAATATTCCATCACCTCTTTCAAGTTATTTTCTTCTTCCACTTCCTCTTTCTTTGTCGTTTCCATTATAAAATAATAAATACAGTATATTCTATATACTATGATGTTATTATGAAAATTTTACAACCATATTCATTATTCTATCCATCCTATAAATGACAAAGTCACCATACATATGTACGTACGGATTACCTTCTCTACATCGTGGTGTATTTTGTTATTAAAACAATTCATCATTTGGATGTGTATAATAATGAGTATAGATGATTTAAATAATAAATATAACATTATAATTATTCTTTATATATGATATACCATCCAATTATATATGATTTTAATATCAAAAGAATGATATTGTCGCTCGTGCGTATGTACGGATTACCGTTTCTACGAACGCGATGAGATTCCTTCCCCATCATAATCATTCAAGAATAATTTTCATTTTATGATTAAAAATAATGTTTATGAACATAATATAATTTTTTATATGAATGAAATACATCATATTCATAACAATCATGGCTTATGTAACCAAGCATATAAAGGAAAAAAATCAGTTAACACCTGAAACGATGATACTACAGAAATATCATTAAAGAAGGAAATATAAGAAGATCATATATGATATCATATTAATGTATATGGTCCTTTTATAATTTAATATCAATTATTTCACCGTTATACAGGAGGTTAACCAACCCTAGACCAAGGAAAAGTAGAAGGTAAGGGTTTATTTTACAATCTCTTTATTATTCGAGGTTGTTTTATACGTGATTATCTACTGGGACCTCTTTATCATCCACATCCATGTTTCTTAAAAATTTATTTCAAAACATTTTTACTATTTAATAGACAATGGGTTAAATTAATTTATACCCTTATTTTACCTTATATATTTCTTAAAGGAATCTTTCCGTCGTTTTTCAAACAAGGAACTTTATGACCTTTTCGACAAAATTAAGGTAAGAATGTTTTTTAACTTATCCGGTGGGTGCGGCTATTTTCTACCGTTAAAACATCGTTGAATCTTCCCTTACAGGCTTACAAGAATTTTTAAAAAATAAATGTTTTATATTATAATTATATTTCTTTTAAATGATTTCAAAATAGAAAGAGAAATTTCTCTAAAAAAAGTTTCGATTTCATCTATGTCAACATCCTTTGAAGGATTTTAATCTTGTTTGAAGTTGATTTATTATGAAACAAAAAATTCATATTATATTAAAGGTTTTGTGATATGTTTGACTGTAGATGTTTTATTTTTATACCATTCATGGTTTGTGGATAAAGTATTGACATTTCGTATGCTAGTTTTAATACGAATGTTTAGGTTATGTTTGAACCTTTTCATATGAGGAATGCATTGGACTTAGTAAGTGATGGGTGGATCCCACTATAGCTCCTCAACAAATCGGTAGGTCTCATGAGACAAACTAGTGTCTTGGTACAAGGCCTTGACAAAATCTTATTTGTAGTCATGGTACAAGGCCTTGACTATGTGGTTATGAAGTCTGGCATTATGCATTCCATCATTATGAAAGTGGCTATTGACATTGCATGTGATTATTCGACTAATACAAAACTTGGAAGCTAGATTTGGAGAAACTATGATTAGAGAACATTACCCTAAGATAGGCTTTGAGATATATTATAGAAGAACTTCCTAGAATTTTGGTATTGTAGAGATTTTGTGAGTTTTCCAAAAAAATACATCCTTGTCTAGATACAAGCAGGTAGAGGCAGATCGAGCACAGATGTACCGTGGGGTAAAACCCAAAAACACCGCTTTGACATAGACTCGAACGGGAACTGGTGCACGACAACAGGCCTTGCTGCACTCTTGGTTACGACACTCCTGGGGTATATTCTTAGGATAATTCTCATTTTTCTTTACAAACCCTTATGAAGGTTTTATGAGTATATACTTCCTCATAGAAAACATTATTAAGATTATGGATTATATACATAAACTGTTCAATTTATGTTATGTCTTTTATAAGTTTGGAATTATGTATTGTGATTCATAAACTAATATATTGTATTCCATTGTTTTGAAATGGATCCTAGTGGAATAATGGAAACTATATCAACGTATATAATCTATGAAGGGATTTCTCTCCTACTCAAGATAATTATAGTGGAGCTGGTGAAGCAACTGGGGCTGATCAACTTATCCCCATACTGGGACAACTCACTCATGTTATGAATAATAACCTTACCCATATGGAGCACCCTGATCCACAATGCGAAGGATAAATGTTAGACTACTTCATGAGGCAACAACCACCAACATTCAATGGGAGTAAAAATCCATTAGTAACTGAGCAATGGATAAATTCGATAGAGAAAATATTTCATGCTTTGGGGAGTAGCGGGAGGGAAAAAGTTGACATGGTAGTTTATCACCTCACAGAAGATTCAGATCAATAGTGGTCGTTGATTCAAAACACAAAGGAAGATGGTGAAGTATCAAATATGGATTGGAGGGAGTTTAAAGATCTTTTATTAGAAAAATACTTTCCTTGGGACCATCGAGCGGATATAGAAAGGCAATTTCTATGTCTAAGGAAAAAAGAGGATGATAATTTTGCAAAGTATGAGGCTAACTTTACATGGTTAGCAACACATAATAAAAATTATATATGTAACCCAATAAGAAATATTGATCGATTCTTTGATGGGTTAAAACAATTTCTCTATTGAGCATTAGTCTCACAATCCTTCTCACCATATGAAGATATTGTCTCATGTGTTATCAAGACAGAAAAATAATTCTTTAATTCTTACAACTGTAAAGCAAAGAAAGAGAAGAAGAGATCTATTGAACAATTTGGAAATGGAAATAAGGAAAATATTGGAAAATTTGAATATTCATCCTATAATAAATGTGGGAAGAAACACCCAAGTACTTGCCTGAAGGGAATGGGAGTCTGTAACAAGTGTGGTGAAAAAGGACACCAAGCTCGTGATTGCAAGGATAAGAAAGAGTCTATCAATTTGGAATGCTACAATTCTAGAGAAAGGGGGAATTATGCCAATGAATTTCCTAAGAGCCAAAGAAACTTACCTCAGAAAAGGACAAGGGATCAAGGCCAATCTTATTTTATCACTAATGGTGAGGATGAAGCACCGAAAGACGTCGTGGCAGGATATTTAATGGTTTCCTCAAGTTTAGAAAATGCTTTATTTGATTCTGGATCATCACATTGTTTCATATCTTCCCAGTTTACTAAGAAAATGAGATATTTTCAATTTGACTTAACAAGGGAGTTTTTAGTCAAAACACCTAAGAGAAGTATCATCACAACAAAGTTTTGCGAATCAGTTCCCATTAGGGCATATAAATGTTCTTTATCTGGTGATCTCATCGTCATACCCATGATTTAATTTCATATATTCCTCGGTATGGATTGGATTTCAGACCGTGGTACAAAAATTTATTGTAAGAAGAATGAGGTTACCATTTTCGATGATGATAAGGAGTACCTTATCTTTAGAGCAGAAACATAACCACCTGATTCTTATCTAGATCAACCTCCAATATCTCTACTAAATTCAATTATTGGAGAGGATGAGAATGAAATAATTATGGGAGAGGAAAATAATGTTAGAATTGAGGATGTACCTATTGTGAAATAATATGTTGATGTGTTTATAGAGGATTTACCTAGACATCCTACAGAACGAGAAATTGAGTTTTCCATTGATTTAATTTCTGGTTCAAGGACCATATCAAAGACCCTTTATAGAATAGCCCCTCTAGAATTAGTGGAACTAAATAAACAACTAAAGGAATTGAGTAAAAAGGGATTTATTTTCCCTAGTTTTTCTACATGGGGAGACCTTTTCCTTTTTGTTAAGAAGAAATACGGATCTATGAGGTTGTACATTGACTACAGGGAGATCAATGCTATAACAATAAAGAACAAGTATCCCCTACCTCGCATTTATGCTTTATTCGACCAAATTCATAGAGCTAAATATTTTTCAAAGAATGACCTTCGATCTGGATATCATCATTTTTGTGTAAAGAAGGAAGACATTCCGAAAACAGTATTTTGAACCAGGTACGGGAATTACGATTTTACAGTAATGCCTTCTGGGATGACTAATGCACCCTCTGTTTTCATGGATCTAATGAATAGAGTTTTCAAGGAATATCTAGTTGACTTTATAGTGTTATTTATTGATGATATCCTGGTATACTCCAAAAGCTATTAATATCATGAAAAACACTTGTGAACCATTCTGAAAACCCTCAGAAGAAATGAATTATATGGGATGTTTAGCAAGTGTGAATTTTGTCATAAAGAGATTTCTTTTCTTGGAAATATTGTCTCTAAGGATGGAATATTTGTTGATCCTTCAAAGACCAAGGCAATCCAAGAATGTCCAGCACTAATGAGTATAATTAAGGTACACAATTTTATTGGTTTAGCTGGTTATTATCGACGTTTCGTCCAGAATTTTTCCTGGTTGGCTAACCCATTAACAAAGCTCACTCGTAAAGGGGTTAAATTGGTTTGGACAAAAGAGTGTGAGAATGTTTTGAATAATTGAAGAGAAGATTAGTCAATGCTCTTATCTTGAATCTATCATCAGGTAACAATAGGTTTGTTATTTATAGTGATTCTTCAAAGAAAAGACTTGGTTGTTTCCTTTTGAAGAATGATAGAGTTATTTCCTATGCATCACGACAGCTAAAAATTCATGAGAAAAACTATCCTACTCACGATCATGAGTTAGAAGCTATAATCTTTGAACTGAAAATATGGATACACTATCTCTATGGTGAAAATTTGAGATTTATACTGATCAAAAGAGTTTGAAGTATATTTTCTCACAAAAATAACTCAATATGAGGCAATGGTGATGGATTGAACTATTTAAGGATTATTATTGCACAATAAACTACCACTCAGGTAAGGCGAATAAGGTGGAAGATGATTTGAGTAGAAAGGATCATGGAGTATTGAAAAATATGAGAGTTGAAAGGGATCCTATTTTCATGGATCTAGTGAAAATGGATATGGGAATAATCATGGAAGGTGAAACATCAATACTTTTTAAAATGGTTTCCAAGCCATCTTTACTAGAAATGATAAAAAGTTCTCAGGCTGATGATGATGAGTTTCAAAATAAGATTAATGCTGTGAATGATGGGAGATTGAGTGACTTTATATATAAAGATGGAATTTTGAAATTTTGGAAGAGACATTGTTTTCTCGATATAGCTAATCTAAAAAAGGGAATTATTGGATGATTCTCATAGCTCCAATTTCTCAATACACCCTGGTAGCACTAAGATGTATTGAGATTTAAAGGAACATTTTTTGTGGGACAACATGAAGAGGGAGATTGTTTATTTTGTGTCAAGATGTATGGTTTGTTAACAAGTGAAAGCTAGAAGGCAACAACCTGGAGGATTCATGCAACCTATTCCCATACCTGAGTGGAAATGGGATAATATTACGATGGACTTTGTCATGGGGATACCAAAGACTCCTAGAAGGAATGATGAAATATGGTTCATTATTGATCGTCTTACCAAGTCAACACATTTTCTTGCTATAAGAGAAGACTTACCACTTAAACGTTTAGAAAAACTATATATTAATGAAGTTGTAAGACTTCATAGAGTACCCTTATCGATTATTTCTGATCATGATCCCCATTTCAAATCATGATTCTGGAAAAGTCTTCAGAAAGCCCAAGATACTGAACTTTGTTTGAGCACTGCCTACCACCCTCAAACTGATGGAAAATCAGAACGGACTATTCAAACCTTAGACGACATGTAGAGATATTGCTCAATTGACTTTCAAGGTATGTGAGATCAATATTTACCTCTGGTCGAATTTTCCTATAATAATAGTTTCCATTAAAGTATTCAGATGGAACCATATGAAGCGTTATATGGAAAGAGATGTCACACACTAACTTGATGGGATGATGTTGGTGAATGAAAACTCATAGGCCCAAAACTTTTTGAGGAAACAATATAAAAGGTGAAGGTTATCCAAACCCACATCAAAGTAGCCCAAAGTAGGAAAAAGAGCTATGCCGATAACCGAAGGAAGGATTTGGAATTTCAAGTAGGAGACCATGTCTTCTTGAAGGTATCTCCATGGAAGGGTGTTATAAATTTCGATAAAAAGGGTAAATTGAGTCCCAGGTACATCGGACCTTTCGAAATTCTAGAATGAATTGGAGTTGGAGCGTATCCTTTGGCACGGCCTCTAAGTCTCTCCAATGTTCATGATGGGTTCCACATATCACTGTTGAGAAAATACATGCCTGAACCAACGCATGTACTCACCTATGAGGAAATTGAACTGGTACCTAATCTGTCTTATTGTGAAGATCCTGTCAAAATTCTTGACAACAGAGAACAAGTTCTGAGAAACCAGACGACTCGTCTAGTAAAAGTTCTATAGAGAAACTATAAGATTGAAGAAGCAACGTGGGAACCAGAGGAACTTATAATAAATAATCACCTAAATCTTTTTGTGTGGTAGTATTCTAGAAATTTTTAGGATGAAATTATTTGAATGAGGGAAGAATTTAACACCCCACTCTTACACGATACATTTCCCTTTGAATAATGCAATAGCTTACATTGTACGCAACTTCGAGATTCTCACATACCGTGACCAATCAAACTAGATGTTATGAATAGTAATTACCACTTTTTGAAATATTATAAAATTTATATTTCAAAATGGACTTCATTTTTGGATTCAAAATATCGAAATTATCTTATGGTGATTTTTTGGTATTTTTCTGAAAACATTCATTTTTTGATGATTAGTGAAAAAAACACTACGTTATTGGTTAAAACTGACTTTTTATTTAAAAAGTTAATTATTTTATTTAAATTTATTTTAGGTCAAAATAGACCCATAATACCTATATATGTTCAATGTAATTCATTGGAGTCATTTTGTAATAATATTAGATATATAAAATTTTATCGAACTATTTACCGTCTTTTACCCACCTCCTAAGAGCATTTGCAAATTCCCATAAAACATAATTTAACCTCTTCTGTGAGTGGAATTTCACAAATCTAAGAGACACGGTTGATATTAGTAAGAAAAATGTGGTTCAATAAGATGAATTTTTTTTTGGTGAATAGTAACTTTTTACTTTTATTTACCACGGTTAAAAGTAAATAGGGTAATTAAGGGTAAAAATGATATCATTATTACCTTAAAACGTGTCCAAATTCTATTGGATAAGTATAATTAGACCAAAAACAACCTTAGTATTAAAATATGATTCTCTTTGGTCCACTTGGATTAGATTAAGACATTTATTATTATTTTATTCAAAGAAGAGTTAAAAGAATTAAATTCAAAGTTTAATAACGGAAACAATTTTAATATAAGGTTATACATAATATAAATTCGACTATAAATATTAATTAGAAAGATAAAATTATTTCCTACATAATTATATTTTATTTATAATTTTTAGACATTAAATAATTTAATTTATTTATGATAAAATGATGACGCAGTAATTACCTTAATAATGAAATATTAAAATAATTGATATTATAAATATCCAAATAAATGTAATTTGAGACATTTGATGAATCGCACTAATTTTATAGGTTAATATTAAATGTTATGATTGAACACATTAATTTATTTATAATTAATAAAGTTGTTAGGAATTTAAAAAATTCATTTATTAAATAATGTCAAAATTGAAATAATTGAGTTTTTAAAAAAAAGTACTATATTATTGGTCGATATAATATTCCAAAAAATATAAGGTTCGTCCAAATGTCCTTAATAATATTATATATGTCATTAATGAACCTATTGGGGTCCTATTGGAAGTTTATTGTAAGTTTATTAACTATATAATATAAAAATACAAAGAGACATGGTAAATGTCAAACTATTTAACTAAGAGTTAAATCTAAAAGATAAGGTTAATATGATGACCCAAAAACTATATAAAACCTATTGGTTGATATGTTTTCTACCCATATCCACATTAACCTTTAAATAATTTATTTTGGAGCCATTATAAATAGAAAATGAGTTTATTATAAAATAATATTTCAAGCTTTTCCTAAAGTGACCATCACCTCTTTTATAAAAGGTCACCTCTTCTTCTCTAAAATTCAAACCTTTAAAGCCATTTGGCTCTGCCAAACCCTGACCAAATATCCTCTAAAATGTCTTAAAATCATCCTATAGGCCTTCCTTTAGTCATAAATCCAACCTACGGTGCCCAGTTGATCAAAGCAAAAGGAAGAACCCGAAGAAGAGGTAAATATTTCATCACCTCTTTCAAGTTCTTTTCTTCTTCCACTTCGTATTTCTCTGTTATTTCCATTCTAAAATAATAAATCCAGTATCTTATGTATACTTTGATGTTATTATAAAAATTTTACAACCTTATTCATTGTTCTATCCATCCTATAAATGATAAATTCATCATACATGCGTACGTACAGATTACCGTCTCCACGTCGTGGTTTAGTTTGTTATTCAAACACTTTATCATTTTGATGGGTATAATAATGAGTATAAATGATGTAAATAATAAAAATAACATTATAATTATTCTTTATATATGATATACCATCCAATTATATATGATTTTAATATCAAAATAATGATATTGTTGCTCGTGCGCACGTACGGATTACCATCTCCACGAACGCGATGAGATTCAATCCCAATCGTAATCATTCAAGAATAATTTTAATTTTATGATTAAAAATAATGTTTATGAACATAATATAATTCTGTATATGAATCGAAAACATCCTATCCATTACAATCATGGCTTACGTAACCAAGCATATAAAGGAAAATGACTCAGTTAAGACTTGAAAAGATCATACTACTGAAATATCATTAACAAAGCAATATTAGAAGATCATATATTATATCATATTAATGTATATGGTTATTGTATAATTTAATAACAATTATTTCACCATTATATAGGATTTTAAACTACCCTCAACCAATGAAAATTACAAGGTAAGGGTTTATTTCACAATCTCTTTATTATTTGAGGTTGTTTTATACATGAGTATCAACTGGTACCTCTTTATCATCCACATCCGTGTTTCTTAAAAATGTATTTCAAAACATTTTTACTATTTAATAGACAATGGGTTAAATTAATTTATACCCTTATTTGATCTAATATGTTTTTTAAATAAATCATTCTTTTGTTTTCCAAACAAGGTACTTTATGAGATTTTCGACAAAATTAAGGTAAGAATGTTTTTTTAACTAATACGGTGGGAGCGGATATTTTACCCATTATAACGTCATCGAAACTTCCCTTACAAGCTTATAAGAATATTTTCAAAATAAATGTTTTATTTTTTAATTATATGACTTTTAAATGATTTCAAAATAGAAAGAGATATTTCTCTAAAAAAATTCTTTCATCTATGTCAACATCCTTTGATGGATTTTAAGCGTTTTTGAAGTTGATTTATTATAATACAAAACATCCATATTGTATTGAATGTTTTGTGATATTTTTGAATGTGGATGTGTTATTTTTAAACCATTCATTGTTTGTGGATAAATTATTGACATTTCATATGCTAGTTTTAATACGAATGTTTATGTTATGTTTAAACCTTTTCATATGAGGAATGCATTGGACTTAGAAAGTAACGGGTGGAGCCCACTATTGCTCCTCGATGAATCGGTGAGTCTCATGAGACAAACTAGTGTTTTGGAAGAAGGCCTTGACAAAATCTTATTTGTAGTCTTGGCACAAGGCCTTGACTATGTGGCTATAAAGTCTGGCATTATGAATTCCATCATAATGAAAGTGGCTATTGATATTGCATGAGATTATTCAACTAGTAGAATATCTATGTGAATAATTAAATGGAATTATTTGATTTTATCTTTTCCATATTATTCTGAAGTTCAAGTTTAAAAAGCTTTTGTTTTAGTATTACATTGCCTTAAATGTTTATGCTTATTTATGAAATTTTTCGCTATATTGTTATCTTTACTGAGTATCTAAGCTCACCCCTTTCTATGTTTTATTTTTCCCAGAATGAGAAGAAGTATATTATGACTGACCTGCAGAGATAGTATAAGGGATCTGAGTGTGGCCTAGAAAGACTAGGTTGTTGTAGTTTTTCATTTTATAATGTAATGTAAAACTTATAATGTACCTATTATTTCTAAGGCTACTAAACTAATTGTTATTTTGATATGTGATATTTTTTTATCATGCCAATGTTAGGTAATAATGAACCAACTTTGGGTAACTAGGGTCAGGGCGTTGTAGTGAGTATCATAGGAATTTAGTACAAAACTTGCAAGCTAGATTTTTAAAAACTCTGATTAGAGAACATTACCCTAAGATAGACTTTGAGGATTAGTATAGAAGAACTTCCAAGAATTTTGGTATTGTATATATTTTTTGAGTTTTCCAAGAAATACAACCCTGACTAGATACGACCAGGTAGAGTTGGCTCTGGCACTAATGTACCTAGTGGTAAAACCCAAAAACACCGCTTTGAGGTAGACTCGAACGGGAATTAGTGCATGACAGTGGGACTTGCTGCACTCTTGGTTATGACACTCTTGGGGATATTCTTAGGATAATTTTCGTTTTCATTACAATCCATTATGAAGGTTTTATGAGTATATAATTCCTCAAAGAAAACATTTTTATGATTATGGATTATATCCATAAACTATTCAATTTATGTTAAGTGTTTTACAAGTTTGGAATTATGTATTGTGATTCCAAAATTAATCTAGTGTATGCCATTGTTTAGAAATGGATCTTAGTGGAAGGAATAGAAATCATATCAACGCATGTAATCCATATAGGTATTACGCTCCTACTCAAGATAATTATAGTGGAGCTGGTGAAGCAACTCGTGCTGATCAACTTATCACCATACTGGGACAACTCACTCAGGTTATGAATAATAACCTTACCCGTATGGAGCACTCTGATCCACAACGCGGAGGATCAATGTTAGACCACTTCATGAGGAAAAAACCACCAACATTAAATGGGATTACAAATCCATTAGTAGATGAGAAATGGATAAATTCCTTAGAGAAAATATTTCACGCTTTGGGGAGTAGCGAAAAGGAAAAAGTTTTCATGGCAGTTTATCACCTCACATGAGATGTAGATCAATAGTGGTCATTTATTAAAAACACAAAGGAATATTATGAAGTATCAAATATAGAATGGAGGGAGTTTAAAGAGTTTTTATTAGAAAAATACTTTCCTCGTGACCATCGAGTAGATATGGAAAGACAATTTCTGAGTCTAAGGAAAAAAGTGGATGTGAATGTCGCAAAGTATGAGGCTAACTTTACAAGGCTATCAAGGCATGCTGCAGATTATATATGTAAACCAAAAAGTATGATTGATTGATTATTTTATGGGTTAAAGCCATTTCATCAATGAGCATTAGTCTCACAATCCTTCTCATCATACGAAGATATTGCCTCATGTGCTATCAATATAGAAAAAGAATTCTATAAGTCTTACGACGTTAAAGTGAAGAAAAAGAAGAAGAGATCTTCTAAACACTCTAGAAATGGAAATAAAGAGAAGAAGGGAAAAGTTGAATATCAATCCTGTAGTAAATGTGTGTAGAAACACCTCAGTACTTTCTTGGAGGGAATGGGAGTCTGTTACAAGTATGGTGTAAAAGGCCACCATGCTCGTGATTGCAAGGGGAAGAAGGAGGCTATCAATGTTTAATGATACAATTGTAGAGAAAGGGGGTATTATGAAAATGAATGTCATAAGCACCAAGGAAACTTACCTTAGAAAAGGATAAGGGATCATGGACAAGCTTATTTTATCACTACTGCTGAGGTTGAATCTCCAAAAGACATGGTGGTAGGTAATTTAATGGTTTCCTCAAGTTTAGAAATTGCTTTATTTGATTCTGGATCATCACACTATTTCATATCTTCCCAGTCTGCTAAGAAAATTAGATATCTTCAATTTGACTTAACAAAGGAGTTTTCAGTCAAAACGCGAAAGGGAAGTATCATCACAACATTGTTTTGTGAATCAGTTCCCATTAGGGCATATACATGTTCTTTATCTATTGATCTCATCATCATACCCATGATTGAATTTGATATAATCCTCGGTATGGATTTCCTTTCAGACCATGATGCAAAAATTAATTGTAAGAAGAAGGATGTTACAATTTTAGATGATGATAAAGAGTACCTTATCTTTAGAGCAGAAACTTCACCACCTGATTCTTATCTAGATCCACCCCCATTTTCTCTACTAAATTCAATTATTGGGGAGGATGAGAATGAAATAATTATGGGAGAGGAAAAGAATGTTCGAATAGAGGACGTACCTATTGTGTAAGAATATGTTGATGTGTTTCAAAGGGACTTACCTAGACATCATCCAGAATGAGAAATTGAGTTTTCCATTGATTTAATTCCTGGTTCAAGGCCCATATCGAAGACCCCTAATAGAATGGACACTATTGAATTAGTGGAACTAAAGAAACAACTAGTGGAATTGAGAAATAAGGGGTTTATTCTTCAAGGTGTTTCTCCAAGGGGATCCCTTGTCCTTTTTGTTATGAAAAAATACGGATCTATAAGGTTTTGTATTGACTATAGGGAGATCAATGCTACAACAATAAATAACAAGTATCCCCTACCCCGCATTGATGATTTATTCAACCAACTTCATGGAGCTCAATATTTTCTAAAGATTGACCTTTGATCTAGATATCATCAGTTGTGTGTAAAGAAGGAAGACATTCCGAAAACAACATTTCAAACTAGGTACGAGCATTATGACTTTACAGTAATGCCTTTTGGGCTGACTAATGCACCCTCTGTTTTCATGGATCTAATGAATAGAGTTTTCAAGTAATATCATGATGAATTTTTAGTGTTATTTATTTATGATATCCTTTTATACTCCAAAATCTATGAATATCATGAAAATCAATTGCGGACCATTCTGAAAACCCTCAGAAGAAATGAATTATACGACAAGTTTAGCAAGTGTGAATTATGGCTTCAAGAGATTTATTTTCTTGGCCATATTATCTCCAAGGATGGAATATCTGTTTATCCTTAAAATAACAAGGAAATCCAAGAATGGATAGCACCGACGAGTATAACTGAGGTACACAGTTTTATTGGTTTAGGAGGTTATTATCAACGTTTCGTCCAGAATGTTTTCCGGTTGGCTAACCCATTAACCAAGATCACTAGTAAAGGGGTTAAATTTGTTTGTACAAAAGAGTGTGAAGAATGTTTTGAATAATTGAAGAGAATATTAGTCAATTAGACAATATTGACTCTACCATTATGGAATGATGGGTTTGTTATTTATAGTGATGCTTCAAAGAAAGGACTGGGTTGTGTCCTTATGCAGTATGATGGAGTTATTGCATATGCATCACGATAGCTAAAAAATCATGAGAAAATCTATCCTACTCACGATCTTGAGTTAGAAGCTGTAATATTTGATCTAAAAATATGGAGACACTATCTCTATAGTGAAAAATGTGAGATTTATAGTTATCACAAGAGTTTGAAGTATATTTTCTCACAAAAAGAACTCAACATGAGGCAAAGGAAATGGCTTGAACTACTCAAGGATTATGATTGCACAATACACTACAACCCGGGGAAGGCGAATAAGGTGTATGATTATTTGAGTAGAAAGGATCATGGATTTTTGAAAAATATGAGAGTTGAAAGGGATCATATTTTCATGGATCTAGTGAAAATGGATATGGGAATAATCATGGAAGGTGAAACATCAATACTTTGTCAAATCATTTTCAAACCATCTTTACTAGAAAGGATAAAAAGTTCTCAGGCTAATGATGAGGAGTTTCAAAAGGATATTAATGTTGTGAATGATGGGAGATTTAATGAATTCATATATAAATATGGAATTTTGAAATTTTGGAAGAGACTTTGTGTTCCCGATATACCTGATCTAAAAAGGGAATTATTGGATGATGCTCATAGCTCCAATATCTCTATACACCCTGGTAGCACTAAGATGTATTGAGATTTAAATATATTTTGTGGGACAACATGAAGAGGGATATTTCTGATTTTGTGTCAAGATGTATGGTTTTTCAACAAGTTAAAGCTAGAAGGAAATAGCCTGGAGGAGTCATGCAACCAATTCCCATACCTGAATGGAAATGGGATAATATTACGATGGACTTTGTCATGGGGCTACCAAAGACTCCTAGAAGGAATGATGCAATATGGGTCATTGTTGGTCGTCTTACCAAGTCAGCATATTTTCTTGCTATAAGAGAAGATTTACCATGTGAACGTCTAGAAAGACTATATATTAATGAAGTTGTAAGACTTCATGGAGTACCTTTATTGATTGTTTTTTATCATGGTCTTCATTTCACATCATGATTTTGGAAAATTATTCATAAATCTTGGGATACAAAACTTTTTTTGAGCACTTCCTACCACCCTCAAACTGATGGACAATCAGAACGGACTATTTAAACCTTATAAGACATGTTGAGATCTTTTTCACTTGACTTTCAAGGTATGTGGGATCAATATTTACCTCATGTTTAATTTTACTATAACAATAGCTTCCCTTAAAGTATTCAGATGGAACCATATGAAAAGTTATATGGAAAGAGATGTCATGCACAAACTTGTTGGGATGATGTTGGGGAAAGAAAACTCGTAGGACCAAAACTTGTTGAGGAAATAATGGAAAAGGTGAAGGTTATCCAAACCCACATCAAAGCAAACCAAAGTATGCAAAAGATCTATGCCGATAACTGAAGGAAGGATTTGGAATTTCAAATAGGAGACCATGTTTTCTTGAAGTTATCTCTATGGAAGGGTGTTATACATTTCGGTAAGAAGGGTAAATTGAGTCCCAGGTACATCGGACCTTTTGAAATTCTAGAACGAATTGGAGTTTTAGCGTATCGTTTGGCAATGCCTCCAAGTCTCTCCAAAGTTCATGGTGTGTTCCATGTATCATTGTTGAGAAAATGCATGCCTGGCCCAACGGATGTACTCACCTATGAAGAAATTGAACTGGAACCTGATCTGTCTTATTGTGAAGATCCTGTCAAAATTCTTGATACCAAAGAACAAGTGCTGAGAAACTGGATGACTCGTCTGGTAAAAGTTTTATTGATAGACCCATAAGATGGAAGAGGAAACGTGGGAACCAGAGGAACTTATGATGAAGAATCACCCGAATCTTTTTTTGTGGTAGTATTCTAGAAATTTTTAGGATGAAATTATTTGAAGGAGGGAATAATGTAACACCCCAATATTCCATGGTACGTTTCCCTTTGAATAATGCAATAACTTGAATTGTACACAACTTCGAGATTCTAACACACCGCGACCAATCAAACTAGACATTATGAATATTAATACCCACTTTTTGAAAATTTATAAAATTTATCTTTCAAAATGGACTTCATTTTGGGATTCGGAATATCGAAATTAGCTTAGGGTGAATTTTTGGTATTTTTCTGAAAACTTAAAATTTTTTATGAATAGTGTAAAAACATTGCATTATTGGTAAAACTGACATTTTTTAAATAATTAATTATTTTATTTAAATTTATTTTAGGTCAAAATAGACAAATAATACCTGTATATTTTCAATGTAAATCATTTGAGTCATTTTTTAATAATATTAGATATATAAAATTTTATCGAACTATTTGCCGTCTTTTACCCACCTCCTATGAGCGTTTGCAAATTCGCATAAAACATAATTTTACCACTCCTTTGAGTGAAATTTCAAAAATCTGAGAGACACGGTTGAAATAATTAAGAAAAATGTAGTTCAATAAGATGAAAACATTTTTTGGTAAATAGCAACTTTTTACTTTTATTTACCACAGTTAAAAGTAAATAGGGTAATTAAGGGTAAAAATGATATCATTATTACCATAAAACATGTCCTAATTCTATTGGATAAGTATAATTCTTCCAAAAAAACCTTAGGAATAAAATATGATTCCCTTTGGTCCACTTGGATTAGATTAAGACATTTATTATCATTTTATTTAAAGAAGAGTTAAAATAGTTAAATTCAATGTTTAATAACAAAACTATTTTTAATATAGGGTTATACATGATATAAATTAGACTATAAATATTCATTAAAAAGATAAAAATATTTCCTACATAATGATATTTTATTTATAATTTTTAGACATTAAATAATTTAATTTATTTATGACACAATGATGATTCAATAATTACCGTAATAATGAAATATTAAAATAATTGATATTATAAATATCCAAAAAATGTAATTTGAGACTTTTCATGAATTCCACTAATTTTATAGGTTAATATGACTTGTTAGGATTAAAAATATTAATTTATTTAGAAGTAATAAAGTTTTTAGGACTTTAACTAAAATCATTTATTAAATAATGTCAAAATTGACATAATTGAGTTTTTAAAACAAATACTATATTATTGGTTGATATAATGTTCGTAAAACTCTTTGGTTCATCCAAAGGGCCTTAATAATATTATATATGTCATTATTTAACCTATTGGTGTTTTCATGGTAGTTTATAGTAAGTTTATTAACTATATAATATAAAAATACAAAGAGACATGGTAAATGTCAAACTATTTAACAAATAGTTAAATCTAAAAGATACAGTTAACATTGTGACACAAACCTGTCTAAAACATATTGGTTGAAAGGTTTTAGACCCATACCCACATTATACTTTAAATAATTTATTTTTTATCCATTAGAAACCGAAAATAATTTTATTATAAAATAATATTTCAAACATTTCCTAAAGTGACCCTCACCTCTCTTATAAAAGGGCACATCCGCTTCTCTCAAATTCACATCTTAAAAGCCATTTGGATCTGAAAAACCTTGCCCATATATCCTCTAAAATTTCCTAAATTTATCCTAGAGGCCTTACTTTGGTCATAAATTCAACCTATGGGTCCCTTTTGATCAATTCAAAAGGAAGAACCCGAAGAAAAGGTAAATATTTCATCACCTCTTTCAAGTTCTTTTCTTCTTCCACTTCCTCTTTATTTGTTGTTTCCATTATAAAATAATTACTCCAATATCTCCTATATAATGTTATGTTATTATAAAAATGGTAAAACCATATTCATTATTATATCCATTCTATAAATGACAAAGTCATCATATGTGCGTACGTACGGATTACCGTCTCCACGTCGTGTTGTAGTTTGTTACACAAACACTTCATCATTTGGATGGGTGTAATAATGAGTGAAAATGATGTAAATAATAAATATAACATGATAATTATTCTTTATATATGATATACCATCCATTATATACGGTTTTAATATCAAAAGAATGATATTTTTTCTTGTGCGTACGTGAGAATTACCGTCTCCATGAACGCGATGAGATTCATTCCCCATCGTAATCATTCAGGAATAATTTTTATTTTGTGAATAATTTTTTTTTATGAACATAATATAATTTTGTATATGAATCAAATACATCCTATCCATATAAAACATGTCTTACATAACCATGCATATAAAGGAAAATGAATCAGTTAACACACGAAACGATGATACTACTGAAATATCATTAACAAAGTAATATTAGAAGATCATATATGATATCATATTAATGTATATGGTTCTTGTATAATTTAGTAAAAATTATTTCACCATTATACAGGAGGTTAACCTACCCTCGTTCAAGGAAATGTACAAATTAAGGGTTTATTTCCCAATCTCTTTATTATTTGAGGTTGTTTTATACGTGAGTATCTACTGGGACCTCTTTATCATCCACATCCATGTTTCATAAAAATGTATTTCAAAACATTTTTACATTTTAATAGACAATGGGTTTAAGTCATTTATACCCTTATTTGACCTTATATGGTTTTGAAAGGAATCTTTCCATCATTTTCCAAACAAGGTACTTTATGACCTTTTCGACAAAATTAAGGTAAGAATGTTTTTTTAACTTATACGGCGGGTGCAACTATTTTCCATCATTATAAAATCGCTGAAGCTTACCTTACAAGATTATAATAATATTTTCAAAATAAATGTTTTATTTTATAATTATATGAATGGTAAATTATTTAAAAATAGAAAGAGATATTTCTCTAAAATTTTTTGGATTTCATCTCTGTCAACATCCTTTGATGGATTTTAAGCTTGTTTGAAGTTGATTTGTTATGATACAAAACTTCTATATTGTATTGATGGTTTTATGATGTGTTTGACTATGGATGTGTTATTTTTATACAACCAGTAGTTTATGGATAAAGTATTGACATTTAAAATGCTAGTTTTAATATGAATGTTTATGTTATGTTTAAACCTTTTCATATGAGGAATGCATTGGACTTAGTTAGTGACGGATGGAACCCGCTATAGATTCTCGATGCATCAGTAGGTCTCATTATAAAATCTAGTGTCTTGGAAAAGGGCCTTGAAAAAATATTATTTGTAGTCTTGGAAAAAGGAATTGACTATGTGGTTATGATGTCTGGCATTATACATTCCATCATTATGAAAGTGGCTATTGATATTTCATGTGATTATTCGACAAGTAGAATATCCATGTGAATAAGTAGATAGAATTGTTTGATTTTATCTTTTACATATTATTATGAAGTTAAAGTACAAAAGGCTTTTGTTTTAGTATTACATTACCTTAAATTTTTATACTTATTTATTAAATTTTCCACTATATTGTTATCCTTACTGAGCATCTGAGATCACCCCTTTCTATGTTTTATTTTTTCCAGGATGTGAAGAAGTATATTATGACTAACCTAAAAGGAATGTATAGGGGATATGAGTATGGACTATGGAGACTATGTTGTTGTAGTTTTTTATTTTATAATGTAATGTAAAACTTATGAATGTATCTAGTATTTCTAAGGCTACTAAACTAATCGGTCCTTCGAGACTTGATCTTTTGTGATCATTCTAATGTTATGTAATAATGCACCAAATATGGTTAACTAGGGTCGGGGTGTTACACAATACCATGTCCAAGTGTTGTTCATGATCATCATATTTTCTAAAATACAGTAGAATATCATTTATTAATACCACCAAAAGGTATCCAAGATACCTCTGAAAAATCTGATTCATCAATTTCATAAACATGGATTGTTAATTTGTAAGACCAAAGGTCATAACTACATATTCATAATTTCCATAATGTCTATAGAAATTTTTCTCCAGAATATCCTCATTCTAAACTTAATGTTTGTGGTAACCAAATCATAAATCAGTCTTAGAGAACCATGTGGTTCTATTCAATTGATTAAATATATTTTTAATTCATGGAAGAGGATACTGATTCTTTATCATAACCTAGATGAGTTTATGATAATCCACCAAAAAATGAAGAGTTTCATGTGCCTTCTTTACAAAATGATTAGGAGCTTCCCAGGGAGACATGCTAGGTTTAATGAACCCTTTTCTTTCCAACTCTTCCAAATGAACCTTAAATTCAATTAATTCCATTGGTTCTATCCTATAATATGGAATTGAAATATTACTGGTACCTGGTAGGTGATCAATCATAAATTCCACTTCTCTTTGGGTGAAAACCAAGATAAATTATCTGGGAATACATTAGAAAATTGGTCAACAATGGTTGAAAGATATCTCTGTGTGATTGTATAAATAGATGTCAAAGTAGCTACTGATTACTAGAAATAGATAGTCTCATCCACCAATACAATTGTTCCAACTCTACTTGCATTAACATCTTAATATTCATTTATTAGATTCACAACACCATCATAATATGTGAAAATAACATATTCGACATAACAGTCAAAGTGGACCTTAAAGGATATCAACTATTCCATTCCCAAAATTAGGACATAGATATCCATTTTAAGGAAAAATACATCCTATACAAACTCAGCCTCTTAAATTTTTATTAAAAATTATACACAATTAAATGATTGAAAATCCCATTGGCCTCGAAGTTTAGGAAGTTTCAATACATGAGGCATCATTTTAACATGAAAATCCATATGATTTTCAATATGAGCGACAATTAAAGAGTGTAATGAACTAGTATTAAAGAAATACTTCATGAGTAAAAAATTATTTATAATCTTACCTATCACCATTGAAGGAATAAATTGATCTTCCATGGTTATTTTCTAAACACCTTAATATCACAAACCAACTCAGGTCAACCCAAAACTGGTCACCTGATTCTATCTCTTGCATGGACCGATGGGTGTTCCCGATCCCCATGGGCTAGAAACTAGTGTCGGGCATCAACAGAGTAACCAAAGGGAATTATTTCACCTAATATAAATAAATAAACTAAACAATGGAAATAAATATAATATCCCAACATTTATGAAATATTCAAATAAAACATTCTATTACAAGATAAAATGAAAATACAACAAATTGAACAAAAAATAAACTAAATCCTGATAACCACAACATATCTATGTGACCCTGAGGGTCCCAGTCTGATACTAAGACCAACCATCACCCACAGTGATCAATGCGAATATGAAACCTACAACACAATCTAAAAACTAGAAGAAACTATAGGTGTGAGTATTAAAAATCAGTAGAAATTCTTAAACAAATATATTCCCAATTTACTTCTTTTAAATAAAGAAATATCAACTTTATGTTTGAAATACAATATAGAAATGTAATATTTTCCACATATTTCTCTGTTAAAATCAAGACATTGTACATTTACCTTTTTCCATTAAAAATCACAATCTTCCCCAGTAGGGAAACATTATAATTTCAAAGAGAAAAGAAGATGTTTTCTTTTTAAAAATAAAATTAAAGTGTGCAAAACTTTTTCCAAAAAATTTCCCATAAACCTTAGAAACCAAAAAAAACTTTTATTCAAGAAGTAACCCATTTAAGTAATCCATAGAAATGATAAAATGATAAGTTAAATGTAAATAAGTATGCAAGGATGACCAATTAACAATACATATCAATCATCCATATAATTCCCTGACCCCAGAAGCCCAGAGTCGGTGCATTATTACCTATCATTGGCATGATCGCAAAAGATCAAGTCTTGAAATACCAATTAGTTTAGTAGCCTTGGAAGTACTAGACACATTTATAAGGTTCATATTACATCATAAAATGGAAAAATACAACAAAATTGTTTCCATAGACAACATTGAGATCCCATAGTCTATCCCTGCAGATCAGTCATAATATACTTCTTTGCATCCTGGGAAAAATAAAACTTATAAAGGGGTGAGCTCATATTCTCAGTAAGTATAACAATATAGCATATATTTTCATAAATAATCATAAACATTTAAGGCAATGTATAAAACTAAAACAAAATCCTTTTCCACATAAACCTCATCATAATATGGCAAATATAAATCAAAATAATTCCATTTAATTACTCACATGGATATTCTACTAGTCGAATAATCACATTTAATATCAATAGCCACTTTCATAATGATGGAATGCATAATTCCAGACTTCATAACCACATATTAAAGGCCCTGTACCAAGAATAAAAATAATATTTTTTCAAGGAATTGTTCCAAGACACTAGTTTGTCGTATGAGACCTACCGATGCATCGAGGAGATATAGTGGGCTCCACCCCTCACATACTAAGTCCAATGCATTCTGTATATGAAAAGGTTTAAACATAACATAAACATTCGATTTAAAACTATCATATGAAATGTCAATAATTTATCCATAAAAAATGAATGGTATAAAAATAAAACATCCACGTTCAAAAATATCACAAAACCTTCAATACAATATGGAAGTTTTGTATTATAATAAATCAACTTCAAACACGCTTAAAATCCATCAAAGAATGTTGACATAGATGAAATCAAAACTTTTTTTAGAGAAATATATCTTTCTATTTTGAAATCATTTAAAAGTCATATAATTATAAAAGAAAAAATTTATTTGGAAAATATTATTATAAGCTTGTAAGGGAAGCTTTGACAATGTTATAATGGTGGAAAATAGCTGCACGTGCTGTATAAGTTAAAAAAACATTCTTACACTAATTTTGTCGAAAACGTCATAAAATACCTTGTTTAGAAAATGACAGAAAGATTCCTTTCAAAACATCGAAGGTCAAACAAGGGTATAAATGACTTTAACCCATAGTCTAGGAAATAGTAAAAAAATTGAAATACAGTTTTAAGAAACATGGATGTGGATGATAAAGAGGTCCCAGTAGATAATTACATATAAACAACCTCGGATAATAAAGAGATTGTAGAATTAACCCTTACCATGTACTTTTCCTTGGTAGAGGGTTGGTTAACCTCCTATATAATGGTGAAATAATTTTTTTTAAATTATTCAATAATCATATACCTTAATATGATATCATATATGATCTTTTAACATTTCTTTGTTAATAATATCTTAGTATTATCATCGTTTCGGGTGTTAACTGATTTGTTTTCCTTTATATGATTTGTTAAGTAGGTAATGTTTTTTATGGATAGGATGTATCTTATTCATATTCCAAATGATATTAAGTCTTTAATAATTTTTTTAATCATCTGATGAAAATTAGTATTGAATGGATACAATGGGGAATGAATCTCATCGTGTTCGATGAGACGATAATCCGTACGTACGCATGAGCAACAATATCATTCTTTTGATATTAAAATAATATATAATTGGATGTTATATCATATATAAAGAATCATTATCATGATATATTTATTATTTACATCAATTACACATCATTATTATACCCATCCAAATAATAATGTATTGAATAAAAATTACACCACGGCGTGGAGACGGCAAGCCGTACGTACGCACGTATGTTGACATGTCATTCAAAGGATGGATAGAATAATGAATATGGTTGTACAATATTTATAATAACATCAAATTATATAGAATACACTGGATTTATTATTTTAGAATGGAAACAACAAAGAAAGAGGTAGTGGAAGAAGAAAGGAACTTGAAAGAGGTGATGAAATATTTACCACTTCTTCGGGTTCTTCATTTTTATTTGATCAAAAGGGCTCTATAGGATGGATTTATGAATAAAATAATGCCTCTAGGATTAATGGAGGACTGTTGAGAGGGTATTTGGGCAGGTTTTGTCCGAGCCAAAAGGCTTTGAAGGTGTGAATTTGAGGGAAGGGGGAGTGGCGATTTATAAGAGGGGTGAGAGGCACCTTAGGAAAAGATAGAAATATTATTTTATAATAAAATAATTTTCGGTTTATAATGTCTCCAAAATGAATTATTTAAATGATAAGGTGTGGATGCGTTGAAATCCACTCAATAAATAGGTTTTAGAAAGGTTTTTGTCACTATATTAACTTTATTTTTTAGATTTAACTCTTAGTTAAATAGTTTTACATTTACAATGTCTCTTGGTATTTTTATATTATATGGTTAATAAACATACTATAAACATACAAGAGAACCTCAAGTGGTTAATTAATGACATATATAATATTATTTAAGACCTTTGTCTGAACCATATATTTTTATGAATAGAATATCAATTTATAATATAATATTTGTTTTAAAAACTGTTTTTTGTCGATTTTGACACTATTTGGTATTTTATTTTTTATAAATTCATAACAGCATTATTACTTCGAAATAAATTCATCTAACCAACCCTAACATGTCATATTAACCTATAAAATTAGTTTAATTCCTAAAATTTCTCATGATACATTTATTTGGATATTTGTAATATCGATTATTTTAATATTTCATTAATTATGTAATTACTTCATCATCATTGTGTGATAAATAAATTAAATTATTTAATTTCTAAAAAATATAAATAAAATGAAATTATTTATGAAATATTTTTATCTTTATAATGAATATTTATAGTCAAATTTTTCTTATGTGTATCCCTATATTAAAAATGGTTTAGTTATTAAACTTTGAATTTAACACTTTTAACTCTTCTTTGAATTAAATAATAATAAATGTCCTAATATAATCCATGTGGAGTAAATAGGTTAATATATTATTATTAAGGTTGTTTTTGGTTGAATTATACTTATCCAATATAATTAGGAAATTTTTTAGGGTAATAATAATATCATTTTTACCCTTAATTACCATATTTACTTTTAACTCTGGTAAATAAAATTAAAAAGTTATTATTCACCAAAAATTATTTTACTCTTATTGAACCACATTTTATTTACTAATATCAACCGTGTCTCTCAGATTTTTTTAAATTCAACTCACAGAAGCGGTAAAATTATGTTTTATGTAAATTTGCAAATGCACCTAGGAGGTGGGTAAAAGACGGTAAAAAGTTCATTAAAATTTTTATATATCTAAAATTATTATAAACTGACTCCAATGAATTACATTGAACTTATATAGGTATTATGTATCTATTTTGACCTAAAATAAATTTAAATAAAATAAATAATTATTTAAATACAAATTCGGTTTTAAACTATAACTCAGTGTTTTTCACTATTCATCGAAAATTTAAAGTTTTCAAAAAAATACCAAAAATTCACCCTAAGATAATTTCAATACTCTAAAACCAAAAATTAAGTCCATTTTGAAAGATAAAATTTATAAAATTTCAAAAAGTGGGTATTACTTTTCATAATGTCTAGTTTGATTGGTCGTGGTGTGTTAGAACTTGAAGTTGCGTACAACACACGCTATTGTATTATTCAAAAAGAAGCATACCATGGAAGATTGGGGTGTTACATTCTCCTCTCCTTCAAATAATTTCATCCTAGAAATTTCTATAATATTGCTGCATAAAAATAATCGAGTGGTTCTTCATCATAAATTCCCCGCGTTCCCACGTTGCCTCTTCCATCTTATGGTTTCTCCATAGAACCTTTACCAGACGAGTCGTCCGGTTTCTCAACACTTATTCTCTTATATCAAGAATTTTGATAAGATCTTCATAATAAGACAAATCGAGTTCCAGTTCAATTTCCACATAGGTAAGTACATGCATTGGGTTAGGCATGTATTTTCCCAATAGTGATACGTGGAACACATCCTGAACTTTAGAGAGACATGGCGGCATTTCCAAACGGTAAGCTACAGCCCCAATTCGTTCTAGAATTTCGAAAGGTCCGATGTACCTAGGACTCAATTTACCCTTATTACTGAAACGTATAACACCCTTCCATGGAGATACCTTCAAGAAAACATGATCTCCTACCTGAAATTCCAAATCCTTCCTTCATTTATCGGTATAGCTCTTCTGCCTACTTTCAGCTGCTTTGATGTGGTTTTGGATTACCTTCACCTTTTCCATCGTTTCCTCCACAAGTTATGGTCCTACGATTTTTCTTTCACCAACATCATCCCAACAGGTTGGTGTGCAACATCTCTTTCCGTATAATGCTTCATATGGTTCCATTTGAATACTTGAATGGAAGCTATTGTTATAGGAAAATTCTACCAGATGTAAATATTGATCCCACATAACTTGAAAGTCAAGTGAGCATGATCTCAACATGTCTTCTATGGTTTGAATAGTCCATTCTGATTTTCTATCAGTTTGGGGGTGGTAGGCAGTGCTCAAACGAAGTTCATTATCAAGATATTTCTGAAGTCTTTTCTAGAATCTTGATGTAAAACATGGATCATGATCAGAAATAATCAATAGGGGTACTCTGTGAAGTCTTACAACTTCATTAATATATAGTCTTGATAAACTTTCAAGTGGTAAATCTTCTCTTATATCAAGGAAAGGTGCTGACTTGGTAAGACAATCAACAATGACCCATATTGCATCGTTCCTTCTGGGAGTCTTTGGTAGTCCCATGAAAAAGTCCATCATAATATTATCCTATTTCCACTCAGGTATGGGAAGAGGTTGCATGACTCCTCCAGGCTGTTGCCTTCCAGCTTTCACTTGATGACAAACCATACATATTGACACAAAATCAGCAATCTCCCTCTTCATGTTGTCCCACCAAAAATGTTACTTCAAATCTCTATACATCTTAGTGCTACAAGGGTGTATAGAGAAATTGGAACTGTGAGCATCATCTAGAAATTCCCTTTTTAGATCAGGCATATCAGGAGCACAAATTCTCTTCCCAAATTTCAAAATTCCATCTTCATACACAAAGTCACTCAATCTCCCATCATTCACAGCTTTAATCTTCTTTTTAAACTCTTCATCATCAGTCGGATAACTCTTTATCCTTTCTAGTAAAGATGGTTTGACAACCATTTGAAAAAGTATTGATGTTTCACCTTCCATAGTGATTCCCATATCCATCTTTACTATATCAATGTATATAGGATCCTTTTCAACTCTCATCTTATTCAAAACTCTTTGATCCTTTTTACTCAAAGCATCTGCCACCTTATTTTCCTTCCTCGAGTGGTAGTGTATATTGAAATCAGAATCCTTGAGTATTTCAAGTCATCTCCTTTTCCTCATGTTGAGTTCTTTCTGTGATAAAATTTGCTTCAAACTCTTGTGATCGGTATATATCTCACATTTTTTACCATAGAGATAATGTCTCCATATCTTCAAAGAAAATATTACAGCCACTAACTCAAGATCATGATTAGGATAGTTCTGATCATGAATTTTTAGTTGTCATGATGCATAAGAAATAATCCTATCATTTTGCATAAGGAAACAAACAAGTCATTTCTTTGAATAATCACTATAAATAACAAACCCATCATTCCCTGATGGTAGAGTCAATATATGAACATTGACTAATCTTCTCTTCAATTATTCAAAATATTTTTCACACTCTTTTGTCCAAACAAATTTAACCCCTTTACATGTGTGATTCGTTAATGGGTTAGCCAATCGGGAAATATTCTGGACAAAATGCTGATAATAACCTGCTAAAACAATGAAACTATGTACCTCAGTTATAATCGTCGGTGCGGGCCATTCTTGGATTGGTCTTGTCTTAGAAGGATCAATGGAGATTCCATACATAGAGACAATATGTCCAATAAAAGAAATATCCTGAAGCCAGAATTCACACTTGCTAAACTTCCCATATAATTCATGTCTTCTAAGAGTCTTCAGGATAATGCGCAAGTGATTTTCATGATCTGCATAGCTTTTATAGTGTACCTATATATCATCAATAAATACCACTAAAAAGTCATCAAGATATTCTATGAAAACACTATTCATTAGATCCATGAAGACAGAGGGTGCATTAGTCGATCCAAAAGGCATTACTGTAAACTCATAATGCCTGTACCTGGTTCGAAATGATGTTTTTGGAATGTCTTACTTCTTCACACACAACTGATGATATCCATATCAAAGGTCATTATTTGAAAAGTATTGATCTCCATGCAGCTGGTCAAATAAATCATTAATGCGAGGTAGGGTATACTTTTTCTTTACAGTTATATCATTGATCTCCCTGTAGTCAGTGCACAACCTCATAGATCAATCTTTCTTCTTAACAAAAAGGACAGGGGATCCCCCTGGAGAAACACTAGGGAAAATAAATCCCTTATTACTCAATTCCTCTAGTTTTTTCTTTAGTTCCACTAATTCCACAGTGTCCATTCTATAAGGGGTCTCTGATATGGGTCTTGAACCAGGAATTAAATCAACGAGAAACTCAATTTCTCATTCTAGAGGATGTCCAGGTAAATCCTCTGGAAACACATCAACATATTCTTGCACAATAGGTACATCCTCTATTTGAACATTAATTTCCTCACCCACAATTATTTCATTCCCATCCTCCCCAATAATTGAATTTAGTTGAGCTATAGGGGTGGATCTAGATAAGAATTAGGTGGTTACGTTTCTTATCTAAAGATAAGGTACTCCTTATCATCATCAAAAATTGTAACCTCTTTATTCTAAAAATAAATTTTCGCATCATGGTTGGAAATCTAATCTATATCGAGGATTATATCAAATTCAATCATGGGTATGATGATGAGATCAGAAGATCTCTTCTTATCTTTCTTTGCTTTAAAGTTGTAAGACTTTGAGAATTCTTTTTCTGTCTTGATAGCACATGAGACAATATCTTCGTACGACGAGAAGGTTTGTGAGACTAATTCTTGATGGATAAATGGTTTTAACCCATAAAAAATGATAAATCTTACTTCTTGGGTTACATATATAATCTGTAGCATGCCTCCCTAATCTTTTAAAGTTTACTTCATACTTGGAGACATTCTCATCCTTCTTTTGCCTCAGACTCAGAAAATGTCTTTCAATATCTGCTCGATGGTCATGAGGAAAGTATTTTTCGAAGAAAATTTCATTAAAATCCCTCCATTCCATATTTGATACTTCATCATCTTCCTTTGTGTTTTGAATCAATAACCACCATTGATCAGCATCTCCAGTGAGGTGGTAAACTGCCATGACAAATTTTTCCCTTTCACTACTCCCCAAGGCATGGAATATTTTCAATAAGGAATTTATCCATTTCTCAGCTACTAATGGATTTGTAATCCTATTTAATGTTGGTGGTTGTTTCCTCATGAAGAGATCTAACTTTTATCCTCCATGTTGTGGATCAGGGTGCTCCATATGTGTAAGGTTATTATTCATAACCTGAGTGAGTTGTCCCTGTATGGTGATTAGCTTATCCGCACCAGTTTCATCACCAACTCCATTATAATTATCTTGAGTAGGAGGGAAATCCCTACATGGAGTGCGTTCAATGATACAGTTTCCATTCCTTCTACTAGGTGCCATTTCTAAACAATGGCATACACTAGATTAGTTTATGAATCACAATACATAAATACAAACTTGTAAAATACTTAACATAAATTGAAAAGTTTATGGATATAATCCATAATCATAAAAATGTTTTCTTTGAGGATTTATATCCTCATAAACCGTTCATAATGGTTTATAAAGAAAATGATAATTATCATAAGCATATCCCCTGAGTGTGTCGTAACCAAGAGTGCAGCAAAGCCCGTCATCATGCACCAGTTCCCGTTCGAGTCTAGATCAAAGCGGTGTTTTCGGGTTTTACCCCTAGACACATATGTGCTAGAGCTACCTCTACCTGCTCGTATCCAAAAAGTTATGTATTTCTTGGAAAACTCACAAAATCTCTACAATACCAAAATTCTTGGAAGTTCTTCTATACTAATCCTCAAATTCTAACTTAGGGCTATGTGCTCTAATCAGAGTTTACCTAAATCTAGTTTCCAACATTTATACTAAACTTCCTCTGATACCAATTGTAACGCCCAGACCCCAAAATCCCAAAGTCAGTGCATTATTACGTATCATTGGCATGATCACAAAATATCAATTCTCGAAAGACCGAATAGTTTAGTATCCTTAGAAGTACTAGATACATTTATAAGGGTTACATTACATCATAAAATGGAAAACCAAAATAACATTGTTTCCATACATGAAACTGATATCCCATAGTCTATACCTGTAGTTCAGTCATAATATACTTCTTCGCATCGTGGGAAAAATAAAATATAGAAAGGGTGAGCTCAGATGCTTAGTAAGGATAACAATATAGCGTAAACCTTCATAAATAAGCATAAACGTTTAAGGAAATATATAAAACTAAAACTAAAGCCTTTTCAACATAAAATTCATCATAATATGGAAAATATAAATCAAAATAATGCCATTTAATTAATCACATGGATATTCTAATAGTCAAATAATCACATGCAATATCAATAACCACTTTCATAATGTTGGAATGCATAATGCCAGACTTCATAACCATATAGGGATTTTTTCCAAGACTACAAATAGTATTTTTTCAAGGCCTTGTGCCAAAAAACTATTTTGTCTTATGAGACCTACCGATTCATCAAGGAGCTATAGTTGGCTCCACCCGTCACATACTATGTCCAATGAATTCCTTATATGAAAAGGTTTGAACATAACATAAACATTCGTATTAAAACTAGCATATGAAATGTCAATACTTTAACTATAAAACATGAATGGTATAAAAATAACACATCCATATTCAAACATATCAAAAAACATCCAATACAATGTGGAAGATTTGTATCATAATGAATCAACTTCAAAACAAGTGTAAAATCCATCAAAGGATGTAGACATAGAGGAAATCAAAACTATTTGAGAGAAATATCTCCTTATTTTTTTGAAATAATTTAAAGTAAAATATTTATAAAAGAAAATATTTATTTCTAAAATATTATTATAATCTTGTAAAGGATTCTTCGGCGATGTTATAACGGTATAAAATATCTGCACCCGCCGTATAAGTTAAAAAACATTCTTACCTTAATTTTTTCGAAAACGTTATAAATTAAGTTGTTTAGAAAATGATGAAAAGATTCCTTTCAAAACATTTAATTTAAAACAAGGGTATAAATTTATTTAACCCACAGTCAAGGAAATAGTAAAAAAAATTTGAAATACATTTTTAAGAAACATGGATGTGGATGATAAAGAGGTCCCAGTAGATAATTACATATAAACAACCTTGGATAATAAAGAGATTGTATAATTAACCCTTACCTTGTAATTTTCCTTAATAGTGGGTAGGTTAAACTCTTGTATAATGGTGAAATAATTGTTATTAAATTATAAAAGAATCATATAAATTAATATTATATCATATATGATCTTTTAGCATTGCTTTGTTAATAATATCTTTGTATTATCATCGTTTTGGGTGTTAACTGATTCATTTTCTGTTATATGCTTTGTTACGTAAGTAATGTTTGTTATGGATAGGATGTATCTTATTAATATTAATAATGATATTAAGTCTTTAAACATTATTTTTAATCATCTAATGAAAATTAGTCTTGAATGGATACGATGGGGAATGAATCTCATCACGTTCGTGGAGACGGTAATCCGTATGTACGCACGAGCGACAATATCATTATTTTTGTATTAAAATAATATATAATTGGATGGTATATAATATATACAGAATAATTATCATTTTATATTTATTATTTACATCAATTACACATCATCATTATACCCATACAAATAATAATGTATTGAATAACAATTACACCACAACATAGAGACGGTAAGCCGTACGTACGCACGTAAGGTGACATGTCATTCAAAGGATGGATAGAATAATGAATATGGTTGTACCATATTCATAATTACATCATAGTATATATAAGATACTAGAGGTATTCTTTTAGAATGGAAATAATAAATAAATAGGAAGTGGAAGAAGAAAGGAACTTGAAAGAGGTGATGAAATATTTACTGCTTCTTCGGGTTCTTTCTTTTGATTTGATCAAAAGGGATCCCTAGGTTGGATTTATGACTAAAGGAAGGCATCTAGGATGAAACGAGGAAATTAATAGGGTATTTGAGCAGGTTTTTGAGGATTTAAAAGGGTTTGAAGGTGTGAATTTGAGGTAATCGGGGTTCCCTTTTATAAGAGGGGTGAGGGGTACCTTAGGAAAAGCTAAAAATATTATTTTATAATAAAATAATTTTCGGTTTCTAATGGCTCAGAAATTAATTATTTAAATTCTAATGTATGTATGGGTCGAAAACCACTCAACCAATAGGTTTTAGACAGGTTTGTGTCACTATATTAACATTATTTTTTAGTTTTAACTCTTAGTTAAATAGTTTGACATTTACCATGTCTCTTTGTATTTTTATATTATATGGTTAAAAAAATTTCAATAAAATTCCAAGAAAACCTCAAGTGGTTCATTAATGACATATAATATTATTTAAGAGCTTTTTCCAATACTTAGATTTTTAGGAATATAATATCAATTAATAATATAATATATTTTTTAAAAACTATTTTATGTCAATTTTGAAACTATTTGGTATTTTGTTTTTTCTAAATTCATAACAGCACTATTACTTCGAAAAAAATTCATCTAACCAACTTTAACACGTCATATTAACCTAGAAAATTATTTGAATTCATAATTAGTCTCAAATTAAATTTATTTGGATATTTTTAATATCAATTATTTTAATTTTTCATTAATTAGGTAATTACTGTATCATCATTGTGTGATAAATTAATTAAATTATTTTTTGTCTAAAAAATATAAATAAAATACCATTATGTAGGAAATATTTTTATATTTCTAATGAATATTTATAGTCAAATTTATCTTATGTGTAACCCTATATTAAAAATGTTTTAGTTATTAAACTTTGAATTTAACACCTTTAACTCTTCTTTGAATTAAATAATAATAAATGTCCAAATCTAATCCATGTGGACCAAAGAGGTTCATATTTTATTACTAAGGTTGTTTTTGGTCGATTTATACTTATCCTATACAATTTGGACATGTGTTAGGGTAATAATAATATCATTTTTACCCTTAATTACCCTATTTACTTTTAATTGTGGTAAATAAAAGTAAAAAGTTACTATTCACCAAAAATTATTTTCATCTTATGGAACCAAATTTTACTTACTGATATCAACCGTGTCTCTCAGATTTTAGAAATTCAACTCACAAAAGCGGTAAAATAATGTTTTATGTAAATTTGAAAATGCTCCTAGGAGGTGGGTAAAAGACGGTAAAAAGTTTATTAAAATTTTTATATATCTAAAATTATTATAAACTGACTCCAATGAATTACATTGAACTTATATAGGTATTATTTATCTATTTTGACCTAAAATAAAATTAAATAAAATAAATAATTTTTTAAATAATTTTTTTCAAACTATAACTGAGTGTTTTTCACTATTCATCAAAAGTTGAAAGTTTTCAAAAAAATACCAAAAATTCACCCTAAGCTAATTTCGATACTCCGAAACCAAAAATGAAGTCCATTTTGAAAGATAAAATTTATAATATTTTAGAAATTTGGTATTACTATTCATAATGGCTAGTTTGATTGGTTGTGGTGTGTTAGAACTCGAACTTCTGTACAACACACACAATTGTATTATTTAAAGAGAAGTGTATCGTGGAAGCTTGGGGCGTTACAATCCACTCGAGAAAACTAAGTAACAATAGAAATGGGAGAACCAAGGAGCTTGTGAAATAATCCAAAACATACTATGCATCATGACTTATCCCAAAAATCATACCTCACTCGATGAAATTAAATTTATCTAATGTGATCGATCACACCTTAAATTTACAGATCGAGGGGTGAAATCCCTTATAAATAATAAACAAACATATCATATCCCCTACTATGGGCCAGTAGTCAGAGCGTAATCCTAACTAGTGAAGCAATCACTCTCAGAAAATTCACCCGCTATGTTAGGTTTCCATGTCAAGAGTATAAAAAGGGGTGATCCAAATGATGCCAAAAGAGCATCCAATCACAAGAACAAATATCATATATAATAATCCACACAACATTAACCACCCCAAGTCACCCTGAAGATCAATCTCTTTCCATGAACAAATAGATCTCAAAGGAGTCCACACCGAGGATCTCCCATTTCACTCAAAGTAAATGGGTCATGAGGAGTCCACAACGTGGAAATAGCACCCATTTACATAATGTATCATGAGGATTCCATAATGATAACATCCCATCCATTATATATAAATAAGGAAGGGATATTATCCAACGATGGTTTTCATGATAAAAATTTTCACCACTTTCACAAAAGTGCCAAACGGACCTCAAGCTTCCTTTATCCAAGAATCAAAATCAACTTTACAAAAAGGTGAAAAAAATAGTTTTCTAGTTCAAAACCATTTATAATAATATCATTTAATTACTTATGCCACATGTGAAAACCAAAACCATTTTAATCAAAGTTCCAATTTGGCCACACAACATCATCACATGCCATTCCATTTTTGAAGAACCAAACTCACTCCACTTTCATGTCCAAAATAATTTACAAATCCATTTGAGAAACCAAAACCCAACATTTATATGTTAAAAAAACATTTATAAAGCTAAAACATGCTTTAAAATCCAAAAATAACATGAAAATCCAACCAGAAATTTTATCAAACACTTGGTGTTTATCACATAACAAAACAATGGAATATACTTAAAAACCCATTCAAAACAACTCATTCAACATAAAAAATGATTGAAAATATTACAAATCAATATTTAACATGTAATTAAAGTGATAAAATCATTAAACTAATTGTTCTTAGATTTCAAGGCAAATAAAAAAGGGAAACCTACCTCAATCTCATGGCACTTCTACAACGCACACCCAAAACAAACTTGTGAATAATCAAGGAAGAAAGAATATACAATATGAACCTTAAACACAAAAACCCCCAACATAAACCAAAGGAAACATGAAAAATAGGTCCACAAGACCATGTAAGAAGAATAAATGAATATATAAATGGAGGGAGAATAAAGCGTAAGAAGATAAGAGATGATTATCATGAAGATCTATCCCAAAACCTTGAAGAAACCCTAGATCCACACCCTGGGAGTGGATTATAATCTTGGAGAATAATGGGGGATCCCCTTATGCGTTGCACAAACTTGGAGGATAGGAAATGGGCGTTTTGGGGTTAAATCCTAAAGCAGGTAGAAATGGAATTTCACAATTTTTAAGATCTAGGAACTTTTCCCAGTTTGGCCACACGGTTTGGTAAACCATGTGCCAACCATGTAATATGGCTGAACCAAGATACATAGGATTCCCATAAACTTGTTTCATAGTATGAAAAATCATGTGCAAGTCGTGTGAAAAACCACAAACACCAACCCAAATGCCGCATGGTTTTCTGGGCTATGTCATATGGTTTCCTCTAACCGTGGTCCAACCATGCACCACCTGCTATCAAGACCAAAAACACAATTTTTCACAAACAAAAAAACTTGTGAAACTAATTAATTGACACAAGATCAAGGATAAACAAATAATCACCTAAAAATTTAAAACCCATCACACCTGGAACTTGAGTGGAAAACCAAGATCCAAATATGAATTGGAACAGAGGGTAAAAACAGAAACCTTGGTGTGAAATTCTCCACACCATAACGCTTTCCATCCCTAGAAAGCCACACCATTCTATAGTTTACTGATAAAGAGAAAATGACCCACAAAAATACATGATTCAACATCTCAAATAAAGAACTTCACTAAACATAACATACGCCTTTTATCCAAAATAATCCAACGATCCAAAACCACTTCCCAAAACATGATGGAAGCTTGAACCACATTTTTCAAAAAAAACTAATGCTCCCTCAAATGGAGGGGAAATAAAATTTTAAAAAATCTTAAAGAAACCATGTACCAATATACCATAACTGGAAACCAAACCAAATTACCAACATGGTAGGCCATAATGGGCTCCCCACCATTAGAAAATAACTAACACTGATCAATTTTAGAAGAAACCTCAATGAGACCCATGGTGGATCACCCCACCAATTTAAACTTTCATTCTATTTCCCAAAAAAAACCTTGTTTATAACCCCCACCATAAGGGGGAAATATGATGAAAAAAACTCTAACCCATGCAATGGGCCAAAACCAAAACTAACCCATGAAAGATATTTTCAAAAGGACAACAAAACAAAGATCCTTACCTGAAGAGGCACTACCATATGAATTCCCAATAAAATGATACCACCATGACTTCTTATAATCAAATAGTATCTTTAAAATCACAATAACCCTAATGAGGAATTGAGGTCTCTAAAACTATTTCCACAATATGGGACCTTCTAGGGAAAAAAAGTTGCATAATAATGCTTAAACTAACTGTGTTTCCCACACTGAAGACAAAAGCTAGGCCAAGGTCCCTGACACCCCTGATTCTTGACTATACATGAAATTCACTTCGGGGCCTATGGATGGAGCCCTAATGTTTGAAGCGTATAATACCTCACAACAGGAATTTGATAATCCTTGATTCAGGACATCTTCTTTCCACTAAAACAAGGAATCAAAAAATACGCACTCGATATTTTCAAATTCAGATGAGAAATGACTAAAACAAATAATGTGTGGAACACACCTACACATAGAATGGGAAGATTCCCTAATCCCCCAAATGAAAACATGATTTAGTCATAACAGAATCTCTTAGGAGACCCACAACATTCACTTTTGGAATTTAAATAGACTGAAACATTGAAAAACACCATTGAACACAGTCGTTATAATGAGAAGAGCACACAAAAAAGGGAATTTCAACTGATCCCATAACAACACACTATTCATACAAACAAGACCCACATCACTTCCTGAAAATACCCTAATAGAACTATTTCAAGTGTCCTAAGAATCCACAAGTATGACAGGTCTTCGGAGCATTCATAAATGATTAATTCTTATGATCTGTATTACCATACTAATGAAACAACATGATCCTGATCTTAGAATAAGATGAAAAAAGATCAAGAGGTATTTTAATACCATTACCAGCACCAACCACTTCAGGATGATTCCCAATATATTTACTATAATTCCCTTCACCACTTCAAGAGATCGGAGGAAGAAAAACTTCCCTAATCACTCCTGCTAATATAGCCTCAACACGAATAGGTTTCCTCACCGCATCAGAAAAAAAGGCTAAGCCAACCTCTGACACCTTTTACTGTAGATCAGGATGAAGATCACTCTCAGAACGTCAATATGTCATGGAATCTTCTATACCCAAATCCAGAAGATAAGGAACTAGATCCAAAAAATGAAAAAAATAATTTAGCACTGAACCATCACCTTTTTGAATAACATACATCCCTATCCCCTTCCTCACCTTCACTATCTCATAGAAATATTGATGGATGAACAAAGCCTTGAACAACTCCCAGGTAAGATCTTCTTGAGTCTTGGTTTGTGAAACTGACTTCCCCCACTTCCAGGTAGGACCTTAAAGCATAAAGGTAGAAAACATTAACTTTAACGACTTAATAAAGTAAACCGAAGATCATTTCTATTTTCCGCATCCAGTATTCCTCTTTGAGAGGATCCACTTGACCATAAAAGGGAAGAGGATTCAAATTTTTAAACTCATGAAGTAAATCCTTAGGATGATTAAATGGAGGGCCTAAAAATAGGGAACCACCCATAGTTTCCCCATGAACATCCATCGAATATTTGTGGGTAAAACACTAAACAATAAGAAATACAAGATCTCAATCAAACCTAACTCATCAACAAGATTTCTCAACTCAAACGACTCATAGGAAACATTCTCAAAAATGTAGGGAAAATAGGACACATGAGCATTAGCTATCAAAACATAACAAATTTCCTAATAAAAATTTTTATAAAGGAAACAAATTTGGTCGGTTCCACACTCACAAATGATACTCTCTAGAGATTAACACATGTACATTCTTATGCGACCCAAGGCACCCATCAACTCATGATAATCTAGGAACTCATCCACCCATGACATAATACATTCACTTTTATGTACATATCTATGCATGTGAACACCCATAAAGATACCATAGTTCAAAACAAAATATTTCATTTTTTAAAACAAAAAATTCCACCCACGTTTTTCACAATTTCAATCCACTTTCCATTTCAACTTTCACAAGACCTTTTTCAAAAGAACGTTATCCCCTAATCTAAAACCATTTTCAAACTCTACACTTCATTCTAATTTGTTTTATTCAAGAATAAAATTCATGTGATTTCCAATCAAAACCAATTTCATTTTTGATCGGAATGGACTATAAGACTTCATTTTTATTATTTTTTATAATCTACCATTCAAGGGGTGAGGTGTAACCCTTACAAGTCCTGAAGGCTTAGAGACAATTACATGACACATAGGTATTGTAGGGAATCACCTAGGCAAGACAACTTGGAACTTCTCCTCCTTAGAACATGTCATGAATCAGCACTCCACCTTCACAAGGCTGGTCAACTAGCTATCTTTTTCAGAGTTTCACAGGCCCAGTACCGATGGAAAATCCATAGCCTATCATTCTTCCAATTTGGTTATCTCTATTCTGGTGAATGTGCCTGCTCTGTATCCTCATTTGTAGCCTTGTCCCTTGTAGTCTTATTGGTATGTCATCATATTCATGTGTCCTGAAGGACTTGGGGTAGCCCGAAGGCCTTGACGTGGCATGAAGGCCTTGAGATACAACTGGAATGAAGTCCTTTGGGTGGCCCGAAAGCCTTGAAGGAAACAAAGACCAAACTGGTGGCCCAGAGGCCCAGATGGATGAATAGTTTTGGATGCTAAAGTACTAAATAGTACCTGCTACAGTGACTTCTATAGTCCCTAGAAATATGTCCCCACTCAGATTTGATCTCGAGTCTCTTGGATGCAATTTCCGAGTCCTCACCAACCATGTTGAGGCTCATGTGAAAAACCAATTTCATTTCTTTCAAAATATTTTGATCATCTCAAAAAATATCATTTCATCAAAAAAATTTATTAAAAACCCATTCCTTCTCATTTAATACAATTTACCCAACAATCTTTAAGAATAAATTTCTAATTTCCAAAATAATAATTTCAATAAACTCTTGGTTTTGAATATATAAATGCAATCTCATTAAACCATCTCTATTTTACCCCAAAGGGTCAATTTATAAAAATTCATTTTTCTAAATACTTTTTCAAAGTAAATTGTGAAAATCCATTTTCTACCTTCCAAAAACCAAAATGTTACCACTTAAATCTGATTTTCAATGTTTTCAAAATAATAGTTCAAAATAATTTTCAGAATCTAGGATGGCCCAAAATAACTCACAAGGTAAAATGAGTGTCGATGGTTGACTTTCCCCCATGTTTGGAAGCCAAATTCCAATCATTTCACCATCACAAAGAGTCTTCTAGGACCATGTCCCCAGATATATATGGATTTCCATGCCATGAGAGATCACTGAGACCATTTTCCCTACTCCCTTTTTGTATCCCTAACAAAAAAAATCAACAAGAACCAAAGGAACCAAACATAACCCAATTTCCCATGGAAACTCATGGTTCGGTCCAAAAGTATTGGTCAGACACTCCTCCAAAATTTCACCCCAAGTTCCAATAGTCCAACTCCATCTACCTTGACATCCCAAATAACAAAGGGTGATCTAAAAGCAAGGTCCTCTAAAGAACCATCCTTCTCTAATACCGTTTTGTCACAAACCTACCCATGTCAACCTTGAACTATTCACCCATGTCAATATGTAGAAAGGCCCGAATGGCATTCCTGATCCCCACAAACAGGAATTTAGTTAGTAGCATCAATAGATTAACCAAAGGTAATGATTTTACCCATATAAATAAATAAACTAAAGAGAATAAATAAATATAATAGACCAACAATTATAGATATCCAAACTTAACATCATTTTATAAGAAAAACTGAAAATAAAAAAAACTGAACTACAAAAACCAACTAAATCCGGACAACCACAACATCTCCATCTAACCCTGAGGGTCACTCTTCGATGATAAGACCGACCACCATCCAGGGAGATCAATACCAAGATGAAACATGCACCAAAATCTAATAATAATAATAATAATAAACTATAGGCATGAGTATTAAAACTCTGTAGGCATACCCAAACAAATCTATTCCCAATACACTTCCATTAAATAAAGAAAAATCTACTTGAAGTTTGAAATATAATATATAAAACTAAGATTTTCTATATATTTCCTCTTTAAAATAAAAACATGGTCTATGTCCATTTTCCATTTAAAATCGCACCCTTCCCCAAGAGGGAACCAGTAACATTTCATAGATAAAGAAAGATGTTTTTATTTAAAAAAGGAAGATAAAGTGTGTAAAAAATTTTCCATGACATTTCCCATAAACCTTTGAAATCCAACACACCACTTGTATACAAGAAGTGAACCACATAACTAAGGCATATAAATGATGATATGATATGGGAAATGGATGTAAGTACTCAAGGATAACCAATTAACTATACATCTCAATCATCTGCTGTAGAAAAATATGTACCAATAGACATGGGAGAACTATGAGCTTTTAAAATAATCCAGAACAGACTATACATCTTGACTCATCTTAGAAAGCATGCCTCACTCGATGACATCAAATTTTACCCACATGATCAATATCACCCTAAATGTCCTAACTGAGGGGAACTATTCCATATCAATATTAAACAAACATATCATATCCCCAGTTACGGGCCACTAATTAGAGCGTAATCCTAACTAGTATAGAAAACATTCATAGAAAATTCTCTAGCATCTCCAAGTTCGCATGTCAATAGTATAAAAAAGGGTTGATCCAACTTATTCCAAATGATCATCCAATCACAAGAACATATATCATATATAATAATCCACAAAATAGGCACCACCCTGAGTCTCTCCAAAGATCAATATCTTTCCATGAACAAATAGATATCAATGGAGTCCACAATAAGGATCTCCCATTCCACTCAAAGTAAATGGGTCATGATGAGTCTATAGTGAGGATATAACACCCATTCAAATAATTGATCATGAGGATTCAACAGCAAGGATATCCCATTCATTAAATATAAACAGGGCTAGGGGATTATCCAAGGAGGGTTTTTATGATAAATATTTTCACCACTTTCACAAAAGTGCCAAATGGGCCTCCACCATCCTTTATCAAAGAATAAAAATCACCTTTCTAAAAATTTAAAAACTCATATTTTTCCATTTCTTAATAATTTATAATAATCCCATTTAAGTACTCGTACCACATGTGCAAACCAAAAACATTTTCATCAAAGTTCCAATTTGGATACACAACATCATCACATGACATTCCATTTTTTAAGGAACAAAACACACACCAATTTCAATTTAAAAACGATTTATAAATCCATATGATAAACCCAAATAAAACATTTAGATTTCACAACAACATTTACAAATCCAAAACATGCTTTACAATCCACAAATCACAAGAAAAATCCAACAGGGTGTTTTATCAAACACTTGGTGTGTATCACATAACAAAATAATGGAATATAATTCAAAACAACCATTAAAGCTCCTAATTTCACATAAATAATTATTCCAAAGATAACACAAAATTATTTAACATATATGTAAGGGGGAAATCATGAAATTAATTATTCTTAAATTTAAAAAGGCATGTTCAAATGGAAACCTACCTCAATCTCATAGCGCTTCAACAACGCACGCCCAAAAAAACCTTAATAAAGATCAAGGAAGTAAGAAAATACAATAGGAGCCTTAAAAACACAAAACCCATAATATAAATCAAGGTAAATGTGAACCCTAGGTCCAAAAAACCATGGGACAAGAGGAACTCAATAGAAAAATGGAGAAAAAATGAAGATAAAGAAGATAAAAGAATATTACCTTAAAGATCTCTCACAAAACCTTAAATAAACCCTATATAAATACCATGGGAGAGGAGGAGAATCATGAAGAAAAAGGGAGGATCCCCCAATTGGACACATGAACCCATAGGGGGAGTAAATGGGTGTTTTAGGGTTAAATTCTGAAGGGGATAGAAATGGAATTTCATAGTTTTTAAGATCTAGGAACTTCACACGGTTTGGCTGCATGGTTTGGTAAACTGTGTGCCAATTGTGTGATATGGTTCTTCCAAGAGACAAATACTTAATACATGATTTACACATAGTTTGAAAAACCATGTGCAATCTGTGCACTAAGCCTCTTACACCAACCCAAATCTCCATGGTTTCCTAGACTAAGCCACATGGTTTCCTATAACTATTCACCACCTACTATCATGTCCAAAAACTCAATTTTACACCAAAAACTACTAGATAAACTAAATAATGTAAATGGTATCAATGATAAAAAAAGAATCACCTCAAAATTTAAAACATTTTACACTTGGACCTCATGATCAAAACTGAGATTCAAAAAATAAACTAGAACAAAGGGTTAAAACAAAAACCCACGTATGACACTTAAAGTTTCTAAGTCACTCCCCCTTGATCCTTTCTTCCTTACTGAGAATTCATTAGATTTGGATTCATGGTGTTCCAAGAATCACCTTATCTTTATTGGTTATGAGGATGAGAAGTATTATAGTGAGTTAAGATATTTGAGAAACATGATATGTATTCCCCATAGCTAACTTAGAAACACTCCAATAATAACATTAGATATGTCCCATCTAATTACAATAGTGTCATACTCTAGGTGGTGTCATAAAATCTGGCTTGATATTCTCTAATGAACCATGTTGAAAACAACCCAGTTTAATTTTGGGTTATAGAGGAAATATAACTAATCCCTTGGTTTGATTCTGAGATTCTCCACCACCTTGTAAGTATATTTCCGTCTTTTTCATGTTCCCAACATTCTAGTTCCCACATGTTCCTATGGAGAAAAACTTACTCCTTCTAGCTATATATTTAGAGATATCTCATTCCACCACTATCACTCCATTAACCATCTCTATATAATCTATAATACAAAAGAAATATATCTTAGAACTGATCTCTAGTCACATCCTAGAATAAAATGTTCATTCTTTCAAGGATGCACTAGTAACTACTTTTATAGAAATGAAAACTAAGTTCATAAACATATATCCATAATCATTCAATGATATAATTTTTTACTTCATGTAGAATAAATCTATCATTCTTGTTATCTAGATTGCATGAGGGTAGAATTTTTTATTGAAAAAAATCATTAAAGACATCCCACATAAGGCCTTGGTCAACTTTAGCTTGGATAACTAAATCTAACAATTGGAATTCAATGTCCTATAGTATATAGGTTTCTAACAGAACCTTTATCTTAGAGGGTGTACCAAGGAAATCAAAAATTTGATTCATTCTATTGAACCACACTTTGTATTTTTCAGGTTATGAATCCCCATAATATATTGATGGATTTAGTTTCTAAACTCATTTGGAGTGATCCACTTATCAATGTTTTCCATTATTCTTTCCTCTATTGATGGAATACAAATTATGAATGATGCTTTGTAAAAGCCCTTAATTCACCTGTAAATCATGTGCAACCATGTTTTATGTGGCCTCTTCTTACAAATTTTTATGATGTCAATCTGGTTCCATTTATCTATATATAGAACAGAAAAATGTGTAGTCATTAATAACTAGAAACTAAAGGCTTTGAATTTTCCAAATCACATAAGCAATAATCATTACAACCAATTTTCAAGAATCAATATAATAAACTACAATCATAAACTTTTTTATAAATTTTCTAACACATTATGAATAATATAGGCCTAGTGGAATATCTTGGTACTAATTCATGATATTCTACACTCATCAGCTAAACCCATTATGATGAGATGAAGACACGCCTAGAAGTTTCTTAGAACACTTTTTGTGCCCATACCACCCTAGTAAATTGAAGTTCAACATAAATATGTTAGCTATGTCTTTTTTATTTTATACATTTCATGTTATCATATTCCTTTATCCTTTCCAATATCCCAAAATATGAATAAAATGATCATGACTAATACCATTTTTAATATCTCACCCCATCCCATTGGATTGAGAGGAGGTAGAGTACCACTGGCCTTGGGAGATATCCCTAAGTCACCAAAGGTTGGAAATAAATTCCATGTTCATAAGAGAACATTAATAGATGATTTTACCTAGATAATTAAAATAATCTATTAAGAAAAAATACAAACAACCAAACCTGTTATATGATGCATGAGAATAAAAAATATAACTCATAGGTGAAACCAAATAAACAAAAATATCAAAGTAACATCTTAAGTAAGATAAATTAACCAAAAAGGACTAAAATATGACATAACACTTTGAAAATGAATTGGAATAATCCCAATAATCACCTAAAATAGATCCATACTCTGACTCCATGTGACCCTCCCATGGTATCAAGATAAATCACTAGTGAAGTAATATACCTTTCCCTTTCTTGTTTCCAGGTAAAAAAAATTAAAAATGTACCAAAATTCCTAAGAAGTGGTTGAGTATACCACTTGAAAGGGAATACCCAGAGACTTCTCAACACATTCCACTATGTCATTAATCAATTAACACATTTTATATAAATTACTTGAAAATAATATAAACAATTTAAACCAATCTGTAAAATAAATCCATGAGAGGAAAAAATAAAATAAAAACTTATTCTCATTTCTTATTACTTTACATAATAATTTCATGTTCACTCACATAGAAACATATAGTCAATCTTGGTGTTTCCCATTTATGGTGGTACATCATGACCATGCTTTGTCCCCAAGAACAAACTCTTACCCAATTATGAAAATTTTCATACCAATTCATTCCACATAAGAAAATCCTTCATTTTATAAACATTTCATCGAATAATTTTCTTACATTAAAGAAAAATCGTAATTTTAAATCATAATTAAAAATTATTAAACAAGTAGGATTTACAAAATTCACCAAATTTCCATATTCCAAAATCATAAACCAAAGTGGAATACTTCAAGAAATCACACAATGTTTTATTTTAAAATATAAGAAAAAAAATTATCAAAACTAACACTTCAAGTTATTGAATATGTGAATATGATAGAGAATCCACCAACCTATCAATAGATGATGAAAATAGAGAACAACACAATGAAAACTCAAGATAATGCCTCAAAATTACTTCCCTTCAATCGATCCAGAAATATCTCATCAAGATACACATTGTAGAATATAAATATATCTATGAAATATTAGATATATGGCTCTAAGAGACACAATAATAATATATCTAGAGAAAATAATCATGAATATGGACTAATCACTGATTATGGATATTCAACACAATTAGATTCCCCAAAATTTTATTGTGAAGTGAAGGTCATCACCAAGGATACCTAGGGATGAAGAGGAGTTTGGAAAACTATTAGAGGAGAAGAAAAATAATAGTTTCAGGGCCTTAAACTAGTTTAATGATTAATTTTTGGAGCATTTAATGCACACTATATGATTAGGATTTGTAGTTTGTCTAATAGTGCACCAATTGTGCACGTGGTATTGGAAATCATCCAGTGAGCCTCACAGTTATGCCATATGGTTTGGAAGACCTTTCACCGAACATGCGATGATACTATCACAAGGTAATACCCTCACATGGTTGCCTCACATAGTTTTAAAAATTGTGTGCCAACTATTCTTTTCTCGCTACCTCCACTCACACGGTCTCTCCTGGTATATGCACGGTATGGAAAAACCTTGATCCAACATTGCTTTTTCCAAAAATCTTTTTCATGGTTTCCTAGAGATAGTGAATAGTTCAACATAACCATGCTCAAACCATAAAACACTGTAATTACTTCTGAAACACTTCAACACCATCTAGAAACAACTGACACTCAACTGAGGACTTTTTACAATGGCCTTTTCTAGAATTATTATCATCTTATATATTCCTTCTGATGAGATCTTTGACTTCTTAAATTATTCTCTTAAATCATCCATCTCTGGGTTCCATCCAATTGAAAGTTTCTTATGCTATTTAAATTCATATTCTAAGTCTTATATCTTTTTTATGTTCTATCAGCTTCCAATATTGATCTTATATCTTCTAATACTGATTTATAAACTCCTAATTCAGATGTCGGACTTGAATAATAACTTGATCAAGATCTTTATTAAGTGAAAAATTAAAGTTTTACAAGTTATAGATATCAATATTGTGAACTTTATCTTATCTTTCTATCTTTTTAATGTTCCAGAAGTGGAATTCACACACTTCATTAAAATTGGTTACATCTGCTTTAATTTTATCTTGTTTATTAATAATACCGTTCATCTAACATGAAACTCAAGTTTATATAGAAATATCTTGAAGATGATATATCTTATAATAAATTTGAGGTATAAATGAAATAATATTATAAATTTTGATCATTTTTTCTACCATGTTCCCTTGCTGATTTTTATTCTACTGCTTCTTGAACTATCCCTAGAAGAGATATCTTCTTAAGAACTATTATATTCATTTTTGGATACGCCATCTTTTGAAGTGTTGTCTGGTAGATCCTTATCTCTAGTTAAAACATTAATAATGTTAATATAGCGTGAATATTTCCCTTATTTATATATTATAATATCAATTCCATTATATTAGTTTTATTTTGGTGTTTTCTCCTTTTCAACATTCATAGAATCTAATGTTTCTTTATAAATAGTTGTATCTTATTTAGACGTTCTCTTTTTTCCCACAACATCATCAGAATTATATTTATTTCATGAATCATTTTCTACTAAACCATAATATTTAGTGGTGCCAAAATATTTTTATGGACTCTTAATAGAAGAGGTACATCATTTTTATTGAGGTGTTAGGGGAGGATTCACTTGAATCATCACTTTAACTTATTATAAAGTATTAACATACTCTTTAGTATAAGGTAAGGGATATTCAAAATCAAAATTACTATTAGTTTTAGACTCTATTAATATTTTCTTCTTTTTTACAATTTTATTTTTCAAGAGATTAATTATCCTTTTAGTAATCCATTAAACTTATCCAATAGATTCTTTGGTGGTAATCAGAGGTGGTACATCCTAAGAATCTTTAACATTTAATGAATGTGTCTTTTTTTTCTTCTCAACTTCCTTCAATTTAAATTCATTTTATATCAAGTATTTAACATCTGCCTTTCATTAACTAAAGGTTGTATATCTAGATTTTATCTTCACTTTATTTTTAAAAATTTATTTAGCCTTATTTTCCCAAACCTCACTATAATTTTCCACAATCGTTCCCAATTATTAATTCATTTTATCCTTTTGAAAAATTGTTTTACTCTTTTTTTAGTTTCCTAGTGGACCATGCGGTCACAACTAGGGGTAAATCAGGTGTCAACCAATTTTTCCAAATTATAATTCCTTCAATAAACCTTTTAAACCCCTTTGGACTTGAAACCTTGATATTGATTGATATAGATGAATATTTTTTAAATTTAACATAGAAAACACCTAATGAAATGAAAATATTATAAGTGAAGTGGAACATTTATTTTTACAAGGTATGACCCCTCCTAAGAGTCCTACTCTAACTACACTTAGTATTTCTAAGTGATAGATTCTTCATTAAAATTGAATCACTATTATACAAGTGGAGTTGGCCAGGTATCATCCTGAAAACAAGTTCAATATGTTACATAGGTGTAATCACAATATTATATATCTAAAATTACACTATATTACATATGTAGGCATGGATTACTCCAGGAGGTTATTTATAATCACATCCCATGAGTTCTTTTACAACTTCCCCCTCTTGAAGTAGATCTTATCTATGCACTGGGTGGGTCAAAACATAATATTAGATATATTTCTTCACCTAATAAATAATTTTATTACTAGAATGTATTCAAACAAAGCACATGAAACTTTGACTTTGAATATATAAAGATTCTAGTTTTTATAGAATTTTTTTCTTCCAACTCACGACAGTTCTCAAATACTAAAAGGCTCAACCCTAAATATAAAGAAATAAATTATAGGTCAGCCTCTACTATTTTATTAATTTTTCTATTAAAATTTTATGTTTATGTATATTTATAATAAAATTAACACAACCTCAACTTTATCTTCTCAGATGTTTTATCACTCGAGCTACTTGTTTTTACCTTTCTCGAGAGTTCAGGTTCCCTTGGATGACTTGGTAGCTCCTCCTTATTATTCTTCAAGTCTTGAAAGGTTACATAGGTTTTGTTCAATTTTATTTTTCTTCCTTTCTATAGTATACAATATCGTCCTCCTCCTTCTTCAAGAGATTTTTTTCTTCTTATTTTCTCTCAAAATCTACACACACCACACTAAGATGCTTAAACTCTTTATTTTGATGTATAGATTCACAGATGCTTAGACTATTCTCTATTAAATATCCATGATCTCATATACATAGGGTTATTATTTAATGCATTATTTTATTTTCATATATCATAAATTTCATCTCAAGGGTAAAAATTGGTTGTCATCACAAGGTTACCATTATTGAATACACATTCTGAGTTCCCATGTATTTATATTCATTTCTTTTTCAACACAAATAGTATTCCAAGAATACTATAACACCATAATAATTTATAATATATTTATATTTAAATATATTTTATTTCTTTCATATCTTTTTTTATGCACAACCTCATGTTTAAATGAACTATGATATGATATTAAAATAGTATTATTTAAACATGATCGATATAACCTAGTCATTAATTAAGTAGGTGTGAATATTATTTAAGAATTTATGAAATATATATAAATTCACTAATCAATATAAATTTATTTACATATTATTAATAAATAAGAACTCAACTTTAATAAATATATTTTATTCTACAAAGAAATATGTTTGCTTCAAAAATGATTTTTATTTATTTCTTTTATAAAAAAATATTATAATTATTTTTTTGAAATTTTAAAAATTATATTTTATAAAATGAAAATCATTTTTAACATGAGCCTATAAATATTATCTTAGGGTGAAATTTTGTTATTTTTATAAAATATTGATTTTTCAATGAATAGTGAAAAATACATATTTTTGGTAAAAATTCCACTTCTTTTTAATAAATTAAGTAATTTAAATGTCAAATTATTATTTAAAATGGTTTAAAAGTTACATGAGTATTATTTATTAAGCTTTTATCCCATTAATTACTTTTAAATTATTATTAATACTATATTTTATTATAATTTTTTTTAGGTTTTAAGACATTTTTTTTCTGAATACTATTTTAAAGGGAATAATGTTTCTCCATTTTAACTAATTAAAATAACCACCAATGAAGAATGAATTAAATTAAATTAAAATATTATATATAGATAAATATTCATTTTTATTCATTAAATTATGATTACTTGTCATATATTTTTTATAAGATCATCATATGCTTGAAAATGCATTTCTTGAAAACCAGTTTTTTTACACACCTGTGGATTTAATTTTAAATTAAATTATTCCAATTCAATAAATTGAATTTGATAAAATGGAATCCATATTTGGACTAAGAATACTTTATATTATATAATAATTCAAACTTATTTTTTGTTCATAATTAATAGTAAAAACAGTAAAACAAATTGATACTGTGGTAAAATATTAAAAGGGTAAAAGTGAGTTACCTTAGTGGTAAAGAGGATAATATGTTTATAACATATTTATTTTGAATTATAGAGGTGTTTCGTGGCCTTATATATATCTTAAAATCCTTTATTTTTTTATTTTTTATGCACTTTTCTTGATGTTGACGTCAAATTATTCAATAGTTTTGGGTATTTATAAGAATTCCACTCATCATTTTTTATAAAAGGGATCCCCATATCCTCTCTTTTCCACACTTCCAAAATCCATGATTTCGGGTATTCACTCCCCAAATAAATTCAATAATTCTATCCAATCATCCTATAAACCTTGGTTTGATTATAAATCCAATCTATAAAGGCTTTAGGCATAATCCTATAGAGGTGGCCCGAAGAATATGTATTAGTCTTCATTGAGCTCCTTCTTTTTTCTTTTTCTTTTTCCACCTTCAATTATTTCATAAAAATTAAGATATAATAAAAAAAATTAAATCCTATATATTGATATTTTATTATGATGATTTCATAATATTCATTCATCTCTTCTTCCATAAAATGAGAAATAAAACCATCATACGTGTGTATGGTGGATTATCGCCACGAAAACTAATGACATTAAATTTACATCATCACCTATCATGGATATTCATAATGATATATTTAATGATTACATATCATATTCATTAAATAATAATAATTTAGGAATATTAATATATTGTATAATTTCGTACCTTACCCTCCTTTGAAAAATGATAACATTGGTTGTGTGTACGCATACTACCACCTTACAAAGCGATGAAATTCATTTTTTTATTACTACATCACATAGATGGTATATGTAATTTTATTTAAAGAAATAATATGTTATTTTTGACATTATTATGATTATATAAAGATAAAATATCATTTAAATTCTTTCAATCCTGATCATTAAAAAATGGAAATGTTAAACATGCATATATATGATCTATTATCTCCATGATTGAAATGTAGTTCATTTTTTATAACCATAACTCAGGGTTATTTTTAATATTATAATTTATGTATAAAAATTATAGTTATGTTATGATTATTTATCTATAGATGATGGAATAATGAGACTATAACGACCCGAACTTTTATAAATAAAATTTCCTTTATGGTTTAAAGTAAATGTCATATTATGTATTATGGTTATAGAAAACATGTGAACTTATTTAGATTTATTATATAAAATCAGATTTAAAATACCATAAATAAATTTTACCATTGAAAATATATATATTGAATAGTGATCACACGATTAGTATACATAAAATATTTTAACAAATCTAATTGAAACCGACAAAAGAAATTATGGCCTCAACTAGTAGGGTTATTCCCTATAAATCCCATTTATCAAATATTCATAGGGAGATAAAATCACTGGTCTTTTTCCTTGACCAAGAAAAAAATGAGATACAATAACTTAAGCATGATAAAACTATTTTCAGGAGAAGTTCGAGCTTATCTATATCACGATCCAAACCATGTGCATCAAACCATCCCATGAAAGTCTCACTTTCATTAACCTTAATCTTAGGGATTTTTTTGGTGTATTAAAGTGATATGACTCAAGACCATAATAATATGAATATATATTTTATTTTAAATATAATAATTTTCAAATTTTCTTCTTATCATTACATTATAAATGATTTTTATTTTTATACATTAAAACTCATGTTATACTTTTAATTAGTATTCAATTTCCATTAAGACCTTTATTTTGATGAATTAATGGTTTTATAAAATAAATAATATTTTAATTAAATATTTTTATTAAATATTTTTTCAAAATATAAGTGATCATATAATTTTGATGAAGTGAAATGTAATTTTTATAAGGGTACAAAAACTGTTATTGTAAAAAACCAGCATTTCAAAAAAAATATCTATTTTTATTTTAAAACTAAAAGTAAACATATTTATGAAATTATTTTGATAAAATAAATTTTATTTTTTTAGTCATAACATTTAAATTATCCAACGGTTAATTTTTCACAAGTTTCTATGATAGTAAATGTTTTGTGTAAAAATTAAATATTGTATAAATATACGGTGTGTATTATGACAATATAATGACTGAAAAGTGATGTAATAAATACTATAAAAAGTATCCATGTAAAAATATATGATTTTCCTTTAAAATAATTTTATTTTATGTTTATTTTATTAATTTTATAAATCCTTTATCCTCCAAAACCATTAAAATATTTTATGGTTTGAAAATCATTTCATTAATAGTATGACTCACTTCCACTTCAGAAAGGGTATTATTTTATTAATTTTGGAGCTTGGATTTAAAAAAGAATGAAAAACTCCCCTTAGGTAGAAATGATGGGTAAAAACTATGGGAAGGTTTGTGTTTTTTTATTTTACTATTTAGAGTCTAAAACCCATGTTTGAGAATTAATATAGAATTCCCCAATCATTTCCTATATAAACCAACCTAAGATCCAATTTTCTTCACTAAAAATATATTGATCAGATCCATACTCTTCCCTCTTTTCTCAAGAGTCCTCCTTAGGTTCCCCCGAGATCTAAATAATCTCCTCCCAATCATTTGGGGTCTCACTCTCAAGGTAAGGAATCATTTCCTTCTCCTCTTTATTCAAGTTTCATTATTATCATATGCCTTTTATATCCAATTACTAATGTTGGGATATGTTTTTTCATATCTCTATTATTGTACATTTTATTAGAAAATTATGATATACCCCTTTCTATCTCATCATCCCATTTTATTAAACTTTAAGTAATGTCATTATGCTGTATAAATTTCACTATGATTTTTTATGCCAAACAATTGTGTAGTGAATACTCATGCCCATTTTTTATCTAGGTTGTTCAACTTTATGTACTTATAGTTCCTTATTGGGGACTTACAGGTATTTATTACACACTCCTTGATTATGGAATAAAATGTAATGATAAATTATTCCATTTTTTATGATCTAGGTGGCACACTTAAGCATGAGAATGAAATGAAAATGACTGGTGCACCTAGAAATATATAGTGCTCCAACGCATTGAGTAATGTTTTAGTCTCATGATAAATCACTCAATGGATTAAGGAGTGAACCTAATCCATCACAAGACTTTTTCTATCATTATTTCCTGGAATTTATCATTAAAATATGTTTATGATGCAGTGTTTTAAGTTATTTCCATATTTCCCATGTTGCCTTAATAATTATCATGGTATATCATGTCTCGTTGTTCATATTTATGATTATCACTCCTTTTATGCACCATTAATATTCATATTCTATAAGATGTATTACCTTATTCATTTTATTCCATATTTATTCATTTATTTCTTTTTATAACTCACCCATTTCTTATGTTTTCCCTAGGTTATCCCAAATAGTTTTAAGTACTATCATGTTATGGTTGTTTTCAATAAAGATGTTATTTTTCTTGTTTTAAGTTATTATGTAATGTACCTAATTCCCAATGATACAATAATTTTCAGTATTCTAGGTATTATTATGTGTGATCTTATGTAATAAATCATGAATTAATGTGTAATAAAGATAATAGTTTTTATGGTTGGTATCAAAGGATAATTTTAGTTATTTTTGGAATTAGGATTATAAAACTCTAGTGAAAGCCTTAGGTATAAGACTAAGTATAAGATAACATACATAAATTTTTTTGACTATAATTTAAGTGGTTTATTAAGAAAATGTGTCCCTTTATAGATTCTACAAGTGTATGTGTCTCTGGAATAGATGTAGATAGGGGTAAAACCCGAAAACACCACATTGAGCTAGACTTGGTTGAGAACTGGTGCACGATAATTGGATTTTCTACACACCTAGTTATACACTCCTAGGGGATATTATTTTTCTAATTAATAATCTCATTATGAACCATTATTAAGGGAACAAAAATACCCATTAGAATATATGTTATAAAATATATCATGGATAACATAGATTGAAACCTATATATTCATAAGTTAAATAATTACATGTAATTTATAAGTTATCTCTTTAATGTCATATGATTCTTGTTTATGTGTTTAATAGTTTAAAAATATGCATCCCTAATTTTTCCTTTATTCTATCCAATGGCTGGAAATTGGAGTAATTGGGTAAACAACCAATGTGATGGGAAATGTGATGAATTCCCCAATGAGATGTCCAACCCAATAGGAGTGAGAATTAGAAAATTTGTGATGATACATTATTAGTTGAGTCAGGTTTTGAATAGAAATATGAATCATGTGGAGTACCAAAATCCACCTAAGAAATAACAAGCTGTAATCAATAATTTCATATATAAAATGCCTCTGAATATTAATGGATCATCTGATACCATAATCATGGAATAATGGATCAACTCCATTAAGGATATATTCTCTATCCTTCAATGTTATGAGAAAGAGAGAAGGTTATACTGGTTGTTTATCATATAGTGTGATAATAAGATCAGTGGTGTACATTGATCAAGAATGTGAATCCTTTGGAAGAGATCTAAGTGATGGGGTGGAAGGAATTTCAAAAAATATTTTTCGATAAATATTTTCCTCGCACCCTCCGTATTAAAATGGAAAGGGATTTAATTTCCCTTAATAAAAAAGATGACAAATATATAGGGTTGTTAGAGGAAAACATCACAATAATTTTATGATAAAACTTTATCTTTGTTGTTACCCCAAAATTTAAGGTTGACTGCTTCTTTGGTGGGATAAAACTCAGTCTATGAAAATCCCTAGAAATCTAAGACTTTGATAGCTATGCGGAAATTTTCTGATGTTCCATCAAGGTCGAAATGGATATTGGTGGATCTCAAAGGTATCATGGGGATTAGAAGAAAAAAGTGCATTTTAATTCTACAAGTTAGAGGGATAAATCTAATGGTGCCAAGAAATTTCAACATCCCACTTTTCAATGGTATGGAAAGAAGAGCCTCAGAAATTGCCTAAGGAATGTGAGGAAATTCTTTAGGTATAGGATAAAGGATAACTAGCTAGAAATTATTGATGGGAGAAACATACTAATTGGATGGAGGAAAGGAATTTTCGAATCAAATCTTAGTGAATTTTTCATTGTTTCAACTATAAGGATCAATGACACTTTTCAAACCAATTCACTAAGCCAAGGGTTTTCAGAGACAGCTAACAACCTCCAAGGAATCAAAGGTGATATTTTTCCAACATAACCATTGAGGTGGATCCCAAAAATGAATTAGTGATAAGTATGCCATTTATTCATTAAAGAATAGAGAAAATAATTTTTGATTCTAGTTCTACACATTCCTTCATATCATGAAAGTTTATAAAATAGGTAAATCATTACATATCGAGTATATAAATCCTCATTTGTAAAAAAATGTGGGATTAATTTCCCACTGAACCTTGTGATACTACCTTTAGTGTAATCTGATGAAATTATGAGTATGGAATGGATTTACTTATATAGATCCAACATAAATTTATGCGAGAAGGAAATCACTCTCTGTATCACAAATCGGCCCCAAAATCTATAAAAGTGCAATGGGGAGGATTAATATTATTTACCCCCAACATCAAAATCAGGGATATTATTTCCCTGTGAGAAAGAATATCTAGTACAAATGATTGAGTATAAGTAAATGATCATCCTTGAATACATTCCCATTGTTAGGGAATACACTGATGTGTTTTCCTAAGAATTGTCCAGTCTTCCTCCTAGCCAAGAGGCTGAATTTTCAATCGAGATTATACTTGTGGTGTTACCATTATCCAAGACTCTGTATATAATATTTTTTTGGAACTTGAGGAGCTAAATAAATAATAATTTTATAATCTAGATAAAGTTTTCATATGCCCAAGTGCTTCACCTTTGGTTTCACTGTTTCTCTTTCCCAAGAAGAAGGGTGAGTCTATGATCCTTTACATAGATTATTGTGATCTATACAAGATCATAATAAAGAAAAAACATCTTATACCATGTATTGATGAATTTTTCGATTAGCTACATGAAGCAAAATACTTCTCAAATGTGGATCTTTGGTTAGGGTTTTACCAAGTTAGGGTGAATAAGGATGATATCCACAACACAACTTTTTGTACCAGGTATGGGCACTATGATATCATAGTAATATCATTCACACACTAATAATCTTGAAATATTCATAGAATTGATGAATATAGTATTTAGGGATTAGCTTAGAAAATTTTTGGTATTCATTAAAGATGATATTATAATATTCACTAAAAGTAAAGAGGGGTATGAGAAGAATATAAGAATTTTTCTAAAGACCTTAAGAAAGGAGAATATTCTTGCCAAGTATAGAAAATGTGAGTTATGTTTGAAGGAAGTCTCATTCTTGGTTAATATTATCATATGAAATGGGATATCTATGGACTATTCAAAAACATATGAAATTGAAGGATGGTTGATTCCATAATTTGTGACATATATCTATAGTTTCCTTGGATTATCGAGGTACTATATTTAATTTGTCAGAAATTTACTGTGATTTTCAAACCCTTTAACAAAGATAAATCTAAATGGAGTCAAGTTTTATTTTAATGATGAATTTGAAGATAATTTAAAGGATTTGAAAAATAGTCTTATCACTACCCCGATACTCACACTACCCATAAGTGGAGAATATTTCATAGTATTTAGAGATGCTTTCAAGAAGGTATTATGTTGTGTGTTAATACAGGATGACAAAGTGATAGTCTATGACTTAAGGCAGTTGAAGGTTCTCAAATAGAACTACCTAAAAAATGATCAATAGTTAGCTACATAGATCATCGCTTTGAAAATATGGAACCATTATCTCTTTGGTGAGAAGTTTGAAATATATATGGATCACAAAATCCTCAAGTATATATTCACATAGAAAGAGCTGAATATGAACCAATAAAGGTGGTTAGATCTGATCAAGGACTGTGAATGCTCAATTAACTACCATTATGGGAAATCGAATAAAGTGGAATATTCTCTATATAGAAAGTATCCAGAAATTTTATCATTTATGAGAATTGAGAAGGATCCAATCTTCTTATACATGAAAAGGATAGATAGGGGAATCAAAAAGGAAGGAACAACATCAATCCTTTAACCAATTATTTCTCAATCATCCCTTATAGAGAGGATAAATTATTCTCAAAGAGTTGATGTGGGAATTCATAATAAAGTGGAAGCTAAAAGAAAATGTAAATCCTCAGAGTTAAATGATAATGAATACGGTGTTGTGAGATTTGGGTCAAGACTATATGTACCATCAAATCCTAAATAAAAGAAAGATAGGTTGGATTTTGCACATAGATGTAGCTTCTCTATCCATCTTGAAATCAAAAATGTGTATTGGGATATCTAAGAGAACTATTAGTTGGATAATATGAATAATGAGATTGTAGAATATACATCAATATGTCTTGTATGTCAGCAAGTGAAGGAAAAAAGGAAAAAATCTAAGGGGATGATGTAACCATTACCCATACCTACATGGAAATAGAAAAACAACACCATGGAATATTTAACTAGTATTTAAAAGAAATCAAGAGTAAATAATTCTCTATGGGTTGTGGTGGGTCTTCTTATAAAGACATCTCACTTCATTGAAATTTGAGAGGACTTATCACTCGATAAACTTACATGGATATACATTAGAGTAGTGGTGAGGCTACATGGAACACCACTATTGATTGTATCTTAACGAGATCCAATATTTTCCTTTAATTTCTAGAAGAGTCTCCAACTTTCTCTAAATACTAATTTGAAATTCATCACAGCTTATCACCCCCAAAATATTGGCCAATATGAGTGGACTATTCAGACACTCAGGGATATGTTGAGGGCTTTCTCAATTGACTTCAAAGGAGGATGGTACCCACATCTTCCTCTGGTTGAGTTATCATAAAATAAAAGTTTCCACTCATGCATCCAAATGGATCCCAATAAATACCTTTATGGGAAGAAGTGAAGAACACCTTAATGTTAGGATGAATTTAGGGAAAGGAAACAGATAGTTCTAGAAATGGTTGAGGAAATGGTGTAAAATATTAAGACCATTCGGTAGCACATCAAGGCTGCTCAAAGTCAAAAAAAAGAGTTATGATTTCAATCATAGATGAGACCTAGAGTTTTTGGTTGGAAACATGGTATTCCACCACATATACCCATGGAATAATTTCATGATATTTGGGAATAAAGGATATCTTAGTCTAGGATACATTGGTTCCTTTGAGATCCTTGATCGCATTAGAGTAGTGGCCTATCGACTAGAACTCCTACCTAACCTATCTCAAGTACATGACGTATTCCCTATATCCCTCTTGAGTAATTACATACCAGACCCCTCACATGTACTTAATCTAGAGGTAGTACCATTGGAGATTGACCTTTCCCATGATGAGTAGTCAGTGAAGATATTAGATCATAAAGACAAAGTTAAACAAATTAAGACAATGCTCCTAGTCAAAGTGCTATGGAGAAACCAAAAGTTTATATAAGAGATGTGGAACCAGAGGAAGTGATGAAACAAAATTACCCTCGTCTATTTTGGTGTGTGAAATGAAAAATTTGAGGGTTAAATTTATGAAAAGGGAAGATGTAAGGTCCTGAAATTTTATAAATAAAATTCCATTTGTGGTTTAAATTAAATTTCTTATTATGTTTTATTGTTATCGAAAAAAATTCACTTCTTTAGTTTTATTATATCCTATAGTATTGAACATACTATTAATCATATTTACCATTGATAATATAGCCATTGAATAGTGATTACATGATTAGTATAAATATAGGGTTTTAACAAATCCAATTGACATAGACAAAAGAAGTGATGATCTCAACCTGTAGGATCGTACCCTAAGAAGCTCATTTATCAGAGCTTCTGAGGGAGACAGAATCACTGGTATTTTTCCATAACTAAGACCAAGATGAGATCCAATAACTTAAGCATGATAAAATTCATTTACATGATAACTTCAAGCTCATCGAGATCCCGGCCCAAACCATATATGTGGAACCACCCCATGAAAGTCTCATAGTCGTGCACCTTACCCTTAGGGATTTTGCTAGTGTATTAAATAGAAATTTATCAAGACCGTAATAATATGAATATGTATGTTTTATTTTTAATATAATAATTTCCATATTTTCTTCTTATTATTACTTTATAAATGATTTTTATTTTTATATAATAAAACACAAATTTTATTTTTAATTAGTATTTGATTTTAATTAAGATGTTTATATCGTTGAATTAATGGAATTTTTTAATATATATTATTTTAATAAATATTATTATTAATTAATTTTTATTAAATATAATGATCATATAATTTTTATGAAGTCAAATGTAATTTTTATAAGGCTTCGAAAACTGTTATTGTCAAAAAAACCTAGAATTTCTCAATAAATGTTTATTATTATTTTAAAATTAAAAATACCCATGTTTAGAAAATTATTTTGATAAAATGAATATTATTTTTTGAATTAGAACATCAAAAGTATCCAATGGTGAATCTTTCATAATTTTTTGGGACACTCAAATTTTTATGTAAAAATTAAATATAGTATAAATATATGGGGTGTATTATGACATCATATTGACTGAAAAGTGATATAATAAATACTCTAAAGCGTAACATCCCGACCCTGATCACCTCTAAGCCAGTGGTCGGATCAGTGGGTGACATGACCTCATGTACATCTCCCCAAACCCCAAAGGCTGCTAACTAGCACCGAGGGTCTTTTTCATGTCTGTAGGGGAGAATATGCCCTCATAGGTAATAGGTATTATCACAGAGGAAGTAAACCAAAATTAATAATAAATAGGGGAGGAATATAAATGAATAAACTGCAACAGAATCAATATGGATAATCCAAAAAAAAAAAAATCAAGTGTGTAAGATCACAAAATAATGTCATGTTATGATGTATGTCTAAACTAAAAGCACAGAAAATAGAAACCCAAGCATACTATCAACTAAAAAGAAAAGAAAAAATTTGTGACAACAGTATCACGATAAATTTTTGGTCCTCTTCCCCATTATCCATCCTATGAAACAGGAAACAATCAATCATTGGAAGTAAGTTGCTTCCCTTTGTCAATACCTGCAATAATATGATCTACTCAGGTGTCAATGATGCCTGAGAAGGGTGTGATATAAAATCTCAGTAGGACGGCACCCACGTTGTCTAAAAAATTTGATTTATTTCAGTAAATAAACACAGTGTGTCATTATATAATAAATTAATACAATTAATTAAGCGTAATAAAAAAATAACTCGTCCAGGTTCCCAACGTCACCTGTCCTTAATCACTTACTTCGGCCTAAGCCTGGAGTCTGAAGTAAGTACCTGTAAGTATAATGCACATGTAAATATATATAAACCTATAATGAAAGGTAAACAAGGAAGAGGTACACCCCCAAGATTTTGCTTTAACTTGGGGTCTAAGTCATGTGTCACAGGTGTGCTTAATCATACTAGAAAAAATATCACAAATATCAAGAGACACAAAGAGGAATTATTATATATCTTCAACGCATCATTATTAAGGTTCAAGTTGAGAGTTAGAGTCTGATCTTATCATGAAGGTATCTCTATAGATCATCTTTGAATTTATCCAATACCATCGAGCCTATCCAAGGAAATATTTTGAAAGACCAAGTATCGCCTGAGGCATGGCTTTTCTATGAGTCTGTTCCAATCTATCAAAAGGGTGTCGATCATCATTCGAGGCTGGCTTAGCCACATTTCAAATGGATCCTTCCTCGATGGGACCTTTTGGAACCGGTGTCACTCATAAGTATTAGAAAGCTCGGGGAAGTCTCGGTCTGGTAAAGCCAAAGACATCGGCCCTGACACATAGTGGTAACCAGTCAGGAACAGAGGGTCAAAGCGTGGCCCTTAATATGGGGCCTACATTTTTTCCCTAGCCTGAATTTAACTAAAATTTCATAGAAGTAGATTTTACATTGCATGCATATGTAATTCTAGTTTGAAATCTAAGCAGATACACCCCTACAACACAAAGTATTAATTTAAAATTCCATCATAAAAACTAAACGAGGCAACATACCATATCATCATAAGCAGATAAATTCACTTTTAAATAAATAAATAATTTTACACAAAAAACTACTAAATATCCAATAATTCAAGGTTCATAATTAATCTAAATTAATTATTTAAATTAACCACAACAAAAAGGGGTTGTGCAACACATCTAGTTAATTAAATTAAATTCCCCAGCTAATGGAATTTATACCAACCACATCGGCACACCCAAAGGGGTGTCCGACCACATTTAAAAAATTTAAACAATTAAATTTATAATAAATAGGGGTGAAACAATTAAGTATAATAATTAAATTGAAATGATTGGGTGAATTTACACAACGTCGGTAGGCACCGACGAACGGCACAACCGTGCATTTTTTATAAATCGCAACGAAACAGAGGGGAAGAGAGTAGACACCCTACCTTATGGTCATAGATGATCCTACAACCTGTGGTAGGATTTGATTTGACCTAAAACAGAAGAAAAAAGATTATTTTTAAAAAACCCCAAAATAGGCTAAAATCCTTCTTTGACGAACTGCACGCAGGATACTCAACGAAGCTCTATGATTCCAAAAGCATAAGATTATCCTTGCCTTAAGGTTTACAGAACACCTAATGAAGAAGAAAACAGATGAAGAATGGAGGGAAAACTATCTTATGAAGAAGGGAGAAGGTGGTGTGCCACCTAAGGAGAATGGGAGGTGTGACGTGAGGGAGGGAGGAGAGGAAGAAAAAAAAAGAAAGAAATAAAATGAAAGGAAAAAAAGAAAAAGAAAAAATAAATAAAAAGGAGATAAATAAATAAAATAATAAAAATAAAAAGGTGGAAGAAATGAAATAAATAATTAAAATGGGTCGTCCCCATTTTAATTATTTTTAATTTCTCTCCAACTGTATCTATTTTATTATTTATTTTTATCCCTCTTTAAGTTATATTAATTTCCATTAAATTCATTTTATTCTATTTTAAATTTTTTAAATTATTTTTAGCCCAACACAGTGCTAGGGCGTGATGAAAAAAATTTAACACAAAACCCGAGAAATTATTTAATTAATTTAATTATTTCCCAGGACCCGCAACAGGGTGCGCAAGTGCGCACCCTGGGTCGCTATAAGAATTTAGACAACAAAAATTTAAACAGTCCGCACCTTGATTTAAGTCGAGATGTTAAATGAATTTATGTAGGAAAATAATAATATATTATCTAACCCAACAATAAATATTCACCCATGTATATAAGTGTTATATATATATATATATATACAAATCTATATATTCGTATATATACACCCGCATATGTATATATAACAATATATATATTTAATCACCACATATATATAGATATACTTCATATATATATATATACACAAATTTTTTTTCCCAAAATAATAATAATAATAATTAAACATATTATTATTTAATAAAACTCTTCAATGACACCATTAATAATTTAAAAACAATAACCATAAAAAGATAACAGTTATTAAATTAATATTGATTACACATTTTTATTTAATTGTAACAATTAATAGTACCATATTTATTACATTTTCTTGTTATTATTTATATCACGACATAATTTTTTAATTATGGAAGTAAATTTTCATTTGTTTTCTTCAATGCAAATAATAATATTAATAATAGAATTATTATTATTATTATTTCAAATTGTCCAACAAAAATATTTATAACCCAATTAAATTATCTTAGGGTGTGATATGACCAAACGTCTAATGTTCGGAAAGGTTATACTTTGTCCAAGGTAAACCCAGTGTTCCGGACCTAACGATAGTCTCAGGTTTCTCATACGATGCACCATTTATGAGAAAATAATTATTTATTATATAAAAAACGGAATAATAAATTAATTAAAAATAAAGAGGGTATTATCATGTGAGAGGGTTCCAAACACACGACGCACATCATGTTTATACCCTGCCTAGGGTAAACCTAGCATTCCAGATCTAATGGCTGTCTCATATTTCTCGTACGAGGCACCATTTGAGAGTTATTTCAATTTTTTTGAAAAGAAAAAAATACGTGTATGGATAAAATAAATTTAATATTTTTATTCTATCAATGTTGAGGGTTTACAGGTCTCATAATCATGTGCTGGCTCATTTTCTAACTCTGAAAATATGTCATAGAATATTCCCAAGTTTTATTAAGGATTTTACCCTTCATTTAATTTGTTTCAATTTTAATATTAATCAAATTCATTTAATAAAAGTTATTTAAAAGACACATCATAGTGTCAATTTTCGAAAATAAAAAGTTTTAATGCTTGGTTTTAAAACTGTTCTACCCAGCTAATGGAAAAAAATTAATTTCCTTCACTTTTTCATTCAGTTCAAAACATGGAACGTTACAACCTTCCCACCTTAGAACTTCTCATCCCCTAAAATCCTTCCGGAACAATGTAACCCTCACCCGATCTATAGGTTCATGCTGTCTCATGAAAAAGATCGTGTTGCATTTCCAAACACTCAATGCACTTTCAAACATTGGTTAAGAAAATGGCATAAAAACCATTAAGATCTGAGCCAACGCTCATTTCCCCAACTGAAACACTGAGACGGTAGTTATACAAGCCCTTTTTTCTACAGACACGACCATGTCATCATCTCATTAAACATATAGTCAAATGTACTTACCACCTTAGGTTTTAATGTTAGAAAGAGAAAACTCCAAGTCACGAAACCTTCCAGCATCGTAATTTACTACAAGGCACAACCTTAAGCATTCTAGAAACATTTCTCAAGTGATTTCTGAAACGGAAAAAACGGTCCATTCCCATTGAGATAAAATCCCAAGTCAAGCCAGCTTTTTATGAAAATCCCTTTCCAACTCAGACCGCACTTGTCTCACCGGAATATGCCTTAGAAAAAGGTCCTTCACTAACCGCTTTATTGAACAAGAGAAAGAACTAGTCGAGCCACTCGAGCCAACCATTTAAGAAGATTCTCAGCTTATACGGCTAGAACATTATGAAATAAACTATGATTCCTTCTTCTTAGGTATCTCTCATTCACCACGAACATATCCACATAAATTCATACCTGACTTCCAATGAAATTCCCTTATTAAGGAATCACCGAACCCAACAAAAAATCTGGGTTACCACGGATTGGAACAACATGAGTGAAAGTAACTAATGCAAGGTAGTCCATACTCCATTTTTACAAGTGAGATGATGGTAAAAGAAGAAGACATCCAAAACAAGTCATTGACTGAGCCCATAGCAACATCCCCTTAGTGTCCATGTCAGAAGAAATATCTAGTGAACAAGAGTTCATCCAAATAATTCCTACACGAAAATCCAAGGGTCACTCGAGTCTAACCAAAGCCTCGATAAGAAAAAATCATCAGCGTGAAACACTGAGAAAAGAACCCTAAACAGGCCCAACAACTTTTAAATCTTTAGCATGGCGTAAGATTAGTGCTCTCTTAGTGTATCAAGGATGAAGGAAATATAGGGGACACACTTGTCACTTAAGGAATAGTACACTAAGAGGATTAGAAGATTACCAGAATGAAAACATTTAAACAATTGGCATGAAAGCCCAACCCACCATATCGTTGTTTCAAAACACCCGAGTCTCTAGAATTCATCCTAAGCATTGGGACGAACTTGATTCCTTTAACACAAAAGTCATTGTACTATGAAGATGACCTAAAATGTACTTAACAGTAAAAGACTTGACGATTACACTGAACTCAACTGGTTTGTCACAACATTATGAACTCAGTGGAACCATGTGCGGTAATGCATACTACCTCGAGGTGATATAGAAGAAAGATGACTTTTAACTTGGAGGACGACATACTGAATCATACATCAGTTAGATAAGATAGGGTCAGATGACCTACGAATCAACTAACCACTCCTAAGGCATGCTTAACCTGATCGAAATGAGCATTACTCGATGCTCAAACCCAAAACAAAATTCAAGGAAAACATGACCACCTATCCAAACAAGGGTGTCCTTTTAAGCAATGGGGTCTAACTAGGGATAACAACTTGAAAAACTTTCTGTTCTAAATCAACTCAAGGAGAAACTCAAACTACCATTATACCAGGGTCTTAAACAGAGGACATCGCTACAGGTTCCATATCCAAGATCTTTATAATTATTCACATTTTATTCAATTGTTATCAAAAGATTTTATTAAAACATAAAGTACCATTTTTCAAAACAAAACACAAGGCACTTGATCTTAACCAACTCCTCAAGTGAAAAATAGGAATGTTTTATAAAACTAATTTTAAAACATTTTACATTAATTGGAATACTATCCTTAAATATGAAATCTATCACATAAATTCATTTTAAGAAAATAAAGTGACCTACAAGGGTCCCACTAAGCCGTCCTGGGTTCATTAGAATGTAACCCAAAAATAGTTGTTTAATTATTAATAATCCCAACAACCATATCGGGTTATCTTATAAATAACATGCACCAACTAGCCTACTTGGTCCTAGTTGTTACTTTAGGTAGTTAACCAATTAATTTGAAATTATAACATGATCAAACACATATCATCCTAGATATATGGGTGGATATCAACCTATAAAGTGACTATAAACTTTATAGTTTTTGTATTTGGATCCCCTTTAAAGGAAACCAATAATTTTTTTCAAAGAAACCAATTGCATAAAAAAACAAGCTATCATGTCACTACAAGAAGATAACATAGAGACATGTTGTAATCATAAAAGCATAACATTTTAATCACAGAGACATGCTAATAGGCGCGGAAACATGATACAAGTCAAACATGGTATTAAACACACCGCATGGAAATAGGCTAGCATGATAAATATATCACTGAAACATGGTATCTAAAAAGGAATGCTAAATAATTAAAATACATGGAATACATTCAAGAAACACAATTTGAATCAACAGGCATCCAAAAATTAAACTACATGGCATAGAACTATGAATGGAATGTGAATTCCTATGTGACTATTATGATGCATGTAATGCTTCATCCTTGCTTTAACAAGCCAGAGGTAAAATACTATAAGGTTCATAAATCATAAGAATATGAAATTACACCAATCACTCGAGGTGAAATCATATCAACTAAAATATCGTAAAGCATGAACATAAATTCCCAACCCCGGCCACTTAGTTATTTCCCATACATTGGGTGATCATCCCCAAGCACAGCTATTAACCATGTGCCGAAACATTCCTAGTCTTATGTCTACCAACCCAAAATAGTAAGACAAAAGGAAAAAAATACCTCCTCTGATACCACTTTGTAACGTCCTGACCTGGATCACCTCTAAGATGGTTCCTAGATCGGTGGGTTACATGACCTCAAGTGCATATCCCCGAATTCCAAAGGCTGTTGACTAACAGCAAGGGCCATTTTCATGTTTGCGGTGGAGACTATGCCCTCATAGGTAATAGGTATTATCATAGAAGAAGTAAACAAAAATTAATAATAAATAGAAGAATCATATAAATTAATAAAGTGTAGTAGAAGAAATATAGATAATCCAACTGAATAAGAATCAAGTATGGAAGCTCACAAAATAATGTCATGTTATGATGTATGTCTAAAATGAAAGCACAAAAAATAGAAACCCGAGCATACTATCAAATAAAAATAAAATATAAAAAGTGTGACAACAAAATCACAAGCAAGGCTCAGTCTTATTCCCCAGTATCCATCCTAAGCAGCAATAAACAATCAAGCATTGGAATAAAAACACTTCCCTTTGTTAGTACCTGCAAGAATATAATCTACTCGAGTGTCAACGACACCCGAGCAGGGTGTGATATAAAATCCTAGTAGGTCGGAACCCATGGTGTCTAAACCTTTCCATTTATTGTAGTAAATAAACCCATTGTGTCATTATATAATAAATTAAGACAATTAATTAAGCACAATAAAATAAATAAGTCAGCTCGGGTTCCCAACGACACCCATCCTTAATCACCTACTTCAGCATAAGATAGGAGTCTGAAGGAAGTACCTGTAATAAATATTCCCATGTACATATATATAATCCTAGAAATCAAGGTAAATAAGGAAGATGTACACCCCCAAGCTTGTGCTTTAACTTGGGGTCTAAGTCATGGGTCAAAGGTGTGCTTCCGCATACCAAAACAATTTCACAAATCTCAAGAGACTCAAAGAGGCATTAATATAAACCTTCAGTGCATCATTATTAAGGTTCAAGTTGAGAGTTGAAGTCTGAGCTCGTCCCGAAGGTATCACTACAAAGCATTCTTAAATTTATCCAATACCACCAAGCCCGCCCAAGGCAATCTTTCGAAATACCATGTATCGGTCGAGGAATTGATTTACCATGAGTCTGTTCTGATCTCGCAAAAAGGGGTAGATCATCATCTGAGGGTGGCTTAGCCACACTGCCAATGGATCTGTCCTCGATGGGCCATTTTGGAACTGGTGTCACTCATAAGTATTAGAAATATTGGGGAAGATTTGGTCTGGAAAATCCAAAGACATCGCACCCCGACGCGTAGTGGTAACCAGTCGGGAGTGGGGGGTCTAAGCATGGCCCTTAATGTAACACCCCGACCCCAGTTACCTAGATTCGGTGCATTATTACATAACATTGGCATGATCACAAGAAAGATCATGTCTCGAAAGACCGATTAGTTTAGTATCCTTGGAAACACTAGATATATTCATAAAGTTTACATTACATAAATAAGTGAAAAACTACAACAACATATTTGTCTTCATATCCCCTCATACTATCCCTGCAGGTCATTCATAAAATACTTCTTCACATCCTGGGAAAAATAAAACATTGAAAGGGGTGAGCTCAGATGCTCAGTAAGGATAACAATATAGTGAAAACATTCATAAATAGGAATAAACATTTAAGGCATTGTATAACTAAAACAAAAGCCTTTTAAACATGAACTTCAACATAATATGGAAGAAATAAAATGAAATAATGTCATTTACTTATTCACATGGATATTCTACAAATCGAATAATCACATGCAATATCAATAACCACTTTCATAATGATGGAATGCATAATTCCAGACGATCATAACCACATAGCCAAGGCCTCGTGCCAAAACTACAAATAAGATTTTGTCAATGCCTTGTTCCAAGACAATAGTTTCTCTCATCAGACCTATCGATGCATTGAGGAGCAATAGCGGGCTCCACCCGTCAGTTACTAATTCCAATGCATTCCTCATATGAAAATTTTTAAACATAACATAAACATTCATATTAAAACTAGCATACGAAAAGTCAATACTTTATCCACAAACCATGAATGGTATAAAAATAGCACATCCACAGTCAAACATAACTCATTTGATACAATATAGAAGATTGTATTGTATCATATTAACCTCAATCGAGAATAATGAAGGATATTGACATAGATGAAAATAATCATCAAAACTATTTGAGAGAAATATCCCCCTTTTTCTTGAAATCATTTAAAAGTCACACTATTTTCCAAAAGCCATTTAAAAATAGATTTTTGAATCAAAGTTTCCCATACCACATTGAAACTTTTAAAAGGAGTTTTAATTTAAAACTTTAATTTCCATATAAATAAATCCTTAAAACCATTTTTTAAAACATGGACATTAATGATCAAGATTTAGAAGAATAAGTCTTTAAAACATTTAAAAATCGTATTTTAGTTAGAGTTTCTAACCAAAAGAGAGACACATGAATTCAAATAATTGAGGTAATAAAAACATTTTAATATCATGAGAATAAAGGGATTAATGATATACTATGTCAAAGTACATTATATACACCACATAAAAGTGATTTGGTGTATAACAACAAAGAAGTCTCAATGGAATGTAAATTGAGATGAAATCTCTCATAAAGGTTGTATCCTTAGGTTAAGGATAAATAAACGACATAGTTATGTGTGAAAAATATAAATACACTAAATATTATTGGATATTCAGTGTAAAACAATCAAAGAACATTCACACATAATCTTGTAAAAACAACACCAATGAATTGGATGTTTAACTCAATAAATGGAGAATGAGTCAAAATTACTCTTATCAAATTCATATCGTTGACTTGAGAAATTATCAATGGAGTGATTATGTGTGTCAAAAGTATATCCACAGAAAAGGGGAGTGGAAATTATGACATAAGCAAATGAATAGTGATTCCACACATAATCTCGGAGTAAAATAATCAATGAAATCTGCGTAAAGCCGAATAAATGGAAATTGAAATTTCAAATTCCCTAATCGATTAGCTAACTTATGAAACATACACCCATGAAAGAAGGATCATAAAATGATGATGTAAATACCCATAAATTAATTTATATTACACAATGAATACAATCATGGGCAGTACACATACACCGCATGCAATAAATAAGTGGTGAACAATGGAATTCTCACGAAATTAAGAGTGAGATAAGAAACCCCTTACTTTGTACTTTTTACTTGGTCGAAGGTAGGTTAACCTCCTGTATAATGGTGAAATAATTGTTATTGAATTATACAAGAATCATTTACAATAATATGATATCATATATGATCTTTCAACATTGATTTGTTAAAAATATCTTAGTATTATCGTTATTTCAGGTGTTATCTTACTCGTTTTCCTTTATATTCTTTGTTACGTAAGCCATGTTTTTTGTGGATAGTTTGTATATTATTCATATACAGAATTATATCAAGTTCTTAAATATTTTTTTTAATCATAAAATGATAATTATACTTGAATTGATACGATGGAGAATGAATCTCATCACGTTCGTGGAGACGGTAGTCCGTACGTACGCACGAGCGACAATATTATTCTTTTGATGTTAAAATAATATATAATTGGATGGTATATCATATGGAAATAATAATTATCATGTTATATGTATTATTTACATGAATAACACATCATTATTATACCCATCCAAATAATAATTTATTTAATGACAATTACACCACGACGTGGAGACGGTAAGTCGTACGTACGCACGTATGGTGACAAGCCATTCAAAGGATGGATAGAATACTGAATATGGTTGTACCATATTTATAATAACATAACATTATATATAAGATACTATATTTATTATTTTAGAATATAAATAACAATGAAATAAGAAGTTGAAGAAGAAAGGAACTTGAAAGAGGGTGGTGAAAACATTACCTCTTCTTCGAGTTCTTCCTTTTGATTTGATCAAAAGGTCTCCATAGGTTGGCTTTCTGATCAAACTAAGGCCTCTAGGTTGTAGTGATGGAAGTTGAGAGTGTATTTGGTCATGGTTTGGCCGATCCAAAAGGCTTTTAATGTGTGAATTAATGAGAAGGGGGAGTGCCCTTTTATAAGAGGGGTGAGGGGCACCTTTGGAAAAGCTAAAAATATTATTTTATAATAAATTCATATTCGGTTTCTAATGGCTCCAAAGTGTATTATTTATAGGTTAAGGTGGGTATGGGTCTAAAACCACTCAACAAATAGAATTTAGACAGGTTTGGGTCATTATATTAACCTTATCTTTAAGTATTAACTCTTAGTTAATTAGTTTCACTTTTACAATGTCTCTTTGTATTTTTATATTATATGGTTAATAAACTTACTATATACATCCAAGAGACCACCAATATGTCCATTAATGATACACCTATCATGATATAAGTCTCTTGGACGAACCTTAGATTTTTAGGAATTGAATATAAATTAATAATATAATATTTGTTTTAAAAACTCCTTTATGTCAATTTTGACACTATTGGGTATTTTGTTTTTGATAAATTCATAACAGCATTATTACTTAAAAGAAAATTTATATAATCAATCCTAATATGTCATATTAACCAATAAAATTAGTTTAATTCATAAAAAGTATCAAATTACATTTATTTTGACATTTATAATATCAATTATTTTAATATTTCATTAATTAGGTAATTACTGCATCACCATTATGTCATAAATAAATTAAATTATATAATGTCTAAAAATTATAAATAAACTACCATTATGTAGGAAATATTTTTATATTTCTAATGAATATTTATAATCGAATTTATCTTATGTATAACCCTATATTAAAAATGTTTTAGTAAATAAACTTTGATTTTAACTCTTTTAACTCTTCTATGATTTAAAAAATAATAAACGTCTTAATCTAATAAAAGTGGACCTAAATGATATTATTTTACTCCTAAGGTTATTTTTGGTCGAGATACACTTGTAAAATAGAATTAGAACATGTGTTAGGGTAATATTAATTTCATTTTTACCCTCAATTACCCTATTTACGTTTAACCGTGGTAAATAAAAGTAAAAAGTTACTATTCACCAAAAATTATTTTCATCTCATTAAACCAAATTTTTTTCTTTGATATTAACCGTGTCTCTCGGATTTTTAAAATTCCACTCACAGAAGTGGTAAAATTAAGTTTTATGAAAAATCATGTTTTCTAACTACCACTTAGTGGTTTCACTATTCATCAAAAAATGAATGTTTCCAAAACAATACAAAAAATTAGGCCTAATATATATTTGATATTATGAATTCAAAAATTATTTCTATTTTACCAGATTCAAAACATATCAGTTGCATTAATTAATTTATAAATTAATTCCCGTCGTCAAAACAAATAGCGTGTTTTTAAGAGATAATAACTATCAAAAGATTGACACTTGTTTTTGTCTGGTTTAAATGTGAAATTACATCCAATGACCGACACTGTATTAAATGGTAAAAATATATTCTAAATATACTTTAAAACCACTAAAATTAATAATTTATCACTATTAGTTATTTCGATTAAAAAAGTTGTTTTTAATTAAAATTTAGTAATTTTCACTATTCATCAAAATATGAAAGTTATTTGAAAAAGTACCAAAATTCCCCCCTAAGCTAATTTCGATATTCCGAATCCAAAAAATGAAGTCCATTTTGAAAGATAAAGTGTATAAAATTTTAAAAAGTAGGTATTACTATTCATAACGGCTAGTTTGATTTGTTGTGGTGTGTTAGAACATGAAGTTGTGTACAACACACGCTACTGTATTATTCAAAGAGAAGCGTACCATGGAAGCTTGGGGTGTTACATTCTCCCCTCCAATAAATTGCGTTCTCGCAATTTTTAAAATTGGGCTTGGGAATATAATGGAAATTCCCACATCGGAAAAAGAGTCAATAAAAATATCACTTTAAAAGAAAGAAAGAGAAGTACAAAGGTCACCCGAGATAACCCATACTAGGATTCCATGTAGGAAAACATGGATATGGACGATAAACTAAGTGTTAAGTTCTAATGTAGAGGGATAGAAAACATGATCAGGAGAAAGTTAACAATAAAAAAATCACAAACATGTGTTGGGACAAACGATTATTAGTCTCCCAGTAGGAAAAGTAAACGGACAAAATTTTCTATTTTAAGTTACATTACATAAGGATGAGGAATTCATTTATGATATTGACTATGAACATAAAGAGATATACTTACTTTTTAAGTAGAGTTTCATTCTTTAAAAAAAATTTACCACTAACTCATTTTCTTAACAATGAGTATTCAAGAAGACTTGGTCACAATGGAAGAGTTAGAATAAACTTCTATAGATATACATGATCCACGTAGGATAAACTATATATTTACCTTGTCTTTAGAGATTAATCAAAACCAAAATGGTTAGTACAATATCTGATGATCCCCCAAATGGATATTCCATTAGAGAAAAAAACACTAATCTTAATTTCTAAAATTAAACCATCAATACCCCAAAGTTAAATAAATACCACTCAATAATCAATTGTCCTTAAAATACTTCAATATAATCCAAACTAATATTGAAACCCAAAACTTATAAGAATGTAGTCTTCCATGTTAAATTGTATCTTTAAATGACATTAATTACTCTTAAAGTCACAAACTTAAAAGTAATTAACCTAATCATTTCCATAAATAACCCAAATCACTATAAATCCACAATAAAAACATAGATAAAAATCCACCATTAATTCTCAAATGAAATCCCATAATATTCTATTTTCCTTGGGCATATAGTGTTCACAACAAAGAGAACAACTTACAAAATAACATTTATCACTTAATCACCAAATCATTTTCCTATACTAAGGGTATTCATTTGGTAGGACATAAGATCCCAAATCAAATTATTATTGATCAATAAAATCATTTAACTAAAAATAATAGTCACACTAACCAGGGACTTCACATAGTCCAGTGGTAGGTGATAAATCCCAATCGCACTTTGGTTGTGGGTTCGATTCCCACAGCTTTGTCCGACGCGATGGGTTGTCACACGGTCTGTGTGTTGTCCTTTTTCAAAAACTATATTTTATAACATTACCAAAATGAGATAAATTCCTCAAAATAACCATAATATAATTTAACCACAAATCTTATCTCATACCTTGCATTTTCATCCCAAATTATAATAACTTATAATTTCCTCAAACTCAACGATCATATAAAACCAAATGGTTATTTATAACTATATCCACAATGGAAAATATAATTCTTCCTCAAATATCATTCTCACATGGAAAACTACAGGGTTAAAAATATAAGAGAAAATTATTCCAAAGTAAACCAATAAACAAGGAGCACTAATACTTTTAAACATTTCTCCAACCATTTATTTCCACATAGGTTCTTCTTTGACCAAGAAAATGTCCTATAGAATAGGGCATTCACTCGGGTAATATGACAACACTGCTTTTTATTACAACTTAAACTTGATTTATTACATAAAACATCACTTGATACAACAAAGAAGATCGAGAGGTTTAGTGTCTTTGGGTCTTAGGATCATTACATAAAAACTTAAAACATGAAATACAACATCTTTATTGAAAACTTCCTTTACATGACCACTACATTCCTTCGTACTTAGCATTGCATGGGATAACCTGAGGACATGCATAAGAAAAGGGTGAGCTATAAAGCCCAGTAAGGGATTACACATGTAATAACATGAGGGGTACAATACATGTTAGACAATAGGCATATCAATAGAGAATAAGAAAAACATGAACATAAAGGCATGATAAAGCATGATAATCATAACATGGAAATGTGGCAACAACACTTAACATGGAATTAGCATGAGCCAAATCCCATTGCACATGGAGCATGGGTAAATCCTCATTGCACATAAAGCACGAGTAAACCCTCGCTGCACTTGAATTAGCATGATTCAACACTCATTTCACATGATGTATCATGATACTATACTTTACCCAATGCATTGGAGCGCTATAAGGGTGCACCCTTCTTAAACATTTCGTTTCATGCATAACTGTGCCACATGGATCATAAAACATGGATTCATAAAATATAAACATTTATTCCATGATAAAGGAATGTGGAATTCATACATTAAACTTTGTAATCAATAAGAAAAGGTGCATAAAGGTTGATACCCTTGATAGAGAAATGGGCATGGTATCCACTACACAATGGCATTGTCTTAGAAAATCAGTGCGATTTCGGCAGCGTAACGGCGTGACATAAGAATTCATAAAAAATGGTTGATGAGAGAGAATGGGGTTCCTCATCATATTTACATGTAATGGAAAGTAAGGAGGACATAAATATACATGTACCAACAATTGTAATGTAACTTAGATTCATGATACAAAATTATTGCTTGAATGTAAAAGAAGAGAGAGAAGTTCCTTTCGGAATTTCGGCATAGTAACGGGTGTACATGGGAGGCATTTAATGAGAGAGAAAGGGGTCTCCCATAATTCACACAATAAGAGGACAGTATGGGGGAGGTGCAAAACCATACTCCAAAATTCATAATTGAAATTAAAAGGGAAATACAACTTAAAAAAAATTGACAAAAATGAGAAAGGAAGAAAAACCCTTACTTGGAAGTGTGCTTCCAAAGGCTAGAGAGAGGCTTGTGAGAGGCTTCTTGGGAGCTTGGGTCACCTTGGGAGGATTATAGAGAGATTAGGTCAGATTTTGGACGAACTCCAAGGGATTTTAGTGAGGAGGAAGTGGGATCTTGGGTGGGTTTATATATGAAAGGTGAGGGAATTCTTTATTATTTAGGTTTGGGTCCCCTTACATTAAATTAACCCAAACCACAAACCATCTCATGGTTTTTGCCCATGGTTTTTGGAAAAGGAAAGAATAAAACAATATTTTATAAGTCCAAAGTCCGAACTTCTTAAATTATTAGGTTATCTTATGTGGAGGTGAGTCACACTCCCATGGAAATTAATTTAAAAAGGCAAGGTGTTGAATATGTCTTGAGGGGACCATTAATGCTTTGAAAAGTAAGTCAAACAAACCCAAAATCACATTATTTTAATGGTAAAACATATATTGGCCGAACATAAAGATTATAGTATTTTATTACATCACTATTGGGTCATTATGATGTCATAAAACACATTATATATTTAAACGGTATTTAATTTTAACCCAAAAATTTGATTGTCTCAGAAAATTATGAAAAATTTAAAGTTGGATAATTTCGACGTCCTGATTCCAGAAATGACATTTATTTTATCTAAAAAATTTTCTACATATGTTAATTTTCACTTTTAAAATAAAAAACGACATTTATCGAAAATTCACGGGTTTTGACAGAAATAGCTTTCAAACTTAATAAAAATTTTAATTTCATTCATAAAATTATAAGATCATTTATATTTAATAAAAATTAATTTAATAATAATATTATTATTTTATTAAAATATTTTTTAATTCAAAAATTCCTTAATTTAATAAAATAGATTTCTTAATTAAATAATAACTAAAAACACCATTAGTACTTTAAAAACTATTAATAATGTATCAAAAATGACTAGAAATTATATTCATTATTAAATACAAAAATAATGTACATGAACATAGTACTACTTATTTGTTACATAACCCCTTAAAACAGCCGCATAAGACCTAAGGGTAAGGTGTGCGATGGTGACAGACTCTTGGGGTGGGTCGGATAACATCGATCGAGTGGTAATTTTAATCAACTTCCACTTTTCCCGTATACGGTCACGTTCGAGCTTGACATGATGAAGCTCAGCTTGGGCTTGGTCAAGGGAAAATCCAAAAGATGCCAACTTTTTTCCAAGCACCGACAAATGGGCTTTGTATGCAGAAATTCTACTAGATGAGGCCATCGCTTCCTTTGTCTGAGTAAATTGGATTTTTTTTAAAGTCTTATATTTATACTAATCTTGTGATCACAGTTCAACGACTATATTAGCAACGGTCAAAATTATTAACATAAAACCAAAGAAGTTGACATCTTATAAAAATATTTTTTATAAAGATACATTTAACTAGATCGAGAGGGATTTTTCATTAATGAAACTTTGGGTCGTGACAATATTCCCCCCTTAAGAAATTTCGACCTCGAAATCTTCCTTTTCCCACACTAAAACAAATGTGGGTAACTCAGCTTCATCATATCCTCCGATTCCCAAGTTGCTTCTTCAAACTTGTGGTTTCTCCACAACACCTTGACGAGGGGCATTGTCTTATTTCGTATAACTTTTTCTCTATGATCTAAGATCTTCACTAGTTTCTCCTCATAAGAAAGATCATCTTACAATTGTACCACCTCAGAAGAGAGTACATGTAAAGGGTATGGTATGTACTTACATAAGAAGGATACATGAAAGACATCATGTACTTTGGCCATGGCAGGTGGAAGTGCTAGTTGATAGGCCATAGCCCCGACACGATCAAGAATCTCGAAGGGGCCGATGTACCTTGGACTTAACTTCCCTTTCTTTCCAAACAACATGACCTTATTCCATGGAGATATGCATAGAAACACCATGTCTCCAACTTTAAACTCAAGGTCTCGTCGATGATTATCTACATAACTCTTCTATCGACTCTGGGCTACCTTGATATGCTGCTGAATGGTTTTCACCTTCTCCACCATTTCTTCGACTATTTCCGGTCCAAGCAGCTTACGTTCACCGACCTCATCCCAACATGTCGGTGTTCTGCACCTTTTCCCATATAGGACTTCATATGGTGCCATTTGGATTCTTGAGTGGAAACTGTTATTATAAGAGAACTCAACCAGAGGAAGATGTTGATCCCATCTTCCTTTAAAGTCCATTGAGCATGCTCTAAACATGACCTCAAGTGTTTGGATAGTCCGCTCGGATTGGCCATCAGTTTGAGGAGGATAGGTCGTACTAAAGTTCAGTTCAGTATTTAGAGCATGTTGAAGACTCTTCCAAAACATAGAGGTGTATCTTGTATCTCATTCAGACACAATAGATAGTGGTACTCCATGCAACCTTACCACTTCCCTGATATATATATGTGCTAGTTGATCCAATGAAAAATCCTCTTGAATAGCAATGAAGTGTGCAGTATTTGTAAGACGATCCACAAAAACCCATATTTCATTGTTGCCTTTGGATGTGCTCGGATGTCCGGTGACAAATTCCATGGTGATGTTCTCCCATTTCCATTCTAGTATGGGAAATGGTTGCATCATCCCCTTATACTTCTGCCTCTCTGCCTTCACTTTCTGACACACCGGGCACTTTGATGTATATTCGGCGATCTCCTTCTTCATATTATCCCACCAAAAGTTTTCTCGGAGATCTCGATACATCTTTGTGCTCCCTGGGTGAATAGAGAAATTTGAACTATGTGCATCATCCTAAAGTTCCTTCTTCAGCTCCGGACTTGATGGAACACATAGTCTTTTCCTAAACCGCACAATTCCTTCTTCATTAACATTAAACTCTGAGGATTCACCTTTTTTGATAGCTTCCACTTTTTCCTGAATTCCCACATCAACCTTTTGAGCATCCCTTAACCTTTCCAAAAGAGATGGTTGAGAAATAATTTGTGAAAGGATTGATGATGTTCCCTTCTTTATGATTCCCACGTCCATCTTCATCAAGTATAAGAAGATTGGATCCTTCTAAATTCTCATCATTGATAGAATTGCTGGGTCCTTTCTACTTAGGGCATCTTCCACCTTGTTCACTTTCCCAGGGTGGTAATGTATTGAACAGTCATAATCCTTGATGAGCTCTATCCATCTTCTCTGGCGCATATTGATCTCTTTATGTGTGAATATATATTTAAGACTCGTGTGGTCGGTATATATCTCACATTTCTCTCCATAGAGATAATGCTGCCAGATTTTCAAGGAAAAGATGAAAGCCGCCAACTCCATATCATGCATTGGATAGTTTCACTCATGGATTTTCAACTGCCATGAGGCTTAGGATATCACTTTATCATTCTGCATTAGCACATAGCCTATGCCCTTCTTTGAGGCATCACTGAATACCACAAAAAGTTCCCCGCTTATGGGTAAAGTGAGCACGGGCGCAGTGATAAGCCACCTTTTCAACTCCTTGAAGCTTTCTTCGCATTCATCACTCCAAGAAAACTTTACTCACTTTCGAGTTAGCTTGATAAGAGGGTTGGACAATCGTGAGAAATTCCTCACAAATCGTCGATAATATCCAGCTAACCCCAAGAAGCTACAGATATCTGTTACCGATGTTGGCCTCAGCCATCCCTCAATTGCATCTGTTTTGGAGGGGTCCATAGATATCCCATTTCATGTGATGATATGGCCCAAGAATGAGTCCTCCTTCAACCAGAACTCACACTTGATGTACTTTTCATAGACCTTCTCCATGCAAAAAGTCTCTAGTACAGTTTTTAAATACTCTTCATGATCCTCCTTGGTTTTGGAGTATATTATAATATCATCTATAAAGACTACCAAAAATTTGTCAAGGTAATATCTAAAGACTCTATTCATCAAGTCCATGAATATTGTTGGAGCATTGGTGAGTCCGAAAGGAATTACTACGAATTCATAGTGCCCGTATCTTGTACGAAAAGCAGTCTTGGGGACATCTTCCTTCTTCACTCTTACTTGATAATATCCCGACCACAAGTCCACCTTGGAGAAGTATTGTGCTCCACATAACTGATCAAACAATTCATCAATTATTGGGAGAGGATACTTGTTCTTTATCGTGATTTTGTTAAGTTCACGATAATCGATGCAAAGCCGCATTGACCCATCCTTCTTCTTGATGAAGAGGACTGGTGCACCCCATGGTGAAGCACTTGGGCATATAAACCCTTTATCCAGATTCTCTTGTAGTTGTTTCTTCATCTCTTCAAGCTCTACAATAGCCATTCTATATGTATTCTTGGATATTGGTAGTGCCCCAGGTATAAGTTCAATTGAGAACTCAATTTCTCTTCTTGGAGGAAGACCAGGCAGTTCCTCGGGAAACACTTCAGCAAATTCCCTCACAATAGGCATTTCTTCAAGGATGGTTTCTTCCTTGGACTCAATCATCTGAGCGAGATATGCATGCTCATAAGGTAGTAATATCCATACGTGAGATGATGGAGCTAAAGGAGATTCATCTTCTTCCTGACGCTTGTAAAGAATCGGGGGTCGATTCTCCATATGGAGTGTGATTTCCCTCTCCCGGAAATTTATGTTGGCTCTATATAAGGAAAGCCAATCCATGCCAAGAATTGCATCAAATTCCACCAGAGGAAGTATGACGAGGTTCACTGGGAAATTAAATCCACAGATTATAACAGGGGAGGACTTATACTCATGGGATGCAATGATTGCACCATTTTCCGTACTCACCGACATCTTTACTTCCATGATTTGTAGTGGTGCTCAGATTTTTCTACTAAAATTTTGAGATATAAAAGAATGTGTAGAACCTGAATCAAAAAGTACGTTTGCTATTCTTGAATTAATAACTAGCATACATGTCACCACTTCATTGTCAGGGTTCACTTCAGCAGAAGTGATGGAAAAAGATCTTCCTTTCTATCTTGGAGGTTGTTGGTTTCCTCCGATAACCCTTGGATTAGGGAACTGATTTTCAAAATGACCCAGTTCTTTGAATTTTTAGCATTGAACAACGCGTTGAGGTTCGAACGGAGCGTTCCTCTCCTCTGTCGTAGTCGCAGGTCCTTCTTGCCGACAGTTAACAGCTAGGTGCCCTTCTCTTCCACACCTGAAGCATTTTCTCGTCCCCTTAAGGCAATTTCCAGGGTGCTCCTTTCCGCACTTTAGACAAGTGGGGTGCTGGATCTTCTTAGCACCGTTGGATTTATCCATCGGACCACCAGCATTGAAGTACACCGTACACTTCTTGTCCCCATGATACCCCTGTGATTCCCCGATCTCCATTTCGACCTTGAGGGCACATCAGACAATTTCCTCATAGCTGTCGAAGTCACGGATCGCTAATGCTTTCCGCAAGCTAGGCTTCAGCCCACCAAAGAAGCGGTCAACCTTGCATTCAGGGGTAACGACAAATCCGGAAGCGTATCATGCAAGCCTTGTGAATTTTTCCTCGTACGCTCCAATAGATTCTTCGTATTTTTTCTTGAGGGAAAGGAAGTCCCTTTCCATCTTAAGCCAGAGGGTGCGTGGAAAATATTAATCGAAAAACATGTTCTATAATTCCTTCCATTCCAAAGCCTCGTCTCCTCATCAGGCTTCGTATTTTTGATCAACGTCCACCATTGATCAGCTTAACCCTCAATATTATAAGTATCCAGGAGAACCTTCTCTTGTTCATAACATTAGAGGATGGAGAAGATCTTTTCAATGGAGTTGATCCATTGTTCAGCGATCATGGGATTGGATGATCCACTAAAAGTAGGAGGCCTTTGTCTCATGAAGCTCTCGATAGCGACTTGTTCTTTATTAGGGGGGTTGAATGTTCCTCTTGACCCGTGTTTCTATTCAAAAATTGAGTTAGCTGAGAGAGAAGCGTGAAAAAGTTCGCAATTCCCGCTCCCATTGGATTTGGCATCTCATTAGTACAGTCATCACACTGATCTTCACAATGGTTGTTAGCCCGAGTCCTCCTATTACCGGCCATTGGATGGAATAAAAGGAAATGTAGGGGTAACACAAAAAGGTTAATCCAAGGACAAAAGTTTATTACTCAAAAATAAAGTTTTATTTCCTTAACTCATGAGTCTATAGGCTTCAATATAGGCTTTTCATGATCTACTTTCTAACATATATTCTTAGGGAATTTTTTCCCTTAATAAGGGTTCATACTAAGATTATGGATTTATCAAAACATATCCCTTGGGAGTGTCGTAACCAAGAGTGCAGCAAGGCCTGTTTTCGTGCACCCGTTCCCGTTCAAGTCTAGCTCAAAGCGGTGTTTTCGGGTTTTACCCCTAGGATACATCTGTGCCAGAGCCGCCTCTACCTGCTCGTATCCAGACAGGGATGTATTTCTTTGATAAACCACTTACTTAGTATGTAACAAAACATAGGTTTGTTTTTATTATACTTAGTCTTGTATCTAAGGCATTACTAGGGTTTTCCTAATCCCAAAAATAACTAAACCTATCCTCTGATACCAACTATGACAACCCTGCTTTTTCTTACAACTTAAACACGATTTATTACATAAAACATCACTTGATACAACAAAGAAGATCAAGGGGTTTATTTTATTTGTGGATTAGGATCATTACATAAAAACTTAAAACATTAAATACAACATATTTATTGAAAACTTCCTTTACATGACCACTACATTCCTTCGTACTTAGCATTGCATGGGATAACCTGAGAACATGCATAAGAAAAGGGTGACCTATAAATCCCAGTAAGGGATTACACATGGAATAACATGAGGAGTACAATACATGTTAGACAATAGGAATATCAATATAGCATAATAAAAACGTGAACATAAAGGCATGATAAAGCATGATAATCATAACATGGAAATGTGGCAACAACACTTAACATGGAATTAGCATGAGCCAAATCCCATTGCACATGGAGCATGAGTAGATCCTCATTGCACATAAAGAACAAGTAAAACCTCGTTGCACTTGAATTATCATGAGTCAACATTCATTGCACATGACGTATCATGATACTATACTTTACCCAATGCATTCGAGCGCTATAAGGGCGCACCTTTCTTAAACATTTCGTTTCATGCATAAGTGTGTCACATGGATCATAAAACATGGATTCATAAAACATAAACATTTATTCCACGATAAAGGAATGTGGAATTCATACATGAAACTTTGTAATCAATAAGAAAATATGCATAAAGGTGGATACCCTTGATGGAGAAATAGGCATGGTATCCACTACACAATGGCATTGGCTTTGAAAATCGGTGTGATTTCGGCAGCGTAACGGCGTGACCTAAGAATTCATAAAAAATGGTTGATGAGAGAGAAAGGGGTTCCTCATCATATTTACATGTAATGGACAGTAAGGAGGTTATATATATAGATGTACCAACAATTGTAATGTAACTTAGATTCATGATACAAAATTATTGCTTGAATGTAAAAGAAGAGAGAGAAGTTCCTTTCGGAATTTCGGCATAGTAACGGGTGTACATGGGAGGCATTTAATGAGAGATACATAGGTCTCCCATAATTCAAAAAATAAGAGGGCAGTATGGGGGAGGTGTGAAACCATACCCCAACATTCATAATTGAAATTAAAATGGCAATACAACTTAATGAAAATTGAAAAAAATGAGAAATGAAGAAAAACCCTTACATGGAAGTGTGCTTCCAAAGGATAGAGAGAGGATTTTGAGAGGCTTATTGGGAGATTGGGGCACCTTGGGAGGATTCTAGAGAGATTAGGGTAGAGGTTGGACGAACTCCAAGGGATTTTAGTGAGGAGGAAGTGGGATCGTGTGTGGGTTTATATAGGAAAGGTGAGGGAATTCTTTATTATTTAGGTTTGGGTCCCCTTACATTAAATTAACCCAAACCACAAACCATACCATGGTTTTTGCCCATGGTTTTTGGAAAAACGAATAATAAAAAAATATTTTATAAGGCCAAAGTCCAAACTTCTTAAAATATTAGGTTAGATTATGTGGAGGTGAGTCACACTCCCATGGAAATTAATTTAAAAAGGCAAGGTGTTGAATATGTCTTGAGGGGTCCATTAATGCTTTGAAAAGTAATTCAAACAAACCCAAAATTACATTATTATAATGGTAAAACGTATATTGGACGAAAATAAAGATTATAGTATTTTATTACATCACTATTGGGTCATTATTATGTCATAAAACACATTATATATTTAAACGGTATTTAATTTTTACCCAAAAATTTGATTGTCTCAGAAAATTATGAAAAATTCATCGTTGGATAATTTCGACATCCTGATTCCAGAAATGACATTTATTTTATCTAAAAAATTTCTAAATATTTTAATTTTCACTTTTAAAATAAAAACCGACATTTATCGAAAAATCACGGGTTTTGACAGAAATGGCTTTCAAACCTTAATAAAAAATTTAATTGCATTCATAAAATTATAAGATCATTTATATTTAATAAAAATTAATTTAATAATAGTAAAATTATTTTATTAAAATATTATTTAATTCAAAAATCCCTTATTTTAATAAAATATATTTCTTAATTAAATAATAACTAAAAACACCATTAGTACTTTAAAAACTATTTACAATGTATCAAAAATGACTAGAAATTATATTCATTATTATATACAAAAATAATGTACATGAACATAGTACTACTTATTTGTTACATAACGCCTTAAAAAAGCCGCATAAGACCTAAGGGTAAGGTGTGTGAAGGTGACAGACTCTTGGGGTGGCTCGGATAACATCACTCGAGTGGTAATTTCAATCAAATTCCACTTTTCCCGTATACGGTCACGTTCGAGCTTGACATGATGAAGCTCATCTTGGGCTTGGTCAAGGGAGAAGCCCAAACACGCCACCTCTTTTCCAAGCTCCTAGAAATGGGCTCGTATGTGGCAATTCTACTGGATGACGTCATCGCTTCCTTTTTCTGAGTAAATTGGATTTGTTAAAGTCCTATATTTATACTAATCATGTGATCACTGTTCAACTGCTATATTAGCAACGGTCAAAATTCGTAACATAAAACCAAAGAAGTTGACATCTTATAAAAATATTTTTCATAAAGAGACATTTAACTAGATCAAGAGGGGTTTTTCATTAATGAAACTTTGGGTCATTACAGGTAATGTCCAGGTCCCCTACATTTATGGAAAATGACAGTAAATGGATTCTTGGGACCATTTTTATATTCTTCCATAGTACTCTTCATTTTTCTTTGGAAATTCTTCACTTTATGTCCTTCCTTCCCGCATGTAAATCATTTCTTGGTCCCATTGAGACACTTTCCAAGGTGTCTCCTTCCACATTTCCTGCATGATGGAAATTTAGTATTCCTTTCTCCATGGTCTCCACTGTTGGAGATCTTATCATTCATCACCTTTCTATTCTTTGTTGAGTCTGGTAATTGGTTAATATATATATTGTTGATCATATTTTTGTAAAATTGAATTGGAATGAAGACGATATCTTTTACACTTATCAATATTCCATTTTGTTTCTCATTTCCACCACCGTTCCTACCTTGTACATCATTCTCAAAGTCACTATGACTTCCTTGGAATCCAGCCATTGACTAAAACCAGAAAGAATTGTGTGAGTAACAGTAGTCATAAAATCATTTAGAGATTAACATGTAACCATATTCTCAATTTGAAACACATTAGGATTAACCAAGTTTATTTACTCTCATCTTATATATATAATACTTCAAATCAGTTTGTAAAGAAAATTTAAATTATCCTAAGCATATCCCCCGGGAGTTTCGTAACCAAGAGTGCAGCAAGGCCCATTGTCGTGCACCAGTTCCCGTTCGAGTCTAGCTCAAACTGGTGTTTTCAGTTTTTACCCCTAGGTACATTTGTGCCAGAGCCGCCTCTACCTCCTCGTATCCAGACAGGGATGTATTTCTTGGAAAACTCACAAAATCTCTACAATACCAAAATTCTAGGAAGTTCTTCTATACTAATCCTCAAAGTTCATCTTAGGTATACATGCTCTAATCAGATTTTATCTAAATATAGCTTCCAAGGTTTGTACTAAACTTCCTCTGATACCAACTGTAACACCCCCACCCCAGTTACCTAGAGTCGTTCCATTACTACATAACATTGGCATGATCACAAGAAAGATCAAGTCTCAAAATACCGATTAGTTTAGTATCCTTGGAAATACTAGATATATTCATAAAGTTTACATTACATCAATAAGTGAAAAACTACAACAACATATTTGTCTTCATATCCCTTCATACTATCCCTGCAGGTCATTCATAAAATACTTCTTCAGATCCTGGAAAAAATAAAACATTGAAAGGGGTGAGCTCAGATTCTCAGTAGGGATAAAAATATAGCGGAAACTTTCATAAACAGGAATAAACATTTAAGGCAGTGTATAACTAAAACAAAAGCCTTTTAAACTTGAACTTCAACATAATATGGTAGAAATAAAATGAAATAATTTCATTTACTTATTCACATGGATATTCTACTAATCTAATGATCACATGCAATATCAATAACCACATTCATAATGATGGAATGCATAATGCCAGACTATCATAACCACATAGTCATGGCCTCGTGCCAAGACTACAAATAAGATTTTGTCAAGGCCTTGTGCCAAGAAACTAGTTTGTCTCATGAGACCTACCGATGCATCGAGGATCAATAGTGGGCTCCACCCATCACATACTAAGTCCAATGCATTCCTCATATGAAAAGTTTTAAACATAACATAAACATTCATATTAAAACTAGCATACGAAAATTCAATACTTTATCCAAAAACCATGAATGGTATAAAAATAGCACATCCACAGTCAAACATAACTCATTAAATGCAATATAGAAGATTGTATTGTATCATATTAACCTCAATCGAGAATAATGAAGGATATTGACATAGATGAAAATAATCATCAAAATTATTTGAGAGAAATATCCCCCTTTTTCTTGAAATCATTTATAAGTCACACTATTTGTCAAAAAGCCATTTAAAAATAGATTTTTGAATCAAAGTGTCCCATGCCTCTTTGAAACTTTTAAAAGGAGTTTTTATTTTAAAACTTTAATGTCCATATAAATAAATCCTTGAAACCATTTTTCAAAACATGGACATTAATGAGAAAGATTTAGAAGAATAAGTCTTTAAAACATTTAAAAATCGTATTTTAGTTAGAGTTTCTAACCAAAAGAGAGACACATGAATACAAATAATTGAGGTAATCAAAACATTTTAATATCAAGAGAATAAATGGATTCATGATATACTATGTCAAAGTACATTATATACACCACATAAAAGTGATTTGGTTTATATCAACAAAGAAGTCTCAATGGAATGTAAATTGAGATGAAATCTCTCACAAAGGTTGTATCCTTAAGTTAAGGATAAATCAATGACATAGTTATGTGTGAAAAATATAAATAAACTAAATATTATTGGATACTCAGTGTAAAACAATCAAAGGACATTCACACATAATCTTGTAAAAACAACACCAATGAATTGGATGTTTAACTTAGTAAATGGAGAATGAGTCAAAATTACTCTTATCAAATTCATATCGATGACTTGAGAAATTATCAATGGAGTTATTATGTGTGTCAAAATTATATCCACAGAAAAGGGGAGTGGAAATTATGACATAAGCAAATGAATAGTGATTCTACACATAATCTCGAAGTAAAATAATCAATGAAATTTGCGTAAAGCCGAATAAATGGAAATTAAAATTTCAAATTCCCTTATCGATTAGCTAACTTATGAAACATACACCCATGAAACAAGTATCATACAATGATGATGTAAATACCCATAAATTAAAGTATATTACACAATGAATACAATCATGGGCAGTACACATACACCGCTTGCAATAAATAAGTGGTGAACAATGGAATTCTCACGAAATTAAGAGTGAGATAAGAAACCCCTTACTTTGTAAATTTTCCTTGGTTGAAGGTAGGTTAACCTCCAATATAATGGTGAAATAATTGTTATTTAATTTTAAAATAATCATTTACATTAATATGATATCATATATGATCTTTTAACATTAATTTGTTAATAATATCTTAGTATTATCGTTATTTCGGGTGTTAACTTACTCGTTTTCCTTTATATTCTTTGTTACGTAACCCATGTTTTTATGGATAGGTTGTATATTATTCATATCCAGAATTATATAAAGTCCTTAAATATTATTTTTAATCATCAAATGATAATTATACTTGAATGGATACGATGGAGAATGAATCTCATCGCGTTCGTGGAGACGGTAGTCCGTACATATGCACGAGCGACAATATTACTCTTTTGATGTTAAAATAATATATAATTGGATGGTATATAATATAGAAAGAATAATTATCATGTTATATTTATTATTTACATGAATTAAACATCATTATTATACCCATCCAAATAATAATTTATTTAATGACAATTAGACCACGACGTGGAGACGGTAAGTCGTACGTACGCACGTATGGTGGCATGCCATTCAAATGATGGATAGAATACTGAAAATGGTTTTACCATATTTATAATAACATCACAGTATATATAAGATACTAGAGTTATTATTTTATAATAGAAATAACAAAGAAAGAAGAAGTTGAAGAAGAAAGGAACTTGAAAGAGGGTGGTGAAAACGTTACCTCTTCTTCGGGTTCTTCCATTTGATTTTATCAAAAGGGATCCTTAAGTTGGCTTTCTGATAAAACTAAGGCCTCTAGGTTGTAGTGAGGGAAGTTGAGAGAGTATTTGGTCATGGTTTTTACGAGCCAAAAGGCTTTTAATGTGTGAATTACTGATAAGGGGGAGTGCCCTTTTATAAGAGGGGTGAGGGGAACCTTTGGAAAAGCTAAAAATATTATTTTATAATAAATTCATATTCGGTTTCTAATGTCTCCAAAGTGGATTATTTATAGGTTAAGGTGGGGATGGGTAGAAACCCACTCAACCAATATAATTTAGACAGGTTTGGGTCATTATATTAACCTTATCTTTAAGTATTAACTCTTAGTTAATTAGTTTCACTTTTACAATGTCTCTTTGTATTTTTATATTATATGGTTAATAAACTTACTATATACATTCAAGAGACCCCCAAGTTGTCCATTAATGATACACCTATCGTGATATAAGTCTCTTGGACAAACCTTAGATTTTTAGTAATTGAATATAAATTAATAATATAATATTTCTTTTAAAAAATCCTTTATGTCAATTTTGACACTATTGGGTATTTTTTTTTGATAAATTCATAACAGCATTATTACTTCAAACACAATTTATATAATCAATCCTAATATGTCATATTAACCTAGAAAATTAGTGTAATTCATAAAAAGTATCAAATTACATTTATTTTGATATTTATAATATCAATTATTTTAATATTTCATTAATTATGTAATTACTGCATCACCATTGTGTCATAAATAAATTAAATTATTTAATGTCTAAAAATTATAAATAAACTTCCATTATGTAGGAAATCATTTTATATTTCTAATGAATATTTACAATCGAATTTATCTTATGAATAAACCTATATTAAAAATGTTTTAGTAAATAAACATTGATTTTAACTCTTTTAACTCTTTTTTGAATTAAATAATAATAAATGTCCTAATCTAATACAAGTGGACCTAAATGATAATATTTTACTCCTAAGGTTATTTTTAGTCCAGATACACTTGTCCAATAGAATTAGGACATGTGTTTGGGTAATATTAATATCATTTTTACCCGCAATTACCCTATTTACGTTTAACCGTGGTAAATAAAAGTAAAAAGTTAATATTCACCAAAAATTATTTTCATCTCATTGAACCACATTTTACTCTTTCATATTAATCGTGTCTCTCAGATTTTTGAAATTCCACTCACAGAAGCGGTAAAATTAAGTTTTATGAAAAAGTCTATTTTTTAACTACCACTTAGTGGTTTCACTATTCATCAAAAAAATGAAAGTTTCCAGAAAAATACCAAAAATTAGGCCTAAGATATATTTGATATTATGAATTAAAAAATTATGTCTATTTTACCAAATTCAAAACATATCAGTTGCATTAATTAATTTAAAAATTAATTCTCGTCGTCAAAACAAATAGCGTGTTTTTAAGAGATAATAACTATCAAAAGATTGACACTTGTTTATGTCTGGTTTAAATGTGAAATTACATCCAATGACCAATATTGTATTAAATGGTAAAAATATATTCTAAATATACTTTAAAACCACTAAAATTAATAATTTATCACTATTAGTTATTTCGATTAAAAAAGTTGTTTTTAATTAAAATTTAGTAATTTTCACTATTCATCAAAATATGAAAGTTATCTGAAAAAGTACCAAAATTTCCCCCTAGGCTAATTTCGATATTACGAATCCAAAAATGAAGTCCATTTTGAAAGATAAAGTGTATAAAATTTCAAAAAGTAGGTATTACTATTCATAACGGCTAGTTTGATTGGTTGTGGTGTGTTAGAACTTGAAGTTGTGTACAACACACGCTACTGTATTATTCAGAGAGAAGAATACCGTGGAAGCTTGGGGTGTTACATTCTCCCCTCCTTCAATAAATTGCGTCCTCTCAATTTTTAAAATTGGGCTTGGGAATATAATGGAAAGTCCCACATCGGAAAAAGAGTCAATAAAACTATCACTTTTAAAGAAAGAAAGAGAAGTACAAAGGTCACCCGAGATAACCCATACTAGGATTCCATGTAGGAAAACATGGATATGGACGATAAACTAAGTGTTAAGTTCTGATGGAGAGGGATAGAAAACATGATCAGGAGAAAGTTAACAATAAAAAAATCACAAACATGTATTGGGACAAACGATCATTAGTCTCCCAGTAGGAAAAGTAAACGGACAACATTTTCTGTTTTAAGTTACATTACATAAGGACGAGGAATTCATTTATGATATTTACTATGAACAAAAAGAGATATACTTACTTTTTAAGTATAGTTTCATTCTTTAATAAATTTTTACCACTAACTCATTTTTTTGAACAGTGAGTATTCAAGAAGACTTGGTCACAATGGAAGAGTTATAATAAACTTCTATAGATATACATGAACCACGTAGGATAAACTATATATTTACCTTGTATTTAGAGATTAATCAAAACCAAAATGGTTAGTATAATATATGATGATCCCTCAAATGGATATTCCATTAGAGAAAAAAAACACAAATCTTAATTTCTAAAATTAAACCATCAATACCCCAAAGTTAAATAAATACTACTCAATAATAAATTGTCTTTAAAATACTTCAATATAATCCAAACTAATATTCAAACCCAAAACTTATAATAATGTAGTCTTCCATGTTAAAGTGTATCTTTCAATGACATTAATTACTCTTAAAGTCACATACTTAAAATTAATTAACCTAATCATTTCCATAAATAACCCAAATCACTATAAATCCACAACAAAAACATAGATAAAAATCCACCATTACTCCTCAAATGAAATCCCATAATATTCTATTTTCCTTGGGCATATAGTGTTCACAACAAAGCGAACAACTTCTAAAATAACATTTATCACTTAATCACCAAATCATTTTCCTATACTAAGGGTATTTATTTGATAAGACATAAGATCCCAAATCAAATTATTATTGATCAATAAAATAATTTAACTAAAAATAATAGTCACACTAACCAGGGACTTCACGTAGTCCAGTGGTAGGTGATAAATCCCAATCGCACTTTGGTTGTGGGTTCGATTCCCACAGCTTTGTCTGACGCGATGGGTTGGCACACGGTGTGCGTGTTGTCCTTTTTCAAAAACTATATTCTATAACATTACCAAAATGAGATAAATTCCTCAAAATAACCATAACATAATTTAACCACAAATCTTATATCATACCTTTCATTTTCATCCCAAATTATAATAACTTATAATTTCCTCAAACTCAATGATCATATAAAACCAAATGGTTATTTATAACTATATCCACAAGAGAAAAGATAATTCTTCCTCAAATATCATTCTCACATGGAAAACTACAGGGTTAAAAATACAAGAGAAAATTATTCCAATGTAAACCCATCAACAAGAAGCACTAATACTTTTTAAACATTTCTCCAACCATTTATTTCCACATAGCTTCTTCCTTGACCAAGAAAATATCCTATACAATAGGGTATTCACTCGGGTAATATGACAACCCTGCTTTTTATTACAACTTAAACATGATTTATTACATAAAACTTCACTTGATACAACAAAGAAGATCGAGAAGTTTAGTTTCTTTGGGGATTAGGATCATTACATAAAAACTTAAAACATGAAATACAACATCTTTATTGAAAACTTCCTTTACATGACCACTACATTCCTTCGTACTTAGCATTGCATGGGATAACCTGAGGACATGCATAAGAAAAGGGAGATCTATAAATCCCAGTAAGGGATTATACATAAAATAACATGAGGAGTACAATACATTTTAGACAATAGACATATCAATAGAGAATAAGAAAAATGTGAACATAAAGGAATGATAATGCATGATAATCATAACATGGAAATGTGGAAACAACACTTAACATGGAATTAGCATGAGCCAAATCCCATTGCACATGGAGCATGAGTAAATCCTCACTGCACATAAAGCACGAGTAAACCCTCGTTGCACTTGAATTATCATGAGTCAACATTCATTGCACATGACGTATCATGATACTATACTTTACCCAATGCATTGGAGCGCTATAAGGGCGCACCTTTCTTAAACATTTCGTTTCATGCATAAGTGTGCCACATGGATCATAAAACATGGATTCATAAAACATAAACATTTATTCCACGATAAAGGAATGTGGAATTCATACATGAAACTTTGTAATAAATAAGAAAATATGCATAAAGGTGGATACCCTTGATGGATAAGTGGGCATGGTATCCACTACACAATGGCATTGGCTTTGAAAATCGGTGCGATTTCGGCAGCGTAACAGCGTGACATAAGAATTCATAAAAAATGGTTGATGAGATAGAAAGGGGTTCCTCATAATATTTACATGTGATGGAAAGTAAGGAGGTCATATAGAAACATGTACCAACAATTGTAACGGAACTTAGATTCATGATACAAAATTATTGCTTGAATGTAAAAGAAGAGAGAGAAGTTCCTTTCGGAATTTCGGCATAGTAATGGGTGTACATGGGAGGAATTTAATGAGAGTGAAATAGGTCTCCCATAATTAAAAAAATAAGAGGGAAGTATGGGGGAGGTGTGAAACCATACCCCAAGATTCATAATTGAAATTAAAAGGGCAATACAACTTAAAGAAAATTGACAAAAATGAGAAATGAAGAAAAACCCTTACATGGAAGTGTGCTTCCAAAGGCTAGAGAGAGGCTTGTGAGAGGCTTCTTGGGAGATTGGGGCACCTTGGGAGGATTATAGAGGGAGTAGGTCAGAGGTTTAACGAACTCCAAGGGATTTTAGTGAGGAGGAAGTGGGATCTTGGGTGGGTTTATATAGGAAATGTGAGGGAATTCTTTATTATTTATGTTTGGGTCCCATTACATTAAATTAACCCAAACCACAAACCATCCGATGGTTTTTGCCCATGGTTTTTGGAAAATGGAAGAATAAAACAATATTTTATAAGTCCAAAGTCCGAACTTCTTTAAATATTAGGTTAGCTTATGTGGAGGTGAGTCACACTCCCATGGAAATTAATTTAAAAAGGCAAGGTGTTGAGTATGTCTTGAGGGGTCCATTAATGCTTTGAAAAGTAAGTCAAACAAACCCAAAAACACATTATTTTAATGGTAAAACATATATTGGCCGAACATAAAGATTATAGTATTTTATTACATCACTATTGGGTCATTATGATGTCATAAAAGACATTATATATTTAAACGATATTTAATTTTTACCCAAAAATTTGATTGTCTCGGAAAATTATGAAAAATTCAACGTTGGATAATTTCGACGTCCTGATTCCAGAAAAGAAATTTATTTTATCTAAAAAATTTCTTAAATATGTTAATTTTCACTTTTAAAATAAAAACTGACATTTATTGAAAAATCACGGGTTTTGACAGAAATGGATTTCAAACCTTAATAAAAATTTTAATTTACTTCATAAAATTATAAGATCATTTATATTTAATAGAAATTAATTTAATAGTATTATTATTATTTTATTAAAATATTATTCAATTCAAAAATCTCTTAATTTAATAAAATAGATTTATTAATTAAATAATAACTAAAAACACCATTAGTACTTTAAAAACTATTTACAATGTATCAAAAATGACTAGAAATTATATTCATTATTATATACAAAAATAATGTACATGAACATAGTACTACTTATTTGTTACATAACCCCTTAAAACAGCCGCATAAGACCTAAGGGTAAGGTGTGCGATGGTGACAGACTCTTGGGGTGTCTCGGATAACATCGCTCGAGTGGTAATTTCAATAAACTTCCACTTTTCCTGTATACGGTCACGTTTGAGCTAGACATGATGAAGCTCAGCTTGGGCTTGGTCAAGGGCGAAGCCCAAAGACACCACCTCTTTTCCGAGCTCCGAAAAATGGGCTTCGTATGGGGTAATTCTACTGGATGAGGTCATCACTTCCTTTGTCTGAGTAAATTGGATTTGTTAAAGTCCTATATTTATACTAATCATGTGATCACTATTCAATGACTATATTAGCAACGGTCAAAATTATTATCATAAAACCAAAGAAGTTGACATCTTATAAAAATATTTTTCATAAGGAGACATTTAACTAGATCAAGAGGTATTTTTCATTAATGAAACTTTGGTTCATTACAATATTCCCCCCCTTAAGAAATTTTGCCCTCGAAATTTTCCTTTTCCCACACTAAAACAAATGTGGGTAACCCAGCTTCATCATATCCTCCGATTCCCAAGTTGCTTCTTCAAACTTGTGGTTTCTCCACAACACCATGATGAGGGGCATTGTCTTATTTCGTAGAACGTTTTCTCTACGATCTAAAATCTTCACTGGTTGCTCCTCATAATAAAGATCATCTTCCAATTGTACCACCTCAGAAGAGAGTACATGTGAAGGGTCTGGTATGTACTTCCTTAAGAGGGATACATGAAAGACATAATGTTCCTTGGCCATGGCAGGTGGAAGTTCTGGTCGATAGGCCACAGCCCCGACATGATCAAGAATCTTGAAGGGGCTGATGTACCTTGGACTTAACTTCAATTTCTTTCCAAACCTCATGACCTTCTTCCATGGAGATATGCGTAGAAACACCATGTCTCCAACTTTAAACTCAAGGTCTCGTCGACGATTATCTGCATAACTCTTCTATCGACTCTGGGCTGCCTTGATATGCTGCTAAATGGTTTTCACCTTCTCCACCATTTCTTCGACCATTTCCGGTCCAAGAAGCTTACGTTCACTTACCTCATCCCAACATGTCGGTGTTCTACACCTTTTCCCATACAGGGCTTCTTATGGTGCCATTTGGATGCTCGAGTGGAAACTGTTATTATAAGAGAACTCAACCAGAGGAAGATGTTTATCCCATCCTCCTTTAAAGTCCATTGATCTTGCTCTCAACATGTCCTCAAGTGTTTGGATAGTCTGCTTGGATTGGCCATCAGTTTGAGGATGATAGGCCGTACTAAATTTCAGTTCAGTATTTAGAGCATGTTGAAGACTATTCCAAAACTTAGAGGTGAATCTTGGATCTCGGTCAGACACAATAGATAATGGTACTCCATGCAACCTTACCACTTCCCTGATATATATCTGTGCTAGTTGATCCAATGAAAAATCCTCCCGAATAGCAATTAAGTGTGCAGTCTTTGTAAAACGATCCACAAAAACCCAGATTGCATTGTTGCCTTTGGATGTCCTCGGAAGTCCAGTGACAAAGTCCATGGTTATGTTCTCCCATTTCCATTTTGGTATGGGCAATGGTTGCATCATCCCCTTAGACTTCTGCCTCTCTGCCTTCACTTGCTGACACACCGGGCACTTTGATGTATATTCGGCGATCTCATTCTTCATATTATCCCACCAAAAGTTTTCTCGGAGATATCGATACATCTTTGTGCTCCCTGGGTGAATAGAGATATTTTAACTATGTGTATCATCCAAAAGTTCCTTCTTCAGCTCCAGACATGATGGAACACATAGTCTTTTCCCAAACTGCACAATTCCTTCTTCATTAACATTAAACTCTGAGGATTTCCCTTTTTTTAATAGATTCCACTTTTTCCAGAATTCCCAGATCAACCTTTTGAGCATCCTTTAACCTTTCCAAAAGAGATGGTTGAGCAATCATTTGTGAAAGGATTGATGATGTTCCCTTATTTATGATTCCCACGTCCATCTTCATCAAGTATAAGAAGATTGGATCCTTCTCAATTCTTATCATTGATAGAATTGATGGGTCCTTTCTACTTAGGGCATCTTCCACCTTGTTCACTTTCCCAGGGTGGTAATGTATTGAACATTCATAATCCTTGATGAGCTCTACCCATCTTATCTGGCGCATATTGGTCTCTTTCTGTGTGAATATATATTTAAGACTCTTGTGGTCAGTATATATCTCACATTTCTCTCCATAGAGATAATGCCGCCAGATGTTCAACGCAAAGATCACAGCCACCAACTCCATATCATGCATTGGATAGTTTCACTCATGGATTTTCAACTTTCTTGAGGCATAGGATATCACTTTGTCATTCTGCATCAGCACACAGCCTAAGCCCTTTTTTGAGGCATCACTGGATACCACAAAAAGTTCCCCTCTTGTGGGTAAAGTGAGCACGGGCACAGTGATAAGCCTCCTTTTCAACTCCTTGAAGCTTTCTTCGCATTCATCACTCCAAGGAAACTTTACTACCTTTCGAGTTATCTTGGTAAGAGGGTTGGACAATCGTGATAAATTCCTCACAAATCGTCGATAATATCCAGCTAACCCCAAGAAGCTACGGATATCCGTTACCGACATTGGCCTCGACCATCCCTCAATTACATCTATTTTGGAGGGGTCCACATATATCCCATTTCTTATGATGATATGGCCCAAGAATGATACCTCCTTCAACTAGAACTCACACTTTCATTACTTTTCATAGAGATTCTCCTTGCGTAAAGTCTCTTGTACAGTTTTTAAATACTCCTCATGATCCTCCTTGGTTTTGGATTATATTAGAATATCATCTATAAAGACTACCAAAAATTTTTCAAGGTAATCTCTAAAGACTCTATTCATCAAGTCCATGAATATTGTTGGAGCATTGGGGAGTCCAAAAGGCATTACTATGAATTCATAGTGCCCGTATCTTATACGAAAAGCAGTCTTGGGGACATCTTCCTTCTTCACCCTTACTTGATAATATCTCGACCGCAAGTCCACCTTGGAGAAGTACTGTGCTCCATGTAGCTGATCAAAAAAGTCATCAATTCTTGGGAGAGGATACTTGTTCTTTATCATGATTTTGTTAAGTTCACGATAATTGATGCAAAGACGTATTGACCCATCCTTCTACTTGACGAAGAGGACTGGTGCACCCCATGGTGAAGCACTTTGGCGTATAAACCCTTTATCCAGATTCTCCTGTAGTTGTTTCTTCAGCTCTTCAAGATCTACAACAGCCATTCTATATAGAGTCTTGGATATTGGTAGTGCCATAGGTATAAGTTCAATTGAGAACTCAACATCTCTTCTTGGAGGAAGACCAAGAAGTTTCTCGGGAAACACTTCAGCGAATTCCCTCACAATAGGCATTTCTTCAAGGATGGTTTCTTCCTTGGACTCAATCATCTGAGCGAGATATGTGTGCTTGTAAGGAAGTAATATCCATGCGTGAGATGATGGAGCTAAAGGAGCTTCATATTCCTCCCGGCACTTGTAAAGAATCGGGGGTTGATTCTCCATATGGAGTGTGATTTCCCTCTCCCGACAATTTATGTTGGATCTATATAAGGAAAGTCAATCCATGCCAATAATTGCATCAAATTCCACCAAAGGAAGTATGAAGAGGTTCACCGGGAAATTCAATCCACAGATTATAACAGGGTAGGACTTATACTCATGGGATGCAATGATTTCCCCATTTTTCGTACTCACCGACATCTTTACTTCCATGATTTGTGGTGGTGTTGGGATTGTTCTACTAAACTTTCGAGATATAAAAGAATGTGTAGAACCTGAATCAAAAGGTACGTTTTCTATTCTTGAATGAATAACTAGCATACCTGTCACCACTTCGTTTTCGTGGTTCACTTCGGCAGAAGTGATGGTAAAAGCTCTTCCTTGATGTCATGAAGGTTTTTGGTTGCCTCCGATAACCCTTGGATTAGGGCACTGATTTGCAAAATGACCCGGTTCTTTGCATTTGTAGCATTGAACAATGCGTTGAGGCTTGAACGGAGCGTTCTCTCCTCTATCGCAGCAGTAGGTCCTTCTTGCCGACAGTTAACATCTAGGTGCCCTTCTCTTCCACACCTGAAGCATTTTCTCGTTCCCTTAAGGCAATTTCCAGGGTGCTTCTTTCTGCACTTTTGGCATGTGGGGTGCTGGATCTTCATAGCACCGTTGAATTTATCCATCGGACCACCATCATTGAATTCCACCTTACGCTTCTTGTCCCCATGATACCCCTATGATTCCATGGTCTCCATTTTGACCTTGAGGCCACATCGGACAATTTCCTCATAGCTGTCGAAGTCACGGATCGCTAATTCTTTCCGTAAGCTAGGCTTCATCCCACCAAAGAAGCGGTCAACCTTGCATTCGGGGGTAACGACAAAGCCGGAAGCATATCGTGCAAGCCTTGTGAAGTTTTCCTCGTATGCTCCAACAGATTCTTCATATTGTTTCTTGAGGGAAAGGAAGTCCCTTTCCATCTTAAGCCGGAGGGTGTGCGAAAAATATTTATCGAAAAACATCTTCTGTAATTCCTTCTGTTCCAAAGCCTCGATCTCCTCCTCAGGCGTCGTATTTTTGATCAACATCCACCATTGATTAGCTTCACCCTCCATACGATAAGAATCCAGGAGAACCGTCTCTTGTTCAGAACATTGGAGGATAGAGAAGATCTTTTCAATGGAGTTAATCCATTTTTCAGCGATCATGGGATCGGATTATCCACTAAAAGTATGAGTCCTTTGTCTCATGAAGCTCTCGATAGTGACTTGTTCTTTCTTAGGGGGGTTGAACGTTCCTCTTGACCCGTGTTTCTATTAAAAACTTGAGTTATCTGAGAGAGAAGCATGATAAAGTTTGCGATTCCCGCTCCCATTGGATTTGGAATCTCATTAGTACAGTCATCACACTGATCTTCACAACGGTTGTTAGCCCGATTCCTCCTATTACCGTCCATTGGCTGGAATAAAAGAAAATTTAGGGGTAACACATAAAGGGTAATCCAAAGACAAAAGTTGATGAATCAAAAATAAACTTTTATTTCCTTAACTCATTAGTCTATAGGCTTCAATCTAGGCTTTTCATGATCTACTTTCTAACATATACTCTTAGGGAAATTTTTTCCTTAATAAGGGCTCATACTAAGATTATGAATTTATCAAAACATATCCCCCGGGAGTGTCGTAACCAAGAGTTTAGCAAGGCCCATTGTCGTGCACCATTTCCCATTCGATTCTAGCTCAAAGCGGTGTTTTTGGGTTTTACCCCTAGGATACATCTGTGTCAAAGCCTCCTCTACCTGCTCGTATCCAGATAGGGATGTATTTGTTTGATAAACCACTTACTTAGTATTTACCAAAACTTAGGGATGTTTTTATTATACTTAGTCTTGTATCTAAGGCTTTACTAGGGTTTTCCTAATCCCAAAAATAACTAAACGTATCCTCTGATACCAACTATGACAACCCTGATTTTTATTACAACTTAAACATGATTTATTACATAAAATATCACTTGATAAAACAAAGAAGATTGAGAGGTTTAGTGTCTTTTGGGCTTAAGATCATTACATAAAAACTTAAAACATGAAATAAAGCATCTTTATTGAAAACATCCTTTACATGACCACTACATTCCTTCGTACTTAGCATTGCATGGGATAACCTGAGGACATGCATAAGAAAAGGGTGAGCTATAAAGCCCAGTAAGGGATTACACATGGAATAACATGAGGAGTACAATACATGTTAGACAATAGGCATATCAATAGAGCATAAGAAAAATGTGAACATAAAGGCATGATAAATCATGATAATCATAACATGGAAATGTGGCAACAACACTTAACATGGAATTAGCATGAGCCAAAGCCAATTGCACATGGAGCATGAGTAAATCCTCTTTGCACATAAAGTACGAGTAAACCCTATTTTCACTTGAATTATCATGAGTCAACACTCATTGAACATGATGTGTCATGATACTATACTTTACCCAATTCATTGGAGCGCTATAAGGGCGCACCCTTCTTAAACATTTCGTTTCATGCATAGGTGTGCCACATGGATCATAAAACATGGATTCATAAAACATAAACATTTATTCCATGATAAAGGAATGTGGAATTAATACATGAAACTTTGTAATCAATAATAAAAGGTGCATAAAGGTGGATACCCTTGATGGAGAAATGGGTATGGTATCCACTACACAATGGCATTGGCATAGAAAATCGGTGCGATTTCGGGAGCGTAACGGTGTGACATAAGAATTCATAAAAAATGGTTGATGAGAGAGAAAGGGGTTCCTCGTCATATTTACATGTAATGGACAGTAAGGAGGTCATATAGATACATGTCTCAACAATTATAATGGAACTTAGATTCATGATACAAAATTATTTCTTGAATATAAAAGAAGATAGAGAAGTTCCTTTCGGAATTTCGACATAGTAACAGGTGTACATGGGAGGAATTTAATGAAAGAGAAAGGGGTATCCCATAATTCAAAAAATAAGAGGGAATTATGGGGGATGTGTGAAACCATAACCCAACATTCATAATAGAAATTAAAAGGGAAATACAACTTAAAGAAAATTGACAAAAATGAGAAAGGAAGAAAAACCCTTACTTGGAAGTGTGCTTCCGAAGGCTAGAGAGAGGCTTCTTGGGAGCTTGGGGAACCTTGGGAGGATTCTAGAGAGAGTAGGTCATAGGTTGGACGAACTCCAAGGGATTTTAGTGAGGTGGAAGTGGGATCTTGGGTGGGTTTATATAGGAAATGTGAGGGAATTCTTTATTATTTAGGTTTGGGTGCCCTTACATTAAATTAACCCAAACCACAAACCATCCAATGGTTGTTTCCCATGGTTTTTGGAAAAGGGAAGAATAAAACAATATTTTATAAGGCCAAAGTCCGAACTTCTTAAAATATTAGGTTAGCTTATGTGGAGGTGACTCACACTCCTATGGAAATTAATTTAAAAAGGGAAGGTGTTGAATATGTCTTGAGGGGTCCATTAATGCTTTGAAAAGTAAGTCAAACAAACCCAAAATCACATTATTTTAATGGTAAAACATATATTGGCCGAAAAAAAATATTATAGTATTTTATTACATCACTATTGGGTCATTATGATGTCATAAAACACATTATATATTTAAACGGTATTTAATTTTTACCCAAAAATTTGATTGTCTCAGAAAATTATGAAAAATTCATCGTTGGATAATTTCAACATCCTGATTCCATAAATGAAATTTATTTTATCTAAAAATTTTTCTAAATATGTTAATTTTCACTTTTAAAATAAAAACCGGCATTTATCGAAAATTCACGGTTTTTGACAGAAATGGCTTTTAAACCTTAATAAAAAATTTAATTGCATTCATAAAATTATAAGATCATTTAAATTTAATAAAAATTAATTTAATAATATTATTATTATTTTATTAAAATATTATTTAATTCAAAAATCACTTAATTTAATAAAATAGATTTCTTAATTAAATAATAACTAAAAACACCATTAGTACTTTAAAAAATATTTACAATATATCAAAAATGACTAGAAATTATTTTTATTATTATATAAAAAAATAATGTACATGAACATAGTACTAATTATTTGTTACATAACCCCTTAAAACAGCCGCATAAGACCTAATGGTAAGGTGTGCGATGGTGACAGACTCTTGGGGTGGCTCGGATAACATCACTCGAGTGGTAATTTCAATCAACTTCCACTTTTTCCGTATACGGTCACGTTCGAGCTTAACATGATGAAGCTCAGCTTGGTCTTGGTCAAGGGTGAAGCCCAAAGACGCCACCTCTTTTCCAAGCTCTGAAAAATGGGCTTCTTATGGAGAAATTCTACTAGATGAGGTCATCGCTTCCTTTGTCTGAGTGAATTGTATTTGTTAAAGTTATATATTTATACTAATCATGTGATCACTGTTCAACGGATATATTATCAACGGTCAAAATTCTTAATATAAAACCAAAGAAGTTGACATCTTATAAAAATATTTTTCATAAAGAGAAATTTAACTAGATCAAGAGGGATTTTTCATTAATGAAACTTTGGGTCATTACAGGTAATGGCCAGGTCCCCTACATTTAAGGCAAATGACTGTAAATGGATTCTTGGGACCATTTTTATCTTCATCCACAGTACTCTTCATTTTTCATCAGCAATTCTTCACTTTATGTCCTTCCTTCCCGCATGTAAAGCATTTCTTGGTCCCATTGAGACACTTTCCTGGGTGTCTCCTTCCACATTTCCTGCATGATGGAAATTGAGTATTCCTTTCTCCATGGTCTCCACTGCTTGAGCTCTTATCATTCATCACCTTTCTCTTCTTTGTTGAGTCCGGGAATGAATTAATATATATATTGTTGATCATATTTTTGGAAAATTGATTTTGCATGAAGACGATATCTTTTACGCCTATCAAAATTCCATTTTGTTTTTTATTTCCACCACCGTTCCTACCTTGTACATCATTCTCAAAGTCACTATGACTTCCTTGGAATCCAGACATTGACTAAAACCAGAAAGAATTGTGTGAGTAACAGTAGTCATAAAATCATTTAGAGATTAACATGTCTGCATATTCTCAATTTGAAACACATTAGGATTAACCAAGGTCATTTACTCTCATCTTATATATGTAATACTTCAAATTGGTTTGTAAAGAAAATGTAAATTATCCTAAGCATATCCCCCGGGAGTGTCGTAACCAAGAGTGCAGCAAGGCCCGTTGTCATGCACCAGTTCCCGGTTGAGTCTAGCTCAAACCGGTGTTTTCGGGTTTTACCCCTAGGTACATCTGTGCTAGAGCCGCCTCTACCTGCTCGTATCCAGACATGGATGTATTGCTTGGAAAACTCACAAAATATCTACAATACCAAAATTCTAGGAAGTTCTTCTATACTAATCCTCAAAGTTCATCTTAGGTCTTTGTGCTCTAATCAGAGTTTATCTAAATCTAGCTTCCAAGGTTTGTACTAAACTTACTCTGATACCAACTGTAATGCCCCGACCCCAGTTACCTAGAGTCGGTGCATTATTACATAACATTGGAATGATCACAAGAAATATCAAGTCTCGAAAGACCGATTAGTTAAGTAGCCTTGGAAACACTAGATATATTCATAAGGTTTACATTACATCAATAAGTGAAAAACTACAATAACATATTTGTCTTCATATCCCCTCATACTATCCCTGCAGGTCATTCATTAAATACTTCTTCACATCCTGGGAAAAATAAAACATTGAAAGGGGTGAGCTCAGATGCTCAGTAAGGATAATAATATAGCAGAAAATTTCATAAATAGGAATAAAAATTTAAGGCGGTGTATAACTAAAACAAAAGCCTTTTAAACTTGAACTTCAATATAATATGGAAGAAATAAAATGAAATAATGTAATTTACTTATTCACATGGATATTATACTAATCGAATGATCAAATTCAATATCAATAACCACTTTCATAATGATGGAATTCATAATTCCAGACTATCATAACCACATAGCCAAGGCCTCGTGCCAAGACTACAAATAAGATTTTGTCAAGGCCTTGTTCCAAGACAATAGTTTGTCTCATGAGACCTACCGATGCATCGAGGAGTAATAGCGGGATCCACCCGTCACTTACTAAGTCCAATTAATTCCTCATATGAAAAGTTTTAAACATAACATAAACATTCATATTAAAACTAGCATATGAAAAGTCAATACTTTATCCACAAACCATGAATGGTATAAAAATAGCACATCCATAGTCAAACATAACTCATTCGAAACAATATGGAATATTGTATTGTATCGTATTAACCTCAATAGAGAATAATGAAGGATATTGAAATAGATGAAAATAATCATCAAAACTATTTGAGAGAAATATCCCCCTTTTTCTTGAAATCATTTAAAAGTCACACTATTTGTCAAAAATCCATTTAAAAATATATTTTTGAATCAAAGTGACCCATACCACTTTGAAACTTTTAAAAGGAGTTTTAATTTAAAACTTTAATTTCCATATAAATAAATCCTTAAAACCATTTTTTTAAACATGGACATTAATGATAAATATTTAGAAGAATAAGTCTTTAAAACATTTAAAAATTGTATTTTAGTTAGAGTTTCTAACCAAAAGAGAGACACATGAATACAAATAATTGAGGTAATAAAAACATTTTAATATCATAAGAATAAATGGATTCATGATATACTATGTCAAAGTACATTATATACACCACATAAAAGTGATTTGGTGTATAACAACAAAGAAGTCTCAATGGAATGTAAATTGAGATGAAATCTCTCATAAAGGATGTATCCTTAGGTTAAGGATAAATAAACGACATAGTTATGTGTGACAAATATAAATACACTAAATATGATTGTATATTCAGTGTAAAACAATCAAAGGACATTCACACATAATCTTTTAAAAACAACACCAATGAATTTGATGTTTAACTCAACAAATGGAGAATGAGTTAAAATTACTCTTATCAAATTCATATCGATGACTTGAGAAATTATCAATGAAGTGATTATGTGTATCAAAATTATATCCACAGAAAAGGGGAGTGGAAATTATGACATAAGCAAATGAATAGTGATTCCATGCATAATCTCGGAGTAAAATAATCAATGAAATTTGCTTAAAGTCGAATAAATGGAAATTGAAATTTCAAATTCCCTTATCGATTAGCTAACTTATGAAACATATACCCATGAAAGAAGGATCATAAAATTATGATTTAAATACCCATAAATTAAATTATATTACACAATGAATAAAATCATGGGCAGTACACATACACCGCATGCAATAAATAAGTGGTGAATAAGGGAATTCTCACGAAATTAAGAGTTAGCTAAGAAACCCCTTACTTTGTACTTTTTACTAGGTCGATGGTAGTTTAACCTCCTGTATAATGGTGAAATAATTTTAATTGAATTATACAAGAATATTTTACATTAATATGATATCATATATGATCTTTTAACATTGATTTGTTAATAATATCTTAGTATTATCGTTATTTCGGGTGTTAACTTACTCGTTTTCCTTTATATTCTTTGTTATGTAAGCCATGTTTTTTATGGATATGTTGTATCTTATTCATATAAAGAATTTTATCAAGTCCTTAAATATTATTTTTAATCATCAAATGAAAATTATACTTGAATGGATACGATGGAGAATGAATCTCATCGCGTTTGTGGAGACGGTAGTCCGTACGTACGCACGAGCGACAATATTATTCTTTTGATGTTAAAATAATATATAATTGGATGTTATATCATATATAAAGAATAATTATCATGTATAATTTATTATTTACATGAATTACACATCATTATTATACCCATCCAAATAATAATTTATTTAATGACAATTACACCACGACGTGGAGACGGTAAGTCGTACGTACGCACGTATGGTGACATGCCATTCAAAATATGGATAGAATACTGAATATGGTTGTACCATATTTCTAATAACATCACCTTACATAGAATATACTGGAGTTATTATTTTAGAATAGAAATAACAAAGAAAGAATAAGTTGAAGAAGAAAGGAACTTGAAAGAGGGTGGTGAAAACATTACCTCTTCTTCGGGTTCTTCCTTTTGATTTGATCAAAAGGGATCCTTAGGTTGGCTTTCTGATCCACCTAAGGCCTCTAGGTTGTATTTAGGGAAGTTGAGAGAGTATTTTTTCAGGGTTTGGACGAGCCAAAAGGCTTTGAATGTGTGAATTAGTGAGAAGGGGGAGTGCCCTTTTATAAGAGGGGTGAGGGGCACCTTTGGAAAAGCTAAAAATATTATTTTATAATAAATTCATATTCGGTTTCTAATGGCTCCAAAGTGGATTATTTAACGTTTAAGATGGGGATGGGTCGAAACCCACTCAACCAATAGAATTTAGATAGGTTTGGGTCATTATATTAACTTTATATTTAAGTATTAACTCTTAGTTAATTAGTTTCACTTTTACAATGTCTCTTTGTATTTTTATATTATATGGTTAATAAACTTACTATATACATCCAAGAGACCCCCAAGTTGTCCATTAATGATACACCTATCATGATATAAGTCTCTTGGCCGAAAATTATATTTTTAGTAATTGAATATAAATTAATAATATAATATTTTTTTTAAAAACTTCTTTATGTCAATTTTGACACTATTGGGTATTTTGTTTTTGATAAATTAATAACAGCATTATTACTTCAAACACAATTTATATAATCAGTCCTAATATGTCATATGAACCTAGAAAATTAGTGGAATTCATAAAAAGTATCAAATTACATTTATTTTTATATTTATAATATCAATTATTTTAATATTTCATTAACTAGGTAATTACTGCATCACCATTGTGTCATAAATAAATTAAATTATTTAATGTCTAAAAATTATAAATAAAATACCATTATGTTGGAAATATTTTTAGATTTCTAATGAATATTTACAATCGAATTTCTCTTGTGTATATCCCTATATTAAAAAAAAATTAGTAAATAACCTTTGATTTTAACTCTTTTATCTCTTCTTTGAATTAAATAATAATAAATATCCTAATCTAATAAAAGTGGACCTAAATGATTATATTTTACTACTAAGGTTATTTTTAGTCGATATACACTTGTCCAATAGAATTAGGACATGTGTTAGGGTAATATTAATATCATTTGTACCCTCAATTACCCTATTTACTTTTAACCGTGATAAATAAAAGTAAAAAGTTACTATTCACCAATAATTATTTTCATCTCATTGAACCACATTTTACTCTTTGATAATAACCTTGTCTCTTGTATTTTTTAAATTCAACTCACAGAAGCGGTAAAATTATGTTTTATGAAAAATTCTGTTTTTTAACTACCACTTACTGGTTTTACTATTCATAAAAAAATGAAAGTTTCCAGAAAAATACAAAAAATTAGGCCTAAGCTATATTTGATATTATGAATTCAAAAATGATTTATATTTTACCAAATTCAAAACATATCAGTTGCATTAATTAATTTAAAAATTAATTCCCGTCGTCAAAACAAATAGCGTGTTTTTAAGAGATAATAACTATCAAAAGATTGACACTTGTTTATGTCTGGTTTAAATGTGAAATTACATCCAATGACCAAAATTGTATTAAATGGTAAAAATATATTCTAAATATACTTTAAAACCACTCAAATTAATAATTTATCACTATTAGTTATTTCGATTAAAAAAATTGTTTTTAATTAAAATTTAGTAATTTTCACTATTCATCAAAATATGAAAGTTATCTGAAAAGTTCTAAAATTTTACCCTAGGCTAATTTCGATATTCTGAATCCAAAAATGAAGTCCATTTTGAAAGATAAAGTGTATAAAATTTCTAAAATTAGGTATTACTATTCATTATAGCTAGTTTGATTGGTTGTGGTGTGTTAGAACTTGAAGTCGTGTACAACACACGCTACTGTATTATTCAGAGAGAAGCGTACCGTGGAAGTATGGGGTGTTACACTTAATACGAGAACCACCTTCTTTCCCAACCATGAGTTAATTAAAATTTCATAGTAGAAGATTTTACATCGCATGAATATGTAATTTTAGTTTGAAATCTAAGCAAATATACCCATGCAACATAAGGTATTAATTTAATATTGCAGCGTAAAAACTAAATGATGCAATATACCATATCAGAACAATCAAATAAATGAACATTTAAATAAATAAATAATCTATCACAAATAACTACCAAAGATACAAAAATTCTAGATTCATAATTAATCTATATTAATAATTTAAATTTACCACAACTAAAAGGGGCTTCCCAACACATGCAGTTAATTAAATTAAATGCTCGAGGTAATGAAAGTTATAGGGACCACGTTGGCACACCCAAAGGGGTGTATTACCATGTTGAAAAAATTTAAAAAATTAAATTTATAATAAATAGTGCCGTAATAATTAAGAATAATAATTAAATAGAAAGGATTAAGTGAATTTACACAACGTTGGTAGGCACCGACGAACGACACAATTGTGTGTTTTTTATAAATCGCAACAAAACGGAGGGAAAGAGATTATAATCCCTAAACTATGGTCTTATATGATCCTATGATCTGTGGTAGGCTTTTATTTGACCTAAAACAGAAGAAAACAAATTATTTTAGAAAAACCCCAAAATAGGGTAAAATCCTTCCGCAGCGAACTGCATGCAAGATACTCAACGAAACTCTACGATTCCAAAAGCATAAGATTATCCTTGACTTAAGGTTTATAGTGCACCTAACGTCAAAGAAAACAGATGAAAAATGTAGGCGCAATTATCTTCTGAATAGGGGAAAAGGTGGTGCACCACCAAGGGAGAAGGGGAGGCGCGACGTGAGGGAGGGCGGAGAAGAAGAAAAAGAAAATAAAGAAAGAAAATGAAAGAAAAAAATAAAAATAAAAATAAATAAAAAGAAGATAAATAAATAAAATAATAAAAATAAAATGGTGTAAGAAATGAAATTAAAAAATAAAATGGGTTTACCCAATTTTAATTATTTTTAATTTCTCTCCAAATGTATCTATTTTATTGTTTATTTTTATCCCTATTTAAATTATATTAATTTCATTTAAATTATTATTTTCTCTTTCAACTCTTTTAAATTATTTTTATCCTGAATGCAGCGCTAGGGAGTGATGTAAAAAAATTAACATAAAGCACGAGCAATTATTTAATTAATTTAATAGCTGCCAGAGACCCGCAATAGGTTGAAAACACACATGCCCTAGGTCGCTTTAAGAATTTAGACAACAAAAACTTAAATGGTCCACACCTTGATTTAAGTCGAGACGTTAAATGCATTTATGTAGGTAAATAATAATATTTTATCTAACCCAACAATAAATATCAACCCATGTATATACATGTTATATATATATACACATCTATATATTCATATATATACACCTGCACATGTATATATACCTATATATATATTTTATCACCATATATATAGATATACTTCATATATATATATATATATATATATATATATATATATTTTAGTCCAAAACTAATAATAATAAAAAATTAATCATATTTTAATTTAACACAACTCATCAATGACACCATTAATAATTTAAAAACAATAACCATAAAAAGATAAAGGTTATTATATTAATATTGATTTCACATTTTAATTTAATTGGAATAATTAATAATAACACATTTATTAAATTGCCCAATTATTATTTAAATCGTGACATAATTTATTAATTAAAGAAGTAAATTTTCATTTGTTGTCTTCAACGCAAATAATAATATTAATAATAAAATTAAAATTGTTATTATTTCAAACTATCCAACAAAAATATTAATAACCAAATTAAATTATGCTAGCGTGAGATATGACCAAACGTATAACGCTCGCAAAGGTTATACCATTTCTTGGGTAAACCCGGTGTTCTGGACCTAACGTTGGTCTCAGATTTCTCATATATTGCATCATTTAGTAGAAAATAATTATTTATTAAATAAAAAACTGAATAATAAATTGATTAAAAATAAAGAGGGTATTATCATGTGTGAGGGTTCCAAACACCCGATGCGCATCAAGGTTATACTCTGCCTAGGGTAAACTTGGAATTCTGGATCTAATGGTGGTCTAATATTTCTCATACGATGCAATGTTTAAGAGTTATTTCAATTTTTTTAAAAATAAACAAACATGTGTATGGATTAAATAAATTTAATATTTTTATTCTATCAATGTAGAGGGTTTACGTGTCTCGGAATCCCACACTGACTCATTTTCTAACTCTAAAAACATTTCATAGAATATTCCAAAGTTTTATTAAGGATTTTAATATTCATTTAATTTGTTCCAATTTTAATTTTAATGTAATTAATTTAAAAAAAATATTAAAAAGACACATCACAGTGTCAATTTTTGAAAATAAAAAGTTTCGCCACTTGGTTTTAAGACTAGCCTACTCAACTAACAGAAAATTCTAATTTCCTTTTCTTTCTCATTCAATTCAAAACACAGAACGTTACAACCTTCCAACCTTAGAACTTCTCATCCCCAAGAAGCCTTAGGGAACAATGTAACCCTCACTTGATCTATAGGGTCATGCAATCTCATGCCAAATATAGTGTTGTGTTTCCAAACGCTCAACGAATGTTCCAAAATTGGTTAGGAAAACGGCACAAAGCCCATTAAGATCTGAGTCAATGCTCATTTTCCCAACTGAAACACTGAGACGATAGTTATCCAATACATTTTTCCTAGATACATGACCATGTCATCATCTCACTGAACATCTAGTCATACTTACTTCCCACCATAGGTTATAATGTTAGAAAGGGTAAATTACAAGTCACAACATCGTCTAGCATTGTAATTTCTTTCAAGGCACTCCCTTAAGCATTCTAGTGATGTTTCTCACGTGATTTCTAAAATGGATAAAATGGTCGATTACCATTGACCTAAAATCCCATGTCAAGCCATATTTTTATGAAAGGCCTTTACCGACTCAAAACAAACTCATATTACCTGAGGATGCCCCAGAAAAAAGGTCCTTCATTGACCGCTTCACTGAACAAGAGAAAGAACTTGTCGAACCACTCCAACCGACCATTTAAGAAGATGCTCGACTAAGATGGCCAGAACTTTATGAACTGAACTATGATGCCTTCTTCCAAGGTATCTCACATTCACCACGAACATGTCCAAAAAAATTCATACCAGACTTTTGGTGATATTACTTGATTTAGGTATCACCGAGCCCGACAACAAATATGGGTAACCACGGATTGGAACAATAGGAGTGAAAGGAACTAACGCAAGGTAGTCCATACTCCATGTTTACAAGTTAGATGTTGGTACAAGAAGAATACATCCAAAACAAGTTGTTGACTGAGCCTAGAGTGGCATACACCTTTTGGTCACGTCATAAGAAACGGTTGTTGTACAAGAGTTTGTACAAATAATTCCTACACGGAAATCTTAGGGTCACTCAAGACTATCCAAATCCTCGATAAGAACAATGAATCAACATGAAACACTGAGAAAACCACCTTATACAAGACCAACAACTTTTGAAGCTTTATCATGGAATAATACCGATTATCTCTTAGTGTATCAAGGACAAAGGGAAGATTGGGGACATGGTCATCACTAAATTAAGAGTACAATAAGAGGATTAGAAGATTACCAAAAGGAAAAAATTTAAACAATTTTTATGAACCTGATTCCTTTAACACTGAAGTCATTGTACTATGGAGATGACCCAAAACATATTTAATAGCACAAGACTTGATGATTACACTGAACTCAACAAGTTCATCACTACATTAAGAACTCAACAGCACCACATACGTGAATGCATACTACCCCGAGGTGATACAAAAGCAAGATGAATTTTAACTCAGAGAACAACGTATTGAATCATCCGTCTCTGTAGAGAAGATAGGGTCGAACGACCTATGAAGAAACTGAACATTCCTAAGGCATGCCTAACATGATGCAAATGATCATTACTCGATGCTCAAGACCGAAAAAAAAGTCAAGGAAAACAAGACCACCTGTCTGAACAAGGGTTTAATTTTAAGCAATGGGGTCTGACTATGGACAATGAAATGAAAAAGGTTCTGTTCCAAAAAAAATCAAGGAGAAACTCAAACTACCATTATACTAGGGTCTTAAACAGAGTACATCGCTAAAGGTTCCATATCCAAGCCCTTTATATTTAATCACATTTAATCTTTAGTCATCAAATTATTTGATCAAAACATGAAGTACAATTTTTCAAAACAAAACACAAGGTACAAGATCTTAACCAACACCTCAAGCACAAAACAGAATTTTTTAAAAAAAATACATTTTAAAACATTTTACATTAATTGAAATCCTATCCTTAATTAGAAAATCTATCACATAAATTCCTTTTAAGAAAATAAGCTGACCTAAAAGGGTCCCACTAAGCCATCCTAGGTTCATTAGAATGAAACCCAAAAATAGGTGTTTAATTATTAATAGTCGCAACAACCATACCAGGTTATCTTATAAGGAACATGAACCAACTAGACTACTTGGTCTTAGTTATTCCTTTAGGTAGTTAACCAATTCATTTGAAATTATAACATGATCAAACACATATCATCCTAGATATATGGATGGCTATCAACCTATAATGTGACTATACACTTTACAGTTTTTTTCATTTGGATCCCCATTAAAGGAAACTAGTAAATTTTTTCAAAGCAACCAATTACATAACAATCAAGCTAGCAGTTCACTACAAGAAGATAATAGAGAGACATGTTTTAATCACAGAAGAATAACATTTTAGTCACAGAGACATGCTAATATGCACAAAATAATGATACAAGGCAAACATGGTATTAAACATTTAACATGGAAATAGGCCTGCATAATAAATATATCACCGAAACATGGTATATAAAAAGGCATACTAAATAATTACAAGATATGGCATACATTTAAGACACACAATTTGAATCAACAGGTATCCTAAAATGAAACTACATGGCATGGAACTATGCATGGAATGTGAATTCCTATGTGCCTATTATGATGCATGAAATGCTTCATCCTTACCTTAACAGGCCAAGGGTAAAATACTATAAGGCTCATAAATCATAAGAAGAGGAAATTACACCAATCACTCAAGGTGAAATCATATACACTGTAATATTGAAAAGCATGAACATCAATTCCCATCCCTGGCCACTTGGTCATTTCCTATACATGGGGTGATCAGTCACAAGCCAGGCTATTAACCATGTGCCGAAACATTCATAGTCTCCTATCTACCAACCCAAAATAGTAAGATAAAATAAAAAAAATAACTCCTCTAATACCACTTTGTAATGTCCCAACCCGACTCATCTCTAAGATGGTATCCAGATCAATGGGTTACATTACCTCAACCGCATCTCCCTGAATGCCAGAGGCTGCTGACTAGCAGCAACGACATTTTTCATGTCTTCGGGGGAGACTATGCCCTCATAGGTAATAGGTATTTTCAAAACAGAAGTAAGAAAAAATTAATAATAAATAGAAGAGGAATAAAAATGAATAAAATATAACACAAGAAATAATGATAATCCAACTGAATAAGAATCAAGTGCAGAAGCTCACAAAATAATGTCTTTCTATTATGTCTGTCTAAACTGAAAGCACAGAAAATAGAAACCCCAGCATACTATCAACTAAAAAGAAAATACAAAAATTGTGAAAACTTCATCACAAGAAAGTCTTAGTCCTCTACCCCAGTCTCCATCCTAAATAGCAAAAAACAATCAAGCATCAGAAGCACCATGCTTCCCTTTGTCAATACCTGCAAGCATATAATCTTCTCGGGTGTCAAAGACGCCCGAGCATGGTGTGAGATAAAATCCTAGTAGTTTGGCACCCAAGGTGTTTAAACCTTTCCATTTTTTGTAGTAAATAAATGCAATGTGTCATTATATAATAAATGAAAACAATTAATTAAGCGTAGTAAAATAAATAACTCGATCTGGGTTCCCAATGGCACCTATCCTTAATCACCTACTTCGGCCAAATCTGGGAGTCTGAAGAAAGTACCTATAAGTAGAATGAACATGTAAATATACATAAACCTATAAATCATGGTAAACAAGGAAGAGGTGCACCCCCAATCTTATGCTTTACCTTGGGGTCTAAGTCATGTGTCAAAGGTGTGCTTTCGCATAACATAAAAATATCACAAATCTCAGGACACTCAAATTAGCGTTAATATAAACCTTCAATGCATCATTATTAATGTTCAAGTTGAGAGTTGGAGTTTGAGCCCATCCTGAAGGTATCTCTATAGAGAATCCTTCAATTTATCCAATACCACTGAGCCTGTCCAAGGCAATATTTCAAAAGACCAAGTATCGCTTGAGATATGGATTTACCATGAGTCTGTTCTGATCTCACAAAAAGGGTTCGAGAATCATCTGAGGCTGGTTTAGCTACATTTCCAACGGATCCATCTTTGATGGGACGTTTTGGAACTGGTGTCACTCATTTGTATGAGAAATCTCGAGGAAGTATCGGTCTGACAAATCCAAAGACACTACCCCCTATACATAGTGGTAACTATTCGGGAAAAAGATAATGGTTATTAAATTAATATTGATTGAACATATTTATTTAATAGTAACAATTAATAATAATAAATTTATTATATTTCGTTTTTATTAGTTATACTGTGACATAATTTATTAACAATGGAAGTAAATTTTCATTTATTGTTTTCAACGCAAATAATAATATTAATAATAAAATTATTATTATTATTATTTATAAATGTTGAAGAAAATATTTATAACCTAATTAAATTATCTTCGTGTGCGATATGACCAAATGCCTCACGCTCTCAATAGGTATACATGAACAAATATATGTTTTCCCTTTAAAATAATGTGATTTTATGTTTATTTTATTAATTTTATAAAGACTTTATGAATCCTCCAAAACCATTAATATATTGTAAGGATTTAAAATCATTTTTTTAAGAGTATGACTCACTTACACTTCAAAAAGGGTATTATTTTATTAAATTTTTCCCTTGTTCATATAAAATAATGAAATCCACTCTTCTTTTGTAGAAACCATGAGAAAAACCATGGAAAGGTTTATGGTTTTGGTTGTTTTATTATATATAATCCAAAACCTATGTTTGAGAAATGATTACTAATTTCCCACTAATTTCCTATATAAACCCACCCAAGATCCCATTTATCTTCAATAAATATTATTTGAGAACATCCTTACTCTATATTTCCCTCTAAAAAGTCCTCCAAAAGTGCCCCAATCTCTCAATAATCTTCTCCCAAGCATTTGTAGTCACACTCTCATGGTAAGGGATCTTTTCCTTCTCTTATTTATTCAAGTTTATTCATTATCTTATGCCTTATATTACCAATTCCTAATGTTTAGATATGTTTTTTCCATGTCCCTATTACATTAAATTTTATTTCCAAAATATGAGAGACCCCTTTTTCTCTCATAAACCCATTTTATGAAACTTTAATTAATGTCGTTATACTATAGAAATTTAACCAAAATTTCCATGCCAAATAATTGTGTAGTGAATACCCATTCCCATTTACTATCAAGTGTCTCCAACTTAATGAAATTATACTTATTTATTAGGTACTTACATACATTTATTCCACACTCATTGATCATGGAAAAAAATTATGATAAGTGATTCCATATTTTATGATCTATGTGGCACACTTAATCAAGAGAATGAAATTAAAGTGACAGGTGCACCGGGATTTATATAGCACTCCAATGCATTGGGTAATGTTTTAGTCTCATGAGATATCATCCATGGGATTATGGAGTGAAAATAATCAATTATGGGACTTTTTCCATCACTATTTCTAGTCATTTATCCTTGAACTATGTTTCTGATGTAGTGTTTTAATTTTTTCCCCATTTCCCATGTTGCCTTTAAGATTATCATGTTATATCATGTGTATTTGTTCATGATTATGATTCTCACTCCTTTTATGCCCCATTTATATTTCTATTTTCTAACATGTATTATGTTCTTCATGTTATTCCATATTTATTCCCTTATTGGGATTTATATCTCACCCCGTTCTTATGTATGTCCCCAGGTTATCCCATATAGTTTTAAGTGCAAGCATGTTAATGATGTTTTCAATAAAGATGTTTTTTTCTTATTTTAAGTTGTTATGTAATGTACCTAATTCCCAAATACACTAGACTCCTAAATCTTCTATGTTGTATTATGTGTAATTTTATGTAATAAATCATGAATTAATATGTATTAAAGAGAAGGTTTGTTACAGTTGGAATCAAATGAAATTCTTAGTTATTTTTGGGATTAGGATTAGAAAAATATTACAAAAGCCTTAGGGATAAGACTAAGTATAAGAAAACATCGCTAAATTTTGGTAAGTATATATTAATTGGTTTATCAAGAAAATTAATCTGATTCTATATACTACAAGTGGATGTGGATATGGCATAGATGTAAATAGGTGTAAAACCAAAAAACACCGTATTTAGCTATACTCGATCGGGAACTGGTGCATGACAACAGACCTTAATGTACACCTAGTTTGACACTCCTAGGAAATATTATTTGATAAATTTATAATCTCATTATGAACCATTATTAAGGGAATAAAAATACCTATTAGAGTATATGTTATAAAATATATCATGCATAACCTAGATTGAAGCCTAGATATTCATATGTTATGGAAATACATGTAATTTATAAGTTATACCTTGAATGTATTTGGATCATCGTTTATGTGTTTAATAGTTTAGAAATAATCATCAATTATTTTCCCTTTATTCTATCCAATGATTATAAATATGAGGAATTTAGTAAAAAATCAATGTGACGGGAAATGTGATGACTACCCAAACGGGATGTCCAACCAGATGGGAGTTGAAATCACAAACATTATTATCATACTCTCTTAGATTACTCAGTTTTAAATAGAAACATGGATCAAGAGGAGCACCTAAACCCCCCTAATAAATAATAGGTTGTAATTAAGGGCTTCATGTGACAAAGATGTCCAAATATCAATTAATTATTTGATCCCTTAATCACATAACAATGGATTGAATCCATTGAGATGATATTTTCTATCATTCAATGTTCTGAACAAGAAAAGGTTTTACTAGTTGTTTATTATATAGGGGGAGAAACTGATCGGTGGTGGAAATTAATCAAAAATAAGAATCCTGAGAAAGAGATTAAATTTATGGGGTGTAAATAATTCCATAAAAAATTTCAATAAATATTTTACTCTTACTCTATGACATAAAATGGAAAGGTATTTCTTTTATCTCATTAAAGAAGATGATGAATCCATCAGGGCATATGATAAAAACATCAAAAGACTTTCACACTATGCCTATTTCTTTTTTTACCCCTGAATTTAAGGTTGACCACTTCTTTAGTGGGATATAAAACAGTCTATGAAAATCCCTGTAGATCCAAGATTTTTGTAGCTATGAAGAAATTGTATGATTTTCCCTCAAATATGAAATGAAAATAATAAAATCCCAAGCGTATCATAGGGATAAGAACAAGAAATTATAATTTAATTATTTTTTCTGGTAGAGAAATCTAATGGTTTCAATAAATTTCAACATTCCAATTTTCAAAGGTGCAGAAAGAAGCACCTCAAAAATTGCCTAAGGGGGCGATAAAATGATTTATGTGTGGGAAGGAAGGGAACCTAGCTAGTGATTGCCAATATGAGAAAACAACCAATACGATGGAGGGAAGTAATGATCTGGTAAACCCTCAGTGCATTGATCATTGGTTCAACTATAAGGAACAAGGGCACTTTTCAAACCAATGAACTAATCTAAATGTTTTCAAAGACAACCAACAGCCTCGTAGGGAACAAGGGTGATCTTTTTCCATCACAACCACTGATGTGGATCCTGAAAATGAAGTGGTGACATGTACTCTAGTTATTCATTCAATAATAGTGAACATACTTTTTTATTTTTGTTCTATGCGTTCATTCATATCAAAAAAAAGTTTAGTATAACTATTAAAACACCACCACAAAGCATGGAATTAGAGTTTTCGGTGAAAATGGAAAATGGGGAAATTATTTCATCCTAATTATATAACTCATCCCATATAAAAAATTGTGGTCTTAACTTCTCATAAATCCTTTTGATTCTCCCTTTGGTGGAATTTGATGCAATTCTTGGTATAGATTGGCTTTCCTAATATATATCCAACATAAATTATCATGAGAAGAAAATCACTCTCCGTATCGAGAATCATCCCACAATTCTATACAAATTCAAGGAGATAGATGAATATTCTTTAGAAAAAAATTCTCAAGAATGGATATTATTTCCCTACAATAAATAATGTCTAGTTCAAATGATTGAGTCTATGGAAAGAATCCTCCATGAATACATACCCATTGTGAGGGAATACGTTGATGTGTTTCCTGAGGAATTTCCTGGTCTTTCTCCTACTTGAGAGGTGAAGTTTTCAATCGAGATTATACCTAGGGTGTTACCAGTATCTAATACTCCAAATAGACTGGATGTTGTGGAACTAGAGGAGTTAAAGAAACTAATATATGAGAATATGAATAAAGGGTTCGTATACCCAAGTTCTTTATCATGGGGTGCACTGGTCCTCTTTCTTAAGAAGAAGGATGGTTCAATGCGCCTTTTCATTCATTATCATGAGCTCAAAAAGATCATGACAAAGAAGAAGTATCTTATTCCATGGATTGATGACTTGTTTGATCAGCTACGTATAGCACAATACTTCACCAAGTTGGATCTGTAGTCAGGATATTACCAAGTTAGAGTGAAGAAGGAGGATATACCCAAGACTTCTTTTAGAACAAGGGTGAGAATTATGATTTCATAGTGATGCCATTAGGAATCACTATTTCACTATAAATATTCATGGACTTGATTAATAGTGTCTTTAGAGATTACAAAAAAAATTATTCTAGTATTTATAGATGATAATATAATATAATCCAAAAGAAAGTAGGGGCATTAGGAGCATCTGTGAACTGTGATAAAAACCTTAAGAAAGGAGAAGCATTATGCCAAGTACAGAAAATGTGAGTGATGGTCGAAGGAAGTATCATTCTTGGAGAATATTATCATATGCAATAGGAAATATATGGACCCCAAAAGTCAAAATATGTTAAAGGATGGTCGAGCCAATATCTATGATAGATATCCATAGTTTCCTTGGATTAACTGGGTATTATCATTGATTTGTGAGAGATGTATTGTGATTTTGAAACCCTATAACCAAGATAAATCAAATTGGAGTCAATTTGTCTTGGAATAATGAATGTGAATAGAGCTTCAAGGAGTTGAAAAATAGGTTTATTATTTCACCTATACTCAAACTAACCACAAGTGGATAACTTTTCATGGTATTCCACAATTATTCGAAGAGGGGCTTGGGATGTGAGTTAATCTAAGATGACAATGTGATAGCCTATTCTTAAAGGAAATTGAAATTTCATGAATAGAACTACCCAAAACATGATTAAGATTTGGCTATAGTGATCTTATCTTTTAAAATATTGTAGCATTGTCTCTTTTGGTACAATTCTAAAATATATACTGATCACAAAAGCCTCAAGTATATATTCACATATAGAGAGATGAATATGCACCAATGAAGATGGTTGGAGTGGATTAAGTACTATGACTTATCAATTCACTACCATCCTTGAAAAGAAAATAAAGTAGAAGATGCTCTAAGTAGAAAATATCCAGAAATTCTTTCATTTATTAGAATTGATAGGGATAAGATCTTATTATATTTGAAAATGATGGACATGAGAATCATAAATGAAGGGAAAAAATCAATCATTTAACAAATGATTTCTCAAATGTACCTTATGGAGAAGAAAAAGTATGCTCAAAGAGATGTTTTTTGAATTTAGAATAAAGTGGAAACTATAAGAAAGGGTAAACCCTTGGAATTCAATGTTAATGAGGAAGGATTTTTAAGAATTTGGTTAAGGTTATGTGTACCGTAAAATCATAATTTGAAGGAGTTTTTAGATTATTCACATAGATAGGCTTTTTGTATCCATCCTATAAGAAACAAAACGTATAAATATCTCTGAGAGAACAATTAGTGGGACAATATGAAGTAGGAGATCACAGAATATACATCAGGATGTCTCAGAAGGTGTAAAGGGAAAAATCCAAGGGGATGATTCAACCACTACCCATACCTATATGGAAATGGGAAGAAATCACCTCGGATATTTTCACTGGTATTCAAAAGACATCAAGAGGAAATAATGAAATCTGGTTTGTGGTGGATCGTCTTACAAAGACTGCACACTTAATTGAAATTTTATGGGATTTCTCACTTGATCAACTTGTAAGGATATACATTAGAGAAGTGGTGAGGCCGTATAGAAAACCACTATCAATTATATCTGATCGAGATCCATGATTTACCTCTTTGTTCTAGAAGAGTCTTAAACATTATCTAAATATATTGTTGAACTTCATCATGGATTATCACCCTTAAACTAATGGTCAATCTGAGTAGACTATCCAAAAACTTGAGGACATGTTGATAGCATGAAAAAATTTCTTCAAAGGAGGATGGGATCAACAACTTACTCTGTTCTACCTCTCGTACAATAACAGTTTCCACTTGAAATCCAAATGGATCCCTACGAATAGATTTATGGGAAGATGTTCAGAACACCTGCATGCTAGGATGAAGTTAGGGAATGAAAACTACTAGGTCCGGAAATGGTCGAGAAAATGGTGGAAAAGGTTAAGTCCATTCAGAAGCACATCAGGGCTTCTCATAGTCAATAGAAGATCTATGATGACAATCATTTATGAGACATAGAGTTTGATGTGGGAGAAATTTTATTCCTCTACATATTTCAATGGAATAAATTCATGAGATTTGAGAAGAAGGTAAAGATTAGTCCAAAATACATCAGCCCGTTTGAGATCCTTGATCACATCGGAGTGGCAGCCTATTGACTATAAATCCCACCTAACCTATATCAAGTACATGGTGTATTACATGTATCCCTCTTGATAAATTACATACCATACCCCTCACATGTACTCAATATAGTTGTGGTACCATTGGATAATGATCTCTCATATGAAGAAAATCTTGTGAAGATCTTAGATCATAGAGACATAGTTCTATGAAATTTGGAAATGCACATGGTCAAAGTGTTATGGAGAAACAAAAATTTTGAAGAAGTGAAATTGCGACTAGAGGAAGTGATGAAATAGAGTTACCCTCATCTGTTTTAGTATAGGAAATGAAAATTCCATGGGAGAAATTTCTAAAATGGGGGAAGATTGTAATGACCTGGACTGTTATAAATAAAATTCCCCTTGTGATTTAATTAAATGTCTTATTATATTTGATGGTTATAGAAAACACCTTCAATTTTTTGTTTTTATTATATCCTATAATATTTAAAAGATAATTAACAATCATTTATGTTGATAATATAGACATTGAAAAGTGATCACATGATTAGTATAAATATATTGTTTTAACAAATCTATTTGACAGAGATAAATGAAGTGATTGCCTCAACCAGTAGGATCGTACCTCATAAATCCCATTTCTCTGATATTACAAAGGAGATAACATCACTAGTATTTTCCCTTCACCAATCCCAAGCTGATATATAACAACTTAAGCATGAGACAAAGCGATTATGAGAGAAGTTCAAGCTCATCGAGATCAAGACCCAAACCTTGTATGATGAACCACCCCAAGAAAGTTTCATCACCATGAACCTTATCATTAGGGTGTTTCCTAGTTTTTTCAATGTATATGAATCAAGTAAATAATAATATGAATATTTATTTTTATTTTCAACATAATAATGCTCATATTTTCTTATTATCATTACTTTGTAAATGATTTTTAGTTTTAGACAATAAAACACAAATTTTATTTTTAATTAGTATTAAATTTCAATTAATATGTTTATTTTTATGAATTAATGTATTTTTTAAATAAATAATATTTTCAAAAAATATTATTATTAAATAATTTTTATTAAATATAAATGAACATATAATTTTTATGAAGTCAAATGAATTTTTTATAAGGGTTTAAAAATTGTTCTTTTCAAAAAAACCCATCATTTCACAATAAATGTCAATTATTATTTTAGAAATTATAATAAAAATATTTAGAAAATTATTTTAGTAAAATTAATTTTATTTTTTATATCAGAACATCAAAATTATACAATGTTTCTTTTTTAATAATTTTTTGAGACAATGGAGTTTTCGGGTAAAAAATAAATATCGTATAAATATACATTGTGTATTATGACATCATGATGATTAAAAAGTGATGTAATAAATACTATAAAAGGTATAAATGATCAAAAATATATTTTATCCTTGAAATAATGTGATTTAATATTTATTTGACTAATTTTATAAAGCCTTTATGAATTCTCCAAAACCATTAATATATTTTAAGGTTTTAAAATCATTTGTTTACGAGTATGACTCACTTACACTTTAGCTAGGGTGTTATTTAATTATTTTTGGAACTTAGCCTTATAAAATAATTAAAATTACTCCCATTTGGTAGAAACCATGGGGAAAAGTATGGTAAGTTTTTTGGTTTTTTTTGTTTTGTTATATAGAGTCCAAAACCTATGTTTGAGAAATGATAAATAATTCCCCACTCATTTTCTATATAAACCCACCTAATATTCCATTTATCTTCACTAAAAATACTTTTATATTATCCTTACTCTACCCTTACATCTTTATATTACTCCTAGTATTACCCCAATATCTCAAGAAGCTCCAACCAGGCATTTGGAATCACACTCTCAAGGTAAAGGATCATTTACTTCCCCTCTTTATTCAAATTTCTTCATTATCTTATGCCATCTATTTCCAATTCCTAATATTGGGATTTTTTTTCCATGTCCCTATTACTATAAATTTTATTTTAAAATTTTTATATTCCTTATTATCTCACATAAACCCATTTTATGAAACTTTAACTAATGTCGTTATGCTTCTGAAATATCACTGTGATTTTCCATGCCAAACAATTATGTGGTGAATACCTGTACCCATTTTCTATCTAGTGTGTTCACCTTTATGAACTTATACTTATTTATTGGGAAATTAAATGTATTTATTCCAAACTCCATGATCATGGAAAATAATTGGATGATAAATGATTTCATTTTTTATGATCTATGTGGCACACTTAATCTTGAGAATGAAATGAAAGTGATGGGTTGATCGTGGATTATATAGTGATCTAATGCATTGGGTAATGTTTTACTCACATGAAAAATCATAAAAGGGATTATAAAGTGAATCTAATAAATAATGGGACATTTTAAATCATTATTTATTAGAATTTATCCTTGACCTATGTTTATTATGTAGTGTTTTAATTTGTTGTCACATTTCCCATGTTGTCTTTATGATTATCATGATACATCATGTCTCATTGTTCATTATTACGATTCTCACTCATTTTATTCCCCATTTATATGCTTATTGTATAAAATTTACTAAATTCTTCATGTTATATCATTTTTAATCTCTTACTACGCTATACATCTCACCCCTTTCTTATGTATTTCCTCAGGTTATCCCATGTAGTTTTAAGTGCGAGCATATTAAGGAAGTTTTCCGTAAAAATGTTCTTTTTCCTATTTTAAGTTGTTATGTAATGTAACTAATTCGAAAATACATTAGGAGTCTAGATATTAAAAGTTTTATTATACATAATATTATTTAATAAATTATTAAATATTTTTTTAAAAAATAAGGTTTGTTATATACCCTTTTGACCATGGTAGACACGCAAATACCATTTTAAAATAATGAACTAAACATCCTCAAAACACCCAACGCAGAGATAACTGATTATGTAATTAAATAAGTAATTAAATTAAATTAATTAAATGGTTTATATATAAGTTATCAAACCTATAAAATTTCCTTAAGAAAAAAAATTGATATAAGTTTATTATATATGAGATAAAATACATAGATGGAAAGCCTGGACTCAAGGTAAGGGTTTCCATCTTAAAACAAACTTCTTTGAGATGCATGTTTTTTTATATACCAAATTTATTTTATATGGTTTATATAATACCCCTTAACATATTATATCATTAATACTTCATACTTCATTGTATTTTAAGTTAAAATTCACTTACTTTATTCATGGGGGTTATGATTCAAAAGTTACCAAAGCGGCAAGGGTTTATGCTTTAATCACATTTTAATAGAGATTATTTATGCTATAATTTACATTGAATGAGATTATTTTATAATTTTATAAACCCATTTCATTTTCTTATCCTATAGTTATTTATGAAATTTATAAATAATAGTACCAGTTTACTCTCTTGGGTACTTAAAATGATTGTGAAAATATTTATTAAGAAAATCTGACATTATTTCCCTCTTCGGTAAAAAAATCCTTCTTTCTTCCAAATATATGTTTTCTAAAAATGTTTTAGAAAATGTTTTTAATATTTTACAATGATTTATTAAATAAATTCTTACCCATGTTTTACTGATGTTTTAAAGGAATCTTCTCATTGTTTTCTAAATGAGGCACTTTTTTTCTTTTCTTACAAAATGTGTAAGGAATGTTTTTAACTTATATGAAATGTACGGAATTACATTATAACATTTTCTTTGTAGATTAATTTATTATTTTACAAGGATATTTTAAATGAAAATTATTCCCATAATATTTTATGAATATTAGTTTTTATAAAGTGATTTTCAAAGTGAAAAGTTTGTTTTCCAAAAGAATGTTTTTATCTTTTATAAAGTATATTTATTCATCAATGAAAATAACCTTTGATGTTTTGGAATTCTTATAAAATATTTATATTTTAATTTTACATATATACCTTTCTCACTCAACCTTAATTTTTTGGGGTAATATATTCATTATTATCTTTTCTTAAATTCCATAATTGTGAAATTTCCTTAGATTAAGATATGAGGAAATAATATGTAAACCATTTCTTTACATGGGTAATTCTTAGGTTCATTACTTTTGATTGATTTTATTTTTTGACACACATACACATGTATATGAAATTAATGTGATTGGTGAACCTAGAATTATATACCCCTCTAATGAATTTTGTAATGTTTTAGTCTCATGAGACGTCATGTATGAGATTAGGGAGTGAACCTAATCCATTATGGGACTTTGTCCACCATGGGATGTTGTATCAGCATCTAGCCTCGAATTATGTTTATGTCAGGATTTATATTTCTTCCATATTTCCTAAGATTCTATATTCTAAGGATACCATGTTCTTTACATTATGTTTCTGTCTGATTACTCATGTGTCTTCTCTTTAATGATATCATGTTATACCTTAGACTCAGATGTTAGGATTCCTTATCATGTTCACCTCCTTAATTGGCTATTTAGATAACACATTATTTATATGTATTCCCCATGTTATTCCATGATATTTTTTGGAGGTCAGAAGGATTTAGTAGCTCATTATGGTGAATAAAATAAAGAATTTTTATTTTAGCCTCACTTTGATGTATTATGAACTTAGTCTTCCAAATACACTAGGCCTCGTGATATTTTGGTTTTAATTAATAGATTTATATCTTAAAAATAATTTAATTATATGTGTAAAAATATTGGGTTGTTATAGTTGGTATTAGAGAAATGTTTTAGTTGACTTTTGGAAACTAGGATGAGAAACCTTAAGTGATAACCCTAGGGATAAGTATAAGGATATGACTAAGTATATAAAAATATCCCATAATCTTTGTGTTGTATATAGTGAGTGGTTTCTAAGAAATTACAACCTTGTTTGGATACTAAAATTTGACATGTTTCTAGCATAGATATACCTAGGGGTAATAAATTAGAAAAAGGTGTGCTATACTTGACTTTATTATTACATGGTATAAGACAATGGGCCTAACCACATACCTAGTCTGAAACTCATGGGGAATGTTTTTTTGGAAATTCATAAACTCTTTATAAACCATTACAAAGGATTTGAAGAAATTGTTAGTTTAGGAAACCTAATAGAAATCATTATCATGGATACCCTATATTGGAACATAGAAACACATAAGTCAAGATATACATATCATTTATAAGTTATTACTTATATGATTATAAGTTTTCCTTTTTGTGTGTTAAATTATTATAATCTTGTTTTTTCCCTTTTAGTTGTTGGTGGGAAATAGGAGAAAGAATGACAACAACCAATGTTATGTAAAATGTAATGATTTCCCTAATGATATACCTAACTTAATAGGAACAAAAGTGATACAACTTATTATCATGAAAAATTAGCTTTCTCAAATTATGATTAACAATAGGAACATAGTTGAATTCATTAACTCTCAAAATAAGGTATGGATGGAATCTCAAGGAAGTTCAAGTGCTAAAGAAGAAAAATATAATAAGATTCAATTTTCTACATGTCAAAAATTTGGTAAGGGGACCCATGTAAAAGTCCTTTAAGTAACAGGAAGATAATATATTTTTGGAAAATAAGGGCACAAAGAAGCTAATTATTGAAGAAAAATAAAGTGTCTGGTCAACAAGAAAAAGGTAAATAAAGTTCAACCTAAGGCGTCACAACAGTTCAATGTTGTAAATGTAGGGAACTTGGTCATTATTTGATTCAATTACCTAATCCAAATATTAATTCCTAAGGGCCTATGTTATTATAATAATTTAAGTGGAATGTTTGATGTTTTTAGGTGTTGGAAGTCAAGAATCATATTGTTGAATTATTTTTATTAATGGTTTTCTGGTTAAAATAATCATGAAACATCTAAGTATTTTTTTCAGTAGTTTAATTTAAGGATTTTCAAGAATATGTTGAATGATGTTAATATCAAAGAATGTTGATTTAATGGTAAGGTGATGTTATATGAAAAAAAAAATTATTAATGAAAAGATAATGTTTAATAAGTGATTGATGTTTAGTTAATTATAGTAAATTAAAATTAATTTATTTTTTTTGTAAAACAATGAGTTGGATAAAAAAAATTAGAGGTTAAAAAATATATTTTATTAAAAATTATATTTTAAAGATTCTCGTCATACTCATGAGAAAATTATAGTATTTAGGTTAATTATGAATACGATTATCACATATTTTTTCCATGGTTTTAAAAAAAGTACATCCTAAAAGTCATGTGACAACACATTGCATCCGATAAGGCTGTGGGGCTTGATACCAAAACCGTAGGGTGATACAGGTGCAATGCCTACCATTGTTCTACATGAGGTACTGGTAAGCATGATTTTTTTTGTATAAATGTTTTGGTGGATAAATATTTAGTTGATTTTAGGAAATCTATTCAAGGATTAAATTTTTTTAATTTTTAAGATTTTGAGGTGATTAATGATATTTAGGGAAATATTTTATTTTGTTAGGATATATATAACCTTTAGTTTTAGTATAAATAATTATTTGGGAAGATCATTGTTATCTTTTTGGAGATGTAACTTGAAGGGTATGAGATAACATTTGAGATTAAAACCTTATTTCATGTTGTGGTTATGGATTTTATTTGGGATATAGGGTTATTTATTTAATTAGTGATCTATGTTAAACCTTTGGTTTAATTATTTAATTTTGTGTATTAATATATTCATATTCATTTTTGGTATTATCTTACCATGTGCAAATAGTTTTTATTTTAATAATTATAGGTGGAATATATTTTTACAATTTTATTAATATTATTATCTGTTAAAATATAATTTTAGCACTTCAATCCTAACAAAATTCATATTGGATATTAATTACAAAGAGTAAGATTTTAAGTAGAAATTTATTAAATCACCAAGAAAGGATGAAATAATGTTTGTGAAATAAAAAGATATCAAGTAAATATATTTTATGGTTTTCTCTATCTTGATAAAAAAGAATCCATCAACTCTAGGAAAAGAATCTTAAAATAAATATTTTATCTTATTACCTTCATATCAGATTAATCAATGGTATTTCAATTCATCACATAATTATGGTTTTTTTATGGTTAACTTTATCTTGATCATTCACTTTCTTATAATTATTGATCTCTATCACCATTCATAATTATTGATAATTATCCTCTATGTACATATTTTCACTTAACACTATTTTTCTCTTGTGTGGAATCCTTGTTGTAATGAACTTCATATTTCCCTTTCCCTATTTTTAAGAGGATTTTTAATTGACCCATTTTATCATGGGTGTTTTCCATAAATTAATTTTCAAATGTCCAACCCTTGATTTCTGAGCACAGGTTCAAATTGTGAGGACATAATTTATTTAAGGGGTAAAATGTAACACCTAACGAATTTAGAATATATTAATATTTAAATAAATTTTATTTCATTGATATCTTTCATTACACACAACACTGAGCTTAAATAAACTACAATATGATATTAAAATATTATTATTTAAACGTGATTGATAAAAAAAATTGTTATTAAATTGGTGGGTATGAATAGTATTAAATAATTTATTAAGTATATATAAATTTATTACTCATTATAAATATATTTAAAAATTATTAATAAATAATCACACAACTTTAATAAAGACATTTTATTCAATAAAAAATATTTCCTTCATTTTTTTATTTCGTTCCTTTATAAGAAAATATTATAATTATTTTTTCGAAATTTTAGAAATTTTATTTTATAAACTTAGAATTATTTTTTTGAAATGATCATATTTACATTAAAAAATCTTGAAATTTTGGTATACTTTGGAAAATATTTATTTTTCAGTGAATAGTGAAAAATACCAATTTTTTGTAAAACTGTCATTTCTTTTTAATAAATTAATTATTTTAAAAGATTAATTATTATTTAGTATGATCTAAAAGTAACATAAGAATTATTTATTTTTATTTTATCCAATTCATTACATTTAAATCATATTTACACTGGATTTTAATATAAGTTTATTTTTAGGTTGTAAAACACTTTTTTCTGAAAATTGTTTAAAAGTGCATAATGTTTCTCCATTTTAACTAATTAAAAAAAACTAATGAGGAATGATTTAAATGAAATTTATATATTATATATCTATAAATATTAATTTTATTTAATTTAATTATTATTAATTTCCATATAGTTATTATAAGGTCATCTTATTCTTGAAAAATGCATTTCCTAAAAAGTCATTTTTTTAACACGTCTGAGAGTTTGATTAAACATTAAATTCATAAACTTCTATAAATTAAATTTTAAAAAATGGATTCAATATTTTTTATAATAATAATTTATATTATATAATAAGGTAAACTTAATTTTTATTCATAATGAATTGTAAAAATAGTAAAAAAAGCTACCATTATAAAAAATTAAAAGGGTCAAAGTGAGTAACCTTCACGATAAAGAAGATAACATTTTTAAAACTTTTTTTTGAATTTTAGATGTTTTTATTGGACATATCTATCCTCCAATCCTTTATTTTTCAATTTTTGGGGAACTTGTATTGAGAGTGACTTCTCATTATTGAATAGTTTTGGGTATTTACAAGAATGTCACTCCTCCACCCTTATAAAAGGGAACCCCTATCTTCTCCATTACACACTTAAAAAAACAATTTGTTTAGTAAATCCTGGTAAAAATAAATTACTTATTTCCATTCCCTAATTCTAGAATCCTTTTCTTATTAGAAATCCAATCTAGGAAGGCTTTAGGTATAATCCTAAAGAGGTGTTCTAAATAAAATGTAATATTACTCACTAAGTTCATTTTTTCTTATTATTTTTAAACCTTCAATAATGAATTAAAAATTTTAATATAATAACACCATTATATCCTATATAATTGTATTTTATTATTTTATTTAATAATATTAGTTCATGTCATCTTCCATAAAATGGGAAATAAAACCATTGTTTGTGCGTACGGAGGAGTACCGCCTCACAAACCAATGTAATTCATTTTCTATCACCACCTCTCATGGTTGTTAATAATGAAGGATTTAATGTTTAAATATGTAATTAATGACATATTAATAATTCTATAAAATTAATTTATCATATACTTTCTACCTTACCATCCATTGAAAAATGATGACATTGTTTGTGTGTACGAAAGACTACCACATCGCGAAGCGATGTGATTCATTTTTTTATTGACACATCACATGGACGATATATATAAGTGTATTTAATTGAATAATATGATATTTAGGATATTTTATTAATTATGTAAAGAAAAAATAACACTTTAGTTCTTTTCATCATGATTGTTGAAAAATGGAAACGTTGCACCCGCGTACGTACGACCTACCATCTCCATTATCGTAACATAGTTCATTTTTCATAACCATAATTCATGGTTATTTTTAAGAATAAAATTTATGTATAAAAGTGATAATTATTTCATGATTATTATTATAAATATGTTGTAAAAATTACAAGTTTGACCATTGTAAACACACCGACGTCATTTTGAAATAATTAATTGAGCATCCTCAAAACACCTAATGTGGACATAATTGATTAAGTAATTAAATAAATCATTAACAATTAAGTAAATGTTTTAAGTATAAGGGAGAAAACATGAAAAAATTACTTAAGAAAAATATAATTGATATAAGTTTATTTTTGTCACACCTCAACCTTGGAAATTTTTTCATTTTACTCTTTTCTTAGAATTTCACCCTTTGGTTAAGGGTCGGGTTGAGTTCTAGTTTTAATTTTGGAGTTTTTGGAGTGTAATGATCCGTGTTTTAAAACGGATGAAAAAGAAAAGGAAATTAAATTTTTTTTCCGTTAACTAGGCAAGCTGGTTTTAAAAACCGAGCATTAGAACATTTTATTCTGATAGTGAATACTGTGGAATTGATTGAATAAAAATATTAAATTTATTTTATTCATACGGGTATTTTTTGTTTTCAAAAAATTAAAATAACTCTCAAATGGTGCGTTGTACAAGAAATCTGATACCACTATTAGGTCCAGAATTCTGGGTTCACCCTGGGTAGGGTATAACCTAGATTCTCATTTGGTGTTTGGCACCCTCGCACATGATAATTCTATATTTATTTTTAATTAATTATTTATTCTGTTTTTTATTTAATAAATAATTATTTTCTCACAAATGTTGGGTCGAATGAGAAATCTGAGACCACCAATAGTTCTGAGACCTGGGGTTTACCTTAGGCAGGGTATAACTTTTCCGACCATCGGATGTTTGATCATATCTCACCCAAAGATAATTTATTTGGGTTTTAAATATTTTTGTTGGCCTTTAGAAATAATAATTATAATTTTATTATTAATATTATTATTTTTGTTGAAGACAACAAATGAAAATACACTTATATAATTAATAAATTTTTCGTGGTGTAAATAATAACTGGGTAATGTAATAAATATGATATTATTAATTGTTCCAATTAAATACAACTATGCAATCAATATTTATTTAATAACTGTTTTCCTTTTTATTAGTGGTTGTTGTCATTAAAATATTAATTTTTTCATTGACGGGTTGAATTAAATTATTATTATTATTTTAATTATTGTTCTTATTATTATATTGGGACAAAAACATTGATGTGTATATATATAAGGTATATCTATATATATGGGATTAAATATATATATATATATAGTTATAGTTATATATACATGTCTCGGTATATATAATGAATATGCAGATGTGTATATATATATAACACGTATATACTAAGGTGGATATTTATTGTTGGGTTAGATAAAATATTATTAATTACCTATATAAATGCTTTTAAAAAGTCGACTTAAATCAAGTTGTGGACTTTTAAGTTTTTAATCTAAATATTTAAAGCTACCTAGGGCACGCGCCTGCGCACCTTGTTGCAGGTCCCGAAAAACTATTAAAATTAATTAAATGATTGTTCGGGATTTATGTAAAATATTACATCACGCCATACCACAACGTTCGGGTTAAAAATAATTAAATAGGATTAAAAGAAATTAATGGAATATAAAGATGGATAAAAATAAATAATAAAATAGATATGGTTGGAGAAAAATTAAAAAAAATTAAAATGGGTTAAACCCTTTTTAATTATTTATTTCATTTCTTCCACTATTTTATTTTAATTATTTTATTTATTTATTGCCTTTTTATTTTTCATTTTTTTTTCTTTCCTTTCCTTTCTATTTCTTTTCTCCTCTCGTCCTCTCCTCCATCTCCTGTGCATGGCCCACCCCCTCTCCCTATGTGGTGTGCACCACCTTCTCCTCCCTTTGGAAGATCATTTCACCTCTATTCATCATCTGTTTTCCTCGCCATCAGGTGCGCTGTGAACCTCTCGGTAAGGATTATCCCACGCACCAAGAATCGTGTGATATCATTCCAAATCCTTTGCGCAATTCGTCGCAGAAGGATTTTACCCTATTTTGGTGTTTTTCTAAAATATTTTGTTTTCTTCTATTTTAGTTCAAATCAAAGCCTATCATGGATCATGGGATCATCTTTAACCATATGGTAGGGCATCTACTCTCTTTCCCTCTATTTTGTCACAATTTATAAAAACACATGATTGTGTCGTTCATCGGTGCCTAACGACATTGTGAAAATTCACCCAATCTCTTCAATTTAATTATTCTGTTTAATTGTTTCATACCTTATTCATATAAATTAAATTGTTTCAATTGTTTCAATTTGGTCGGACACCCCTTTGGGTGTGCCAACATGGTCGGTATATTTTTCTGTTAGCCCAGGTATTTAATTAATTTAATTTCATGTGTTGCGCAGTCTATTTTTGTTGTGTTTAATTTAAATAATTATTTTAGAATAATTATGAACTTTTAATTGTTGGATATTTAGTAGTAGTTTTTTCTGAATTATGTGCTTATTTAAATGCTCATTCCTGAGAATTTAATTTAATTAACTGCATGTGTTGCGCAAACTATTTTTGTTGTGTTTAATTTAAATTAATAATTTGGATTAATTATGAACCATGAATTGTTAGATTCTTGGTAGTTCGTTGTGCTGAATTATTTTTTTATTTAAAAGGTCATTTATCTGCTTATGTTTATACAGTATCTTTCCTTTTTAATATTTTTATGCTATAATATTTAATTTGTACCTTGTGATGCATGGGTGTATCTATTTAGTTTTCGAGCATCAATTTAATATGCTTATTATGTCATATCTGCTACTGTGAAACCTTTAATTAAATTGAGGGTGGGGAAAGAAGGTGGTCCCCATATTAAGGGCCACAATTAGACCCTCTATTCATGACGGTTACGACTACACACTGGGGGTGGTGTTGTTGGATTTTCCGGAATGAGACTTCCCCGAGATTTCTAATACTTATGAGTGACACTGATTTTAAAAGGGCCCATCAAGTCGGATCTATTGGTAATGTGGCTAAGCTAGCCTCGGATGATACTCGACCCCTTTTGGAAAGATTAGGACAGACTCAGGGTAAAGCCATTCCTCGAGCAATACTTGGTCATTCGAAAGATTGCCTTGGATAGGCTCGGTGGTATTGGATAATTGAAGGATGTTCCATAGCAATACCTTCGGAATGGGCTCAGACTCCAACTCTCAACTTGAACCTTAATAATGATGCACATAAGTTTTATATTAATTTCATTGTTAGTCCCTTGAGATTTGAGATATTTTTTGGTGTGTTGAGGCACACCTGGTCAACACATGACTTAGACCCCAAGTTGAAGCACAAGCTTGGGGGTATGCCTCTTCCTTTTTTACCCTACTCTTCCAGGCTTGATATATATGCATTCTGCTTATAGGTACTCCTTTAAAACTTCCATCTTAGGCCGAAGCAGGTGATTAGGGAAGGGTGCCGTTAGGAACCCGGGCTGAGTTAATTATTTCATTTCACTTAATATATTATCTTCAATTGTTATATAGTGGAACACTTCATTTTATTATTGCACAAAATGGAAAGTTTTAGACATCGCGAGTGTAAACCTATTGGGATTTTATCTCACAGCCTACTCGGGCATCATTGACACCTGATTAGATGATATGTTTGCTGGTATTGACAAAGGGAAGCATGCTGATTCTGATGCTTGATTGTTTCTTACTGCTTAGGATGGAGACTGAGGCAGAGTAATGGGCCTTTCTCGTGATGCAGTTGTCCCACTTTTTTTATTTTATTTTTAGTTGACAGTATTCTTGGGTTTCAGTTTTCCATGTTTTTAGTTTAGAAAGACAACATGGCATGACATTTTTTTTGTGAGATTCCTCACTTGATTATTATTCAGTTGGATTATCCATATTTCTTCTACTATAGTGTATTCATTTATATTATTCCATTATTTATTATTAATTGTTGTTTGGTTCCTTTTTGTATTACCTATTACCTATGAGGGTATAGTCTCCCCCACTGACACGTTAAAAATCTCCCACTACTAGTCGGCAACCTCTGGCGTTTGGGGAGATGTGCTTAAGGTCATGTAACCCACCGGTCTAGCCACCGTCTTAGAGGTGAGTCGGGTCAGGACGTTACAATGTGGTATCATAGGTGGTATTTTTTCCATTGTCTTACTATTTTTGGGTTGGTATATAGGATATTAGGAAGGTGTCAACACTTGGTTAATAACCGTCTTTGGGACCGATCACCCCACATACTGTAAATGACCAAGTGGCTAGGGTTGGGATTGTTGTTCATGATTTTCAATGTTATAATTGATATGACTTCACCACGAGTGATTTGGTGTAATTTCGGTTGCTTATGAATTTATGGAATTTATGATATTTTACCTTTGGCATGTTAAGGTAAGGATGAAGCATTGCATGCATCGTAATAGGCACATAGGAATTCAAATGACATGCATAGTTCCATGCCATGTAGTTGCATTTTAGGCTACTTTTTTATTCAAATTGTGTTCCTTGAATGCATGTTATGCCTTTTATTTGTTTAGAATGCCTTTTTAGATACCATGTTTTAGTGATATATTTAGCATGCTATCCTATTGCCATGCTACCTGTTTAATACCATGTTTGTCTTGTATCATGCTTCTATGCCTATTATCATGTATCTATGATTAAAATGTTATGCTTCTGTGATTATATCTTGTCTCTCTCTGTTAGATTCTTATTGTGGCCTGCTAGATTTTTTGTTCGGTAATTGGTTGATTTTCTAAAATTTATTTGTTTCCATTGAATGGGATCCAAATTCCAAAAACTATAAAGTGTATAGTCACTTATTAGGTTGATATCCACCCATATATCTAGGATGATATGTGTTTGAGCATGTTATAATTTCAAATTAATTGGTTATTTACCTAAAGTCACAATAAGGACCAAGTAGGCTAGTTGGTGTATGTTCCTTATGAGATAACCCGATATGGGTGTTGTGACTCTTAATAATTAAACAACTGTTTTTTTGTTGCATTCTAATGAACCCAAGTCGGCTTAGTGGGACCCTTGTAGGTCACCTTATCTTCTTAAAAAATTATTTGATAGATTGCCAAATTAAGGACGACATATCAATTAATTTAAAATGTTTTAAAATGGAGTTTTATAAAACTTACATGTTTTCCCTTGAGGCATTGTTTAAGATCAAGTACCTTGTGTTTTGTTTTGAAAAAATTATACTTAATGTTTTGATTAAATCTTTTGATGTTTAAAGACTAGAGGTGATTATATATAAAGGGATTAGATATGGAACCTATAGTGATGTCCTCTGTTTAAGACCCTAGTATAAGGATAGTTTGATTTTCTCCTTGAGTTGCTTTGGAACAGAACCTTTTACAAGATTTTGTCCCTATTTGGGCCCCCTTTCTTAAAATAACACCCTAGTTCATATGGGTGGCCATGTTTTCCTTGACTTTTGTTTCGGTCTTGAGCATCAGTAATGCTCATTTCCATGAGCTTAGTCATGCCTTAGGAATGTTTATTTGCATCATAGTTTGTTTGACCCTATCTTATCCACAGTGATGGATGAATCGGTATGTCTTCATCCAAGATAAAATTCATCTTTCTTCTGTATCACATCGGGGTAGTATGCTTTCACGTACGCGGTACCATCGAGTGCAAAACATTGTGATGAACTAGTTGAGTTCAGTGTAATCATCAAGTCTTTCACTATCAAATACATTTCAGGCCACCTCTGTAGTAAAATGACTTCTGTGTTAAAGGAATCAAGTTTGTCCCAATGCTCGGGATGACTTCCAGATACTCTGGTGTTTTTACACACTGGTCAGTTTGGTTGGGTTTTCATGCCCTTTTATCAATGTTTTGCTTCTGGTAATCTTCTAATCCTATTAGTGTACTCTTCCTTAAGTGACGATCATGTCCCCTATCTCGCATTCATCCTTGATGCACTAAGAGAGATTCGGTCTTATTCCATGCTAAAGCATTAAAAGTTGTTGGGCTTGTTTAGGGTGTTTTTCTTAGTGTGTCACGTTGATGCGTCGTTCTTATCGAGGCTTTGTCTATTTTTGAGTGACCCTTGGATTTTTGTGTAGGAATTCCATTGACGAACTATTTTACACCAGTCATTTCATCTAACATGACCACCAGGCCAATGCCACTCTGGGCTCAGTCAATGTTTTGATGTGGGCATATTTCCTTTCTACCAACTTCTCACTCCTAAACATGGAGTATAGACTCCCTTGTGTTAGTTCCTTTCACTCCAGTTGTGCCAATCAGAGGATTCCCTTAACTTGTTGTCTGGATCTGTGATGCCTAAATTGAAGAAGGTCACTAAAGGTTAGGTATGAACTTTAGTGGACGTGTTCGCATTAAATGTGAGATACCTTTGAAGAAGGCATCACAGTTCAGTTCATAAAACACTGTCCATCTAAGTCAAGATTTTTCTTAAATGGTCAGCTGATGTGGCTTGAATAGTTCTTTCTTTTGTTCAATAAAGTAGTCAGTGAAGGACCTTTTTCTTTCACGTCGTCAGGTGAGATGAGTGCAGTTTGTGTTGACTAGGGGTGTTTTATAAAAAGATGGATCGACTTGGGCTTTATGGGTGATGGGGAATCGACCGTTTTATCCATTTCAGAAATCAAGCAGGAAGCGTCTCTAGAATGCTTAAGGGCATGTCTTGTACGAAATTCTGACAGAGGAAGGTTTCGTAACTCAGAATTTTCCTCTGTCTACCTTTAAAACCTAAGGTGGGAAGTAACCTTGGGCCAGAAGTTAATGAGATGACGACATGTTCGTGTCTCTAGATGAACGTGTTTGGATAAGTATTGTCTCAATGTTTTAGCTGGAAAATGAGCATTGACTTAGACCATAATATCTTAGTTTTCACTTTCTTAACCAACATTTAAACATGCGTTGAGCGTTTGGATATAAAACGCGGCCTTTTTTATGAGACTTCATGTCCCTGTAGATCGGTTGAAGGTTACGTTGTTCCTGAAGGCTTCTCGAAGATGAGAAGTTATAAGGTGGGAAGGTTGTAATGTTCCGTGTTTTGAACCGGATGAAAAAGAAAAGGAAATTAAATTTTTTCTATTAACTGGGCAGGCCAGTTTTAAAAACCGAGCATCAGAACATTTTGTTCCAATAGTCAACATTGTGGCGTTGATTGAATAAAAATATTTAATTTATTTTATTCATATGCATGTTTGTTTCTCTTCAGATAATTGAAATAACTCTCAAACGGCACGTCGTATATGAAATTTGAGACCACATTTAGGTTTGGAACGTCGGGTTTACACTAGGTAGGGTATAACCTTGATTCACATCAGTTGTTTGGCACCCTCACACATGATAATTCCATCTTTATTTTTAATTAATTAATTATTCTATTTTTTATATAATAAATAATTATTTTCTCACAAACGTTGTGTGGAATGAGAAATCTTAGACCACTAATAGTTCTGGGATGTGGGGTTTACCCTAGGCTGGGTATAACCTTTGTGAGCGTCGGACGTTTAGTCATATCGCACCTAAAGATAATTTATTTGGGTTATAAATATTTTTGTTGACCTTTAGAAATAATAATAATAATTTTATTATTAATATTATTATTTTTGTTGAAGACAAAAAATGAAAATACACATCCATACATAATAAATTTTTCTTAGTGTAAATAATAACCGAGTAATGTAATAAATATGGTATTATTAATTGTTCCAATTTAATACAACTGCGCAATCAATATTTATTTAATAAACGTTATCCTTTGTATTAATGGTTATTTTCATTAAAATATTAATGTTGTCGTTGATGGGTTGAATTAAATAATTATTATAATTATAATTATTGTTATTATTATTATATTGGTACAAAAACATTTATGTATATATATATGAGTTATATCTATATATATGGGATTAAATATATATATATATATAGTTATATATACATGTGTGGGTGTATATATATGAATATACAAATGTGTGTGTATATATATAACACGTATATACATGGGTGGATATTTATTCTTGGGTTAGGTAAAATATTATTAATTACCTACATAAATGATTTTAAAAAGTTGACTTAAATCAAGTTGTGGACTTTAAAGTTTTTAATCCAAATCTTTAAAGTGACCTAGGGCACGTGCCTGCGCACCCTGTTGCGGGTCCCGGACAACTATTAAAATTAATTAATTGATTGTTCAGGCTTTATGTAAAATATTACGTCACGCCATATCATAGTTTTTGGGTTAAAAATAATTAAAAAGGATTAAAGGAAATTAATGGAATTTAAAGAGGGATAAAAATAAATAATAAAATTGATACGGTTGGAGAAAAATTAAAAATAATTTAAATGAGGTAAAGTCATTTTAATTATTTTTTTCATTTCTTTAACTATTTTATTTTTATTATTTTATTTATTTATCTTCTTTTTATTTTTCCTTTTTCTTTTCTTCCCTTTCCTTTCAATTTCTTTTCTCCTGTCTTCCTCTCCTCCCTCTCCTGTGAATGGCGCAACCCCTCTCCATATGTGGTGCACACCACCTTCTCCTCTCTTCAGAATATTGTTGTGCCTCTGTTCGTTGTCCGTTTTTTTTTTCCATCAAGTGCACTGTGAGTCTCTTGGTAAGGCTTATCCCACACACTAAGAATCATGGGATCTCTGTAAACACTCAGAAATTTCAAGGAAATTTTTTTTCTAAATTCTTTGGAATTTTAAGAGTTTGCGGTTTCGGACGGCACTTTATTCCGAGGCCTGGTGTTCCCGAAAAAAATTTCAGAAGTTTTGTTCGGGTACGTTCAGTAAACGTACGTGCGGGATTTTCTATCTTTTGAACCAATACTCAGAATTGAAATATGAGGACACTGATGTACTCGAAGCGCCGATAATCGCTTAAGGGGACCTTTACCGCAGTTGCATTTTATGTGGGTTGAGAGTTAATTTTAAGGGATTTGGAATAAAATAAATAAAACTGTAGCCCACAATTTTATTTAAAGATGTTGGTTAATTCTTATAATGGGGAGTTAGGGGTGGAGCCCACACCCACATAACCTCCCATGAGAGGAATTAGTGTGGTGGGGCCCACATGATCCCTAATCCTTTCATCTTCTTTTAACTCCCCATTAACACTCCCCTTTATTTAATTTTTGACAACCCACTTTAAACCTTTGGACTTGCACTTAAATGTTGAGCCTCTCCATCTCCAATCCATTAATGTTTCCAAATATAATGCCTTAATTAATTCAATTTACATTTTGAATTAATTTGAAAATACATGGAAATGTTATATTATGGGAGGGCCTTATTATTATTTTGGTTGGAAAATATTTTTTGGGGAGAACTCTTGAGAAATAAAAGAATAGGGTTCTTCTTTCGATGAAGACCACCGAAGAACAACGGCCATATCCTTCAATCTTTGGCCAAGCCAAAGGGGAAGGAGCCACCCACAAGGAACATCGATGATGCGCCATCCTCGGCTCCTTCTTCCCCGACATCAATGAGTTGATGCCACCTCCCTGCGACTCCATCTACGAACACACCTTATTTCGAGGTAGGGGTTTTTACAATTTGAATTGAATAATTTGTACCTCGTTCTTTGTTGATAATCATAGTTTCTCTTTGTCTCTGATACCAATTTGTCATGACCCGTCCTCGGGGCCCGTGTCGTGACTACCCCAAGCCTGCCTTCCATAGGCCAGGGGCTGGCGACTAGCACCAAAGGCGTAAATCCTGAAAAAAATGAAGGAATTGCCTTTATAAAAGTAAACAAACACAACAGAGTACGCAACAGAAGTAAGCACAAATTAATACTGAATACAAAGTGAGTGTTGAAAGGTAAATGGTCTAGAATACAAACCCAACTGAAAGGTACAGTATAAATAGAACAACTGCAGTAAAGTAAAACAGCAACCACTGAGTCGTCCTCCGGGTATCCCACCTAAAGGGTGGGTACAGATGGTTTCCTCAGCACCTTGGGTCTGTCTGTCTGCTCTATGTACGTCTCACCAAGTGGTCCACCTCCAGGTACCGTCCAGCTCCTCAAGTCTCCACCTAGATCAGTGCTGCCTGTCTTCTGCATCCAACACAACGTATGCGGGCAAAGCCCATGTAGGGGTGAGTATACGATACTCAGTAGGGACCCTGAGACCCCCAAAGGTCTCCCAGAATCCATGAAGGATAAACCACAAAAGAAAGATACAATCACGAAGCATCGACCAACTCTACTTAGGTATATGCCCATACATATACCTAAGTCACCAATCACAGTTCGGCTCCAACTCCCGATCCCAAGCACAACCCAGTCCAAACAGGAAAGAAGTCAATCACAACGATGATAATGATTGAAAATCAAGACTCAGCTCACACAGGTATACTACTCACAAAGAGGGGTGGAGATGATTAGATATTGCCTCTAAATCATATCCTCTGCCGAACCCACGTAGGATCCTAGTACAGAAGTCGTCGTTGGAGATCCCATGAAGGATCCAAGTACAGTAATCATCACTGTCGAACCCACGGAGGATCCAAGTACTGTAGTTATAGTTGTCGAACCCACGGAGGATCCAACTATAGTAGTCATCGCTGCCGAAACCACGGAGGATCCAAGTACAGTAGTCATCGCTGTCGAACCCATGGAGGATCCATGTATAGTAGTCATCGTCGTCGAACCCACAGAGGATCCCAATATGGTAGTCGTCATAGTCGCAGCCAACTCTAGGGTTCCTGCACACAACACGCTCGATTTCGGGAGGGTCCACTCCTCGTGTCAAAGGTTCGATACATCAACTATCACGAAGTTCAGAGTTGATGTATCCCGATATTTCGCCTCATCAAAAGGATCCCAACGCGACAGACGCCGCGTCAATCGGACGCCCGGTCAAAGAGTTATTGGCTTTTCCGTTCGAGGGGCCCGGTTGGAAATACGCTCATTCCAAACCCAGCCATTTTCCAAATTCGTTCAAAACTCACTTACAGTATCGCAAAAGGACCACCTCATCGAAAAGGTCTCAGTTTTGTAGACGGCGCGTCGATCGGACACACGGTCTTAAAGTTATTCACGTTTAAGTGAAAACGGTCCCGACCCATCAAGCCCAGTGGGTCGGCGGGTCGGGTCAACCTGGTTTTGGCGGGTCTGATCCGGCAGAGGGTCAAACTAGCTCGGTGAATCGTGTGGCCCGACCCGAAGGGGCACGACCCGGCTAGAAGGGGCGCGGCCCGACCCGGCAGGGCGCGGTCCAACGTGGCGCGGCAGTCCAATGAAGGTTTTCATAGTAAAATTCATCAACTTCACTTAAACATAATTCTAACCAAATAAAAGCCCAGAAAAACTCATTCCAAAACACTTTCACAGCATGTAAACTACTTAGAAATTGTGCTGAATTTATTAAATTAAGAAACGAATCCACCAGACAATTTATAAAACAATTTTCAGAATATGTCGCATGAATCAAAATACTAAAAATGAAATAAAAAAAATCATCTAAGACTCAGAGCAAATTGAAACAAAAATAGAACACTGTTTTTATAATTTATAAACTACAAATAAACAGTTCAAAATTAATTTTTCCATAAACACACCTATATCACATATGCATGTCAACCTCAATTAAAACATTATTTGCACCAAACAAACTAATTAGACAATATGGTAAATTAATTTAAAAGGAAAATTAATTCAACAAGAAATGGTTAAAAGAGAAATCACCTACCAGTGTGTAGAAAATTCCAAAAAAAGATGTGAAAACAACATTTCACCTCGACCGCACCACAAGCAACCAAGAACAGACCCTAAAACAAGAAACCGGACCAACAAGATTTAAGATCAAACTCTAATTTGTCCTCACTCACACACACCCTGGGAAAGGAAAATTGTTGTCCTGTGGGGATAATCATTAGTAAGATGAATTGTTCTAGCACGTGGGTGGACCCTGGGGTGGGACCCATGTGTCTGCGGGGAAATCGGTGGTACCTGGTAGGCCAGGACCCGACGGCTATGTTAAGGCGGAGTGTATGTGCTGTCACCATGACCCAGTTGTCACATTTTATCAGAGGAGTCGATTCTACCACAGAACTTAGGACTCTGATTTAACTTATTATAAAGCAATGGTGTTATGAGTATTGCGTTTGGTTTTCAGTCCAAGGAGTCCAGTGTTGGTACGGCGGCCGACATATCCATACAACAGGACCCTGACCTCTGATTTCCGACTCAGTGCACAAAAACATTGATTGCATGTGTGTTTCCTTTGAAAAGTTTTCTTTGTGATTACTTTGTATCAGCTCACCAGGTATACTGTTTTGACCGTGGTGCACCTGTTTCTTTTTAGAATATCCCCACGAAGGCATCCAGCAAGGGTTACGAGTTATGTGCGAGATGGTAGCCCACCGAGCGACGAGGCCTCGGTGCAGGTCCCCATCACAACGGAGGCACCAGCGGTACCACTACCTGCTGGGCCACCGATACCCCCATCCCCAATAGCAGAGAGTGCATGCTGCCTGAGTCTATTGCATGAGTTCCAGCAATAGAGGCCTCCCAGGTTCTACAGACAGATGGACCCACAGGCAGTTGAGGACTGGCTGGAGGCTATCGTCAGAGTTTTCATATTAGTAGGGACACCAGCCGACCTTATGATGATCCTTGTCGTGAGTCTCCTACACGCGGCAGTAGGTATATGGTGGAGCCAGATCCTCTACGTGTATGATGAGGCATCTTTACTTTGGATAGACTTTGAGAGTATCTTCCACTCAGAGTTTGTTCCAGACACCCTTCGTGCGGTGCAGATTCAGGAGTTAATTCATCTGCAGCAGGGAAGCATGATAGTAGCTCAGTACTCAGCGATGTTCACCGACCTCTCATGCTACTCCACGGACATGGTACGAGACCCATTCTTCAGGGCTCGGACCTTCGATCTGGGACTGAGGCATGAGATCAGGGCTTCGATGATTCCCCTCAGCATCCCGACGTTGGTGGGGGTGCTAGAGCGAGCCCTTCTAGTGGAGTGCTTCCTCGCTGAGCAGTCTCTAGTAGCGAGACCCACCACAGGGCGACACATAGTGGAGTCTTCTGGAGCTGGTAGTAGACAGATGTCGCAATGGTCCAAGCGGACCAAGCCATCAGGTGGGAGACCTCAGTAGGGGCACACGAAACAGATCCATCCATACGACAGGTAGGCAGTTCTATGCATGCGGCAGGTAGGGACACATGGCTCGTGAATTCCTAACCCTCCATGCAGATGAGAAGCATATAGTAGAGGTACCTCCCAGGAAGAGGCAGAGGTCTGACTGTGGTGGTCTGTCAGGATCAGGCGGATGAGGCAGAGGAGCTGGCCGAGCAGCGGGTGGAGGACGATGTTTCGAGGCTCTACCACCACCACCACCAGGAGGTCCACCCCGACCACAGAGAGCTGGAGGATAGAGACGGGATCAGCTCCAGGCAGTCGAGGCCTACGACAACAATGCACCTGAGATGATTCGAGGTACTATTTATGTCTACTCCACCATGTTGCAGTTCTTATAGACACAGGTGTGAGTTATTCTTTTATTTACGCTTCCCTTTTTCGGAGCTCTGAGATTCCGACGGAGCCGTTGGCTCGATCCTTACGGCTAGAGACATTTACGGGAGCAGACTCGAAGATTAGGCACTGGTGCCGGCAGTGTGAGCTTACTCTAGGAGGCGAGAGCTTCATCTGGTATCTTCTTGTAGCGGCATTGAGGCCTTACGATGTCATCTTGGGTATGGACCGGTTATCTACAGTCCATGCTCAGATCGACTGTATTAGGCGTAAAGTGCGGTGTGTCCGTACGGATGGGAGCAGGTTCACCTTCACCGGTGAGAGGGGAGCCTTTGCAGTGAAGGATGGACTTACACATAGGAGAGGGTATCCGATCACATATCATTTGGCTAGTCTCATCCTCAGAGCAGTTGATGTGTAGAGTCCAAGTTTTCCTATTGTGGTGGATCAGTATGCAGACATTTTTTCTAACGACGTCCCAGGACTACCTCCTCATAGAGAGGTATAATTCTACATTGACCTGTACCCAGGGAGAGCACCGATATCTAATCCAGCATATCGGATGGCTCCCGCTGAGCTTCGTGAGCTGCAGGTATAGCTGGAGGACTTGCAGGTTAAGGGATTCATCTGACCCAGTGTTTCACCCTGGGCTTCTCCGATTTTGTTCGCCAAGAAGGCGGATAGGAGCTTGCGACTGTGTGTTAACTACAATCGCCTGAATCAGGTGACCATGAAGAACAAGTACCCACTCCCGAGGATTGACGACCTCTTTGATCATCTCAAGGGAGCATGATGGTTCTCAAAGATAGACCTCATGTTAGGCTATCACCAGCTCAGAGTTTTAGATGAGGATGTGAAAAAGACGGCCTTCAGGTGTCATTATGGCCACTACGAGTTCTTGGTTAATCCCTTCGGCGTAACCAACACTCCAGCAGTGTTCATGAGTCTCATGAATAGGTTCTTCCAGCCTTACCACGATCGTTTTTTCATAGTCTTCATCGATGACATACTGATTTACTAGACTACTGAAGAGGAGCATGCCTACCACTTGTGGGTTGTACTGGATACACTCCGAGAGCACTAGCTTTATGGTAAGCTCTGGAAGTTCCAGTTCAGGATTCGAGAGATTCACTTCTTTGGAAACGTCATCTCAGAGGCTGGAGTTGTAGTGGATCCAGCAAAGATTGAGGCAGTACTTTCTTGGGAGTCACCAGGAGCGTGACGGAGGTGCGGAGTTTCCTAGGTCTGGCTGGTTACTATGGGAGATTTGTGCCAGATTTCTCCAGAGTTGCAGCACCGCTTTCAGCTTTGACGAAGAATTGGAAACCCTTCATGTGGTCTGATAGATGTCAGCAGAGATTTCAGGAGCAGAGACAGAGATTGACCAGTGCGCCCATCTTGAAGCTATCGGAGGAGGGTGTAGGGTACATAGTTTACTGCGACGCATCAGGGACCGGACTTGGGTGTGTCCTGATGTAGGATAAATCAGTGATCGCTTATGGTTCATAGAAGTTGAGACAACACAAGCAGAACTATGCTACCCATGACCTGGAGTTAGCACCAGTCGTCTTCACCATGAAGATGTGGCGGCACTATCTGATGGGAAAGCGCTTTACAGTCTACTCTGACCACCAGAGTCTTTGGTACATATTCTCACAGAAGGACCTGAACCTGAGACAGCGGCGATGGCTCGAGTTCTTCCAGGACTATGAATTTGAGATAGTCTATACTCCTAGGAAGGGAAACATTGTAGCTGATGCTCTCAGTAGGATATCGGGCATTCAGCTTCTAGAAGAGGTGACAGAGCAGCTAGCCGCGTTGCAGATATCCTTTGTGGATATTGATGGAGCATCCTTTCTTTAGTATCTCACAGTCACTCCTCCACTTCTTCAGTGAGTCAGGGAGGAACAATGTGGGGACGTTGACTGTGAGACGTGATGTGCTCAGATATCCTCAGGACAGGCACCTGATGGATTTTCTAAAGGAGGGGAGCACGACATCATCTTCAGGGGACGTACCATGGTACCAGATTCACTACAGGAGGAGGTACAGAGGTATTTCCACACTTCCCCTCTAGTGGTAAATCCAGGAGTAGCAAAGAAGTATCAGGACCTTAGACGGAAGCATTCATGGCCGGGTATGAAGATGGTTATAGCAGAGTCTGTTTCACGATGCCTCAATTTTCAGCAAGTGAAGGCAGCATAACAGGTACCAACAGGCTTGGTACATCCCTTAGAGGTCCGAGAGTGGAAGTGGGATGGGATATCCATGGATTTCATGACGGGGCTTCCACGTATATCCAGAGGACATGACTCTATCTGGGTGATCGTAGACCTACTCCCCAAGTCGCCCCACTTCCTGCCGATCAGAGATCAGGGCTCAGTAGAGAGATTGGGATGCCATTACATTCAGAAGATCGTACGGCTTCATGGTGTGCCATCAACTATCATTTCCGATCGAGATTCTCGTTTCACTTCCTAGCTTTGGAAGGGGTTATAGGAGGCTTTTGGGACGCAGCTACGTCTGAGCACTGCCTTCCATCTTCAGACGGACGGTCAGACTGAGAGGACCATAAAGACTCTCGAGGACATGCTTTGTGCATGTGTCCTCGACTTTGGTCGCAGCTGGGAGAATCACCTACCCTTGATGGAGTTTGTGTATAAGAACAGCTACCACTCCACCATTGGGATGGACCCTTAAGAGGAATTTTATGGCTAACCTTACAGATCACCTATGTGCTGGACTGAACCAGGGGAGTCAGCACTTGTAGGACCAGAGATGGTTCAGGCTACGACGGAGAAGGTGCAGATCATCTAAGAGCAGATGAAGACTGCACAGAGCATACAGAAGTCCTATGTTGATAGGAGACGGAGACCACTAGATTTCGAGGATGGTGACCACATTTTCCTATGGGTCTCACCTCGACGAGGTCTACGGAGATTTGGTCGGGGTTGCAATTTATCTCTGCACTTCATCGAACCTTTCCAGGTCCTCAACAGAGTAGGTGAGGTGGTTTACCGTCTGTCCCTTCCACCTTAGTTGCACCAGGTGCATGACCTCTTCCACGTATCTCAGCTGAGGAGATACGTGCATGACCCATCCCACATCATCGACCATGGAGATTTGGACATTGATGACGGGGCGACATTAACGGAGGTCCCAGTAGAGATCGAGGATCGACAAGAGCGGGTCCTACGTGGATGGTCGATTCCTCTGGTGCGCATTCGCTGGCAGCATGGGAACCTCCAGGAGAGCACTTGGGAGCGGGAGGCTCAGATGCGAGCTCAATACGCCCATTTTTTTCCCTAGTGTGTGTTGTAGCTTTAAGGGGATGTAAAGCCCTAAGGGAGGAGTAATGTAAAGACCCGGAAATTTTTTTCATAATTCTTTGGAATTTTACGAGTTTGCTGTTTCTAACGGCACTTGCTTCTGAGGCCCGATGTGCCTGGAATCAATTTCTGAATTTTTGTCCGGGTACGTTTAGTAAACGTACAAGTGGGTTTTTCTATCTTTTGAACCAGTGCTCAGAATTCAAATCTGAGGACACCGATGAACTCAGAGTGCCGGTAATTGCTTAAGGGGACCTTTACCGTAGTTGCGTTTTATGTGGGTTGAGAGTTAATTTTTGGGGATTTGGAATAAAATAAATAAAATAATAGCACAAAATTTTATTTAAAGATGTTGGTTAATTCCTACAATGGGGAGTTAGGGGTGGGTCCCACACCCACATAACCTCCCATGAGAGGAATTAGTGTGGTGGGGACCACACAATCCCTAATCCTTTTATCTTCCTTTAACTTCCCATTAACACTCCACTTTATTTAAATTTTGACAACCCACTTTAAACCTTCGGACTTCCACTTAAATGTGGAGCCTCTCCATCTATCATCCATTAATTTTTCCAACTCTAATGCCTTAATAAATTCAATTTACATTTTGAATTAATTTGAAAATACATGGAAATGTTATATTATTGGAGGGCCTTATTATTATTTTTTTTGGAAAATATTTTTTGGAGAGAACTCTTTTGAAATAAAAGAATAGGGTTCTTCTTTCGACGAAGAACCACCGAAGAACGATGATCATCTCCTTCAATCTTTGTCCAAGCCAAAGGGGAAGGAGCCACCCGCAAGGAACACCGACGACGCGCCGTCCTCGGCTCCTTCTTCCACGATGTCAACGATTTGACGCCACCTCCCCACGACTCCATCTATGAACGCACCTTATTTTGAGGTAGGGGTTTGTACAATTTGTAGTGAATATTTTGTACCCCGTTCTTCATTGAGAATCATAGTTTGTATTTGGCTCTGATACCAATTTTTCACGACTCGTCCTCGGGGCCCATGTCATGACTACCCCAAGACCGCCTTCTATAGGCCAGGGGTGGCGACATGCACCAAAGGCGTAAATCCTGATAAAAAGGGAAGTCATTTCCTTTATAAAAGTAAACAAGCACAATAGAGTACGCAACAGAAGTAAGAACAAAGTAATATTGAATACAAAGTATGTGTTGAAAGGTAAATGGGCCAGAATACAAACCCAACTGAAAAGTACAGTATAACTAGAACAACTACAGTAAAGTAAAACAGCAACCACTGAGTCGCCCTCTGGGTAACCTACCTGAAGGGTGGGTACAGATGGTCTCCTTGGAACCTCGGGTCCGTCCGTCTACTCCGTGTACTTCTCGCCAAGTGGTACACCTATGGGTACCGTCCACCTCCTCAAGTCTCCACCTCGATCAGTGTTTCATGTCGTCTGCTTCCAACACAACGTAGTGCGGGTAAAGACCGTGCAGGGGTGAGTATATGATACTCAGTAGGGACCCCGAGACCCCCGAAGGTCTCCCAGAATCCACGAAGGATAAACCACAGAAAAAAGATACAATCATGAAGCATCAACCAAATCTACTTAGGTATATGACCATACATATACCTAAGTCACCAATCACATTTCGTCTCCAACTCTCGATCCCAAGAACAACCCAGTCCACACAGGAAAGAAGTCAATCACAACGATGATAATGATTGAAAATCAAGACTCAACTCACACAGGTATACAACTCATGAAGAGGGGTAGAGATTATTAGATGTAGCCTCTGAATCATCTCCTCTACAGAACCCATGTAGGATTCTAGTACAGAAGTCATCACTGCCGAACCCATGGAGGATCCAAGAATAGTAATCATCGCTGTCAAACCCACAGAGGATCCAAGTACAATAGTTGTCGCTGCCGAACCCACGGAGCATCCAAGTACATTAGTCCTCACTGCCGAACCCATGGAGGATCCAAGTACATTAGTCATAGCTTCCGAACACACGGAGGATCCAAGTATAGTATTCATCGTCGTCGAACCCATGGAGGATCCCAGTACGGTAGTCATCGCAGTCGCAGCTAGCTCTAGAGTTCCCGCACACAGCACGCTCGATTCTGGGAGGGTCTGCTTCTCGAGTCAAAGGGTTGATACATAAACTATCACGAAGTTCAGAATTGATGTATCCCAAAGTTTTGTCTCATCAAAAGGAACCCAACGTGACAGACGGCGCGTCAATCGGATGCCCGGTCTGAGAGTTATTGGCTTCTCCGTTCCAGGGGCCCGGTTGGAAATACCCTCGTTCCAAACCCGGCTGTTTTCCAAAGTTGTACAAAACTCACTTAGAGTATTGAAAAAGGACCTCCTCGTCGAAAGGATCTCAGTGCCACAGACGGCGCGTCGATCGAACGCGCGGTCTTAAAGTTATTCATGTTTAAGTGAAAATGGGCCCAGCCCGTTAAGCCTAGTGGGCGGGCGGGTCGGGTCAACCCGGTTTTGGAGGGTCCGACACTGCAGAGGGTCGGACCGGCCCGGTAAATCGCGCGGCCCGGAGGGCCGCACCGCGCTGGGCCGGTCGGACCCTCCAAAACCGGGTTGACCCGACCAGCCGGCCCACTGGGCTTGATGGGCCGAACCCGTTTTCACTTAAACGGGAATAACTTTAAGACCGCGTGTCCAATCGATGTGCCATCTATGGAACTGAGACCCTTTCGAATAGATGGTCCTTTTGTGATAATCTAAGTCAGTTTTGTACAACTTTGGAAAATGGATGGGTTTGGAACGAACGTATTTCCAACCGGGCCCCTGGAACGGAAAAACCAATAACTCTCAGACCGAGCGTCCAATTGATGCGTCTTCTGTCGTGTTGGGTTCCTTTTGATGATACAGAACTTCGGGATATATCAAATCTTAACTTCGTGATAGTTGATGTATCGACACTTTGAATCAAGGAGCGGACCCTCCCGGAATCGAGCATGCTGTGTGCGGGAACCCTAGAGCTGGTTGCTACCGCAACGACTACCGTACTGGGATCCTCTGTGGTTTTGATGACGATGACAAATATACTTGGATCCTCTGTGGGTTCGGCAATGATGACTACCATACTGGGATCCTCCGTGGGTTCGGCAACGATGACTACTGTACTGTGATCCTCCATGGGTTCGGCAGCGATTACTACTGTACTGTGATCCTCCGTGGGTTCGGCAGTGATGATTACTGTACTTGGATCCTCCGTGGGATCGACAGCGACGACTTCTGTACTAGGATCCTACATTGGTTCGACAGAGGAGATGATTCAGAGGTTACATCTAATCATCTCCTCCCCTATTCGTGAGTTGTATACCTGTGTGAGTTGAGTCTTGATTTTCAATCATTATCATCGTTGTGATTGACTTCTTTCCTATGTGGACTGGGTTGTGCTTGGGGTTGGGAGTTGGAGCCGAACTGTGATTGGTGACTTAGGTATATATATGGGCATATACCTAAGTAGAGTTGGTTGATGCTTCTTGATTGTATCTTTCTTCTTTAGTTTATCATTTGTGGATTCTGTGAGACCTTCGGGGGTCTTGGGGTCCCTACTGAGTATCGTATACCCACCCCTGCACGGGCTTTTCCCGCACTATGTTGTATTGGATATAGACGACGGGCAGCAAAGATCGAGGTGGAGACTTCAGGAGTTGGACGGTACCTGGAGGTGGACCACTTGGCGAGACATACACGGAGCAGACGGACGGACCCGAGGTGCTGAGGAAACCATATGTACCCACCCTTTAGGTGGGATACCCAGAGGACGACTCAGTGGTTTCTATTTTACTTTACTGCAGTTGTTCTATTTATACTGTACTTTTTAGTTGGGTTTGTATTCTAGCCCATTTACCTTTCAGCACTCACTTTGTATTCAGTATTACTTTGTGCTTACTTCTGTTTCATACTCTGTTGTGTTTTTTTACTTTTATAAAGGCAATGCCTCCCCTTTTTATCAAGATTTACGCCTTTGGTACTAGTCTCCAGCCCCTGGCCTATGGAAGGCGGGCTTGGGGTAGTCACGACACGGGCCCTGAGGACGGGTCGTGACAAATTGGTATCAGAGCCAAAGAGAAACTATGATTCTCAACGAAGAAAGGGGTACAAAATATTCACTTAAAATTGTACAAACCCTTACCTAAAAATAAGGTGCGTTCGTAGATGGAGTCGCAGGGAGGTGGCGTCAACTCATTGACGTCGGGGAAGAAGGAGTCGAGGATGGTGCGTCGTCGGTGTTCCTTGTGGGTGGATCCTTCCCCTTTGTCTTGGCTGAAGATTGAAGGATATGGTCGTTGTTCTTCGGTGTTTCTTCATCGAAAGAAGAACCCTATTCTTTTATTTCTCAAGAGTTCTCCCCAAAAAATATTTTCCAACCAAAATAATAATAAGGCCCTCCCATAGTATAACATTTCCATGTATTTTCAAATTAATTCAAAATGTAGATTGAATTAATTAAGGAATTAGAGTTGGGAACATTAATGGATTGGAGATGGAGAGGCTCAACATTTAAGTGGAAGTCCAAAGGTTTAAAGTGGGTTGTCAAAAATTAAATAAAGGGGAGTGTTAATGGGGAGTTAAAGGAAGATGAAAGGATTAGGGCTCATATGGGCCCCACAACACAAATTCCTCTCATGGGAGGTTATGTGGGTTTGGGCCCCACCCCTAAATCCCCATGTAGGAATTAACCAACATCTTTAAATAAAACATTGTTCTACAATTTTAATTATTTTATTCCAAATCCCCTAAAATTAACTCTCAACCCACATAAAACGCAACTGCGGTAAAGGTCCCCTTAAGTGACTACCGGCGCTGCGAGTTCATTGGTGTCATCATATTTAAATTCCAAGCACCGGTTCAAAAGATAGAAAAAACCACATTTACATTTACTGAACGTACCCGAACAAAAATTCATAAATTGATTCCAGGCACACCGGGCCTCGGAATCAAGTGCCGTCGGAAACTGCAGATTCATAAAATTCCAAAGAATTAAGAAAAAAATTCCTTGAAATTTCGGGGTCTTAACATTACTCCCACCTCTGGGATTTACGTCCCTATAAAGATACAACACACACTAGGGAAACAAATGGGGGTAATGAGCTCGCATCTCAGCCTCCCACTCCCAAGTTCTCTCCTGGAGGTTCCCATACTGCCAGCGAATGCGCACCATAGGTATCGACTATCCACATAGGACCCGCTTCTGTCGATCCTCGATCTCTACTGGGACCTCTGTGAATGTCGCTCTGTCATCAATGTCCAGCTCCCCATAGTAGATGATGTGGGACGGTTCGTGCACGTATCTCCTCAGCTGAGATACGTGGAAGACGTCATGCACCTGGTGAAACTGAGGTGGTAGGGCCAGACGGTAATCCACCTTGCCTACTCTGCTGAGGACCTAGAAAGGTCCGATTAAATGTGGAGATAACTTATCTCCCCGACCAAATCCCCGTAGTCCTCGTCTAGGTAAGACCCGTTGGAACATGTGGTCACCATCCTCGAAATCTAGTGGTCTCTGTCTCCTATCAGCATAGGACTACTGTCTGCTCTGTGCAGTATTCATCTGTTTCTAGATGATCTGTACCTTCTCCATCGTAGCCTGAACCATCTCTGGTCCTAAAAGTGAAAACTCCCCTAGGTCAGTAAAGCACAGTGGTGATCTGCAAGGTCGTCCATATAGTGCCTTGTAAGGGGTCATCCTGATGGTGGAGTGGTAGCTGTTGTTGTACGCAAACTCCACCAAGGGTAGGTGATCCACCCAGTTGCGACCAAAGTCGAGGACACATGCACGGAGCATGTCCTCAAGAGTCTATATGGTCCTCTCAATCTGACCGTCCGTCTGAGGATGGAAGGCGGTGCTCAGACATAGCTACGTCCCAAAATCCTCCTGTAACACCTTCCAAAGCTGGGAATTGAAATGAGCATCTCGATCGAAAACGATATTTGATGGCACAGCGTGAAGCCGTACGATCTCCTGAATGTAAATGTGTCCCAAGCTCTCTACTGATCCCTACTCTCTGATCGGTAGGAAGTGGGCCGATGTGGTGAGTCAGTCTATGATCACCCAGATAAAGTCATTTACTTTGGATGTACGTGGAAGCCCCATCATGAAATCCATGGATATCCCTTCCCACTTCCACTCTAGGACCTCTAAGGGTTGTATCAAGCCTGCAGGTACCAAGCACTCCGCCTTCACTTGCTGACAAGTGAGGCATCCTGAAACGAACTCTGCTACAGCCTTCTTCATACTCGGCCACCAATGCTGTCATCTGAGGTCCTGATACATCTTCGCCACTCCTAGATTTACCACTAGAGGGGAAGTGTGGAAATCCCTCAACACCTCCTCCTGTAGTGCAACCGGTACCATGGTACGTCCCCTGAAGAGGATGACGTGCTCCCCTCCTTCATAGAATCCATCAGGTGCATGTCCTAAGGATATCTGAGCACGTTGCGTCTCAAAGTCAACATCCCCACGATGTGCCTCCCTGACTCGCTGAAGAAGTGGAGGAGTGACTGTGAGAGACTGAAGAAAGACTGCACCATCAATATCCACAAAGGATGTCTGCAATGCAGCTAGCTGCTCTGTTGCCTCTCCTAGCAGCTGAATGCCTGATCTCCTGCTGAGAGCATAAGCTAAAACATTCCCCTTCCCAGGAGTATAGACTATCTCAAAGTCATAGTCCTAGAGGAACTCGACCCATCACTGTTGTCTCGGGTCCAGGTCCTTTTGCGATAAGATGTACCTGAGACTCTGGTGGTCAGAGTAGACTGTAAAGCGCTCGCCCATTAGATAATTCCACCACATCTTCAAGGAGAAGACCACTGCTGCTAACTCCAGGTCATGGGGAGCGTAGTTATGCTCGTGATGTCTTAACTTCCATGAACCATAAGCGATCATTGCTCACTCCTGCATCAGGACACACCTGATTCCAGTCACTGATGTGTCGCAGTAAACTACGTACCCTACACCCTCCTCTGGTAGCCTCAAGATGGGTGCACTGGTCAATCTCTGTCGTATCTCCAAAAAGCTCTGCTGACATCTATATGGCCACACAAAGGGTTTCCTCTTCTTCGTGAAAGCTGAGAGCGGTGCTGCAACTCTGGAGAAATATGGCACAAATCTCCGATAGTAACCAGCCAGAGCTAGGAATCTTCGCACCTCCGTCACGGTCCGGGGTGTCTCCCAAGAAAGTACTCCCTCGATCTTCGCTGGATCCACTGTAACTCCATCCTCTGAGATGACATGTCCCAAGAAGTGAACCTCTCAAATACATAACTGGAACTTTGAGAGCTTACCATAAAGTTGGTTCTCTCGGAGTGTATCCAGTACAACCCGAAAGTGGTAGGCATGCTCCTCCTCAGTAGTCAAGTAAATCAGTATATTGTTGATGGAGACTATAACAAAATGATCTAGGTAAGGCTGGAAGATCCTATTCATGAGACTCATGAACACTTCTGGAGCATTGGTTACGCCGAAGGGCATAACCAAGAACTCGTAGTGGCCATACCGACACCTGAAGGTCGTCTTCTGCACATCCTCATCTCGAACTCTAAGCTGGTGATAGCCTGACCTGAGGTCTATCGTCGAGAACCGTTGTGATCCCTTGAGCTGATCAAAGAGGTCAGAAATCCTCATGAATGGGTACTTGTTCTTCACGGTCACCTGATTCAAGCGACGGTAGTCGACACACAGTCACAAGCTCCCATCCTCCTTCTTGGTGAAAAAATAGGAGAAGCCCAAGGTCAAACACTGGGTCGGATGAATCCCTTCCCCTTCAAGTCCTCCAGCTATACCTGTAGCTCACCAAGATCGGCGAGAGCCATCTGATATGCTGGAGTAGATATTGGTGTTTTTCCTAGGTACATGTCGATGTAGAAGTCTACCTCTCTATGAGGAGGTAGTCCTGGGATGTTTTCAGGAAAAATGTCTGCATACTGATCCACCACAACAGGAAAACTTGGACTCCACACATCAAAAACTTCTAGGATGAGACTATCCATCTGATGTGTGATCGACCGCCCTCTCCTCTGCGTAAGTCTATCCTGCACTGCAAAGGCTCCCCTCTCACCGGTGAAGGTGAACCTGCTCCCATCCGTGCAGACACACTACACTTTGTGCCTAATATAGTCGATTTGAGCATGGACTGTAGATAACCAATCCATACCCAAGATGACGTTGTAAGGCCTCGACGCCGCTACTAGAAGATCCCAGCCAAAGTTCTTGCCTCCTAGAGTAAGCTCACACTGCCGACATCAGTGCGTAATCATCGAGTCTTCTCTTATAAGAGTATCTAGCCGTAATGATCGATCCAACAGCTCCATCGGAATCTCCGAGCTCCGAACAAGGGCAGTGGAAATAAAATAATGACTCACACCTATGTCTATAAGAACTGCAGCAAGGGTGGAGTAGACACAGATAGTACCTCGAATCATCTCAGGTGCGCTATGGTCGTAGGCCTCGACTGCCTAGAGCTGAGCCAGTCTCTATCCTCCAGCTCCCTGTGGTCAGGGTGGACCTCCTGGTGGTGGTGGTGGTAGAGCCTCAAAACATCGTCCACCACCCGCTGCTCGCCCATCTCCTCTGCCTCATCCGCCTACTCCTGACGGACCACCACGATCGAACCTCTACCTCTACCTGGAAGGTCCCTCTACTGTCTGCTGCTCATCTTCATGGCGGGTCGGGCAGTCACGAGCCATGTGTCCCTGCCCACCGCATGTATAGAACTGTCTGCCTCTCGTATGGCTAGATCTATTTCGTGTGCCCCGCACATTCGAACCAGTATCCTGAGGTCGCCCACTTGATGGCCTGGTCTGCTTGGACCTCTGCGACATCTGTCTACTGCCGGCTGTAGAATACTCCGCTATGTGTCACCCTGTGGTGGGTCTCGCTACTGGAGATTGCTCAGTGAGGAAGCTCTCCACTTGAAGGGCTCGCTCCAGCACCCCCGCCTGCGTCGGGATGTTGAGGGGAATCACCGAAGCCCTGATCTCATGCCTCAGTCCCTGCTCGAAGGTCCGAGCCCTGATGAATGGGTCATGTACCATGTCCGTGGAGTATCATGACAGGTCGGTGAATCTCGCTGGGTACTGAGCTACTATCATGTTTCCCTACTGCAGATGAAGTAACTCCTGAATCCGTACCACATGAAGGGTGGCTGGAACAAACTCTGAGCGGAAGAGACTCTCAATGTCTTACCAAAGTAAATATGCCTCGTCATGCACATGGAGCATCAGGCTCCATCATCTACCTGCTGTCACATGAAGGAGACTCGTGACAAGGATTTCCATAAGGTCGGCTGGTGTCCCTACCAATCTGAAAACTATGACGACATCCTCCAGCCAATCCTCAGCTGCCTGTGCGTCCGTCTCTTTGCGGAACCTGGGCGGCCTCTGTCGCTGGAACTCGTGCAATGCACTCAGGCAGCGTGCACTCCCTGCTGCTGGGGCTGGTGGTATCGGTGGCCCAACGAGTAGTGGTACTGCTGGTGCCTCCGCTGTGATGGGGCAATGCACAAAGGCCTCGTCGCTGGGTGGGCTACCATCTCGCATGTAACTCGGAACGCTAGATGGATGCCTTCATGGGACCATTATGAAAAGAAACATGTGCGCCACGGTCAAAATAGTATACCTAGTGAGCTGACACAAAGTAATCACAAAGAAAACTTTTCAAAGGAAACACACATGCAATCAGTGTTTTCGTGCACTGAGTCGGAAATCAGAGGTCAGGGTGCTGGTGTATAGATACGTCAGCCGCCGCACCAACACTGGACTCCCTGGACTGAAAACCACACTCAATACTCTTAACACTATTTCTTTATAGTAAGATAGATCAGAGTTCTAAGTTCTGCAGTAGAACCGACTCCTCTAATAAAATGTGATAACTACGTCCCGGTGACAGCACAGACACCCCGCATTAACATAGTCGTCGGGTCCTGGCCTACCAGGTACCACCAGTTGCCCCGCAGACACGTGGGACCCACCCCAAGAACCACCCACATTCCAGAATAGGTCATCTGACTAATTATTATCCCCACACCGTGGGAAACTTCCCAGAAGGTCACCCATATCATAATCACTACTCCAAGCCAAGCACGCTTAACAATGGAGTTCTAATCAGACAGGCTCCCGAAAAGAAAGGTGCACCTTGTTGACATGAGTCATATCATTTAGTCATTTAACCCCTTATCATTTGGGGGTGTTACAATCACCCCCCCCCCTTAAATCACAATGTCCTCATTGTGGGCCCTACATCTCAACCCAGGCAGTGCACCGCACTTCAGGCTTGGTACCACCTCTGATACCAAATGTGACAACTGGGTCCCGGTGACAGCACAGACACCCTGCCTTAACATAGCCGTCGGGTCCTGGCCTACAAGGTACCACTAGTTACTCCGCAAACACGTGGGGCCCACCCTAGGGTCCACCCACGTGCTAGAATGGGTCATCTGACTAATGATTATCCCCACAGGCCAACACTTGTCTTTTCCCAGGGTGTGTGCGAGGTAGGACAAGTTAGAGTTTGATCTTAAATCTTGTTGGTCTGGTTTCTTGTTTTAGGGTCTGTTCTTGGTCGCTTGTGGTGTAGTCGAGGTGAAACGGTGTTTTCACATCTTTTTTTCGAATTTTCTACACACCGGTAGGTGATTTCGCGTTTAACCATTTCTTGATGAATTAATTTTCCTTTTAAATTAATTTACCATATTGTCTAAATAGTTTGTTTTGTGAAAATAATGTTTTAATTGAGGTTGACATGAATATGTGATATAGGTGTGTTTATGTAGAAATTAATTTTGAACTATTTATTTGTAATTTATAAATTATACAAACTGTGTTTTGGTTTAGTTTCAATTTGTGCCGAGTCTTAGATGAATTTTTTATTTCATTTTTAGTATTTTTATTCATGCGACATATTCTGAAAATTGTTTTATAAATTTTCTGGTGGATTCTTTTGTTAATTTAATTTATTCAGCACAATTGCTAAGTACTTTACATGCTACGAAAGTTTTTTGGACTGAGATTTTCTGTACATTTATTTGGTTAGTCTTATGTTTAAGTGAAGCTGATGAATTTTTCTGTGAAAACCTGCTTCGGACTGCCGCGCCTCGCTGGGCCACACCCTGCCGTGCCGGGCCACGCCCCTCGAGTCGGGCCGCACGATTCACCGAGCCGGTCCGACCCTCTTCTGGGTCGGACCCGCCAAAACCAGGTTGACCTGACCCGCCAGCCCACTGGGCTTGACGGGCCGGGCCCGTTTTCACTTAAACATGAATAAATTTAAGACCGCGCGTCCGATCGACGTACCGTCTACGGCACTAAGACCCTTTCGAAGAGGCGGTCCTTTTGCGATACTCTTAGTGATTTTTAGAAAAATTTGTAAAACGGACCGGTTTGGAACGAGCGTATTTCCAACCGGGTCTCTGGAATAGAAAAGTCAATAACTCTCAGACTGGGCGTCCGATTGACGCGCCATCTGTCGCGTTGGGTTCCTTTTGATGAGACAGAACTTCAGGATACATCAACTCTAAACTTCATGATAGTTGATGTATCGACCCTTAGACTCGAGGAGCGGACCCTCCCGGAGTCGAGCGTGCTGTGTGCGGGAACCCTAGAGGTGGCTGCGACTATAAAGACTACCGTACTCGGATCCTCCATGGGTTCGACGACGATGACTACTGTACTTGGATCCTAAAAGGGTTCGACAGCCATGACTATTGTACTTGGATCCTCTGTGGGTTCGGCAGTGATGACTACTGTACTTGGATCCTCTGTGGGTTCGTGGGTTCGACAGCTATGACTACTGTACTTGGATCCTCCGTGGGTTCGGCAGCGATGATTACTGTACTTTGATCCTCTGTGGGTTCGGCAGCGATGACTTATGTACTAGGATCATACTTGGGTTCGACAGAAGAGATGATTCAGAGGCTACATTTAATCATCTCCACCCCTCTTTGTGAGTTGTATACCTGTGTGATATGAGTCTTGATTCTCAATCATTATCGTTGTTGTGATTAACTTCTTTACTGTGTGGATTGAGTTGTGCTTGGGCTCTGAAGTTAGTGCTGAACTGTGATTGGTGACTTAGGTATATGTATGGGCATATACCTAATTAGAGTTGGTTGATGCTTCATGATTGTATCTTTCTTCTGTGGATTATCCTTCGTGGATTCTGGGAGATCTTCGGGGGTATCGGGGTCCCTACTGAGTATCGTATACTCACCCATGCGCGGGCTTTTCCCACTCTACATTGTATTGGATGCAGACGATGGGCAACACTGATCGAGGTGGAGACTTGAGGAGCTGATGGTACCCAGAGGTGGACCACTTGGCGAGATATACATGGAGCAGACGGACGGACCCGAGGTGCCGAGGAGACCATCTGTACCTACCCTTCATGTGGGATACCCGGAGGACGACTCAGGGGTTGTTGTTTTACTTTACTGCAGTTGTTCTAGTTATACTGTACTTTTTAGTTGGGTTTGTATTCTGGCCCATTTACCTTTCAGCACTGACTTTGTATTTAGTATTACTTTGTGCTTACTTTTGTTGCGTACTCTTTTGTGTTTGTTTACTTTTATAAAGGCAATGTCTTCCCTTTTTATCGGGATTTACACCTTTGGTGCTTGTCTCCAGCCCCTGGCATATGGAAGGCGGGCTTGGGGTAGTCATGACATGGGCCCCAAGGATGGGTTGTGACAATCTCATTCCAAATCCTTTTCATAGTTCGCCACGGAAGGATTTTACCCTATTTTGGGTTTTTTCTAAAATCTTCCGTTTTCTTTCGTTTTAGGTCAAATCAAAGCCTACCGTGGATCCTAGGATCATCTACGAACACAAGGTAAGGAGTTTACTCTCTTTCCCTCTATTTCGTTTCAATTTATAAAAACACACGATTTTGTCATTTGTTGGTGCCTACAGACGTTGTGAAAATTCACCCAATATTTTCAATTTAATTATTCTGCCTAATTATTAGAGCCCTTATTCATATAAATTAAATTGTTTAAATTGTTTCAATGTGGTCGAACACCCCTTTGGGTGTGATGACATGGTTGGTATATTTTTCTGGGTATTTAATTCATTTAACTACATGTGTTTCACAACCCATTTTTGTTGTGTTTAATTTAAATAATTATTTTAGAATAATTATGAACTTTGAATTGTTGGATCTTTAGTAGTTGTTTGTGCTGAATTATATATTTATTTAAATGTGCATTCCTGGGAATTTAATTTAATTAACTTCATGTGTTGCACAACCTATTTTTGTTGTGTTGAATTTAAATTAATAACATGGATTAATTATGAACCATGGATTGTTAGATTCTTGGTAGTTGGTTGGGCTGAATTATTTGTTCATTTAAAAGTGCATTTATCTACTTATGTTGATGTAGTATCTTTCCTTGTTAATATTGTTATGATACAATATTTAATTTGTACCTTGTGATGCACAGGTGTTTCTATTTTGTTTTCAAGATGCAATTTCATATGATTATTATGTCATATCTACTGCTGTGAAAACATTAATTGAATTCAAGGTGGGGAAAGAAATTGGGTCTCGTATTAAGGTCCATGCTTAGACCCTCCATTCCTAAAGGTTACCACTATGCTCCAAGGGGTGGTGTTGTTGGCTTTGTTGGACCAAGACTTCCCTAGGCTTTCTAATACTTATGAGTGACACTGGTTCCAAAAGGTCCTATCGAGACAGATCTATTGTAAATGTGGCTAAGCCAGCCTCGGATGATACTCAAATCCTTTTTATGAGATTAGTACTGACTTAGGGTAAATCCATTCCTTGAGTGATACTTGTTCTTTCGAAAGATTACCTTGGATGGGCTTAGTGGTATTGGATAATTGAAGGATATTCTGTAGCGATACCCTCGAGATGGGATCAGACTCCAACTCTCAACTTGATCCTTAATAATGATGCATAGAAGGTTTATATTAATTTCATTGTTAGTCCCTTGATATTTGAGATATTTTCTGGTGTGTTGAAACACACCTGGTTGACACATGACTTATACCCCAAGTTAATGCACAAGCTTGGGGGTATGCCTCTTCTTTATTTTACCTTACTCTTCTAGGATTCATATATATGAATATGTGTATTCTACTTATAGGTACTCCTTTCAGACTTCTGGATTAGGCCAAAGCAGTTGATTAGGGATGGTTGTCGTTAGGAACCCGGGCCGAGTTAATTATTTCATTGCACCTAATAAATTATATGCAATTGTTATATAATGGCACACTGCATTTTATTATTGCATGAAATGGAAAGGTTTAGACATCGTGGGTGCCTGCCTACTAGGATTTTGTCTCACACCCTACTTGGGCATCGTTGACACCCGATTAGATTATATATTTGCAGGTATTGACAAAGGGAAGGGTTCTTATTTCGATGCTTGATTGTTTCTTACTGCTTAGGATGGAGATTGAGGCAGAGGACCGAGCCTTGCTCGTGATGTAGTTGTCGCACTTTGTGTCTTTTATTTTTAGTTGATAGTATGATTGGGTTTCTGTTTTCCATGTTTTTAGTTTAGAAATACATTATGGAATGAAATTGAATTTGTGAGCTTCCGTACCTGATTATTATTCAGTTGGATTATCCATATTGGTTCTACGACATTTTATTCATTTATATGATTCTGTTATTTATTATTAATTGTGTTTTCTTCCACTGTGTATTACCTATTACCTATGAGGGAATAGTCTCCTCCATTGACATGTTAAAAAGTCCCTCACTGCTAGTCGGTAGCCTCTGGTGTTTGGAGAGATGCGCTTGAGATCATGTAACCCATTGGTCCGGCCACTGTCTTAGAGGTGAGCTGAGTCAGGACGTTACATGGATCCTTTGGTTGGGTTCTTTTTGAAAATGGTGATTTCAAGCTTGACAGCAGGTGGATCATGGTTGGAAAACGTTATGTAAAACCGTACACTCACCTAGGAAACTGTGCGATTGAGGTTTTTGGTTTGGGGCATGGCACACAGCTTGCACACAGTTTGGAAAACTATGGGGAAATCATTTAGTGAGGTTCTATATTTTGGAAGTAACATATTGTATGATTAGAAAATGGTTTTTGAAATCGTGTAGCCATCCCATGTGTGGTGTCCCTTTTTCTAGTATAGGGAACATGGTTGGCGCACGGTTTTCCAAACTGTGTGAGTTTCACAAGTCATTAAAAGTGTGAAATTCCATCTTTTCCCATCTGGTGTTTTAACCCAATTCAAGATTTTCCTACCCCATTTGATCGAGGCACACTATGGGGACCTCCATGCTACTCATCCCTTTCTCTCCATCCATCATTGAAGCTTCTTGAAGGTTCCAAGATGAGTCTCCCTTGATTTTTTGTCGATTTCCTCTCCTTCTTCCCCTTCTATCTTGGTTTATTGGTTCTTACTTGGTTGGGATTCATGTTGGTCGAACCCTAAGGGTGAGAGTTTATGTGAAGTTATATTCCTTGATGTTAGGGTGTGTGTATTTTCTCTCTAACTTAATTCTTCCTTCCCGTGAAGTTTGGTTGCATTCGCACGTCATTAAGGTAGGTGTTTCTATCTACTTCCCTTTCGGCACATTCAAATTGATGCATAATATTTCCTAAATTACTTATAAATGTGGTTTCCTTGCTTGTGATTTGTTAGCATAAATGTTTTTGTTATTTTCAGGATGGAAACTTAGTTTAAATTGGTTTTCAAAGGAATCCTTTAATAATGTTTTCTTTTATATGCACACAAGGTTCTTTATAAAATTTCAATTGATCTTTTAAAATGAAATTGAGTATTTTTTGTGGTGTTTTCCCTTTTTTGTGCTTCGGTTTTGTGATTGGATTGTGGGTTGGATATTTTATGTGGAAATTGGTGGCTTTTGTAGTGTGACACTTATATGTGGATTATTGTATTGGCTTAAAAACAAGTGGTATTATTTTATAAAGATATTTTCAAAGTGAGTTGATGTTTTCATGTGTTGGAAGTTTTTTTCCCAATGAAATGGGTTTTGTTGAAATTAAGATTATTTGTTATGTTTATGAAGATGTAATATGAATTTTTTAAGTGGTGTGATACATGTTTTAAAAGGGTTTTGGTGTGATGGTAAATTTGAAAGAGGCTTTGCCTATATAAATGGTTAGGTTTTATGTTTGATTTTCTTGTTGTATTTCTAAATGGGTTTTATGATTCATGAAAGTGTTGTGAAATGTGTTTCAAAATATACTTGGTTCTTGAGTGAATTTAAATATAATTTCAAATGTATTTCCAAGAGATTTTCCCATTTGGAATTTTGAGATATGGTTTGGTGAGGTATTGGTTTAAAGGCATGTTTTTCACTTCTTATGTCATTGCATATTTTCACTTTTGTTTGGGAAGTGTTTTTTATTTTAAATGTAAAGGAAGGTTTGGCATTATTCTTGTAAAAGTGGTATTTTTATTGATTTTAATAATTGTATGAAAATGGATTTTTGAATGAATATGAGATGGGAATGTAAAGGCATGGTTGGTACTTTGTGTTGTCTTTGAAAGGTGGGTTTTGTTGTGAAATAATTTGAATTCCGTATTGGAATCCTGGAATGTTTTGGGAAATTAATTATAAGTCATATGATGTGAAATCCCAGTTGGCATTTTATAATGTTGGGAAAGTGGTTTTGATTCTTGAAATAGTGGTTTCATGTGAGATTTAATTATTGAATGAAAGTCCCTATGAACGAAATTGTTTTTAATGTGTGTTTTTAATGCTTGGATTGTATTTATAAACCATAAGAATATTGATCAAGATCCTCTCTAGTGGATCATTCAAGGTAATTTTGTTGGTATTAAGTCCATTAGAACTTGGTATGGGATCCTCTCTAATAGACCATTCATGAGGAAACTAATGGTTATCGTTGTTATACCATGTTTCCCTGAGTATTATAATTATTATCATGGGATTCTTGGGTATCAACTAGAGGTAAGAGTGACTGTTTCTTTGTCAACTCTGATTATATGGGTTGGTACCCCTTGCCTTGATGGCGCTAGGTGGGACGTACCACTGGATTGGATAGTTTAGAGAGGCTAGTTGGTTATTGACTATGGAGTTGCACCATATGTCGCCAGGTGAGTCTGAACTGAGTACATCTAGGGATTTCATCTAGAGATGTTCAGTAAATGCTCATGATCTATTATCTGTATGTCCTGTTTATTTTCTACTCTATGTTGGTTATTTTCTTGGCTATTTGTTCATGTTTTTTGGGTTTCCTTTACTTTCTACACATCTCCTTTTTGGTTATCTGTCGTGGACTTGTATTTGGTTTTTGGTTTTGAAATGGGTTTTGAAAATTGAACCCATTTTTGAAAAGGAAATACTTTTTTATTGTTTTGAATGAGAATTTGTGAAAATCTATTTTTGGTTGTTGAAAATATTGAAAGACTATTTTTTAAATGTATTTTCAAATTAGTGTTTATGGACTATTTTAGGAAATGAAAAGCATGGATTCTGTGGTGATTACCTACTGAGTTGTTGTATGATCACACCCTATGTGTACCATTTAATTTTAGTAGGCCTGATCTATTTTTTAGGTTTTGGTTTTAGGTTTTAGTTTCTAGTTTGAGTTAACTTTGGGTAAGGTTGATCTTGGGGCCAGTGGTGTACAAGAGGTCATGTGGATATCGTTTTGTGTGATTGGAACTCAGTTTGTATCTAGTTTTATTTTGTTTTACAGTTTTTGTATCCATATAAATTATTTATTTATTGATATTCAGTTATTGTTGGTTTTTATGGATTCTTAGTTTGTTTATTTGATCTTGATTTTTTTTGAGAAAAACTAATACCATTGTGATTTCTTTGTTTCCCAGTACTAGTTTCCAGCCTGTGGGGATTGGAACGCCCTTCAGGCTGTGTCTTAGATCTTGTTGGATTTCAGGTTGGATGGAATCCCAAATTAGTTCATGACAAAATGGTATCAGAGGAGGCCCTTGCTATTTGGGGTGTTAGGTAGTTTGAGAGTAGGAATTTCGAGAATCTAGAGGTAGGTATGGTAAGGATGTCATGAACCCATGATCATTCTAATCCTTGAGTTTCCAAGGGTAGTATAGGATTTGATTCTTTTTTCTTTGGATTGAGGAATGAAAATTGAGGTGAGTAAGTGTTATGTTGTGATCTCACATGGAGTAGCAACCCATTTGGAGTCCAAGTACATGGTTCAGGTCTTATTAGTTGTTGGTGTTTACTTAGGGCATGGCCCGCTAACCATGTCATTGGTTTGGGCATGGCCACTAGTTCCTCATTCTAGTGGTTTGATGTGAGTTGTGTTTTGTTTGGGTTTCAGTTGGTGTTAGTGGGATTTTAAAATAAAAAACGGTTTTTGAAATGGAAATTATTTTCACAAGAGGTTTTAGATTAAAAGTTGGAATGGGATTTAAAAGAGAAATTGATTGGATTGAATTTTTTTTTGAATGTTTGGGTTTGATACTAAAATATTTTGTGTAACCCTTGGTATTCCTTATGAACTTTTGCATATGTGTGGGTATGTGTGGAAGGTTAATGTTGGAAGACATGTGTGGATGTTATCAGCAGATGTGGGAATAATTCTTATGTGAAATTTCATATGATTCCAAGGGTGTGTATTTAAAATATAAAGGTTTTGGGGATGGATTCTCTTGGAAAAGTGGGTTCTTGTTTTTTGAAAAATGGATTTTGGCAATTGGAAAGTGGCCTTGAAAGATGGTGGTTTTAAAATTTAAAACAAATGGTGGTTTTTTAAAAGAAAATTTTTGGTTTTTTTGTAATGTTTGGCTTGTGAGCTTATTTTTTTAGCTCAAGATGTTATTTTTTGTTATGTTTTGGGTAAACATTGATTCTATTTTTCTGCTCCTTATATTTTTCAGAAAATTTTTCTTAGAAAAGTACCCAAAATTTCTAGTGGTTCTCGCCCAGTTTCTGGTTATTCTCAATTGTTTTCCATTTTCCTTCAGGATCGAGGTCTGTTAGAGGCAGTGGGATGACTTGAAGAAGTTGAGAGTGTCTTTATATCATTGGGAACTCCCAAATATGTGAGATTTCATGATGTTATAGGTTTTTTAGTTGAAGATGAAGAATGTGGAAGAGCTATTAGGTATTTATCAAGGCCAATAGATAGTAAAGGCCTATGTTGATCACTTCAAGGAGTTGATTTCCTTTTCTCTGAAGGTAGCTTTGTAGGATCAGTTTAAGGAACCTCTATTCATTTGGGGTCTTTATACAATGATCAAGTAGAAAACCCTCCCCTATCAGGATATTCATTTTGAGAAGTTAGTGAATGAGGAATTATTATCTGAGTTAGTCCTCAGGATGTAGTCAGTGGTGGTCGATGAACTAGTTTTTCTTAGTAATCATGAAGGTTCCCCATCTGGAAAGAGGTGTGTTTCAGAGGAGATTATTTCTGAGAAGCCTCTTTCATTGGTTATGACTTCCAATTCATTAGGCTATCCAGTCATGTTTTTTTAGTGCAGTTATTTTGGGTATTCAAAGTCATTTTTCCAAAATCCAATGAATACTTTACATCATTTTGGTTGTTTGGGTCATCTAGAAAAGTGTTGAAAGAAGTGTTGCTCGAAGAAAAAGTCTTGATTGGAGGATGTCATCTCCTGACTATGAGGTAGTGGATTCTTCAAACATCAAGGCTTTAGATATAGGCCATGGAGTGAATCTTTAATGTAGTCATGAATTTTTGGTGGTGTGGGGAACCTTGCCCTAGTTTTTTTCTCTAGTATTAGTGTGTAAATGGTTTAAGTTTCTTGTTGTGGTTTTAATCTTATAGTGAGTTCTTTGTAAGAGGCATTGTGGGGTTTTTTTCTTGTAGTCCCATTTTTGTGACTTGGATGTGGATCTTTAAATGGTTTTTCTTTTGTGAATATATTTTAGTTTTCTATTGTTATTGTTTAGAGATATTCGTTCATGTGTAAATCGATGATTGTAGCTTGTGTTCGGGTCCACTTTTTGGACTGAGTTCCTTTTGTGGGTGTCCCCTTATGTTAGGGGATTTTGGTTCAGGTTGGGAGTTCCCACATAGTACTTCCTAAGGTGGTGTTGTTGGGGTTTAAAATGTTGGTCATGTTAATGGATTTCTTGTGGTTGGTAGAATTCTCTCATGTTATCCCATCGTTCTTCATCTCGTGGTTTCCTCTACAAACAGTCGGATGTGAATTTTGAAATGAGAGGTCACCCCAATATTTTTGGTTTCATTCATATTTATTCGGCAAGAGATTTAGTTTTTTTTATCATTCGACTGGGTGGATTTTTGGGGGTATAAATTGTTTGTGGTGGGGAGAATTTTCAAACCCCAACCTTGTAAATTGTTTCATTTTATTTTTTTTCTTGGCTTTGGACCCTTTGGTTGAAGTTTTAGTTGAGTTCCATTTTTAATTTTTATGCTTTGGAATCCTTCGGGTGAGTTCTTGTTGAAAAATGGTAATTTTTGGCTTGATAGTATGTGGTTCATGGTTGGCACATGGTTAAGGAAAATCATGAATCCTCTCCAAAGAAACTGTGCAATTGAGGTTTGGGGTTTGGGGCATGGAGCACGGCCTATGCATGGTTTAAAAAACCCTATGGGAAGCATACGGTGAGGTTCTGGATTTTGGTAGTATAATATTGCATGGTTGGCATACGGTATGGGAAACCGTGTGGTCAAATCATGAAGGGCTCCCCTTTGTATAGTATACGGTGCACAATTGTCACATGGTTTTCCAAACCATGCGGAAAAATTGTGCGAGTTTCCTAGGTAATTAAAAGTGTAAAATTCCCTTATTTCCCCTCTGATGTTTTAACCCCAATTCAGTATTTTCCTCCCTCATTCGACCTAGGGGTACCATGGGAGCCTGCAATATCCCTATCAATTTCTCTCCTTCCACCATTAAATCATCTTGAAGGTTTTAAGGTGAGTTTCTCTTGATATTGGGTTGATTTTCTCACCTTTAACTTATCTCTCTTGATTTCTTGATTATTATTTTGTGGGGCTTCATGTTAGTCAAACACTAAGGGTGAGGGTTGATGTGTGGTTTTTTTCCTTGATGTTAGGGTATACAAATTGTCTCTTGAACTTGAGTCTTCCTTCTCTTAAATTTTGGTTTCATTATCATATCATTGAATTAGGTGTTTCCATCTCTTTCCTTTCCATAAAATTTAACTTGATGCTTCAGGTTTCCTAAGTGATTTATAAATGCGTTTACCTTGCTTGTGATGAATTATCATAATTTTTTTTGTATTTTCATGATGTAAAATTGGATAAAAATGGTTTTTAAAGGGATCATTTGAGTATTCTTTCTTTTATTTGTTCACAAGGAGCTTAATAAAATTACAATTGATCTTTTAAAGTGAAATTGAGTATTTTGGGTGGTGTTTTCCTTTGGTTATGCTTCAATTTTGTGATTGTATTTTGGTTTGGATGTTGTATGTGGGAATTGGTGGATTTTATGGTGTGACACTTATGTGTGGATTATTTTATTGGCTTAAAAACAAGTTATATTCCTTTATAAATATGTTTTCAATGTGATTTGATGTGTGCATGTGTTGGAAGTTGTTTTTCCAAATAAAATGGGTTTTATTGCAAGTGAGATTCATTGTTATGTTTCAAAATATGTGTTATGAATCGTGTAAGTGGTTTTACACACGTTTGAAAAGGTGTTTGTTTTGAATTTGAATTCTAAAAAGGCATTTCCCATGGAAATGGTTGGGTTTTATATGTTCTTTTATTGATGTATTTCTAAATGGGTTTTATGAGTCATTAAAGTAGCGTGAAATGTGTTTCCAAATATCCTTGGGAAATGAGTGAACAATATTAACTAATTTATGAAATATATATTAATATTATACTCAATATAAATTTATTTACAAATTATTAATAAATAATCACTCAACTTTAATAAATATATTTTATTCTATAAAAAAATGCTTCATTCAAAAATGATTTTTATTTCCTTATTTTATGAGAAAATATTATAATTAATTTTTGAAATTTTAAAAAAATTATTTTATAAAATTAAAATAATTCTCTAAATAATAATATTGATACTACCTTAGGGTAAAATTTTGGATTTTTCATAAAATATTGATTTTTTAGTGAATAGTAAAAAATAGAAATATTTGGTAAAAATATCATTTCTATTTAATAAATTTAGTAATTTACAAGTCCCATTATTCATTAATATGATTTAAAATTAACATAAGTATTTTTTAGATATATTTAATCCAATTAATTACATTTAAATCATCTTTATAGTGGATTTTAATATAAGTTTATTTTTAAGATTTAAAACACTTTATTCTGAAATTTGTTTTAAAGTGCATAATGTTTCTCTATTTTAAATAATTAAAATAACCTATAATGATAAATTATTTAAAAAAAATTAATATATTATATTTCTAAAAATATGAATTAAATCCATTTAATTATGCTTACTTATCATATATTTATTATAAAAACATCTTATGCTTGAAAATTGCATTTCTTGATAACCCATTTTTTCAACATGTCTGTGGGTTTGATTTTAAATTAGATTATAAAATTATTTAAATTTAATTTGATAAAAATAATACCATATTTTTAATTATAATAATTTATATTATATAATATGGTTAATTTAATTTTTTTTTCATAATGAATAGTAAAAACAATAAAAAATGGTTGTCGTGGTAAAAAATTAAAAGGTTAAAAGTAAGTAACCTTAATGGTAAAGAGGATAACATGTTTAAAACATGTTTATTTTGAATGGTAGAGGTGTGGGTAGTAATTATATCTCATAAAATGTTTTATTTTTCAATTTTTGAGGATCATGTCTTGAGAGTAACTTCCCATTATTGAATAGTTTTGGGTATTTAGAAGAATGCCACTACTCCTCTCTTATAAAAGAGAACCCCCTCTCCTCACCTTTCCACACTTCAAAACCCCATTTTTTTAATCCAATAACTAAAAAAATAACTTCCTTACTTCCCTAAACTCATCATATAATCCTTATTTTTATTATAAATCTAATCTAAGAAGCCTTAAGGTATAATACTAAAGAGGTGGTCTGAAGACGAGGTAATAGTCTTCACAGGGATCCTTCTTTTTTCTTCCAATTTTTCCACATTAAATTATTTACTAAAATTTTAAAAAATAATAAAACCATTATATAATATATTATGATATTTTACTATGTTTTTGGAATAATATTTATGAATATCCTCTTCCATAAAATGGGAAAAAATATTGTTCATGTGTACGACGAACTACCGCCTCACGAACCGATGCCATTTGTTTCTCATCATTCCCTCTCATGGATAATAATATTGATGTATTTAATGTAAATATATTATATTAATGAAATATTAATAATTCATTGAATGTAATATATCATATAATTTCTTACCTTAACATCCATTAAAAAATGATAACATTGTTCATGTGTACAGAGAACTACCACCTCGCAATGCGATGTGATTATTTTTTTATTACCAAATAACATGGAAGGTATACTTAAGTGTATTTTAAAAAATAATATTATATTTATGATATTATTATCATTATGTAATGATAAAATAATTCTTACCTTTTTTCTATAATGATAATTGAAAAATAGAAATTTTTCACAAGATTATGTATGACATATCGTCTCCATGATTGTGACGTAGTTCATTTTTCATAACCATAATTCATGGATATTTTTAAAAGTATAATTTATGTATAAAAATAGTAATTATTTCATGATTATTATTCTATATATCATGTAAAAATTACCTTATTGACAATGGTCAATACACAGACGCCGTTTGGAAATAACAGACTTAGCATCCTCAAAACACCTGATGTGGACATAAATAATAAGTTAATTAAATACATAATTAAAATAACTGAAGTAAATGATTTAAGTATAAGTAATTAAACCTGAAAATTTTCTTGAAGAAAATAAATAATTTATATAAGTTTATTGTAACGTCCTATCCCATTAGACACTAAATTGGTGCTCAGATCCAGTTCACCACAAGACATAAAGCACGCCTCCTCATATGCCATAGGCTACCGACCAGTAGCGGGGGTCTAATGTAGAGCTATGAGGAGAATATAACCACATATTAGAGTGCACAACAAGAAGTAAATAGCCAAACATCATACACATCAGAGTAATATAAAAAATAAATAAACTGAAACTGAAAAGTTTTGTAAATAAATGAAGATGTTTTAAAGGCCCGAACAGCCATGTAATACATACAACCACGATCACCCACTAGGATGATCGCTCATACAGAAATAAACAACAGAAAAGTAAATACAATAGGTCCCACTACCAACATCATGTCGTAACACATACCTAGTCTCCAGTACCTTGTCAAGATACTCCCACCTGACGATTAGACTCCTCGTGAGCATCTCGCTCAACCATGGAATCCAAGGCCTCCGCCCTAACCATTGTGAATTTGTGATCAACTTAAAAAAAAGACATAATGTATACATGTACTCTGAGGTGCACATGTAGGGGTGAGGGAGAATCTTAGTAGGTCACCTCAATAAGAAACCTATAACTGTACTGTTATAAGTGTAAGTATTACCCAAGTGATCAGCCTAGCCAAGGCATAACTAACAAGGTAGTAAACCCAACGTGAAACCCTAGTCCACCCTCGGGTCCATAATCCTGTTCAACTGGGAATGTGCCACCATGGATGTCCATATCTATATATATGTATAGTCACATACCTATACCTATATATATAAATATGAAGATTCACTGGTATGTGAAACCAAATAACAAGAAGCCACATCAGTAGTTGAACCCATACTAAGTCCTCATGACCATACATTTCCTCATACTTGGAACCTCAACACATTTGTCCCATAACCACACAAGAGTGCTACCATGCCCCGACCTTCAACCTAACATTTATCTCATGTATAATATCCATAGTGCACAAGCATTAGTCTGTCTCATAAGACATATATATATATCAAATCCACCATGCTTGGAGAATCAGTACAGAATCATAACCATGGATGTAGAGTGTCTATCCACCATCCATCCTAGTAGGTAAACCATAAATTCCCAGAGCCTCAGTCTGGAGCACTATCCCGGAAGTATACTATCAGTATCTAGAGCCTCCCTCTTAGTAGTATAATTCCTATGCCCAGAACCTCAGTCCCAAAACCATAACATCAAAGGGCCCTAGAGCATCATTCAGTCCTAACCAAATGATAAGGATCCTCAATCCAACATCCTTTATCACATGGCAAGCCATTTACGCCTGGAGCCTAAGTCTAGCACACTATCCATGAAGTATACTATCAAAATCTAGAGCCTCAGTCAGACACCCTCTCAGTAGTACACTCCCTATGCTTGGAACCTCAGGCCAGAACCCAACCATATATATATATGATGTCACATCACTATTCCCAACAGTATAATATAGCATGCTCGGAACCTCAGTCTAGCACTCAAAACATAAACAAACATCGGTACCGATACAAAACCTCAAACCAAAAATCTTAAAAAAAGATATCTAGAACTATAGATGTGGATCCTCTATCTATATCTCATAGCCATCACAACCCTTACTAATAAATTGGGTTCTAGAACATGGAAACCCAATCATGTCAAAATGCCCTGTGGGGTAATACAAGTCTCAACCATAATGAACCAAAACATAACAACGACTAGCTATACGCCCATATCAACTAGTAACATATTATCCCATTAGCACCTAAATCATCCTCGGTCCCAAGAAACACACATAATTGAACCACATAATCATATGCACCTGATTAGGGTCACCCTATCAGTCGGGACCACGCATGGCCCTTTGGGTCTACTCACAATCTGAGCCATCCCATCTTGGATCCATAGAACCAGCACTCAAGAAAATGAATCCCCTATAAACCCCAATAACCACCAACTCTTAGACCAATCCCTAACACTTGAAACATTCTAAATCATCCCTCAATGGCCTCCAACTGATCCTTGACCATGACATGCCACCAAGGAATCTAAAATCAATCCCATGCCACATAGGAATTCTCAATCGTCATCCATGGCATATAATGGTCATTTAACCAGAAACCATCCCTCTAAGAGAATCATTAACATTACATCAAAATCAACTCATCAACACAATGAGACTATCCCATAACCACAATCCTATAGTGCCAACCTAACTCTAAAGGCTTCATCCACCCTAATCCTCAAAGGTAGGATTTGAACCTCTCTTGCTCTGACCTCAAGTCACAAGTCCCAATTTTCAAAGACAACCAAGATAATACCAAATATACTACTCAAATCCTACCTTCTAGGATTAATACAATAAAATTCATGTAAAAACCATGGTATACTCACGCAAGATCACACACTGAGCTCGCAACCATCTCTCGGGTCTCCCACCTCAAAACCCAATCCACTGAAGTACTCTGAATCCAAACCACAAGGAAATCATCTTTATAAACTAAATTTGTCCAAAAAACAATCTAATACACCTCTATTTTTCCAAAACGTCCCACTATTTTAGATAAAATGGAAAAAAAAACTCAGGATGGACTACTCTCACACTTAATTCTGACTTCCAGAACACAAAATACCCAACCCTCTAAGTTGAAAAAAGTACATTGTGTGTACTTTAGAGTACATGGTGTGTACTCTAGTATTCCATCTTGGACTTGTAATTTTACATGGCCAGAGCCACATGGGGTCTGCCTATATAAAACTACAAGGTGTGTACTTTAAAGCACACTGCGTGTATTTCCCAAAAACCATCTTCCATTGTTCTTTTTCACATGGTCGGACACATGGCCATGTACCACCACCACCACATGATGTGTACTCAGAGTACATAGAGTGTACATATGAAAATTCCTTCCCCGAATGAGAATAAAACATGACGTGTGTTCATAGAACCACATATTGTGTTGTCAGGATTTCCGTGTAGGAAATCCCTACAACTTTCCTAAAACCCCCCATTTTTTTCCCAAACAAGCATATATCGACCCCCATGGTGTCCTTAGCAGACATAATAAATCGTTAAAACTTAAAAACAACTAATATATGGATATTTGGGCTATAAAACTAAAAAATGGCCTATCCCATGGTGCAATCACCGAATCTTGGGTATAAATCTTCTCCCGGAAGATGTTGCCCCTCGATCCGGCCCTGATCTACACCAAGGACAAGGTCGGGTGGCATCTCCCCACCTCCGCATATTCTTGGTCCGGCCATTGGGTGTGAGGAAAATGAACCCCCCCCCCCCCCCCTCGTCCTGTTTTTCATAGGAACCTAAAAATGGGGGGAGAATCTTTTATTTTAATTAATTAATCTATCGATTAATTAATTAATCCCCCATTTAACACTTTTCTCGGGTCCCAGAACTGGATGTGAGTTAATAACTCTCTTAGGAAATAACCCCCATTACAGACCCAAACACAGAGTTAGAATCTCAATATGATTATATTTTTAAGAGATACAGCCACCCGAAACTGTCTGACTAATTTAATATTTAATTAATTAAATATTAAATATTCGGCCAAAACTCCAACTACTCAAAAGTTCACCAAACTTCTGTCCTATGGTGAAAACCATATTCCGAGACCAACAGAATGGCCAGAAAAATTTTCTGAGACCATATTATATGGTTAAATGACCATTTTACCTTTCATGATCACCTGAGAACAAAAATTCAAAAAAAATCTCAAATATAAAAATTCAAAAAAATCGGGAGTCTACATTTATTATACAGGATATAATAGACATACATGAAAAGCCTAGACTTGAGGCAAGGGTTTCCATCTTAAAACTTCCTTATTTGAGATGTATGCTATTTTATATACTTGATTTCTTTTATAGGGTGTATATACTATACATTTAAGAATTATATCATTAATACTTCAAAATTATTGTTATTTTATGTTATGACTCACTTACTTAATTCATGGGGGTTATGATTCAAAAGTTACAAAAGCAGAAAGGGTTTATGCTTAAACATCATTTTAATTGGGATTGTTTATGCTTGAATTTCGATTGAAATAAACTTGTTGATCATTTTCTAATAAACCCCTTTATTTTTCTTCTCTTCTATTTATTTATGAAAATTTCAATTAATATTACCATTTTATCCTATTGGGTACGGAAAATGATTGATAATTTTTTTAAGAAAATATGACTTCATTTCTCTCTTTAGTTGGAAATCATTTTTCGTTCAAAATCCATGTTTTCTAAAAACAATAAAGACTGTTTTTAATATTCTACAATGATTTATTAAATAAATTTTCACCCATGTTTTACTTTAATTTTTTAATGTAATCTTTCTTTTTTTCTGAAAAATGAACTTTTTTAATTTTCTTCCAAAATGTTAATGGAATGTTTTTTTAACTTAGGCATGTACATAATTACCCACCATAATTTTCCTTGAAGATTCCTTTATAAGTTTCCAAGGATATTTTCAATGAAAATGATTCACACTTTATTTTTGTGAGCTTTAGTTTTTAAAAAGATATTTTCAAAGTTTCAAGGTTATTTTCCTCAAGATTTTTTTAATATTTATAAAATTATTTATATTCATCAATGAAAAAAACCTTTAACTTTATAGAATCATTCTAAAATCTGTATATTTTTCTCTTATATATGTACCTTTATCACTATCCATTATTTAATGGGGTAATACATGCCTTATTATCTTTTCTCAAAAGAAATCATTATGAAATTTCCATTGAATATGATATGAGGCAAGATTATGTAACCCATTTTATTTACATGGGTAATTATTTTGTTTATGTATTATGATTTATTTCCCTTTGTGGCACACATATGAATGTATATGATGTTAATGTGAAGTGTGGGCCCAAAATTATATAGCCCTCCAATGAATTGGTTAATGTTTTAGTCTCATTAGACTTTATGTATGGGATTAAGGAGTGAACCTAATCCATTATGGGACTCTTTCCACCATGTGATTTTATCTCAGAAGTTATCCTTGACTTATGTTTATGTCATGTTTTATGTTTCTTCCACATTTCCTATGATACCATGGTCTTGTGATACCATGTTCTTTACATTATGTATCCATGGGATTATGACGAAGCGGGTATTTGTCGCAGATCCCCGATCAAAATATATTTACCTAAGAATGCAATATAGTGCACTCCCAGGGTCGGTCTCATGGAGGCAACTTACACAACACAAAAATTATATTGTCACTATTTATTTTCTAATTAATATATAATATAAAGATGAGTTTGAAATATGAATAAAATATGAATATATATATATATATATATATATTTAATGCAAACAATATGATGTTAAAAAGAAGAAAGAAGAAATTTGTTCTTGGAGGATCATAATGGTCGATATCATTGTTTATTAAAATATTCTCAATATCAATTCAATGTAGTGATCAAAATCTATCACACTACACCCTCTTATTTGAAATGTTATTTCCCCAAAACCGAGATCTCTTCATGTGGGGAAATATTCTTCCTAAAGTCGGCTAGGAGATCTCTTTGCCAACCATCGCTATACAAGCCATACTCCATCGTATGCATGACTTATATAGTGAAGGGAAGGATAAATGATGAATGAGAAGAAGAACTTGGTGATAGAGAAAATGGGGAAATCGCACATCATAATCAATTTAACCACCACCAAAATTCTCAGAATTAAATAAATATATTTAAATTGAAGCACAATGAAACTCAAACAACCACCATTCTCCTCCTCAAACAAACATCGAGGTTAGTTCTCCATTTTTCATGGAGTTAGAAGAGAATACGGTGGGAGAAACACATAAAAGTAAAAATGGAAGAATGAGGTATGAAGAATAAGAATAAAATAATGTATATTAAAACTATGAAAATTACAGAAATAAGCTCCACCTTATCCCCCCTGGAATGGATATATTATAAACTGGGAGAAGGGACACATATTTATAGGGAGAAGGGGTGACAAATTCACACACAAAACAACTAATCCTAACGTTTCCGCGTAGAGAAGACCTTAAATGACAGAATCTGTAATATGTGTCTTCATAAATATTGTTCCGTAATGTCTCCTCCGTTTTCTCTCCAAATTTGAGCTTCATTGGACGCCCCTAGAAAGAGTTATGAATTTAATATTGGAGGTTTCCTTTTTGGGAGGCAGTTTCCAGGCAGCTTCCTTCATATGTATGTCGTTCAATGTCCCTCATAATGGATTCTAAACTACATGAAATTTATTTTATAAACGTTCCCATTAGTTCTAGTATATCTCCAAGTAGAATAATCTAATTTGGAGTTGTGTAGACCGAATTGTGATTCCGTTATGGAAGTGAGGTCCGTTCTGTCCGCCCGGAAAACTCTTCAATTTCATTGAATTTTTACGGCTTCTAGAGGATCGAATCAGCTCCTGGTCCAGAAGACAAAAATGAAGGAAATATAAGAAGTATTCTAAAAAAAAATTGAATCAGAAAATTTTGAATTTTATTGTTCCGGAAATGACCAAAATACCCCTGACGTAAAATTCTGTCAAAAATCCAGAATTAGTCGTTTTTCACATTTGGGTTCAAAATAACACTAAAACCTAAAAACATGATAATTACCCATTAAATAACACTTTTGTGGGATTATAAACAATGTTTTACAGTATAAAATATATGAAAATGTGAGCTTCATCACTCCCCCACACTTAAACATTGCACTCCTGGGCAAACATCTTACATCCAAATCAAAATCCACACAACAATCAAAAATGAGAAAATATCAATGATTTTATCCAAAATAGAATTCCATCATGTCTCATTTATGAATAATAATTCTCTCATTTTCATTTCAATCATTAAAATTTGGTCAACCTCATAAATAAATCCACGGCCCAATCACAACCTACCTCACATTGAATTTTATGTCACTCCTCGCTCAAGAGAAATTGAATCTAGAGTTATACTCATACTTGAAAATCGCATGTATCACCATAGGTTTGTGAAAATTATCATTTCTGCACAGCGTGAAACATGAAAATGAATTTAATCATGAGGGATTTAATTAAAGGTTCAAATGATTCTGTGGCTTAGGGTCGGTGGTAAAATGATTGAAAAATTTTCCAAGCTAGAAAGAGGAGGTTGAACTTTTAAGTAAAATGCATGATTAAATCAAGTGAAAACACAGGAAATTTCTCACTCAATACTGCTTGTAAATGTGAAAAACAACCCCACCCATCTTTATGACATGGTACATGAGCCAATAAGTGATTATAATGAATGATATCATCTAAGTTCTCCTCTCTTTTTTTCAAATCTCCAGAAAGGCACAACTTTATTTTCTTTTATTTTCTTTTTTTTTCTTTCTTTTTTTTCATAGAGGATGAGCTGAAAAATTGAATACAATGAATGAATGACAATTCATGCCCTAGATTTTTTGGGAGGGACATGAGTCATAAAAGAATGTACAATGAGGAATTCAACCTCATCTCTATTTTTTTCTTTTTTTAGGAGAAATGGATGAACCAAATAAAGCACAATGAAATGACGACACATGCCCAATTATCTTGTTATCCACTGCCCAAAGTATTGAAACACACCTCACACCACCCATAAATGATACACATACCAATGAACGCACACGGAAGTCCCTTCCCCCACACTCAAACTTGAAATATCCATGCAAAATACTAAAAGTGCAGGTAGGTAAGGAAAAATTGGCTTCTAATGTGGCTTAAAACCTATAAGAAAATTCATGGAATCTAAGGGATTACGAAGGATAAATGTAAAGGTGGGTCTCAAGATAAAATGTGTCTTGCCAAAGAGATGCCTCAATAATTTCAAATACATTTCATGAAATCCAAAGCTTCGAAAGAGAATATTCACAAATTCCGGTTCTCACACAGTATTCATGTTTCCCTCAAGAAAGTGTGGGTATTAGGAAGAATATGTAAAAGTGGTTTAGAATATCTCACAGGATTGGAAAAAAATATTTTGAGTCAGTTGTTTCATGGTCATGGATTTCAAAAATCAGTCAAACTCATACAAATGATTGATAATCCAATTCAAGAAAATGTTTTCACATCAACAATCATTTAAAATCCATTATTTCAAAAATCATTTAAACTCTTTCAAAATAAATTGTTGTGTGAAAAGTGATCAGAATATTCATTAATGCTCAAAAATCCAAAAATATATATAAAAAAATGAAAAGCACACAAGAAGAACTAAGTAGGTTGACACTCCCCCACACTTAAATTTAACTCCCCTTATTTCAACTCAACAAAATATAAATATAAAGGTAAAAAATCAAAGGAAAAGGAAAGATACAACCTAACATTATTTTAGAGGTGGATGCCTTGAGTTAAGCTCCTAGAAGCAGCCACTTTAAAACTACAAGAAAGTAATTAAAATACATAATAAAAATAAATAAAAAGAATGATAAAGGGAAAAGAAAAGAGATAATGCTTGGTTTCGACCCCCATGTGGGTGATAGGTTTTTACTGCCCCTAGGCAAACAGTTTCATTAGATTATCCCCAACCAGAAGGTGGGTGTGGTTTCTTTGAGATGAACCACCACATATGAGTTTTCCCAATATCCATGAGTAAAACCTGAAAGTAGATAACCCCAAATAAGATTTGAATGTTCCCAACCCCCGAGAAAGAATAAAAAAGAAATTTGATTTTCGAAGTGGGAGGGAATAAAAGATAAGGGTGCTCCCTGTTAACTTCGGTGATGTCCTCCTCCATGTTATATAAAAGTTGATGTAGAGGAGGTAGTCTCACCACCACCAGCTTCTCTGGCTCTTCTTCCTTGATTACCACCACTTTTGTGGTCTCATCATCAACATCCAAGGCCTGATCCATTTGTGCTATATCTGAAATTTTAGGAATGGAGAAGTCAGAAAACAATTCAGTTTGAATAAAATTAAAACATGAAGAATCAATAAAGAAATCTTCCCTTTCAAGTAAGTCAGCTTGGAAATTGATTTCTTCTGATAGGACCATTGACAACTCCATCTCCGCAGGTGAATCATCTTCTTCATATTCCAAAGCAATAGTGAGGTCAAAAGGTACAGATTGTTCAATATCAATCATGGGGAGATCAGGTTTCATGTTATCTACGACAAACTTATTCCAAGATTCTTCCAAAAAATGTTGACCTCCCATCAGTGCATCAGTTGGAATGTGTACTTCTGGGACCTCCTTGAGCAATGGTTGAGTGCGGGATGATGTGATAAGTTCATTTAGAAGTTCTTTCTCACCCGCCTCAGGTTCTTTAACATAAAATGTGATCGGTGAAATCTCTTCCACCACTCGTTCTGGTTCAGGTTCAGGCTCAGGTTTGGATTTCTCTTGGGATGTGCGTACATATTCAGCAATCCATTCAATTTGGCTCTCCAGTTTTTGAACATTATCACTAATCCTATGAAATTGAGCATCAATTTCATTGCAAACATTTTCTGGCACCTGAGATTGGTCAGTCCATGCAGAATAATCACCATTGAAATACATCATGAACAAAAAGTTTTTTTTTAGTTTTTGAAATTTATGATTTTTTTTTGTTTTTTTATGAATAACGGTGTTTGCAAGTGTTGCGCCTCCCCGGCAACGGTGCCAATTTGACGAAGTGGGTATTTGTCGCAGATCCCCGATCAATATATTATTTACCTAAGAATGCAATATAGTGCACTCCTAGGGTCGGTCTCAAGGAGGCAACTTACACAACACCAAAATTCTATTGTCACTATTTATTTTCTAATTAATATATAATATAAAGATGAGTTTGAAATATGCATAAAATATGAATATATATATATATATATATATATTTAATGCAAACAATATGATGTTAAAAAGAAGAAAGAAGAAATTTGTTCTTGGAGGATCATAATGGTCGATATCATTGTTTATTAAAATATTCTCAATATCAATTCAATGTAGTGATCAAAATCTATCACACTACACCATCTTATTTGAAATGTTATTTCCCCAACACCGAGATCTCTGCATGTGGGGAAATACTCTTCCTAATGTCGGCTAGGATATCTCTTTGCCAACCATCGCTATACAAGCCATACTCTATCGTATGCATGACTTATATAGTGAAGGGAAGGATAAATGATGAATGAGAAGAAGAACTTGGTTATAGAGAAAATGGGGCAATCGCACATCATAATAAATTTAACCACCACCAAATTTCTCAGAATTAAATAAAGACATTTAAATTGAAGCACAATGAAACTCAAAAAACCACCATTCTCCTCCTCAAACAAACATCGAGGTTAGTTCTCCATTTTCATGGAGTTAGAAGAGAATACAGTGGGAGAAACACATAAAAGTAAAAATGGAAGAATGAGGTATGAAGAAGAAGAATAAAATAATGTATATTAAAAATATTAAAATTACAGAAATAATCTCCACCTTATCCCCCCTTTAATGGATATATTATAAACTGGGAGAAGGGACACATATTTATAGGAAGAAGGGGTGACAAATTCACACACAAAACAATTAATCCTATAGTTTCCGTGTAGATAAGCCCTTAAATGACCGAATCTGTAATAGTTGTCTTCAAAAATGTTGTTCCTTAATATCTCCTCTGTTTTCACCCCAAATTTGAGCTTCATTGGACTCGCCTAGAAAGAGTTATGAATTTAATATTTGAGGTTTCCTTTTTGGGAGGCAGCTTCCAGGCAGCTTCCTTCATATGTATGTCGTTCAATGTCCCTCATAATGGATTCCAAACTACATGAAATTTATTTTATAAACTCTTCCATGAGTCCTAGTACATCTCCAAGTGGAATCATCTAATTTGGAGTTGTGTAGAGCAAATGGGGATTCCGTTATGGAAGTGAGGTCCGTTCTGTCCGCCCGGAAAACTCTTCAAATGCATTGAATTTTTACGGCTTCTAGAGGATCGAATCAGCTCCTGGTCCAGAAGACAAAAATGAATTAAATATAATAAGTATTCTAAAAAAATTTGAATCAGAAAATTTGGAATTTTATTTTTCCGTAAATGACCAAAATACCCCTGACGTAAAATTCTGTCAAAAATCCAGAATTAGTCGTTTTTCACATTTTGGTTCAAAATAACACTAAAACCTAAAAACATGATAATTACCCATTAAATAACACTTTTGTGGGATTATAAACAATGTTTTACAGTATAAAATATATGAAAATGTGAGCTTCATCACTCCCCCACACTTAAACATTGCACTCCTGGGCAAACATCTTACATCCAAATCAAAATCCACACAACAATCAAAAATGAGAAAATATCAATGATTTTATCCAAAATAGAATTCCATCATGTCTCATTTATGAATAATAATTCTCTCATTTTCATTTAAATCATTAAAATTTGTTCAACCTCATAAATCAATCCATGGCCCAATCACAACCTACCTCAGATTGAATTTTATGTCACTCCTCACTCAAGAGAAATTGAATCTAGAGTTATACTCATACTTGAAAATCGCATGTATCACCATAGGTTTGTGAAAATTATAATTTATCCACAGCGTGAAAAATGAAAATGAATTTAATCATGAGGGCTTTAATTAAAGGTTCAAATGATTCTATGGCTTAGGGTCGGTGGTAAAATGATTGAAAAATGTTCCAAGCTAGAAAGAGGAGGTTGAACTTTTAAGTATAATGCATGATTAAATCAAGTGAAAACACAGGAAATTTCTCACTCAATACTGCTTGTAAATGTGAAAAACAACCCCACCCATCATTATGACATGGTACATGAGCCAATAAGTGATTATAATGAATGATATAATCTAATTTCTCCTCTTTGTTTTTCAAAGCTCCAGAAAGGCACAGCTTTATTTTCTTTTTTTTTCTTTTTTTTTCTTTCTTTTTTTTTCATAGAGGATGAGCTGAAAAATTGAATACAATGAATGAATGAAAATTCATGCCCTTGATTTTTGGGAGGGACATGAGTCATAAAAGAATTTACAATGAGTAATTAAAGCTCATCTCTATTTTTTCTTTTTTTAGGAGAAATGGATGAACCAAATAAAGCACAATGAAATGACGACACATGCCCAATTCTCTTGTTATCCACTGCCAAAAGTATTTACACACACCTCACACCACCCATAAATGATACACATACCAATGAAAGCACACAGAAGGCCCTTCCCCCACACTCAAACTTGAAATATCCATTCAAAATACTAAAAGTGCAGGTAGGTAAGGAAAAATTGGCTTGTAATGTGGCTTAAAACCTATAAGGCAATTCATGGCATCTAAGGGCTTACGAAGGATAAATGTAAAGGTGGGTCTCAAGATAAAATGTGGCTTGCCAAAGAGATGCCTCAATCATTTCAAATACATTTCATGAAATCCAAAGCTTCGAAAGATAATATTCACAAATTCTGGTTCTCACACAGTATTCATGTTTCCCTCAAGAAAGTGTGGGTATTAGGAAGAATATGTAAAAGTGGTTTAGAATACCTCACAGGATTGGAAAAAAATATTTTGAGTCAGTTGTTTCATGGTCATGGATTTCAAAAATCATTCAAACTCATACAAATGATTGATAATCCAATTCAAGAAAATGTTTTCACATCAACAATCATTTAAAATCCATTATTTCAAAAATCATTTCAACTCATTCAAAATAAATTGTTGTGTGAAAAGTGATCAGAATATTAATTAAAGCTCAAAAATCCAAAAATATATATAATAAAATGAAAAGCACGCAAGAAGAACTAAGCAGGTTGACACTCCTCCATACTTAAATTTAACGACCCCTTATTTCAACTCAACAAAATATAAATATAAAGGTAGAAAATCAAAGGAAAGGAAGGATACAACCTGACATTATTTTAGAGGTGGATGCCTTGAGTTAAGCTCCTAGAAGCAGCCACTTTAAAACTACAAGAAAGTAATTAAAATACATAAGAAAAATAAATAAAAAGAATGAGAAAGGGAAAATAAAAGAGATAATGCTTGGTTTCGACCCTCAAGTGGGTGCTAGGTTTTTACTGCCCCTATTCAGGCAGTTTCAGTAGATTATCCCCAATTAGAAGGTGGGTGTGGTTTCTTTGAGATGAACCACCACATATGAGTTTTCCCGATATCCATGAGTAAAACCTGAAAGTAGATAACCCCAAATAAGATTTGAATGTTCCCAACCCCCGAGAAATAATAAAGAAGAAATTTGATTTTCGAAGTGGGAGGGAATAAAATATAAGGGTCCTCCCTGTTAACTTCGGTGGTGTCCTCCTCCATGTGATATAAAAGTTGATGTAGAGGAGGTAGTCTCACCACCACCAGCTTCTCTGGATCTTCTTCCTTGATTACCACCACTTTGGTGGTCTCATCATCAACATCCAAGGCCTGATCCATTTGTGCTATATCTGAAATTTTAGGAAAGGAGAAGTCAGAAAACAATTCAGTTTGAATAAAATTAAAACATGACGAATCAATAAAGAAATCTTCCCTTTCAAGAAAGTCAGCTTGGAAATTGATTTCTTCTGATAGGACCATTGACAACTCCATCTCCGCAGGTGCATCATATTCTTCATCTTCTAAAGCAATAGTGAGGTCAAAAGGTACAGATTGTTCAATATCAATCATGGGAAGATCACGTTTCAAGTTATCTTCGACAAAGTTATTCCAAGATTCTTCCAAAAAATGTTGACCTCCCATCAGTGCATCAGTTGGAATGTGTACTTCTGGGACCTCCTTGAGAAATGGTTGAGTGCGGGATGATGTGATAAGTTCCTTTAGAAGTTCTTTCTCACCCACCTTAGGTTCTTTAACATAAAATGTGATTGGTGAAATCTCTTCCACCACTCGTTCTGGTTCAGGTTCAGGATCAGGTTTGGATTTCTCTTGGGATGTGTGTACATATTCAGCAATCCATTCAATTTGGCTCTCCAGTTTTTGAAATTTATCACTAATCCTATGAAATTGAGCATCAATTTCATTGAAAACATTTTCTGGCACCTGAGATTGGTCAGTCCATGCAGAATAATCACCATTGAAATACATCATGAACAAAAAGTTTTTTTTTAGTTTTTGAAATTTATGATTTTTTTTGTTTTTTTTATGAATAACGGTGTGTGCAAGTGTTGCGCCTCCCCGGCAACGGCACCAATTTGACGAAGCAGGTATTTGTCGCAGATCCCCGATCAAAATATTATTTACCTAAGAATGCAATATAGTGCACTCCCAGGGTCGGTCTCAAGGAGGCAACTTACACAACACCAAAATTCTATTGTCACTATTTATTTTCTAATTAATATATAATATAAAGATGAGTTTGAAATATGCATAAAATATGAATATATATATATATATATTTAATGCAAACAATGTGACGTTAAAAAGAAGAAAGAAGAAATTTGTTCTTGGAGGATCATAATGGTCGATATCATTGTTTATTAAAATATTCTCAATATCAATTCAATGTAGTGATCAAAATCTATCACACTACACCCTCTTATTTGAAATGTTATTTCCCCAACACCGAGATCTCTGCATGTGGGGAAATACTCTTCCTAAAGTCGTCTAGGAGATCTCTTTGCCAACCATCGCTATACAAGCCATACTCCATCATATGCATGACTTATATAGTGAAGGGAAGGATAAATGATGAATGAGAAGAAGAACATGGTGATAGAGAAAATGGGGCAATCGCACATCATAATCAATTTAACCACCACCAAAATTCTCAGAATTAAATAAAGATATTTAAATTGAAGCACAATGAAACTCAAACAACCACCATTCTCCTCCTCAAACAAACATCGAGGTTAGTTCTCCATTTTCATGGAGTTAGAAGAGAATACGGTGGGAGAAACACATAAAAGTAAAAATGGAAGAATGAGGTATGAAGAAGAAGAATAAAATAATTTATATTAATAATATGAAAATTACAGAAATAAGCTCCACCTTATCCCCCCTGGAATGGATATATTATAAACTGGGAGAAGGGACACATATTTATAGGGATAAGGGGTGACAAATTCACACACAAAACAATTAATCCTAAAGTTTCCGCGTAGATAAGCCATTAAATGACCGAATATGTAATAGGTGTCTTCATAAATGTTGTTCTTTAATTTCCGCTCCATCTTCTCCCCAAATTTGAGCTTCATTGGACGCGCCTAGAAAGAGTTATGAATTTAATATTGGAGGTTTCCTTTTTGGGAGGCAGCTTCCAGGCAGCTTCCTTCATATGTATGTCGTTCAATGTCCCTCATAATGGATTCCAAACTACATAAAATTTATTTTATAAACGATCCCATGAGTCCTCTTACATCTCCAAGTGGAATCATCTAATGTGGAGTTGTATAGACCGAATTGGGATTCCGTTATGGAAGTGAGGTCCGTTCTGTCCGCCCGGAAAACTCTTCAACTTCATTGAATTTTTACGGCTTCTAGAGGATCGAATCAACTCCTGGTCCAGAAGACAAAAATGAAGTAAATATAATAAGGATTCTAAAGAAAATTTAATAAGAAAATTTGGAATTTTATTTTTCCGTAAATGACCAAAATACCCCTGACGTAAAATTCTGTCAAAAATCCAGAATTAGTCGTTTTTCACATTTGGGTTCAAAATAACACTAAAACCTAAAAACATGATAATTACCCATAAAATAAAACTTTTGTGGGATTATAAACAATGTTTTACCGTATAAAATATATGAAAATGTGAGCTTCATCAGATTACTCATCTTCCTTCTCTTTAATGATATCATGTTATACATTTGACTCACATGTTATAATTCCCCTTCATGTTTACTTCCTTACTAAGATTATTATCTCACCCATTTTGTCTATGTATTCCTTAGGTTTTCCCATGTTGTTTTTGAAGCTCAAAAGGATTTAGTTTCTCATTATGAAGAATAAAATAAATAAGTTTTATTTTATCCTCAATTTGATGTATTATAAACCTAGTCATCCAATGAAATTAGGCCTCATGATCTTTGGGTTATAATTAATATATTTTTATGTTAAAAATCATAAAATGATATGTGTAAAAGGATTGGGTCACTATAAATACCCCCATCATATACACCTCATTAGTCAATGTAATTTTTCTTTTATTAGTCTCCAAGATCAAATTGTTTTTCTTATTCAACTCAAGATATATCCATTTAAATCCACATGTCAATCTTCACAATTGTATAAAAATATACAACACATGTATATATATATATATAGTGAAACACAACTTATGGAATGATATATTTACATGAAACTGGTATAAAACTTGATTTTAGTCTATGCAAAAAATAAAAACTCAACATGCTTTTTTTTCCTCTTCGCAACCATCTTGAATAATAAATGACTTTAGGAACTAATGAAAGAACAATATTTGACCTAATAAAATTAGTATTATTCTTGAAAAAATTATAAATTTATTTTAGTTAATTTGAATTTGCAGTTGTTTATCATTGCTTGATCTTTTTATCCTTTGGATCGAAGTTCAAAAACTCATGGTTTTCAGTATTAGATATGGTATTTAGAGAGTTCCATGATATTTTTAACACTTTAGAAAAGCTTTAGCATCATCTGACTTGAAATTATTAAGAATAATAGAATTATAAAGAACTCAAATTTTCATTCTAAAGAAATATCAGGTTTTCACTACATCTTTTATCATATGGAAAAATAGTTTCTCTTACATGTAAAAAATTATATTATGTGTTTCACCTTTCACATTTAAAAACTAATTTATATTACAAAAGTATCAATTATTTTACATTATTTGAAACCCCATTTCCATTTTTTAGAACTTGTAGATTAATCTACTTATAAATTGGCTTTCATAACTAAATTATCTTATGGGAAGATAAAATGAATTTTCTATTTATCAAAACTTACATGTCTCATTTTACTTACACAATGAGAAACACTTCTGTGTGTAAATTGATTTACTTAAATATCGGCTCCTTAAGATAAATCTATTATAAAATTTTCTCTTTTTTATATAAATTATCTTATAGGTAGCTCAAATATCATAATTTTTTTCCCCTTTATTATAATTATAGATCAAGTACAATGTTTCCATCTCTTCTTTAAATCAACTTATAGAATCATCTAATCATCTATGGGCCTTCTCCAATCACCTCAAATAATCTCATAACTTCTTCAAATAATTATGGTAATTATTCAAATAACCCCAAACGTTTTCAAGTAAATTTTTGAGGTGTTGTAGTATATAAGATATTCAAAATAGAGTCTTCCAAGGAACTCCTCCTCCTGCTTAGGAGTATCTCTTCTTAAATCAATCCCAATCTATATCTATTTAACTCATCCTTAATTGGGCCTTTATTAACTTCAGTCCTAGTAAATTATTGATAAATTCATCTTCTTCAAGCTATCTAGTATAGGTGCAGTGGTCAGACCTTCTTAGATTCTTTTAAATATTTAACTTTAGCAGTGACAATTATAGATAATGTTTCTCCAATATTTGGCCCTCATCATTTATCTCCATGAAGATCATTTTAGAAATTGTTTGATGTATACTGGGTTAAGAAATATATCCATCCATTTCTTCCAATGACCTATGTCTCCTCTTTTTCCATGAAAACACAATAGTGACAACTTCATTTCTTTTCATGGGTGTATACTCTTATCCATCACCAAAAACCTCATTATTCACTTATACTCTTATCATTGACTTTATATTTTACAAAAAAATACAACAAAACCAATCATTTCCCACAATAATCTCCCACTTTTTTTTGTTGTAAAAACACATATCATAATGAAGTTAATGATTTTCTCTCCCCCTTTGGATAATAAATGAAATTGGTAAGATACTCTACCCATTATTCACATAAAATGAGTAATATTTTAGTTTCTAATAAAAATTTAATATCTGATACCACTTGAGATTAAAATAAAGGTTCTTATTCACATTACTCTCCATTTTTATGATACTAATAGGAGGATTTCAGTAAAGAATTATAAATTTAAGAAGCCCATATCTCTCCATGTTCTTTCACTTGTTGATGTAAGAGTGTAATTTTATAACACCAACATTTGATACCACTTTTAATTTACAATTCACTGATACCATGAGAGAAAGAATTATATAAGAATCACTAATTATCAATTTTTAGGGATTGTAAGAATTTCATAATTGAAAATAATAATCTAATATTTTCTTAACATCACATTTATATTAGTAATGTGCTATCAACTTATAAACTCTAAGTCTATGTGAGATAACCCCTTATAGAATAAAGATTAACAAGTTTAGACAACAAGGTTATCCATATTTTTACCACATGTAATACCAGTTTTTAACTTTAAAATTTAGGGTATACACATATATATTTTCAAGAAAGCATGGGAACATGAACTCAGTTGATTACACACACAAAAAACATTCAAGTGTTAGGTCTTCCCCATCCTGTTAGATAATCACTCCCCATTTGTAAATATAATTTATATAAATTAAAATAGATATTGGAGAATGAAATTATAACTCATCCTTTGAATTTTAAATAGTTTTTCTAGATTTAAATATTTAATATAATGTTATAAATCCATGTAAACTTCACACATTTTTAGATACCCCCCTCAAGGAATACTCTCTAAACTTCTTCACTTATAATTCTCATATTTAAATCACAACCATAAACAATATGGGAATTAATTGGATCTTACACTAGATCTTTATCCTAATAAATATGGTTTAGGATAATTTATCAACCCAAAAAACATTTGATTAATGGTATGAAATATCTATACATATCCATGCCTATACCATATTTGAATTTCCAAATCATTTTCTATTGTGGAAGTATGGACTTCTTTCCTTTTTTACCTTTATTCTTAGTTAGAGTGGGCATTTTGACTTTAAAAAATAGAGAAAAATATTTCATTTTAGATTTTTCTAATTTCCTAGCCAATTATAACTGATATATCCATATGGTAAGACAATATTTGGGAACATTCTAATACTTGTTCTTAAGTTTGAATTCCTTCTTTATAGTAACCATTTTTAAACATGAATTTACTAGTGATTTCCTTCTGGACTTCATAAACTCTTTTAATTGTTTAATAAATGTCATACATTTGTTATCCATGTGGAATTCCATGTTACACGTTCCACACACCTATTTTTTTATCACTTTCCCCCTTCTTGGGAAGATTATCATACTCTTCACAAGGAGTGTCAACAACCACACTAACCCTAGTAACCATTTCTCAGATTGACTACCTTTTTATATTCATTGTTAATATTACATTGTACCATGATGTGGAATTTATTAGTACAATAGAAGCATATTTCACCATTAGGTTTATAATCTTGATTACCTTTTGTCACGAACCAACCCGGGTCGACCCTGAACCGGGCACCCGAGCCGGCCCGCGACATGGCCCGAAGACGATAGAAAAATCTCCAAGCAGAACATAATCCAAGCTGTAAACCCGAGCACAACCGCAAGCCTGGACTCCACCGCAGGCACTTATATCTCCAAACGAACATCGCCAAACCATGATTAACCCACGCAAGGTCCAAACATACCTCTATGAAAAACGCATGATCCTAAACACCATAATCTGGCAAACGAGACTGTTTGGATTACAAACGAATACGTTCATCCCAACCTCACGACGACACAATGAACCGACAACAACGCCAACACTTTAACAATGGAAAGACGAGAACCAAAGGGCTTTAAATGTTCTGTTGCTATCACGGATCACAAAACCCGAACTGAGGCGTCACACCCCCGACGACTCCTGACTGCGCGCGAGCTTCACCCCAAGACCTATGGCTGGGGCTCTGATGGATGAAGTATCTCCCGCCTCACAGTCAGGCACTGGAATCCTTCAGGTCACGGTGTCTTATTTAGACGACGCTTCCTGCAAAGCTTCTCTAGATGACCTAGAAATCTATAATAATGGCACGTCCTCGGTGGGGTGTGACATTATGGCTTTGCATGCCCAAAACGTCCACACTGACGGCACACCATTAGACAGTCTGACGAACTGGAAGTTAGTGCCACTACAAGGAACTCTTTAGAAACAAATTTACTTAACACGCTCTGCTCGTCAGATAGGATACCTTCACGAGAAACTGGATACGGTGGATTGTCAACTGTTTGCGCTCCGGAGACCAACTCAGCTAAGAACACCTCATGCACCCACTTCTCAAAAGTGATGCTCCCAAAAAGGGAGGACTCACTCATTGATCTCTAGACGAAGACCCCTGATGAAGGGAGAAGTCTTCATCCAGTCCTGCGACACTACCCCCAGAAAAAGAGACACATGAGATCCTCCATTTTCTTGGTCTTCACCTCCACAAGTGTATACCATTGAACGAAGACGGCTATAAAGACATAACACATCATCCCAAATTGCAGTAATGGCGGGGCGAACAACTCTTACTCATCTAGAGCTGGACCTTCAAGCAGACCCAAAACAACACGCACTCAGATCGATTCGGGAGTTCCCAATACCCTGAAGACACGCTCGACCTCTTCAAGCCACTACACTGACCCCAACAGACTTCAATCACCATGAAGGACAGACAACGTCCAAGAAAGACCAAAAACTGGGCATGACTCATCAAAACACTAGGGATCATTCTGGGCAGCATTTCTAAATAAGACATATAACACCAAGACGAAACCAGTATCAATCGAAGCAACATAAAAGAAAGTGGCTTCATCCAAAACAACCAGCTCAAAAGAAACAAACAACCGCAAACATAACCCAAAATTCCCTGTCCAAAATTCCCGTTTCATTTTTGATTCCAAAACCACCTCTTTTTAAATTCTCATTTCAAAACCAGTTTCCAAATACCAAATCCCTTTCAAACCAAAATCACTTTCCAAAACCATTTTCCTCTTTAAAAGCCAATTTAGAAAAACATGGTCAAGCCTTTAATTTCAAATAAACACTCAGGTAATCCCATGAACTGTTACACATGTATTCATCCACTTTCATTCATACGCACCAACGCGCACTTTCCACGCATCTTCTCACATGTGCAAACGTCCATAAGGAGTACCTGAGGTTTTACCCCAAACCGTTCTCGACCAATTTCAAAGCAAACATCAGTTTTCCAACCCAAATTCTTTTAGTTTTTAAAACCCATTTCATAAATTTAAAGTCCTTTAAAAGAAATCAGTCTCATTTTCAAAACCCCTTTTTTTCCATTTCCAAAAATGCACTAACACCAACCAGAACAAAAAGGAAACTTAAATTGCATCAAACACCGCAGTGAGGGACTAGTAGTCACGCATAACCTGGTGACATGGTAGTGTGCCATGTCCCAAGTAGGCGTCGACCACTAGGAGGAATTCAAACCATGTACCCGGACTCCACATGGGTCACTACTCCATGTGAGATCACGATGTAACATCGGTTTACCTCCGTTGTCATCCCTCAATCCAAAACAAATCAAAACAAAACAAAGACTCAATTCCCGGACTATCCCTGGAGACTCGAGGTGCAGAACAGGCGAGGGTTCATGACGTCCTTCCCGTACCTACCTCTCAAGTCCCGACAATCCTAATCTCCATCTACCAGACATCCCAAATAACAAGGGCCTCCTCTGATACCATTTTGTCACGAACCAACCCGGGTCGACCCAGAACCGGGCACCCGAGCCGGCCCGCGACATGGCCCGAAGACGATAGAAAAATCTCCAAGCAGAACATAATCCAAGCTGTAAACCCGAGCACAACCGCAAGCCTGGACTCCACCGCAGGCACTTATATCTCCAAACGAACATCGCCAAACCAAGATTAACCCACACAAGGTCCAAACATACCTCTATGAAAAACGCATGATCCTAAACACCATAATCTGGCAAACGAGACTGTTTGGATTACAAACAAATACGTTCATCCCAACCTCACGACGACACAATGAACCGACAACAACGCCAACACTTTAACAATGGAAAGACGAGAACCAAAGGGCTTTAAATGTTCTGTTGCTATCACGGATCACAAAACCCGAACTGAGGCGTCACACCCCCGACGACTCCTGACTGCGCGCGAGCTTCACCCCAAGACCTATGGCTGGGGCTCTGATGGCTGAAGTATCTCCCGCCTCACAGTCAGGCACTGGAATCCTTCAGGTCACGGTGTCTTATTTAGACGACGCTTCCTGCAAAGCTTCTCTAGATGACCTAGACATCTATAATAATGGCACGTCCCTAGGGCCATGTCGCGGGCCGGCTCGGGTGCCCGGTTCAGGGTCGACCCGGGTTGGTTCGTGACACCTTTCCTTATTGACTTCTTAGAATAATTTCTATTCATTGGTTTCTCTCCCAAGGTAGACTCGGTCACTTTCTTTACCTTATTTTTAACCTGTGTTCATTCTATTTCCTCTTCAATAGATCTATTATACCGTGAAAGTTTGAATCAATATACATCATAACAGTGACCACCAATCTTACTCGTTTCACTTAAGTTCTTGAAGGCCACAAATGTATTCCTTGTAGATGGATTCTTCTTTATCTGTGTCGTCTTCTTTAATTCAATAGATTATATACATTATTAATATTTTATCCCCCCTGATTTAGTATTTCTATAATTTCAAAATACTAACATATTATACTAGTAATTGATAGAATTATGCTCAAATCTTCAGTAGCACCAATATCTTTCAATTAGTTGTGTTCTTGTAACATCAGGTGTAGTCTATCCAGCATGATGTGTCTTATTTTTTTAAAATTTAACTACATCCTTTTGGGATATTTGGAGGGGATTTTCCTTGGAATTTATAACCTACACCCTTGACATATTGGGTGTCTCATAATTTTTACACTTCTATATTTGTACAGAATTTTTCTTTCGTCTTACACATCCAGAAAAAACAAATTCGGTGTGAACTAAATTTTTAGAGTTGTGGGATTCCTTTTTATATGTTCTAGAGGTGGATGATTCTAAAAATAATCTCTATATTTTCTTGAAAAATTTTATAGTTTTCTTATACTTAAAACACCCATAATATATCTATGTGGAAACATCATTCTTTAATCTAATATATTGGTGATTTCCAATAGGTGTAGTTTCTAAATTTCTCATATTGACTTCTAGATCAAAAACATCATGTTAAGGTTGTACTTCGCATCCTCCAATGATCTCATCCCATATTTCAAACCATATTTAAAATTAATAATTTGATCTACATGAACATTTATTTTCTCATGAAGAGATTTATCTAGCTCCCGTATTCTTTTAATCTTATCTTCTAGCTAGATAGGCTTAACATCCATGAAGACTTTATGAAGATTATTCAATCGATGGAAAACCTCCTTAAAAACTTATAAAATAAATATTTCTTACAAATAATTCTTTTAAATTAATCATAAATTAAAGATAATATTCTATTTTAAAGTGTGGAAGATTATTCCTTATCTTTTACAAGATTTGTGAGAGAGTTGTATAACTCATTTTCTCTTTCAATGTTTCTTCCAATGAATCAATAAATTCTTCTAGCTATGAATTTTCATGAATTTGTCCCTTGGAATATGAAAATATTTATGATAAAACATTAATGGGAACCTTCTTAAAATAGATAAAGGTTTTTGTAGATTCAATTAACCCACTTTCACATATTGTACTTATTTCACTGAAGGAATAACGGTTAACAGATTTCACAACTAATTCCTTACCAAACTGATTACCTTCAACTGATGGTATTTTTTCTTCATTATTTGAATAATTTATTATATTTATTTCCCCATTATTTTAATTTTTTTCATATTCATATCTAAAACATCAAAATTTATGCTATCATATATGGAAGTATATTTTTAATTTTGTTTGTCTTCTTTAACCATCGGAAATCTGTACTTCAAGTATATCAAGTAAAAACAACTAGGGGAAATTTTAATAACTTTTCAGAGGGAACCATATGATTTTAATTCCAGTTATGATAATTCAATATGGATCCAATCATAGGTAATATTGGATATGATACCAATTTTAGTGTCTTAGTGGACTATTAAAACACACTTGAGAGGGGGTGAATTAGGCATAGACCAATTTTACTAAATTATAATTCTTTCATTAAACCTTTTAAACACCTTTAGCCTTAAACCACTTATTTTTTTTAAATAAGATGGATCTATTTTTTAATTTAACTTAGAAAACACCTAATTTAATTTAAATATTGAAAGTGAAGTGAAACATATATTTTTACAAGGTCCATCCCCTCTTGGTAATCCTACTCCTTTCCATGATTGGGATATCAAAGGCATTAATTCTCTACTAAAATAAAAATCATCAATAAATAATTGGATTTATCCAGGTATCATCCTGAAACCAAGTGCATTATATTAAAAAAGTGTAGTTACCATATCACACAAGTGAAAATCCACTATATTACATAATTAGAAATGAATTTTACCAACAAGTTCTTTATACTTTCATCCCACAAGTCCCTTTTCAGCTCCCCCCTCTTGAAGTGGATCTACTCTATACACTATGTGGCTCTTCACCAATAAAATCAGATCTACTTCCTCACCTCATAAATACTTTAAAATCTAGAATGTATTAAAACCAAGAACATGTAACTTAAAGTATAAATTTGTACAACTTCTAGTACTTTATAGAATTTATTACTGCCAATTATTCTTAGTTCTCAAATACTGAAATTCTTAACACTAAATATCAAGAAATGCATTGAAATTCATTCTCTAATATTTTATTATTTCATATATTAGTACTATAATATTTTTTATAAATAAAAAAAAATAAATACAACCTAAACATAAACTTCTCATATTCTTCATCACTCCACCTACTTGTTGTCTCTTCCCTCTCGAGTTTAAGTTCTCTCAGATGACATAATGTATTCTTCTCATTTTTTATTCTTTAAAAGTTGCAAAGGTTTAGTTTTCTCTTATTTTTCTTCCTCACTACAGTATACAATAACTTTTTCCTCCTAATTCTTCATCAATAACATTGTTTCTTCTCAGTTTCTTTTAATTTCCACACACACCACATTAAGAAACCACAACTCCTTCTTTTGATGTATGAATTCATAGACATGTCATCTTTGATCACCTTGAGATCTATAATATCACATGAATAAGAGTTTCATTTAATGCATTTTTTTCAATAACATGAATGTTATATCTAGGGAATAAAGAGGCTTCTAGAATAAAAGAACCATTATTAAATACCCATTTTGGGTTCCCATTTATTCTAATGCATAGATTTTCAACTCAAAGAGTACTCCAAGAATACCCTCATTAAATACATCTCATTAGTAAATTTTATTTTTCTTTTATTATTATCTAAGATAAACTTATTCTTAATATTAAACTCAATATATGTTATTTAAAATTAAAATTTTAATATTTGTAGCTATATAAAAGTATACATCAAACATATCTAGAATTTGGAACTCATCTTGTAGCATCAAAGCTTCACATGGAACTGGTACCAAACTTGGTAAAAGTCTTTACACATAATAAAAACTCAAAAAACTTATATATTTATTTTTCACATCCATATTACATCATAAATTACTTTATTAACTGAAGAATTTACCCAATTTTACTCAACAATATCTACATTATTCTATAAAACTAGAAAATTCTTTCAGTTCATTTAAATTTGGCAGTCATTATTTATTATTTTATCTTTCTATCCTTTATATCAAAGAACATAAACTCATAATTTTTTGTCTTGGTTCATGTGTTTATAGAATTACATGATTTTTTTAACACATTAGTACAACGTCAGTATTATCAGATTTAACATTCTTTAGAATCATAGAATCCTGGAAAACAATTTTTTTAGTCAGTAATAATATCTGATTTTCACTAAGTATTTTATCTTATGGGAATAAAATTTATCTTTTGTGTAAATGAATTATCTTACATGGTTCACCTCTCACATCTTCATAACAAAATTATCTTATGTGAGTCTCAATTCACTTATGCATTCTAAAATTCCTTTTCTATTTTTACAAATGAATAGAAGAATTTACTTTCACATTGGATTGCATAACTAAATTATCTTAATGGTAAATATAATGCCTATTATATTTATCCTATCACTAATATATCATCTTACTTAGGCACTATCCAACCATTCTTCATGTAAATTTATTTACTTACACAATGTCTCTTTAATATAGATCTCTTAGATAATTTTCACATGTGTGGATAAATTATCTTATGGGAAGCTCATGTGGCATAATTTCCTGTACACTTTATTAGAATTATATCTCAAGTATATTGATTTTAGATATAATTCAAATGAACTCTAATCATCATAAAATAAACTCTTAGCCTTCTCTAATTAACTCAAATCATCTTGTAACTTATTCAAATAATTATGGGAATTATTCAAATAATACCAAACTCCTTAAAGAAAACTTTTGAGGTGTTGCGACATATAAGATACAAAAAATACAATATTTTAGTGAAATCATCTTCAAGATCATGTTCAAAACTTCTTAAATAAATCCTTATTTATCTCTATTCATATCATATCCACTTCAATATTTATAAAATTTTAACATGTTAAACACTTGGTAAATATAACTTCTTCAAGTTGTCCAGTATAAGTATAGTGGTCTCCTCCTTCTCAACTTCTTTCAGTCATCAAACTTTGGAAGTGAATGTTACATATAGTTCATTTAAAATATTTGGCACTCGTCATTTAGATCCTTGAATATCATTTTAGTAATCCAATGATGTTCAATGGGATAAAGAATCTATCCGGCCAGTTATTCCAAAGACCTTTATCTACTATTTTTTCAAACAAACACAATGGAAGTAACTTCATCTCTTTCTTGGTTTTATACTCCCATACATCTCCCAAAACCTCATCATTGACATATAATATTATTATTGACTTGATCTATGACAAAAAAAATACAACAAACATAACCTTTGGACACTAAACTTTTCTTACTCTTGGGTTTCAGATGGAGAATTTCCCAATTATTTTATCTTCTTTTGAGTAGGATATTTTTCATCCAAAATTTCTTTGGATTATTTTATATTATAATTTTATGTCTTCATGATCTTCTCTATAATATAATTCTCATGCTTATTCTCTTATTACTGGTAAACTATTTAAGGGGTCACTTACATTACTTTTTCGATGAAATTATTATCATTTTGGTGATAAACTAGCTTTGTCCAAGAGATAGACTTGACATTCAAAGGGGATTCATTTTTTTAGAAAATAAAAAATCCTTAATTCCTTACTTAATTAAGGATTTCACTAGTAAAAAATTTATTGTTTTTAAGTAAGGAAAAATCTTAATCTTTGCTATTATAATTCAAACTACTTTAATATATTCTCATATACACTTAATTATGTAAAACATTCTTATTCTAGTGAGAGGGTCAAGCATATAAAGTTCTTGAATTTTAATAGATCCTTACTATCCTTTCCTTAGTATGAGAAAAAACTAAAATCATTGAAATAAATTTGAAACTTCTATATATAAGTGAAACGAGTTCTAAATTTTCTCATTTACCCAAAAGAGACTCCCCAAAGCTTTACTTATATTAAAAGAATAAAAATATCTTGAATCTTGTGTGAAATGAATAAGATTTATCTTTTCAATTATTTCTCTATAAAATATATAAAATATTTTAGATACATCATAAAATAATTCTCTTGAAATTTGAACTTCATTTCATTCACATAATTCATGTTATCAAAAAACAATAGATCTATAGAACTGGTGGATTATCTTTGGATATAACAACTTCATTTATTCACCGGGGAAATTTAAAGACTCCCAATATTAAAATATAATTTATTTATTCAAAAATTAATCATGATTCATAATCCAATATTAGTTAATCAAAATTTTAAAAACAATTTCGTGAGAAGAAATTTCTTCAACTGATGACATTCTGAATTGGTAAATAAAAATAAAAACATTGTACAATAATATATTAAAGAGTAGGATCTTTGTAATTAATATCAACAGCTAAAACTAGGACCACACCCCTATTTATATGCCTTATTATCTATCATTTATCTAATATCATCTGATGTTCCACAACACTAAAATAAATAATGCCCAAAACTCTTTTTAAAAGAATATTTTTCTTATTTTTATGATAAAATTTCTTATCTTTCTATGAATTTAATTTCATAAAATAAAATAAAAAAGTATTATATTTTATGAAATTATATAAAGTAATATATACAAATAGTTTATAAATTTAATTATATAATAATAAAGAATATAAATATCATGGAATTCATCTTCCATCGTGATGACCTGATCTTATCCATTGAAGATAGTTCCATAAGTCATTCAAAATCCATGTTCCTATCTTCTATTGATTGTAATGGTAGATAAAAAACTAACTCTATGAAAAAATATCCCAAAAAACAACCCCCTATAAGAGAAATTAATTTTAAAGAAAAACTTTATAAATATTGAAACTTATATAGAAATAAAAAATCACATGTAAATAATGAATGCTTCAATTAAGAAAAAAATTTACCAGGTATCGAATATAAGATTTCAGCTACTAGTATACAGTGATTTCACATGTCCAAAAAATACTTTTGGGGAATCCAGACCTAATTCATTCCATAATTGTTAAAAAATAGTACCTTAGGCACCCAAATACTCCTACCCCTTTGATGTTTTATAGTATAAATCTTATTTTTAATTAACTCTTAATGTTTTCTAAAGGATTAAACATTATTCAAGGAACATTGTTTCATTTAATGTCCATGTATTTGAAATTTTATATAAAAATGAGCACTACTTGGAACGATGTTGTTAAATTGGTAATGATTACTTTTGATGGATTTATATCATAGTCTAGAAGTTATTCTCTTCTGTCTCAACTTATTGTATATTTTATCAAAGGACTTTCTACTCATCGTAAATTTTATTAACATATTATTTAGGATTTTAAACTTGAAATTAAGTTTCAAATCCTTTTTCTTGTCTCCCAAAAAGATAAAAACTTTCCCTTATTCTCAGAAGCTAACTTGGAAATCATACTCTTTGATTCATCCAAATCTAATAATAGTTTAACACCTTAATTTTTCAGCTTTTCTAATTCATCTAATAAATTATAAAGAACACTTTTCTTTTTAGTAATTTCTCTTTTAAGTTTTTATATTTTTAGTACATGTCTTCACATTATAAAATATATGATTCCATTTAAATATAGTTTTATTTAACTTTATCCTATTCGTTTGACTGAAACTTATCATTTGATGAAAATGGGAAATCATATATCAAGGATAAACCAGACAATGCATATACCAACCTATTTCCCTTGAGTAAAAGTTAGTTCTTAATAACTTTCACATAAAATGTTTCGATTTTATGATTGCCATCATCATCATTCAATGAACTATTAGAAGATGGATCATCATTTATGCTCCATGTATCACTTGTCAATATAAAGTATTTTTTACATTTCTTTTTCAAATTTCTCTTATATTATTTTTCTTTAATTTTAAATCTTATAAAAATTGGTTGAATATATATGTGTTTCTTAAACCCATAACATATTTTTTTTATTTGATTATTTCTTTTCGTACTTATATATTCTGTATTTCCCAACCTTTCGATAATACCTCCAAAAATATTATTTGTAAACATCTTCCTAGCCATATTCTCAAGTTCCCCATCTATGGGATCTAAATCACCATCACCAGATGAGTATTTATTGGATCATCACTTGATAATTTTTTTATCCATATTTACAAGTTCTCTAAGAGATCATCATCCATTAATTCTTTTTCTATAATAGATTAAAGTCTATTGACAATAGTCATAAAACATTGATTCATCTAAGAGACTAATTCAACTAGTAGAAAATTAAGCACTTTATAATCATTACATAAAATTAATCTTCTGGTTTATCAAAATTTGGATGTCCCAAAGTGAGTTACTTATAATTTTTTTTCAAATAACACAAGTCGCCCAAAAGAAAAAAATTAATTGTAAAAATTTATATGGATAACACAAAAAAAAGTGTTCCCAATATAGAAGTTGATTTCAAATTGAGTTCATTCATCGTAAGAGTGGAAACTTATTTCTCCAGAATATTTTAACTTATGGTTAATATAAGATAATTTTTAATTACACTATTGATAATGTATATATCCATATGATCTATCTAATAATCATATTCTCCACCATTACTGATTGATGGTATATTGAAATTTATATTTTAAATTGATCCAACATGTTTTCCTTCTATCTCTAAAATAAAAATATATATTTTATATTGTACAAGTTAGTATATGGAAAATATTTTATGCTTCAAAAAAACAAATAGAAAATAAAAAAAAAATAAGAATATTTGATCACAAGTATAGTTAAGCACATATATTAAGAGACATTAATTGATACTAAGTTTTAGTATAAAAAAAATATAAATTTTCTTCAGAACTAGATAGAGACTAGATCTGATACTAATTCTTGGCCCAGAATGTGTAGAGTTATGACACCACAAGAGGGGATGAAGTTTACTCTAAATCATTACTAGAAAAATTCATCCCATCCTAGGTGTAATTTGATCAGATAATAAGATTTATAGTCAATATAGAATATATCAGAGTTCATAAAATTAATACAGATGAATTAATTCTATCAAATAATAAACACTATTCAATAAAATAGTAAGAACATCAGAAATAAAAAATATAATGACATGTAAAAATAGTTTTTCATGGTATCAAAAAATAATCAGAATACCCCTAAAATATATTATTTTTGAAATTGTTTACAATCCACAAGAAACCTTCACTTTTATCAAAAGTGGAAGGAGGATCTACAAACTTGATCCTTGGTATCCCATTTTCACACTTGAAAGTTATTCGATGGTAATCTCATAGACATCAAATAATTATACACTAAGAATCTCTTGGATAATAGTGTGATATGATATATGTCTTCTTATCCCTAGAATCACTCGATCACACTAATTAGACTCAGTAAACCTAAGCCGCATGAGCATAATTCATTATAACCTAGTCAAAAGGGATCCATCTTTCGGACCCCATAATTCCTTGATCGCAACAATCATACAAATAACATCTCACCCTGAATATCTTCAATCTCATTGATTAGAATAAGAATAATTACAACTAAAATACTAATAGATTTAAAATCAAACCTCATAAAACATAGCTCCCAGAAGACACTGAAAAAACTATAAGGGGAACCACTCAAATGGAAATGAGATGATTCATAATAATAATTAAATAAATGTAATTTTTATTGTATAGTATCTTTAGCCCAAATGGCCCGAAGTACTTCTTTTTATTTTTATTATGGATAATCCCCCTTTTAAGGCCTGAAGGGGAACCCATACATGACCCGAAGGCCCAGAGTCATACCATGCCCAATACATGACCCGTAGGCCCAGCCCACTTGAACTTCCCCTCCCTATATTTCGGCGTCATTGATCCCCTAGCTCCCCACCTTGCATTGTTTATCGGCTAGCATTGCCCCGTACAAACTCTAACAGTAAGATTCCAATTTCTTCTGGTTTAGTTACATTAAAATCAAAAACATATTTTCACAATATGATGGATGTGTATCTTAATCTATCATATGATGATTTTAATTCCATCACAATGTAACAATTTTTATTGAATGTACTTTAGTAAAACTCTTAGGGAACCAAAACATAGTTAGTTCAGATAGGTAAACCTATCATTAAAATTATAGAAAAAAAAATTCTACACATCATAAAACTTTAAAAACATTTAAAGTTAGACCAAACTTATATTAAGTGTATTTTTATTTTAAAAAAAATATGAAAGATGTCTTTGATCGATAGGTGTTTAAGGATTCATCCTATTAATATCATTAAATTGATAATTTCTAAAATTCCAAGGAAGCATGTCTAGTTAAGTGGATTTGATTTATTCTTATCATGGGATAGTCTAAATATAAACTATTTATGGAATTTTAAATACTAATTATTTATGCATGATTCATGATAAATCATTATATAAATATTTCTAAAACATTATTTGGAAAAAAACATAATTTTCAGAAAAATGTATTTTTGATATCCATATTGATATCTCTTAAAATAAGGGTCTTAGATAAAATGAGTTGAATTGATTTTTAATGATGAATTTGTTAAATTATTTACAATAATGGTTTGAATTTTTGGAATTCATGTTTTCTCTATATTTTTATATAAAATATGTTATCTTTGTAATATATCTAGAAAATGGTTTTTTATTGTTTTTTTAAACATGAGAATATATTTACACTAAAATTTTAATCATTAATGGAAATATTTTTATTGATGTTATTTGACTTGATAAAACCTCATATTCTTTATATATAGTGTTTTATAGGAAACCTCATGTTTTATATTGAGGGTATTCACATACAAACAATTTTTTACATCATATGTTTTGTGTTACATAAAATGTCTCGAGGGTTATATAAAAAAAACTCATGTTTCTTCACAAGTGACATATTATAAGAAAACCTCTTAGGGATTATGTTTTGAAATGCCTCATGTTTTTTCATGAGGGTCATGAAAAACCTCATGTTTTGAGGGTCTTAATGTAAAACATGGATTTTGTTATATAATAGTGTTGTTTTTATTATATAATGGGAAAGTGTGTGCCTTATAACATGGTTATTTTATGTTTAAGACTTGAGGGATTTATCCTTGCATTATTATTTCATGAAGGAAAATTTTTTTCTTTTAAAATAGTATTTACCTTATTTCTTGTTGAAATAAGGAAAGTTTTTCTTATAAAAGGTTACAATAAACTATTTTAAAATTTTTATAAACCTTGAATTGGAATTATATGTTTATATTACTCAATTATGAGATTATTTTGGAGTCATTGAGGAAATCATACTAAGTGTATATTCTCCCATACATGTGTACTTTGATGGAAATATAGATATATTTTCCATGATGAATACATAAAGAAGATTTCATTCATTTTAATCTATGATCCATAGTTCCAGTGACAAATATATGGTGAGGAGTTGTGCCCAAGTATGTATGGATATTGAAGAAACTTTATTTTTAGGTTCATTGTTGGTCATGTTGAACACCACATTACTTTTCTTATCCATTTTATAAAATATGTTTTAAATTTTTTATAAATTACTCCATACCTTATATAATTTATTTTATATATTTAAGGGAAACTCATTATTCAAGAGTTTATTTTATCCTTTTGTACTAGTTTTCCACCCCTTGAAATTGGGGGATGCACTTAAGGTTATGTAGAAGTCTGTCTTGGGTCTCTATATTCATGTACTTGGTTTGAATCATTATAGTGTCTCAATTTTTATGTATATATAGATTCAACCACCACCCCACCTTGGTGGTGATGTCATTGGACATCAGGGACTGATACAGCTAAGGGCTGCCACACAGGGGGTTCACTATTGATCATGAACTTTGGTCATGAGGGGTACACCAAGGAAAGTGTGGATGATGTTTCCAACTATAAAAATTTTAATATTGTAATTGTGATTATTATTATTATTATTATTATAAAAAGTTATAGTATGGATTCAATTACATAAATTATATTGTAAACAATTTTACAGTGGGATCATCAATCCTAAATTAAGGTGGATAACTGAATAATTCTCTATAATTCATTCAATCCATCAATTCAAATTATAATAAATTAATAATTAAGGAGAATAATTACTTATTTATAGAAAAGTGGGTATGTTATTGACCTGGATAAAGATTCCAATGGGTTGAAAAAAATATACCACAATGATTATATGCTTATTAAATAGATTTCCATCTATAACCATTAGATTTAAAGCCTCTTAAGAATTATAGAATAATAAATCCCCCTCTTATGATCACTTAGTAGTTATTAGATAAACTACATGTGTACACTCTAATATTGATAATATTAAATCATGTGTAACTAATTGTATCTTTACTGGTTATCTTATGAGTATTAAAATTTATAAATAATGGATAAATAGAAAATTATTTTATAAAAATTCATCATTATCCATGATGATGAATTTATTAAATATAGTATATCGAGACCGATGAAATCTAGTGATGACATATTTAACAAACCTCGGAATAAGGGTGTTGAAACCTAGTAAAATGATGAATATGAGTATCAAAATGAAACTATTTTGACTCTTTCACAAGAAAAAGTTCATTCAAGATCCAAATCTTGATCAAAATGTGAGGGTTATTATGGTGTTAATGATTACCATCTCATGAGCGATATTCTAAGAGATTCAATTGACCTCCTTATATTTATAGTCATATCGATGTGGTTACTTCTACTTTTAATATTGATCTGGACCATATTGATAAAGAACCACAAACTTGTTAATTTTTTGTAAGGAGTAATGAATTTAAAAATATGGACCATTATTGAAAAATAAAATGCGGAAAAGTTTATTGGATGTAAATGGATATACATGAAAGAGAAATATAATGTTGGATAAATTAAAATTGAATTTAAATAATATTTTGTTTCTAATGTTTTCTTGAAATGATAAAGGATAAAATAAAATGGAATTTTTTATATTGTGGTTAAATAGTATTCTAGTAGACTAATTCTACCATTTAACACATTTAATGTTTTTTATTTAGAATATCCTGATGTAATAAAAATGTTCTTATATGATGAGTTAGTTGAAAAAATTTATATGAAAACTCAATAAGTTTATGTTGGTAAGTTCAAATAAAATAAAAAACATTTGTTAAATAAATGATTTTATAGTTTAAAGTAATATTCTTGTTAGTGGTATTGAAAAGTCAATGTATTTATGTTAAAAAATGTATAAACCATATCCAATTCGATGCATGTGTTTATTTAAAATTCTATAAGCATAAAATGATTTATCTTTTCCTTTATATAAATAACATACTAATAATTTTTAAAAATATAATTTTAATTATAATATGAAAAATTAAATTAAATCCATATTTTAGATGAAATGTTTTTCTAATTATAAAACTATTATGGGTATGGAAATTATTTGATATAATAAAGAATCATTTTTCTATTTATCTCAATTTAGATATATCAAAAAGGTCATAAAATGATAGTTTTTGATAGTTTCAATCAGTTAATATATTCATATATAAATATTTTATACCAATGGATTCCCGGTTTTATATATATATATATCAACTCATTTGTGTTTATTCTATGGTAAGAATGTTAATTTGATGCATGAGCTTAAAAGATATATTTATTTTGATTATGTTTTCAATATCGACACCTATAAATCTATTATTGAATATATATTTTTTATATGTGGTGATCTTGTTCCTTGGAAATATATTATGTAGTCTATGGTGGCTTTATCTATCATGAACTACATCATGATAGTTAAAGAAAAATAAGGGGATTTTAATTTTTTCTCTCAGGGGGGTTTGAGGGGGGTGGAATCATAATTTATCCTATCAAGAGATATCAGGTAATTTTTATGACCACTCCATTAGTCCCAGAAAAGGTTTTTTAACCTAGGATAGTAGTTCAGTGGAATTATGATCAATTTGAATTTTGGAAAAATATTTAATATTTAATTAATTAAATATTATTTATTCACCCACATTCATTGGGTGAAATATTCTGTTCAAATATTTGGATATGAATTTCTACTTTGAGTTTGAGTCTGGGATGGTGGGTTTTTTCTAGGTAGGGAAAAACCTTATATTAGGCATCAGTTTTGGGTCAGGCATTCTTTTATTCTCTCTCATCTTTTTATTTTTCTTTTCTTTTTTACTTTATTTTATATTTTTTATTCTTTTTTTACCTTTCCTCCCTTAGTTTGTCACATACCCCCCCCCCAATGGGGCTTCCTTCATCCAAGATTGAGTATAGGGAGAGGAAAGGGAAAGAAGATAGGGAGAGGGAGAAGGAGGCACAACTGTGAAACTCGGGTTGCGCTGAATCATCGTGCTGGTGTTATGGAACATGAATCGGATCAAAGATCTGATAGTTTCCAACCAAAGTTAGGCTATTTTTAATTTTTATTCCATAAATAATTTTATATTAGTTTTTTTAGGTTTTAATCTTATTTCGGTGCTATTTGGGACCCATCATGGGTCGATCTAGTGGATTTCGGGTGAATTAGGGAGTTTCTAGGCGTTTTGGGAGATCTAGAGGGTTTTCTATATGGGACATCATGATCTCACAACATGTGGTTTGATCAACAAACAACATGTGTTCTTCCTATTTAGGGAAGATGATGTTTTTATAAGTACATGTTGTGTACTTTAAGCAAATGTTGTGTAGTAGGAATTGGACATGTACCTAGCTATATGGTCGTGTACATGGGCAGAAGAAGTTGGAAGAGTACACATCATGTACCCAAGATACACCACATGTAGTGGTACTTGGCCATGTATTCTAATATATGGGTTGGTGGACATGAGAGGTCACACATCGCGTACTTGGAGTACACTTCGTGTAGTAGTACTTAACCATGTGGCTATGTACTTGGGAAGACACCCCATGTGGAGGGGAATGGCTATGTAATAGTAAATGGGAAGATGTCATGACCCTGTACTAGTACATGGGAAGACCCTAGGTGTGCCCTATCCATGTGGAATTACATGTCCAAGTGCACCTTTGAGGGTACACAACATGTACTCAGAAGTACACTTTGTGTGCTTTTCTCTCAAAGGGGTTTTGGGTGTCTTTGCGCCCCGGAGTCATAATTTGATTGTGAATAGTCTATTATGAGTGTTTTCCTACATAAAATGTCTTTATGGAATCATTTCAATGTTTATAGGTTTTATGGATTGTGTTTTGACCTGATGTAGTTTTACGAGAGTATTCCATTGAGGTTGTGGTTCTAGAATCCTGGGGGTTGGGTTGTGAGTTGTGAGGCTCATGTGAGGGTGTATGCTCATTGATCACCCTAGATTAAGGAATCCATGTGAGTTTGATAGAGGGTTTTTTGATAGATTACAGGAGGTGGAATCAAGTTTCTTCTTGGATGGGATCATTAGTTCGTTTGTTCGAGGTTTAGGACTAGTTTCCTGATATTGGGACTAGTAAGAAAATTTGTGGTAGTTCAATGTTGTTTGATTTCATTTATAGTTGGGTGTTGTTGGGATGAGTTTGAGATAGGTATCTCGGTCCTATTCTGGGGAATGACATTCTGGGTGAGGTGTTTCTTTAGGTTTCCCTTCTAGGTAGGTGTTCTATGGGTTTTAGTTAGGATTCCATCCATAGTTCCTTTGAGCGGGCTTGGCTCAAGGTTTAGTTTTCTATAGGAGACCCTTGTAGGGTGTCCACCCTAAGCTGAGGTTTTCTGGACGATCCCCTTGTAGGGTTTCCTATTGTTCAAAGGTTTTGGGAACCATGGTGGCTAACCAGTGTTTATTATCCTATGAGGTGTCCAAGTCTAGTTTTAGTGGTTTTGGTTAGAGGGTGCGGGTATTGGATGACCCTGGTGTTTCAATTGTGGCTTGGAGGTTTGTGTTTGTTCTTGTTCGGGACTGTATGTGATAAAGGATACCTTTGGGATATTATTAGATCAGGTGTATTTCTTGAGATTGATTCTGTTTCTTTCATATTCTAGTTGGTTGGTTGTTGTGAGGTGTTACTAGGGAGATAATGGATGATCTAGATGAGTGAAGCTATATTAGCCCGACGATTCTCCCGAGGCTAAGGTAGTAGACCATTGAGTCTATTATGATCCCAGGACCTAGTTTTTCTGAGGTTTGAGTCCTAGTCATGAATCTTGGAGATGTACTGACATGTATTTTTTCCAGTTGGTTCTACATGACATCTGGGATTTTGTAGTATAATTTGGAGGTTGATAGGGAGTCCCTACTTCGAGTTCAGAACATACCATTGGATTCCTTGTGTCCAATAGATGTGCTCAGTTTTTTGAAGATAAATATGAGATTCTAGCATACAAAATGTTTCCATTTCCTTTCATTGGACTTTGGATCTTCTTCTTGATCAGGTGGACATGCTTAATGTTGTGGTTTCCCAAGACACATTTTGTAATTCCTATAGTTGGGGCCAAAGCAAGGGTGAATTTTCCTACGGTTGTCCGACTAGAACCCAAGGTTTCCATTTTTCCCTTTTTTGGTTCTTTTTTACTTTTTTATATTTTTTTATCTTTTATTTTGGTATCTACATTTGGTTAGGCTAAACATGATGTGTGTTTCATTCACATGTTATGATAGTATATTTTAGTACCACCGTTGGGGTGGATTACTGGTATTTTTTCTCACCACCTGTATGTAAAACTTGGTGTACATGTAGACCTTATGTATTATTTTAGATCAATAACAAGATGTAGTGGATCAAGAGGAGGCCAAAAGTTCCATGTTCCTGCAGAGCTTCTTGTGAGGAGTCTGAGATTCGTACTAGAGAGGTTTAGACATCATAGAGACAAGGTATGTGGTTCGACTCATAGTAGCAGTAGATCCTTGTGTATTTATTTTTCCTTTATTTTATTCTATATGTGTTCAAACCAATGGGTGACCAGTGTCGGTAAGTTTTATATTTTTAAGCTTTTATGTAGAATTCCATTATTTTTAGTTATTTCAATTATTTATTTATTTATGTGCACTCTGATGTTCATGGATGTTTATATGTTTAATTAATTTAGACTATTATTTCACTCTAAACAGAGGGAATAGTCACTGAATTGTATCATTTTAGGCCATCATCTCTAGTTAGAAGCCTCTCTAATATAAGTAGGCATAATTAAGGACTTGTTTTGAATCAGATTGGGTGATGGGTCTGGTCGAACCATGCTAGTTTTTGAAAACTTGGTATTAGAGAAGTCATTTTCATTATCTTACTATTTGAGGAGTTGGTAGACAAGAGATATAGGAATGTGTCGAAGATTGTGATGGATATCAAGCTAGGTCATCATGAACACATATTCTAGTTGGAATTCCATGTTACTGAGGTAGTATGATTTCTCTTCTTGGTTTGCGTTATTACGGTTCTATGTTTTTTACCTCGAGCGATGCCCTTGTGTTTGTGGACTTTATGATTTCTATGTTATTAGATCTCGATATGATGGAAATAGTCATATGTTCATGCATCATTATATGAACATAAGATTCATATGCCTGTGTCTGTGTGTTTTAGAAACAATATAGGTTCATTTTTTTTAAAGTTTCAACAAATTATTATACGGTGTTTTCTCATATAAGTACATGGTGGAATTCTACTAAACTGAATTGTGGGTTCCTTTATACTGATGACAGGTCTTGTGGATACTTTGGAGATTTTTTCTTTAGTGGTGGAGATGCATTCCATTCATTAATGTATGTGTAAAATTATTTTTGGTTTGGTGTGGGATTTGGTGTTCCCTACTGGTTATTATTCTTTGATCGACAAAGGCGAGGATGTTTGAGAGATGTTTGGATTAAGATCAAGTTTACCTGAGGTTTTGGTATCTCTGAGAAGTTATATGGTGAGGCTAATGATGCATTGGGATTTTTTGGTGGAGCATTGGAAGTTTTATTAGTTTTGTTGTTGGATTCATGGTTTTGTAGCTTAGGTTTAGTTGGATACCTACCCCCGTTAATTCTGGTTGTGCTTTGGGTAATCTGGTGAGAGTGTGGTTGGGAATTTGTGGTTTCTGATTGATTCCCGTGTCAAAGGTGGTTGTTTTGGTGGCTCTTCGAATGAGGCATATTCCTTGTTTTAGGAGAGGATTTTTGAGGGTTCTTTGGTTTGTTAGGATTACCCAACATGAGGGTCATGGTTAGTGGGTTTAGGCATGGTATCCTAGGTTTTTGAGGTCATGGATTTCTTCAATGTGATATTTTATGAGTTTTTTTTTGGAATCCCTCTACTTTGAGGAGGGGAGTGGTGTTTGTGTTGTTTTTTAGAGGAATCCTTGTTGATAAGGGATGTGCACATGGGATAGGCACACTTTTGGTTGGGATATGTGAGTTTGTTGAGAGTTGTTTCTATCTTGAGGAAGCCTCATGGTTGGGAGTTCACCATAGTACATCGTGAGTTTTGGTTCTCATTTTAATAAGTTCGTTGAGTGTGGGGTTTTCATTCCTGGTTCATTGGGAATGGGTGGTAGTTGGTGCTCTGTGTTCTCACTCTGGTGTGAGTGATTTGGCCATGTCTCGCCATTAAATTTAGTAATGTAATGAGCATGGTACATGGATTTTGGTGCTTGCTTTAGGGGTGATAATAAGGATACTTTTATGGTAGGGAGTATCTGATCGGTCTTTGTTGAATGTCCCTCATATTGGATGTGTGGTTGGTGTTGTGAGATCAGTCATTGGACGGTCATGGTTGTGTTGGAATCATCATTGTTTGTAGGGAATATTGGTTTCAGGTTAGCCATCGAGGCTTACTAGGGGTGAGAAGTATTAAAGGTGGGGATCTTATCATGAACCGTGACATGAAGGTTTAAGAAAAATAGGGGAAATTTGAATTTTTACTCTTGGGTGGATTTAGAGGTATAAAATGGTAATTTATTCTATTATAAGATCATGGGTAATTTTTTTTACCAATCTGTTGGTCCTAGAAAAGGGTGTTTACTCTAGGAAAATATTTTGGTGGAATTCTGAGCCGTTTGAATTTTGGATAAATATTTAATATTTAATTAATTAAATATTATTTATTATCACATGTTAATATAGTGATATATTCTATTTGGATCATTGGGTCTAAATTATTACTTCAAAATTTAGTCTAAGAGGGGGGATTTTCCTAGGCAAGGCATAACCTCATGTAGGGCATCAGGTTCGGGTTGATCCCCCTTTCCTTATCTTTCTTCATTATCTTTTTATTTTATTTTTTCTTTATTTTATATTTTTTATTATTTTTTCCCTTTTCCTTCATTGGTGTTTGGTGTACGCCCCCCCCCCCAATGGGTATTCCTTTGGGTGAGAGAGAGGATAAGGAGAGGAGAGCGAGATTATAGGGAGAGAGGGATAACGAGGTTCGATCGCAGATCTCGGATCGAAGCTTCGGTGATTTTCACATAGAGGTAGGTACTTTTAAAATTATCAACCATAAGTCATCATATATTTGTTTTTTATAAGTTTTAATCATGTTTTTTCGATTTTGGGGACCCATTGTGGGTCGATCAAGTGGTTTCAAGGTGAATCGGGGAGTTTCTGGGCATTTTTGGAGGTCTAAAGGGAATTTTGTTTGGGAAATCCAAATCACATGGCATGTGGTTTAATAAAAACACACCATGTATTCTTCTTATTCAAAGAAGATAAATTTTTTATAAGTTCACATTGTATACTTTAAGTAGATGTTGTGTAGTAGGACTTGGCCATATACCTAGCCATGTGGTTGTGTACATGGGCAGTCAAAGATGGGGGAGTACAATGCATGTACCCTGGGCACACCCCATGTAGTAGTACTTGGACATGTTTCTGAGTACATGGGTGTATGGATGTGTGAGATCACACACCATGTACTTGGAGTACATGTCATGTGGTATTACTTGTCCATGTGTCTATGTACTTGGGTAGATACCCCATGTGTAGGGGAATGGTCATGTAATAGTAGATGGGTAGATGTCGTACCCATGTAATAGTGCATGGGAAGACCCTAGGTGTGTCCTGGCCATGTAGAATTACATGTCCAGGTGCACCTTTTAGGGCACATGACATGTACTCAGAAGTACACGATGTGTATATTTCTTGCAAAGGGGTTTTGGGTGTCATTGTGCCCCGAAGTCAGAATTGGACTTGTGAGTGGTCCATTCAGAGTTTTCTTCAATGTAGATCACAGTTTTAGAAACCTTTGGAAATTTATAAGCCTTATATATGTTTTTTTATACTAATGTAGTTTTAGGGGAGGATTCCTTTGAGGTTTTGGTTCTCGAATGCTTCTAGGGGTTGGGTTGTGAGTTTTGAGGCTCAGGTGAGGGTACACACTCATTGATCACCTTGGCTTGAGGATGCATGTTTAGTTTTCTTATGGTCCATTGGATATATTATGTGAGAAAGAATAGAGTGTATCCTTGGATGGGATCATTAGTTCGGTTGTTCGAGGTTTAGGTATAGTTTTCTGAGTTTAGGATTAGTGGGTGACTTCAAGGATGTTTGACATCATTGGATGTCAGGTATAGATGTGTTTTTTTATATGAGTTTGAGATAGGTCTGAGGGACCTATTCTAGGGAATTCCCTTATGTTTGAGTTTTGGATTGAGTTGAACCTTTTAGTTGAGTGTTCTATGGGTTTGATTTACGAGTCCATCCATTGTTCCTTTGAGGGGTCTTGTATTGAGGTTTGGTTTTCTAGAGGAAAACCTTGTAGGGTATGATTTTTGATCTTGGGTTTAGTGTAGGATCCCCTTGTAGGGTTTCCTATTATGCTGAGGTTTTGGGAACCATGGTGGTTTGTCGGTGTTGGTTGGCCTATGAGTTGGATGATGCCAGTTTCAGTGGTTTTGGTTAGAGGGTGTGGGTGTTGGCTAACCATGGTATTTGAGCTATGGAATAGAGGTTTGATTCTATTCTTGTTCAAGACTGGATGTGAGAGAGGAGACCTTTGGTATATTATTTTATAAGGTGAATTACTTGAGATTGATTCTTTTGTTATCCTCTACTGGTTGGTTTGTTGTTGTGAGGCGGGGCTAGGGAGAAAATGGGCGCTCTGAATGAGTGCAGATACCTTAGCCTAGTAGTTCTACTAGGGCTAGGGTAGTAGACCATGGAGGCTATTGTGATCCCAGGACCTAGTTTTTTCTAAGGGTTGAGTTCTGGCTAGGAAACATGGAGATACGTTGACAGGGAATTTTTACCCAGTTTGTTCTCGAGGGAATCTGGGATTTGGTATGATACTTTTGACATCAACAGGGAGTCCCTACCACCAATTCATATTGTAGAATTGGAGTCCTAGTTTCTAGAAGATTTTATCAGTGTTTTTAATCCTAGGATGATATCCTAATGTCTAGAATGTGTGCATGTCCTTGTATTGGACTTTAGAGCTACTTCTTGATCAGGAAGATGTGCTTGATGTTTTGGTTGTGCGAGACATGTTTTTCAATTCCTATGGTTGGGGCCAGAGTGAAGGTGGATTTACCTGTGGTTCTAAGACTAGAACTCGATGTTCATTTTTCCCCTTTTTTATTTATTTGGTTTCTTTTATATCTTTTTTTATATTTTATGTTGTTATTCACATTCAACTGGTATGGACATGACACATGTTGCATGAACATGTTATGATGGTAAATGTTAGGACCACCATTGGGGATGGCCTAATAAGATTTTTTTCTCCTCTCCTAAACATGTACCTTGGTGTACATGTAGAACTTATATCTTCTTTCAGGTCAATAATAGGATGCAGTGGATTTTGCATAGGCCTGGAGTTACATGTTCAACTAGACCCACTCATGTGGAGTATGAGGTTTGTGTTAGATATGCTCATCCATCATAGAGACTAGGTATACCGTTGAACTCATAGTATAATTATGTCCTTGTGTATTTATTTTCCTTTATTTTATTCTATATTTGGTCAACCTAGTGGGTGAAAATTGTATTTATGTTTTAGTTTGTTGTGACAATATGCATCATTCCATTATTTACAGTTATTTAATTTATTTATTTATGTGCACTCTGATGTTCATGGATGTTTATATATTTAGTTTATTTTCACTCTTATTGTAATATGGTCTAAGGGAATAGTATCCTCATTCTATCCTTTTAGGACCTTGCTTCTAGACAACAACCTCTGGCATATGAGGTGGTGTGCTTAAGGCCTTGTTACGAGATGGATTAAGTGACGGGTTAGGTCTACCCAAGCCAGTTCATGACATTATCCACCACCAAAACTAGATATAGAGAATTTATAGAGGGAATTAAATAATCCATTTGGTTAAAATGTTTATTTAGTTATCTTTCTTTAACTTATTATAAAATTGATACATTCTGTGTTAGGTTGTCACCTTAACATTTATCCAAAATCCAATTTTATTATGGTAGGTAAAAACATGTATATATCATATTATATTTTGTTGATGATATTATTAGAGTTGAAATAGTTTGTTAATAAGATATATATAAATTATACCCCAAACAATAGCTTCACTTAGGTTGTACTATTGTCAAATATTTCAAATGTTTTCATATTTTAGACACATTAATAGTTCAATAACCTAGGTTCATAATCACTATATGAATATGTATGGAATACATTTTTATTTTTAAAGTTCAAGATACTTGATAATGGTTTTTCAAATATTTTAAATTTAAACTGAGATATTTTAATTTTGAATTTATTTTATTTACCATTAAAATTATTCTATGAAAAAATAATTTATATTTATTTTATTATGCATGTGTTTTATTCGGATTTTTTCCCTAAACTTAATTCTAGGTTGATATTCCCTCAATCCCTTGGTGTTTTTTATACTTGATGTTTTTTTACTTCGACCTATATTACTTTTTTTTAATATGAAATTTTGATTATATCCATTGATCAAATTATTCTAATGAACATAGATTATACTTGGTGTGTTTTATTGTCCTATTTTTTCTAATATATCTAAGAGAATCCAAGTTTTTTCTTCAGTGACCAATGAATCTAACAATATTTTACCTATTGACACCTTACTAAGGTTGGTTATAAGTCTTATTGTGTCTCTCAATACCTCCTTTAAAAGGCCAAGGGTTAGTGACTAGCACCAAGAGGGTGAATAATTTATGTGAAAGGAATTCACTCTTAAAACCATTAAATATAATCACAACAACTTCACTATAAAGTGGAATGAGCAACAAAGATACATAAGTAAACTACAATGCATGAAACTAAATATAGTGTACCATAAGTCAATTATACAATAATACACAATCAATGCCATACAAAAATTCAAACAATGCAATGTCCATGACATGGAATAAACCTATCCTTAATTGAAACCCTAAAGGAACACCTCAAAAAAGTGATTTGTACGCATCCATGAGGATGCCACCAATCCCAAAACCTCAGTTTACTAATGAAAATTTTAAAATTTCTATATATTAATGAAAATTACACTATATATGTTCTTTTACATGGGTGAGTACAATGAACCGGTAGGATATTTAATGTGTTGAGAAATACCATAGTTAATCTCACACATATATAATAACTAAATCATATGAAACTATAATACATAGTCACAACCTCACTGCTTAATACCAAATAAGATTAATCTAGTTACAATATCAATTAGAATATTATATCATCCTAAAAGTCTCATAATATACTTCACACAAGTCTATCTTGTAACAAAATTCCAAAATTCATCGATCATAAGTTCAACTAATCATAGTATCTCTTTCTCAAGCATCACTCCCAAAATAACAGGATTCAAAAAGAAACACACATGCCAAAATAGAGGATATGCACCCCATCATATAAGATGTTGTTCATGGGGATACCTACCCCATCACACTGAGAAGAATCTCTAGATGTTGTTCCACTACAATATTATTGATAAAATAATAAAAACCATTGGGAATCGTACACCAAATCATTCTCAAAATTGCAACAAATAGAAACTTACTCACAACATCATATCTCTTTATCTACAACCCAAGCTAATGAGTCGCTCTATCACCATGTCATATTATCCAAAAAAATCCCAAGGATATCACAACAAAAGTCATAAAACTAGCAAGAAGTTCAACCCATCATCATAAGTAGTGTCATGTGATCTTCACGGAGATACTCTACATGTATTTTTGAATTAGTGGTTTCAGGATAGTAGTGATGTTAGAGGGGTGAATCTATATTTCCTTCTTATTTTAGTGGGTATATGGGTTTTTTGGGATACTTGGAATAATTCCATGTTTCATTATCATAATTTTTCTCTTCTTGGTATGAAGGTTAAATAACATTGTCTCATTGTGAGGCTTGGTGGTTTGTTCAAGTGGTGAGATAGGTCTCCTATTCTCAGAAGCCTCATGTATCAGTAGGATTCATAGGAGGTTTCTCTTGAAAGATGATTCCATTGGGAGGGTTGGAATAATCCAGTAAGTGGTTGGAAACTCAATAAATTATGGTTCCTATGTGCATGAAATTATGTGAGGTGGTGGTTTGGTCAAGAATAATTGAGGTTCGGTTAAGGTTGCCTTCGGTGCTCTTATAGTCGAGGCCAAGGCCCTCCTCAATGGAATTCTTATATGTCATCTTTATCATATCATATTACATTAAGTTGAGATGGATTATTCTTTACTGTATAGATTTTTTATAGGTTAGTCTGCCCCTCATCAGTCCATTATCTATAAAATTATATTGTTCAAGGATCTCTTAGATTATGGTGCAAATATCAAGAATACTTGGAATGAGTGAAATAAAGTGGTGGATTCTTTGTCTTCTATGGGGTCTCGTCAAAATTCTATTTTAATTTATTTTTTGTACTGGTTTTCTTCCCTACACTACTACAAAAACGGGCAAGGGAAGCTCCACCTTTAATTAGCACTAAGAAAAAAGCGCTGATAAAGGCATCATTTATCAGCACTAGAAAATAACTAATAAAGAAGACCTTTATCAGTGCTAAAATTTCAGCGCTTATAAAGAGTAAGCTTTATAAGTTCTAAAAAAGTGCTGATAAATAATTCCTTTATCAACGCTAGAAAAGAAATAATAAAGAAGACCTTTATCAGTACTAAAGTTTTATCACTTATAAAGAGTAAGATTTATAAGTTCTAAAAAAGTGCTGATAAATAATTCCTTTATCAGCGCTAGAAAAGTGCTGATAAAGGATTCATTTATCAACGCTAAAATTTAAGCGCTGATAAAGGGATTCTTTATCAGTGCTTTTTGCAGCGCTGATAAAACCTTCATCCCATGTTTTATAAAATCAGGTGCACAGTATCCTCTATTTATCACGCCCTCAAGCCCTCGCATTATTGTACCCCTGCAACAACTCCCCCCCCCCCCCCGATCTTCTCTTTGTCGGACCTCCGCCGCTAGCCCTACTCTTTATCCTCCCCCTCGAACCCCTTCCACGGATCCCCCTCCCCAAAAACCCTACTTCTCCTCCTGTCCACTGGAACTTACTCCCCGTGAACCCTTCTCCTCCATTTCTCAACGGTTCCATCTTTTCCCATGCACCTCCCCCTTTGGCGGTCACGCCTTCCCCTCCCGATGTAGCGCAGAAGGCTCCCTGATCGCTCGATGCTTATTCTCTCCCTCCATCATGGGTGTGATCTACTCTAGGTAATTCTTCCTATTCTCCTTTTAGGTTTATTTTTGGTTGATAGGTTTTTTGAGAGTAGTTTTCATTAGGGAGATGTTTGGATTCTTCCCCATGATCACCACCCTTGTATTAGATGCTAACTAACATAGATTTTTAACAATCTATGTTATGAAATAACACACGTAGTGGATTCTTGTACTTGGCTATTAGATTATTTGAACTAAAGTATGAATTTTTTATGATTCCCCATGGGTCCTTAGGATGTTTGGAACTAGAATTTATTTTTTATCAAGTGTCATATGTATGAGGGTTATATATTCTCAGGCAACCTCAAGCTAAACCTTGTTATACATGAATATTCTATTAATGTTTAGTGTTTTTTCCTCATCCTTCTGGTGGAGTGGGTTTATCTATACTAGGGAAAGTGTTATTTTTCTGAACCCCTTCATGAAAAAGAAGATTTTTTATAGTACCCACCTCATTATTAATTGGTTACACTTTTTGTGTGTCATGATGTGCTAGTGATTGTTTTTATGGAAAAGGTTATATTTATAATAATGATTAGGACCCCTAAAATATATAAAGTGTATAAAACCTTGTGGATGTTAAGTTATATTACCCTTATATGGTGATCATGGTTTTATGTGATGTGTGAAATAACAATACTTTTCTTCCCTATGAATGTCGAGGAATTATGGAATGATTCATAAGGGAGGCTTATGGTTAACTCTTAGTAAGGATATAGATCTTTTTATCTCATGTTATTATCTTATCATTACTGAATTTATATAATTTAAATTAACTGTTCAACCACTTTTTCATATAATGACTTCTGCATGTTCTAGTGCTCCTAACCTCGAGGCTAAAAAAGTCTCCCAAGTTGTTGTTGTTGTTGTTGCTGTTGCTGCGGCTGCTCACATTGCAGATCAACAACAAGTTTTTGAACCTGTTGATGCTCCTAGTGTTGAGGTCCAACAACCATCAGCACATGTCGTTGCTGTCATTTAATATGAACATATAGATGATTTTGATATCAATGAAATGGTCGGTGATGAAGGACTGATGTTGCAGAAAACATAGGTGCATCGTAGTTTGACGGTGTTAGACAATGTTCTTAAGGTGAAAAGAAAAGGCATCAAATTTGATGTCGGATGGAATGCAAGAGGCCAACATGTGAATCCCAACAAGGATATGTTTAGTAGTTACATTCGAATTGTCACTCAGAAACGCATGCTGATTGACATAGATTCATGGAACCATGTTGTGTCTGGGTTGAAGTCTGTGATCTGGGAAGAAATTATGGTAACATTTTGATATTATTTCTTTAATTTACTAGCAAATAAAATAATGAAACAGTTTCTTGATCTTCTCAATATCTTTCAGAGTACATTTATAGTATATGATTCACACAATAATTATTTACTAAGGCTTGTAGGAAGGATTCATCATGGTTTTTACACTATTTTAACAAAATGTTACCTGAAATATTCCAAAGGTAAAATAAATCTACTCCCACCCCTTATCTATGCTCACCTGATATCCCAAGAAGCATGGGATGCATTTATTGGACGTCGTGGGGATGAGAAGTTTTAGGTACATTATGGCTGATAATACGTAGTTTGAGGATATGTGTATTCATTACTTTGATTGTCAATATTTAATTTATGAAACAATAACTCAGTACTGAAAATAAGGAACGTGCATCAAAACCAGCATACCCATATCGTAAAGTAAGGATTGGGTATGCTTCACTAGAAAATAAAATGGTACGTATTTTAAATTTATAGTAATATTTTTAGGTTCCAAGAAACAAAATCATAATTATATTTCTATATTTATATGTAGATTGATGAGTCTAAAACCAAAGACACTTCCATCCCACATCATGTGCTATGGAAGGAGGTATGTGTGAATAAGGAAGGGAAGCTAGTATATGATAACACACAAAAAGTGTGGGAAATATGTGCAAGTATGACACGATAAAAATATTTTTTTTAAATTTCTATTACATTAAAATAATTATTTATTTTCCTATATCTGATAGTCACAGGAATCAGTTACTCCTATAGCGGATGTAGACCTATTATCAATGGCTTTGAAGCGGCCAGAACAATACGGTCATGTCAGAGGTGAGGGGTTTGGGGTGATACCCTGAGTATATTATGAGAAAAAAAACAAACAGATGATAGAGATAAAAAAATGAAACAAATGAGAGAAATACTATAAACTCTTGAAGAATGATTTCAATGGAAGGGAGAGTTTATAGAAACTTTTATGGGTGGGAAGAAAGGAGAAGACACAACTCAGGAACAACTAGCACATGAAGATCCTGCCCCACCCCCCACCATCTTTGAGGCAAGACATTCCCCTCAAAGAACTATCTTAAATGTGGTAATCAATATTCTAATAATTGTTCCCATGAAATGTGAATCAGACAAACATTGATACTTTTCCTATAATGATATTATATAGGGTGATAATGACTGTGATTTATATCTGTCAACACCCACCTATCACCTTGTAGCGAGGGCTACGATGTTCAACATCCTAGAGGACAAGCTGCATAATAGATCACTTCCGAAAGATCATTTGAAAGTGACAATTACTATAGCTCATGAGCCAAATGTATAGATACCTATTCAACTTGATGAATATAATATTCATACAGTTGAAAAGGAAATTGGTACATTCATTACATGGTCATCAAAACTTATAATAGTACATGTGGACAAAGAGGTATTTATTTCCATTTTTTTCAAGCTAAACCTTTAACAATTAATGAAGGGTCTGAACCAATTAATGTTATTATAGATGGAGAAAGGGAAGGGGATGACAAGAAACGTCGGCTCAAAATCATCTAAAGGATCAGCCAACTGATTCCAAATATCTACTAAAAGCAGAATAACACCACTTGTTCTCTATACACATTTACTTGCATTGAAGACTCATGTGGATACGAATCTAAGAGGTGGTAGTAGTCATATAGTGGTTTTTAAAAAGAATATATACAAAGAGGAAATTCAATATTTCGTTGCTGCAGAAAATTTAAATTAGATCCTTGAATATGGTTGGCTAGGAATCACAGTTGTAAATTTATATATGAGGTATGTTTTCATGAATTTATTTTCTAAAAGCTGATATAATGTGCAAATTATGACTAAATGCATTTTATATTATTGAAAGACGTACATATGAAAAACAGTTGAAGGAATTTTCCCATGAGACAAAATTCAGACTCGTTAGTCCTCATACCACATCAACACAACTAACAAAATTAGAGCCATCAAAAAAGAATGAAATAGTGAACAACTTGTTGAAAACGTTTGAAATCAAGATTACGGATGGCAGACTCTTCATAATACCAACCATGTAGGGGTAAAAATCTATGATTAAAGCATATCAATTATATTTTCACTTCTTTTATTACTTATTCCTTTTTTTTTGTTTTTAGGAAACATTGGATTCTAATTGCGGTGAACTTGGATACTCTAAATATTTATTTTCTGGATTCAATGCAAGGATATCCAACAAACCGACCACACATGATGGAGTTTGTGAATTTGTAAGACACTACATCCTACATTTTAGGTCTAAACATCAAGTAATATAATTTATATTTTCTTTTAATGAGGATTATGTTATGATATATCAGGGTATCATTATCATCTAAAAAAGGAATGAGGATAGGGGATAAGAATAAGGAGGCGAGCAAGTACTACGTCTGGACAAATATCAGGGTATATATAATAAAATTTCACTATCCAAACACATATCAACACAAATTACTTATTATCCTAATGATCAAATTTTTTACAGTGTCCAAAAAAAAACAAACGATAATGATTGAGGTTACTATGTTTGTAAATTTATGAAAGAGATCATTTTTTTCAACAAACTAGCATCCCAAAAGAGGTATTTTAAGAAAACTACTATTTCATTTAAATTATTTATTTATTATTTATTTATATATTTTGAAGTACTACTATGACTGTTGAAAATCCTCATACTCACAAGACGATATAGATTTGTTCAGGAATTAGTGGTTCACATAAGTAATGGAATATTGTACACAAATTGCATGAAGATTTGACTTGGGGATGTGTACAATTGGCGGTCATTTTTGAGAGGGGTTAAGGGGATCAAAGGATGAAACATTGTTGTATGTAAATGTTCGTAGGAAAATTATAATTGTTATTAAATAAAACATTCTTTATCAAATGAGTCATTTTTTCCATTTTAACAGATGAAATGTACCAACAACATGTAAGAATGATGAACCACTTTTCTATGGGATTTGGATAAGAAAAACCAGTAAAATCTCCAAAATACCTTCATATCTGAATGAACGCATTCAGATTGTGTTTATACTTTAGGGAAACTATCCATGGGTCATTTGTGACATGTATGAGTCAACCCCACCTCAATTTGAGGTACGGTGTGGCTGGTATCACTCAAAGTGTCTCTCTTTTGTTTAAAATGGACAGAATTTTAAGTGAAAACAACAACTAAGGTATGAAAATACAAGAAAATGAATTCGGATTATGTTGATACTTTATGGTAACAATCCATGGGTCATTTGTGACGTGTATGGTTCAGCCCCTCCTCAATCCAAGGAAAGGTGTGGTCGGTATCACTCAAAGTGTCTCTTTTGTTTAAAAATGGCATAATTTTAAGTGAAAACAAAAAATGACGTACAGAAATATGACCAAATGCATTCGTATTGTGTTTATACATTATTTTAACTATCCATGGGTCATTTTTTACATGTATTAATCAACCTCGCCTCAATCTGAGGCACGGTGTGGCTGGTATCACTCAAAGTGTCTCTCTTTTGTTTAAAATTGACAGAATTTTAAGTGAAAACAACAACTGACGTACGGAAATCTGACCAAATGCATTCGTATTGTGTTGATACTTTATAATAACGATCCATGGGTCATTTTGGATGTGTACGAGTCAACCCTGCCTCAATAAAATGCACATTGTGGCCGTTATCACTCAAAGTGTCTCTCTTTTTTTTTAAATGGACATAATTTTAAGTGAAAACAACAACTGACGTACAGAAATATGACCAAACACATTATTATTGTGTTTATACTTTAGTAGAAATATCCATGGGTCATTTGTAACATTTATGAGTCAACCCTGCCTCAATCTGAGGCATGGTGTGGCCGGTATCACTCAAAGTGTCTCTCTTTTGTTTAAAATGGACAGAATTTTAAGTGAAAACAACAACTGATGTACGGAAATCTGACCAAAAACATTATAATTGTGTTGATACTTTATGGAAACGATCCATGGGTCATTTTTGATGTGTATGATTAAACCCTGCCTCAATACAAGACATGGTGTGACTAGTATCACTCAAAGTGTCTCTCTTTTGTTTAATATGGACAGAATTTTAAGTGAAAACAACAACTGACATACGCAACTCTGACCAAACACATTTGGATTGTGTTGATACATTAGGGGAATAATACATGGGTCATTTTGGACATGTAAAAGTCATAACCTCTTCAATCCAAGGCACGGTGTAGCCATTATCACTCAAAGTGTCTCTCTTTTGTTTAAAATGGACAGAATTTTAAGTGAAAACAACAACTGACGTATATAACTCCAACAAAACCCATTTTTATTGTGTTGATACTTTAGTGTAACGATCCATGGGTCATTTTTATGTTTAAGAGTCAACCCCTCCTCAATCTGAGGCATGGTGTGGCCGGTATCACTCAAAGTGTCTCTCTTTTGTTTAAAATGGACAGAATTTTAAGTGAAAACAACAACTGACGTATGGAAATCCGACCAAATGCATTGGTATTGTGTTCATATTTTAGTAGAATTATTCATGTTCTATTTTCGACATGTACAATTCAACTTCTCCTCAATCATAGGAATGGTGTGGCCGGTATTACTCAAAGTTTCTCTCTTTTGTTTAAAATGGATAGAATTTTAAGTGAAAACAACAACTGATGTACAGAAATCTGACCAAACGCATTCGGATTGTGTTGATACTTTAGAGTAATGATACATGGATCAATTTTGACGTGTACGTGTCAACCCTGCCTCAATACGAGGTACGGTGTGTTCTAAATCAATCAAATTTTCTCTCTTTTGTTTAAAATGGACAGAATTTTAAATGAAAACAACAACTGATGTACAGAAATCCAAACAAGCGCATTAGGATTGTGCTGAAACTTTATGATAACGATACATGGTTCATTTTTGATGTGTAAGAGTCAATACCACCTCAATACAAGGCACAGTGTGTCTAGTATCACTCAAAGTGTCTCTCTTATGTTTAAAATGGACAGAATTTTAAGTAAAAACAACAACTGACGTATGGAAATCTGACCAAACGCATTTGGATTGTGTTTATACTTTATAATAACAATAAATGGGTCAATTTTTATGTGTACGAGTCAACCCCCACCTCAATCTGAGGCACGTTGTGGTCGGTATCACTCAAAGTGTCTCTCTTTTGTTTAAAATGGACAGAATTTTAAGTGAAAAAAAACAACTGACGTATGGAAATATGACCAAATGCATTAGTATTGTGTTGATACTTTAGGGGAAAGATATGTGGGTCATTTTTGGCATGTAAAAGTATACTATTCCTCAATTCTAGGCATGGTGTGGCTAGTATCACTCAAAGTGTCTCTCTTTTGTTTAAAATGGACAGAATTTTAAGTGAAAGCAACAACTGACGTACGGAAATCAGAACAAATGCATTCGTATTGTGTTGATACTTTAAGAGAATGATCAATGGGTAATTTTTAACTTTTAAAAGTAAATCCACCTCAATCCGAGGGATGTTGTTTCCGATATCACTCATAGTGTCTCTCTTTTGTTTAAAATGGACAGAATTTCAAGTGAAAACAACAACTAATGTACGAAAATCCGACCAAACACATTCATATTGTGTTGATACTTTAGAATAATGATCCATGGGGTCATTTTTGACGTGTATGATTCAACCCCCCGTGGACACCCCCCCCCCGGACACCCATCAACCCCCTGGACAATACCCCCACCCCTCCTAGACACCACCCAACCACCTGGACACCCCCACCCCCTGGACACCCCCACCCCCCATGGACAGCCACCCCCACCCCCTAGACACCCACCCTGGGACACCCCCCCCCCCCACCCCCTAGACACCCACCAACCCCCTGGATGGCACCCCCACCCCTCCAAGTCACCACCCCAACCCCTAGATACCCCACCCCCATGGACAGCCACCCCCACCCCCTGGACACCACCCCACCCCCACTTGGACAACCCCACCAACCCTCTAGACAACACCCCACCCCCCATGGAAAACCCCCTGGGACCCCCCCCCCCCCCCACACACACACACCCCGGACACCACCCCACCCCCTTGGACAACTCCACCAACCCTCTGGACACCACCCCACCCCCTTGGAAAACCCCACCAACTCCTTGGACCCCCCCCCCCCGGACACCACCCCACCCCTTGGACACCCTCACCCCTCTGGACACCCCCACCCATGGACACCCTCACCCCCTACAAAGCCCCCCCCCCAACCCCCTAGACACCACCCCAACCCCCTAGACACCCCCATGGACAACCCTCTCCCCCTCCCTAGACAGCCCCCCCCCCCCCCCCACCCCCCTGGACACCACCCCACCCCCTGGACACCCCCAACCCCTCTGGACACCCCCACCCCTAGAAATCCCCCCAACCCCCTAGACACCACCCCCACCCCCTGGACACCCCCATGGACACCCCCACCCCCCCTAAACACCCCCACCCCCTGAACACCCACCAACCCCCTAGACGGCAACCCCACCCCTCCTAGACACCACCCCACCACCTGGACACCCCCACCCCCTAGACACCCCCACCCCCTAGACACCACCCACCCCCTTGGACAGCCACCCCCCACCCCCTGGACACCACCCCACCCCCCCTTGGATAGCCCCACAAACCCCATGGACTGCCCCCACCCCCTGGACACCCCACCCCACCCCCTAGACACCCCACCCCCCTGAAAAGCCCCCCCCCCCCCAACACCCTAGACACCCCCCCCCCCCCAGACACCCCCCATGGACCCCCCCCCCCCCCCACCCTAACCCCCCCACCCCTTCTCGACACCACCCCACCACCTGGACACCCCACACCCCTTCACAACCCCACCCCCATGGACATCCCCCCACCACCCCCTGGACACCACCCCACCCCTGACAGTCCCCAACCTCCTGGACCCCCCCCCCAGACACCCCTATCCCCACAGACACCCTCATCCCCACTGATACCCCCACCCCCCCTGCACACCCCCTACCCCCCCTTGGACAGCCACCCTAAACCCCTAAACATTCCCCCTAAACCCTTGAATTCTGAATTGAATTTTTTATGTATTTAATTAACTTATGAATTATGTGTTAATGGTGTCTGGGTATACTTGTTTTAATTACCTTATGAATTATGTGTTAATTTTTTATCGGTATACTTGTTGATATGATGATTTTTTTCAGGTGTTGTTTGGGTGTGCTGCTAAAGAATTTTAGGTTACAGTAGGCATGGAATTTATCTGCTCTTTTTTATTGCTGATAAAGGTATCCTTTATCAGCTCCTTTTTGGCGCTGATAAAGGATCCCTTTATCAGCGCTCTTTTATCACTGATAAATGATACCTTTATAACTGCTTTTTAGAACTGATAAAGTCTACCTTTATCAGTGATTTTTTAGCGCTGATAAAGGGGACCCCCCCTATCAGTGCTGAGCTTTACTTTTCTTGTTTAGCGCTATTAAAGCCCATTTTGAGCACTGATAAAGCCCATTTTTGTAGTAGTGTTGTTTGTGAATTGTTGGAGAAGACTACCTGATGCTCCATCTTTTTAGACCCCCTTGATTCTATTGTGTGACCCTTACTTTAATAAAAATTCCATATTTTGTGTATTATCATTCAGGTTATTCAGCTGAATGAAATATCGATCAATGTAATTCTCCAATCACGTATCCCATCGTGATGTGTAGTGGACCATTAGATAACTTCCACCTAGTGTAAACCACACTATATAGAACACTAATCCCCTATATTAAGGAATGAGGGAGATACAAGTATTCAAACATCTGATGTGTCATCAAATCTCACATTGACATGACTAAACATCACATTGAATATTTTTTCTTGCGTAAAATTCCCCAATAATCATTCCTCAGTTTGTAACACACAATGAATGATTGTATCTCATTGAACCCACTGGATATTTTTCATCATTATTCGGTGTCAGTAATAACACCAAAACCTTATTTCAAGAAAAAAATGGCCCAAATGAATTATCATATACATATCTATGATCTTGGATCCCATTGGGATCTCTTGAGGTTTCTTAGTCATCACAATAGTTTTCGAGCCTCCTGCACACATTCCCACATCCAAAATCTTCTTTTAGAAAAAAACATTATCTTAGGAACTCCAAACCACAAAATTTTATCATGAAAATGAGGAAAAAAATACTCTATGACTTTTCTTGGGTCAACAAGTCATCAGATTTTGGCATCCATATATTTAAATTTTCAAAACTGTAATTTTAATGATTTTAAATCACATTAAAAAACATACATCTAGCATCTATATAGAAAAAGAGTATAATTGGATATTTATTTATCTTAAATGGAAAATGTGTTGGGAGATGATGTACTTTCTTCAGGGGAGAATGGGTTGGGAGGTCTTGAAAGGTGCTCTATCTGAAGCATATTTATTATCGAAAAATATGGAAAAGACCTGAATTCACCCAGAGGCCATATCTCCCCCTGTGGAAAAATATCCAAGGGATTATCCCAGTCCTTATTCAACACTCCCACTGGATTTTTGGCTATAGGGACTTCATCTTCTGGGAATGCTACTGGGTGGGAGAGGTATGGGGTCATCCAGGTTGTCCCACACCAGATATGACCCTCAACCTAGCTAGGATGTATCCTCATTTATCTAGGGTATCCCACACCGCATACACCCCTCACAATAGTATATTTCAATATTAAGTTTTGGGGGGTGTTTCGGCACACCCATGGCCCCACAAATGAGTACCTAGCCAAAGGAGCAGAATTATTAGCCATCCAACACATAAGGGACAGCGCCTCATCCCAATTTTTTTGAGTAGAGCTCCAGAACAAGGCACCTGGTCCTCACACTCATAGCGATAGCAGATGTTGAGGGTCCATTGTGACGAGAGTTGTTCCATGCTAAATTTTGATGGTGTAATAGTTATTTTAGTGAAAAAATTGGATCACTTGGGGGGTTAAAGGTGTTATAAAATGGTGTATATGGGTGGGGTTGTGTGTGTTGCTATTGCGCAGTGCATGTGATCCACACACCTCACAATTTCCAAGCATTGGATTTATATGACCCACCAACGTACCCAATTACAAACACCACCATCTGAATATGAAACCCCCATTGAATTAACATGTGGTCCTCCTCATCACAAATTCATCCCCCTAAATAAAAAAGATGATAAAATGGTGGGGCATACTAAATTATTTCAAAATTATTATTATTAATTATTATAATAAGATTATAATAAATATAGAATAAAAACTAAAATTTAAGATATATTAAAATTTCATATGCAATAATTAAAATACTTAAATTAAAATGAGGTAAAATTGACAATCCTATATCATTTGGTTGCTCGGTTCACTGTGAAATCCCTCATCTCCTCTCTCAACCCTATCCTCCTTAAAAAATGGATTCATGATAGGTCTGAATCCAACAATAAAATTATGTTACCACTAAATGAAACATTATTTCTTAATAAACACTACAATGATAAAATTTCAATCTAAGTTCATGTTTTCAAGATTTTTCATTTTTTCTTCCAAAATCCCTTGTTCATATAAAATTCAAAATTTTTTATTTTAACTCTAAAATTATCATTATGCTTAATAAAAACATGCTAAAACCCAATTTAAAAAATTAAATAAAAAACCTTATGGAATTAAAATATATTCCAAATTCCTTGAATGAGTTGATTTCTTCTTAGGTGAAACTTAAGTCATTATATTCTCCTCACCTTAAAATTTTTTCATCCTAAAAGAAAAAACCTTTATCTGATTAAAATATACTAATATAATGCCCTTATCTTTTATTCCTGAGTAAACAAGAAAAATTTATCCATATTTTTTAAATATTATACCTGGAAATTTGTATGCCTATTATTAACACATCTCATGTTGGTACTCTGACATCACTGGCCACTGAATGAATAAAATCATTAATTTTCAACATTCTTCTCAGTTCATTCCATGAATTAAACTATTTACTCACAACCTCTAGTTCTATAACTCATATAATAATCTATTAACTAATTCACTCACTATGAAAATAATTGGGGGTTGAGTCATCTCACCTAAACTACTCATATATGAAATAATCTAGTGAATCTCAATGAGAGTGTAGACCACCAATCAGTATTCATCAATTTAAAACTTAGAGAAATAAATAGGTCAACCCAATTATACATAGATTATAATATAAAATGTAATCATAAATATATAAAAATTTATCTATCCTACTTTATCTACCCATCTATTGAAGAGTGAAACATCCTACTCTAATGTAGTTGAGTCTCCCACAATCCCCAGAACCTCTACAATAACCGAGATCTAAAAAATAAATCTTGATCGAACACAACTATTAATATAATCACAAGTTATAATATGAAATTATATATTTATAATAATATGATATAACTCATAGATCATAGCTCCCAAATAATATATAAATGATAAAATTATGTCAATGGGAAAATGATCACTCATGTAGTTCCATGACCTTTCTTGATCACACATAAAATCTACCAAGAAAATTGTTATCTAATCATCTTAATTCCATCACAAGATAATAAAAATATAACTAAAATAATCTATATAATCTCATTTCTCTACCTTAACTTGATAATATATAATGATTTTAGTTACTCATGTAGTGGGAATTTACATACCTATTCAATAATGTTGTCACTAAAACTCATAGTACAACCACATAACACTTGAGGTACCACCATAAAAAATTCATGAAACTTTGCTAAAACTTTTATTTCATAGCTAAACTAACATTATTATTCATCTCTAGAAGAGGATGTCACACTTCCTAAATTTTAAAGAGAAACATTAAAGATAATTACATGAAAACACCTGATCCGGTCAAACCTCACAATCACAACCCCCGAGTTAGGTTCACTCATTTGATAAAAATAGAAAAACTTACTAACATTAATCTCAAACAAAACAAACCTTCATCTACCATTATATCTCTTGTTTAATTCTCATAACATGTACTTTCACCACCAACCAGGAAATGTGGAATTCAATTAACACTTTCTTACATAACTCAATAAATATCATTATTCAGTTCTAGGGGAGTATTTTATACTCATTTCCTTTAAATAGGATATGTATGTAATGAAACATATGAAATATTAATCATATCATACTTAAAAACCAATGTCTTCTGATTAATTCAATTGTTCTCAATGAGTAATTGTGAAAGTCACTAACACATTCACATCACATGTAGAAAAAAGAGCATACTTTCAAGGCACATTGTAGTTATCCACTATCATCAATTAAGGAGATAGTATCAATGAAACCAATATCTCAATATGAGTAAAAATATAAACTCTCTCATTTCAATGACTATTGTCTCACAAAAAAATGGAGACACTATTTATCACCTTAACATAATTTACTAAATAACTCTATAAGATCAGAAATCTCAATCTACTATCCCTATTCAAAAATCTGCATGTCCTCAATCATGAATCATGTAATTAGTGGTCTAATATGGATAATAGTTTGAATTTATTCACTATTATTGTGGAAGATACTTCTGAGAAGGTATTATAACAAACTAGAAGAACTATCCACTATCATACCACACTTCCACCTCCTCCAACTATCTTTCTCAAATGGTCAATATCCTATTAGGGACCCATATTGACATGTTTGAAGTGGATGGTCATAGTTAGGCTAAATAAACACAATTTAATACCTCATACCCTGAAATTAAACTTATCATTTTATGTTACTTTAACTTTATCCATAAAAAATCACATATTCTAACCAATTTTAATTAACCTATATTATGATCAATAGTGTTCCCAATAGGAAAAATATCTTATAGAAAATCATCATTGATAATTCCTCCTTAACCCTCATAGGATATCATCAAACCAATCAAATTATTAATAAATATTTCATAATAATTTTATTCTAGACATCCAATTATGAGTAAACTAGATACTTTCAAGAATATGTTCTCCCCAATAACATAAATACAATATCATTTGGTTATCATTCACAGAATTCTTCAACCATGCATCTTGGTTTAATACTTCCATTGTAATTTTTTTCTTCACATAATAAATCTTTATAACTATAGAATTGTTTTGATATCAAAGTCGATAAATTTTACACCCTGGCAGAGGAGAATATAACATCTACCTCAAAACACGTCTAGTGCTAGCATATCATAGTCACCCATAATATATAATAAATCTTTACCCCCTCTCTAACTTTGAGTCTTTCTCAATAAATTACCTATAGATTCCACTAAACAGTCACTCTAATGAATAATGATTCTTTCTAAAGATGATTTCCCCATAATAAATATAAATAAGATTATATAGTTAGTCATATTATACTTAGGGCTCTCCTATAACAAGTAGGTGAGATCAATTCATCTCAATATTAGTCTTTTATATTATAATTATGGGACCAACTACAAGAACTAGGGTAGGTCACTAAGAGTGGGATGAATTAGTAATCAATGTAATTTTTTAGTTTCGTTTGAAAAAAAACTTCACCACCTCTTAATCTATAGTGATTTTTGTTATTGTCACACTAAAAATCACACTTACAGAAGAGAAAAAAACATATTTACAAGGTTCACCTCTAAATGTGAGAAGGATATTCCTTAGTGTGATGGGAATTCTTATAGGATCACTCTACCCACTAAAATCATCATATGAGTACAAGAGAGCAGGGTATATATTTGAAACATAAGTTTTTATGTCAACCAACTATGATTCTGGGCATCCTATACTTTATAATGATCAATAATTTGGGTAATAATTGATACATAATCCTCATGTAGGCTGTTATAAAATTTTTGGGTGTGATTAATATTATTCTTTTTCTGTTCTTTCGCAATAACAACATTTCTCTTCAATTTTCATGAACAGCACTGCATGAAACCACCGCTATCTACAACTCCATAGTCAATAAGTTTCCTTAAATAAATGGTAGAAACAACTTATTTGATCTCTATCTCCCCTTTGTGAACTACATAGAAAACTCACCCAATATTATTTTTAAGTTTGTATTTTCACACACTCTATATCTTTATATTCTTCTTCGGTGAATATATATTCAAAGGTAAATGTGAATAATATTATTGCTTGATCTTCTCCTTATTTTTTAGTATGTTGTCTTAATAACTGTAATAGATAATTTGAATTTTAATTCCCTAAATACACATATTCTTCTTCTCTATGATAATAAGTTTACCATATCCTTCTCTCTCCACCTATAATAATTTCATGAAATAAAAGATCATAACTGTGTGTAAATAAATAGTTGATATAATATGGTTATGGATCTTCATATCACAACATTGATCTCTCTCTCTAATTTCTCATCATACAACTTTGTGATGATTTTACTACTTTTTTGGAATCATCCTTCATCCAGCATGAATCATAAATGTATTTAGTCATGATATTTAATCTATACATATCATCTTTATAATCATTTAATTTAGTTTGATGATCCTTTTAAGTAGTTTAAATGCATAATAAATTTTTGAATTCATCCCTTGATTTATTCCACCATTTATTTTAATGTTTCTTAAATTCTCATTAATCCTCAAAATATCAAAAAGTCTAGAACTCTACTTTGAGTATATGAATTCTATGTTCATTTATGTATAGTTAAAATGTACTATATATTCATTATTCAACTATAAAAAGGCCCTAAAAACTCTACATCCTTCCTGAATAAACTCAGAATTCTTTATCAACTTTATATAGGTTCAAAATGAACTCTACACTTTCCCTTTATCGGCTCTATATTCCTAAAATAAACTCTATTTTGATAAAAAAAAGTAATTCTATATTCCACACCTTTATCATTTTTTTATATTTACAACTCTATGTTTCCATATATGAACTCTAAATTTTCCTAGAATGAAATCTATGTTTGTACTTGGAAACTATATATTCTTACACAATAACTCTATGATTTTCCTAGAAAAAATATACATTCTTTATCAACTATACACTAGTCTACAATGGATTCTATATTCAGATTTGGAAACATTACATTCACTATAATGAACTCTACACTCATTATTAGTCTTTTCAAAAATTCAAAATAAACTCAACATTCATTGGAATGAACTCTGTATAGAAAATATACATAGGAATTGAATTCCACATTCAGTCTAGGATAAACTCTATGTTCAGTCCTTTTCCAAATTTTCTACTTGAGATCAAAAAATATAAATTTAATTTAAATGCTTCTAGATCAATTCCAAACCTCTTCAAATAAATTCCAAATATCTTCAACTCAAAACTTGGTCTCAATAATATCCCCCTTTGGATTTTTTAATCAACCAAGTAACATAAATCACTATCAAACTATGATTTCTTAGAAAAGAATTATCACTCAATAATTTTAAGTATACGTGTGTGAACTCAGTGTAAGAAATAATAATATTGAATAATTATATCATGTTGTCCACAAAAATAGTGATAAATTCTCAAACTTTTCCAATAGGAATATCTTTAAACTTCTTGATGAAGTGATACCAATTGAAAATAGATTTTCCACATCATAATCAATACTTTATCATCACATCAAATCTGAATGTAGTATATCATATCAATCCTTGAAACCTGTAAAAAACATATTCTTGCAAGAACTTCAACAAAACTATTAAAATAGTTCACACATGAATAATGTTGAATTCACATATTACACTATTTTAATAACACTATATAAATATATTCTTACCCTCAAGAGAGACAAATATCACTGGATACTCCCCCTATAAATATTCTCCCCCTTTTTAACAAAATACAGGAAGATATACAAAGGAATATTTATACTGCCAATCCCCCCCTTAACAAAATTATCTAAAGACTAGATGAAAAAGAGGATTTATAACCATACCTTATCCTTGGTAAGGGTAAGGTTTAACTGCCAACATCAACCTTATATTCTAAAATGCATATTTTCATAATGGATTGGTGAACATATCAATTATTTTCTCTTTTATGGGAACAAATTCCATCTTTAGTTCATTTCCCTCCATAATCTCCTTGATAAAGTGATATTTGATATCAATGTACTTGATTCTTGAATATTAAATATGATTATTTGATAAATTTATATAAATTTTATTATCACAACCCAAGAATTGTGTAAACTTCACTTCAACCTTGAGATCCTCTAACCCTTATCCACATCAGTCAGGTTGTTTCATGAGTAGAAATCACATATCCTTCCACAACAGTGCTCAAGGTGGTTGAATTTTATTTATTAGTGTTCCAATAAACATACCTATTTCCAAGGAATAAAACTCCATAGGATTTGGATCTTCTATCATAAACACAATCTTCTCAATCTTTATCTGTATAACCAAATATATTCAACCTTCCCATACTATCATATTTCAATCCACAATATATTATCCCCTTTATGTACCTAAGAATATTCTTTGTAGAAATAAAATGGGACTATTTTACTTCACTTTTATACTTGAAACAAATACTAATATCATACGCTAAATTTTTCCTTAAGGCCATAAGATATAAAAGAATACCAATCAGATTCATAAACTCTCTAGGATCCACTTCATTTCCTTACTCATATTAAGATAACTCGGTTACCACTAAGATTGGGGTGGAGACCATCTTCTAATACTCCATGTAAAAACCTTTTAGATTCTCTCTAGAATATTTCTCTTGAGAAATAAAGATGTGATCTACCTGTTGAGAAATTTTCAATCCAAGAAAGTTCCTCATCTCCCTAATCATAGAAATTTCAAAAATCGTCTTCATATCCTTAGAAAACTTCTTTAAAACTTCTACATCATTTATAGAAAACATGATATCATCTATAAAGAGAGTAACAATGAGATATACCACTATATCATCCTTTATGTATAGATTTTTTTTCCACTCTTCCCTTATTGAAATTTAACTCCTTCAAGCTAGTGTCCACCTTAGAATACCAAACTCTTAGGGATTGTTTCATCCCATATAAATGTTGAGTCAGAAGTTTTACTTCTAAACTTTTCTATTCCTTTTTGTTTTTGAAATCAAAAACACTTTATTTATATTTAATTAACTAAATTTTTATGTCCAAAATGTTTTAGAATGTTTTTTCAGAAAACATAAAATTTTACCATACATAGAATTAGTTATAATTTTTTCATGAATTTAAACTAAAATTATTCATTATGATTATTATAATGAGTATGAAAGCGTGAAACTTCGGATTCATTTTTATCAGATCAGTTATAAGACTTTTTGTCTTATATTTTATACTAAAAAAGTATTTATAATTCAAATGATACCAGAAATGATAAACATCGGACTCACACTTATAAAGATCATTATAATGAAATTTGTAATAAAGTACATCAGACTGACTTAGTTTAATTTTTAATAAAAAAATTATTTCTAAAGTAAGGAAAAAAAATTTACATTGTAATGATATAAAAAAATAGGACATCACACCTTCTATTAATTCAGGTTGTCATTTTATAGGTTTCCAAGTCGTTGCAACAATCTCATAGAAAATATGATTGTTAAGAGATCAATATTGCCATTGGGAAGATGCCTATAAATACCAAACATTTTGAAGAGTTTTCTGATGATTGATTTAATTTTAAAAATTTATCTTTTACGAGAGCTCTAAATATTGCAAGCATGAACATATTGTTCTCAGTCATTGTAATATTTTAGTGTCTTTTGTTTTGTAATCATTATGTCTGATTGTGTGAATATGATAGATGGCTTTCAAGTCATGGAAAACGGAGACACTAATCGTCTTGATTGAGGGAACATGGGGATAGTGTGAACTAATCTAATCCATCAGATTGAGGGATTCCAGGGATATGAAGATAGAGAATATGATCATTGTATCGAGGTATTTTCTTGTTAAGGGAAGATAGAATTTTTTGTAAGTATAAAACAAGGGACAGCTTTAGCCAAGGTTTGTGACTACCTTGCTCTTAAGGTTAAAAAAGATTTAATATTTTTAAATTTAATTCATTCTTATATTATTGCAATTGATTTAATTATTTCTTATAAGTCTTTTAATTCCAATATTCATTATGTGTTTTTAGTTTCATCGTAATGGCTTTGAATATGATTAAGACAATCTGTTTTACTAATCAAATCTTCTGTGAATCCAAGACATACTTATTCAATCATATATATCTTGAATATGATATATTTACTCTGATTTAATCATATACTTTGTTATTACAATTCATTAACTATGATATTATAATAACCAAGCTTATTACGATACTTTGACCTAATCAAACTGAGTCAAGTCTAAACCTGATTTCATTACACAAATAGGATTTGTGAAATTGTTTATTTTAAACCCTTTTAAACTAAAGTTTTTTCAAGAAAACAATAATTCACCCCCCCCCCCTATGATCCATCTAGAATATATTATTTGATCTTATTAACAATGTAACTCATTTTTATCCAACAATAAATCATTCTTTAACCTACAAACATGATTCTAATTTTATCTGAGAAAGAAACCATGAGGTTTCTTAGAGTATAACAGCACTTTTAAATCACCATTGAGAAAGAAAAACATGAAATTAATTTTAAAAATATTTTATTTCCCTTTGGAAGTAATAAAAAATATATTTTAATGGGTTCAAAACTTATAATCGATGAAAAGGTCTTATCAAAGTACACTCATTGAACCTATGAATACCCTTTACACACTAACCTTGATTTTTTTTCATTTATTCACCTTTTTTATTCATCTTATTTCAAAACACCCACTTTTTACTAATGGGATTATTCTCTTTGAACATGGGTACTAATTTCAATATCTCATTATTCTCAATCTAATCTAATTATTCATTCATAACATCAATCCACTCTTGATTCATTAAGAATTATTCAACATATATTGGTTCAAATTGAGAAAACAATGAGGTATGAGATATTGTCTTAATAATTATCCTAGTTTTTACATGTTTTATTTTATCCCCATTGATATTTTAGACCTAAAATTACCTTCCCTTCATTGGATAAGATGGATTATATTTTACTTATCACTTGAAATGGTATAATAATCTTCTTCTTCTTCAACCTGTACATCTTTAACACTTTCATTTCTTCCTAAAATTTATTTATGATATTAAACAAAAACAACATCATAATAACTTCTATAACTTGTACTTTCACATATCAATTCTTTATTTGAATGTTACAAAATCTTTACATAAATTGTGTCAACTATTCTTCTAACCATATTATAGTAGTGGTATCCCATTCTATTTTGAGGATATCTTACAAAATCCCATTAACTCTTCACTTTTCAAACCTCCCAAGATTTAAACCTTTTTCCTTGATAATAAAAGGGCTCCAAAACACACAAAGATACTTTAAAATTTCATAATTATTATAACACATATCATAATGGGACATATATGAATTCATCCTATGTAAAAAATTAATAATTTTAATTTCTATACAACTAGATTGCTTCGAAAAATATCAATATGTGTCATGCTCAACTAATATTATCAAGGCCATCTCCACTAAACATATGTTATTATATTTATCTACACCATTTTTTGTGGTTTGTATGGTGCACTGATTTCATGTTATATTCCATGCTTCTCTTAATAATATTAAAACTCTCCATTTGTGAATTCATTTCTATTGTATTCCCAGGTCTTATTGAGATAAAAATCACACTCGTTTTCTATACTTCTTCAAAAACTTTTAAAAAATGGTGGCCTCTAACCTATGTTTCATAAATATAACACATTTAATTTGAGTAAATTAATTAATAAAATTAATAAATTACTTATCTTCATTGGCTGATTTCTTGTTCATGGGCCCATGCACATATGAATTGATGAGCTTCAAAGGTTGAGTAGATTAAATCTCTACTTTCTTGTGTGAACGGTTAATAATATTCTCCACTTATGAAGTCTATCGCATATATTCTCTTTATATTTTTAACAAATGAAAATCACATACATTATATCCTTGGGTGATCAAATTCATCTTCTTTTATCCATGATGGATAATCCTTAGACACCATAATTTATTTTCTTCTTTCAAGATTAGATAACATTAAATTCTAGCATCACCCACTTGAAAAGAATTACATCTAGTTTATTTCTCTTTTATCACCACTCTTCTATGTTCAAGGTTCTTAACCAAAAACCATACTTCCTAAAAAATGCTTCATTTCCTTCATCAAAAAGTATAGAAATGCTTAACAGATTGTGTTTCAATCCATCAACATAAAGAGTTTCTTAGATTTTTGTTTTTCTTTACCAATAACTGTTGAACAAAATCCTTTAACCTTTAGTGAACCATAAATTTCAAGGGTTACTAAACCTCTATTTTACTTTAAAACATATTTTATATGTTTTAAATCACCTGTCATATAGGATGAGAATCTTCTATCTAAGTCCAATGGACATTCCCCTTTGGAACCTTTAAGTGCCACTTCCACAACTAAGAATTTGCCCTTCCCTTTTCTATTCTTCTTATAAGGCTTTCGAGTAATAATGATATTTTTTTAGAAGTATGATACATTTATTTTCATAGGGATTGGGTTGGTCACTTCTTCTATATATTTTTTTAAGAACTTCAAATCTATTTTGTTATTTTTGTCCAATATTTTACATATATTTCCAATATTTATTCATTTAATGCCGATGGATCCCCCTAAAAATTTACTTGACAATCCTCCTAGGAACATTATGATATTGTTAGTTAAAAAAACTTCTTTTTATTATGGAAAAATACTTCATAGTGCAAAAACAAATATTATATATACATACCTTTGTAAGTAGTATGTTGTCAATAATTTGTAGGTTGTTTTCCTTCCTTCTTTGACTCACCAATATTGTATCCTTTTTTCAAACCAAAATTATTTTGAACCCATAAAGTATTCTTATTTATATTATTATTATTCTAAAACTTTCTGGAGTCACCAGTTATAGTAGTTTTTGACTTGAAGTTGGTGTTCCCAAAATTTCTATATTTATGAGTGTCTCCAGATTTAGACATGAAATTTTCCTTCATGATTAGCTTATTCTTCATTGAATCTTCAAAGAATTTTTTTTAAAAAAAATGCACCTTATATTTTAAATTTTTTTGGTCTAATTAAGCCTCAATATTCTTTGAATATTCTCTAATGTATATAATGGAACTATGAAAGCTAGATTTACACTTGTTCAATTATTCTTATGTTTTGAATAAATTCTATTGAATATAGTCAAAATATTTCTATTTAACCTTTTATTAAATATTGATGTTAAGATTCTTCTCATCATCTAGAATCTTCTTAAGTTCATCAATATCCTTTATCAATTTGGTTCTTTCTTATATATAAATATATTCTTTTTTATTGGGTAACTAGTTTTCCTTATTCAATATTATGATATCTTTCTCTAATTTAGATATCTTTAATAAATAATCTTTAAATTATTTCTTCCATAATAACTTCATCTTAGTCTTTTCTTATTCTGTTTCAAAACTAATTTTATCACTTGGAAATTTTTTCATTTACTTTTTTAATGTGAATTTTTTACTATCTTTATCATTAGAAGTATCAAATTTCTCTTCATCTTCACTTCCTTCACTTTATTTCAATAAGAAGTTTCTATTTTTATATTTATAGAACTTTTCACCCTGCTATTTTGACGAAACCTTTTACTTATTGGTTTTCTTATTAGATAATCATCTAGGATTAAACTCTTCCTCATCAGTATCTTCTTTAGTTTTTTATTTTTGCAAAATTTGTAGAAGAATACTCAATAGAACCACACCTGAAACATTTTAAAGGGTGCTTTCCCTTATAATTTCCTTTCCCTATTATTACTTTTCTTGATATAGGAGACATCACTTCATAAAAATTCTCCTATATATATTTATCTGAATCTGATAATAAATGTTCCTATTCAACATCATCCTTCTTATTCTTTAAATTTTTAGGTTTTGAGGATTTAAATTCAATCTCTTTTTCATCCTTTACTTTCTTCTTGAAAATTTTTTCTTTTATCATTTCACAAGAAATAAAAATAATGTGTAAATCATCAAGAGTGATGTATGTTGGATCTTTATCTTTAAAAAGTGAAAATTTGGAATCAAATTTTTCAGGTATGATGTGCAATAAATTATATACAATAATACAGTATTTAGACTCCTCACTGTAGCCTCTGATTGTGATCACAAATTCATTAAATCTTATGAAGAAATTGTCAACAACCTCATCATCATGCATCTAGAGATCTTTATACTTGAATATCTAAATTTGTATCTTTACCCAGTTCACTTTGGTATTTCCTTCATAGATATTCTGAAGATTATCCCAAATAAATTTTGTATTTTTGATTCCTTTTACTTTCAAAAAATTTAATCTCTAAATTGGAAGATAAAATAGAAATTCTTTCATGTCCATCATTCTCTATATTCTTCTTATCTCCTTCTAGCATGGCAGTAACATTAGTATGTGGGATGAATCCATCAGTTTTAACTTCAAAGACATCATAACTAATAGATAATATGTATGGAATCATTTTATCATTCTATATATGATAACCTTTCCCATTAAACATGGGAATACCATTTGAAAGACCACCTTCAGAAACTATGGGAGATCACTGAGAGGGGGTGAATCAGTCATAAATGTTCCTTTTATGTTTCTTCTGAAATAAACTTCACCACCTATTAAAGAATATTGATGTTTACTATTTTTACACCCAAACACACATTTACATAAATAAACACAATATATTTATAAGGTTCACCTATAAATGTGATATGTATTTCCCTTAATGTGATATAGATTCCTCCAAGATTGCACTAAAAACTAGATTCATCACGTGAGTGAAAGTGGGTAGGGTATATCCCTAAAACTCACATTTACATATAGCCTAACAATTATTTAGTTCATCCTACACTTTATAATGACTAATAGTTTGTGTAACAATTGATACATTTTCATCTTGTAGACCATTATTAAGTTGTTAGGTATGATGAATCTTTTTCTTCTTCTGTTCTTTCATAACAACAAGAATTCTATTCAATTTTTATACACAACACTACATGAAACTACTACTATCATAAAATTCAACATAAATGATTTTATTCAAATAAATAGTATCAGAAACTTCTTTAATCTCTCTCTCCATTTTGTGAACTTCATAGAAAACTCACTCAATCTTTTCTTTCAGTTCATATGTTCACCCGATCTGTCTCTTTATGTTCTTCTTCAATGAATATTTATTAATAGATATGCATAAATAATATTATTTCTTAACCTTCTCTTTATTTTATGATTTTTTATCCTCATAAATATTTTATATAATTTGAATTTGAATTCCCCAAACACTCAACTTATTCTTATATATGAAAATAATTTTACCATTTCTTTATCTTTCCACTTATAAAAACTACATGTAATAATAGATCATATTTTACATGTAAGTATACAATTAATTTAATATGGTTATGGATCTTCAAATCATTACACCAATATCTTTTTAGGATTTCTCTTCTTGAAATATTGTGATGTATTTCCTTTTTTTGTAGCATTAAATTTCTTCTAGTATGCATCATGAATGTATTTATCCATGCTATTTAATTCATTCATATCGAATTTAGAATCATCTGATTGATTTTAATGATCCTTATAATGAGTTTAAATGTATAATAAATCATTTAATTCATACATTGATAAATTCCAACATTTATTTTAATGATGTAAAAATAATGGTTGATCCTCAATATCTCAAAAAGTCTAGAACCCCATGTTGATTATATTAACTCGATGATCATCTATGTATAGTTAAAATAAACTCTACATTCATCATTAAACTCTACAAAGTCCCTCATCAACTCTTCATTCTTCATAGATAAACTCTAAATTCTTATTTAACTATATATAAGATCAAAATATACTCTATGTTCTCCCTTCATAAACTCTATGTTGATGTAGAATGAACTCTACATTCCATCCCTTTTCCATTTTCCGTTTTCTCCAAATCAATGTTACCATAGATGAATTATATGTTGTCCTATAATAAACTCTACATTTGTCTTTGTAAACTCTATTTTTATCTCAGATTATATATACATTTATCATCAACTCTACACTAGTCTGGAATGGACTCTACGTTAGACTTTGGAACTCTAAATTCATTGGAATAAAATCTACATTCATCCTCTACATTTTACAAAATTATGGATGAACATTGTGTTCATTTGAATAAACTGTAAATTACATATCTATGTTGGAATGAAACTTTACATTTGGTATAGGATGAACTCTATATTCATTCCTTTTCCAAATTTTCTATCTTTACCTCCAAAAATATACATTTAATTTAAATTTTTCCAAATCCATTATAAAATTCTTCAAACTGATTCCAAACATATTCAAATTGATTCTAAACCTCTTAAACTATAAAAAAAATTCCTCACATGAGAAAAATTAATTCATGAAATTTTTAATATGATTTAAGCATTGGTGAAAAAATCCAACACATTAACCATACCTACTCCAATCATCAAACCTTATTGAAGATAACTTCTCTAGATTAATACTATATTCTAGAGGAACTTATTCAATCTCAAATTACAACTTCTTTATCTTGAGTCTTCAATAATCTCCCAAAATATTATATTATTCTAAATTTACTCAACTTAGGACTTGGTATCAATAAGAATCAAGGAAAAATTGGATTTTAAATATATTCAGATGTATCAGACATGAAAAAACATGATTATTATTCCACTATTAACCTATATTACGCTTATATGGTCTTAATATAAATCTATCCTCATAGAACCTCAAATTAATTAACTAGGTGGTATCATTACTTCATCTCCATCAGTAAACCATTCTCATATCATTGTTTCCTTAAATGTTCATCACTCAACATCTTAAGAAAATTAAGTAAGATCTCTAATCAATAGGCATGGTCTAAATAGGTAAGTTATTTTTTCTTGAATCAAAAATCTCATGAAATATTTCCATCATCAAAACCAAAGGACCATGTCCTTTCAAAAAAATCTAAATCTCCATATCCATGTAAATTTACTCACATATCAATCGAAAATGATCACTATCCACTACCTACCCACCAATCGTGAAACAAGATCAACATAAAAAAGAAGTCTTAATGACACATATGTCCTTTCTAGGGGAAAAATTCTATAAATATAATCCAACTAAGGATATAAGAACTAACATTATACTTACCCCAATACATGGGTATTCAAAAGTTCTAAAACTCATACGATGTCTCATCAACATGATTTGTCACAATCATCATATTAAGCTCAAGACATGACATGGAAGTGGGTGTAGGTCCCCCATAACTAGGTTCCTAGATAAATTTTTTATCATACTCATGATCTTTCTTAGGTAGTACTTTGATAAATGAAAAATTGGCATTTATCATCTCATGATCTCACATAAAATTCTTCACATGGTGACATATAAAATCCCCAAAAAAAACTAAACTTCTTGATCAATTTATAGTGAAAAAAGGAAATAATTTTAGAATATATGATTAAAATTATCCAATTATCCATCTCAAAATAGTTTTATCATTAAAAAAAAGAATGAACTTAAATAATAATCTAAAAACCATATGATACAAGTACCAACCAAGCTATAACCTTCAAATAGTGCTATAAGTACTCAATTCATTCAGAAAATGATCAGAGTCCATGTGTAGGAATTAATTGACTTCCACACACTCTGTTAGGGATCTATCGACTCATAAACTAAACTGAAATTCCTTTATAATTACTATATTAACTTCCTAAATCAAAATATCACATGTTAGTAACTCAAAACCCCATCCTTAAGATAGAACCACTCAGATACCACTATGAAATGGCCCAACCCATTGAAACCCTACCCAAGACGATGAAAATATCGGGTGTGCCTCCCCAAGCATGCCTCTAATAGTACATGGGTTAGTGACTAGTACCAAGAGGGTAAACACACAATACCAGATACATTCATAAATGTCACCTATAAATACAATCCCCAAAGCTCTATTATAATGTGACATGAGTAAGAAATATCCACAAGTAAATTATTATACATGAAACGAAATATAACAAACCACTAGTTAAGAATATAATAATAAATAATCAATTCCATATAAAAATGTATACAACGTAATGAATATTAAATGGAATGAATCTATCCATAAATTAAAGCCCAATATAATAACTTGACTAACAAATATAGACTCCTCCATCAAGACACAACCAACTACACTACCTTTGTGTACTCTTATAAAATGTTAGATGTATACATAACAAAAAACATATAATTATATATGTTCTTATTCATGGTTGAGTAAAATGACCCAGTATGATACCCCAAGTATTGATAAATAGTATATTTGAGATCATGTATGAATAAGAATAAAATCATATAAAATCATAATATATAGTCATAACCTCACAACTCAATACCACCCAAGGGTAATCTATTTCCAATATCAATTAAGAGATTATCTCATACTCAAATTATAATATGATATTTAACATGAGATGGAATTTTACAATCTATCAATAATAAGTCCATCTCATTAAAGTATCTCATTCTCAATATTACCACAAGAATCACTTCCCCTAAAATAAGTCTCATGAATACACACACACCAAAATAAGGCCCCAATACTAACCACACCCCTATCCCTGAGGAATTATTAATTATGAAGATGATATACACTCATCCAAATAATTAAACAAAGGAGGTGGATTAATTACTAACCAATGGAAATTCATATATTAAGGGGGATTTTTGACCCCAACAATGGGGAACCCATGCCTCATTAAAGAATGGAATCTAACAAGAGGATACCTGGATCCATTTATTGTATGTGGGGACCCCATTAATGATAGTGTCAAATGGGTATAATCCCACCACATACCAAATACATAATTCTCATTCCCCATCATAGACGGTGAAAGTTATGGGTATACATACCCCATATGTCTACACAGGTCCCAATTCAGGACCTCTAAGACCCCCTGTCTTAGTGTTAGGTTTGTTCTGAAAATAAATATCTAGGTAATGGTTCACTATAGTATTATCAATAAAATAATAAGAAGTCATTTTGAATCACATGGTAAATCATTCTTGAAATTTTAATTAAGAGACAAATACCCACTGTGTTATCTCTCAACATCTACAACTCAAGTTATCAAGTTATCTTGTAACTGTGTATTCCTCTCAAAAAACAAGTCCATGGATTTCATGACATAGGTCATACAATTGGAAAGTTAGTCAAATCATCATTATAAGAATCATATTAGGTTATTACACCTAATATTTTTTTCCTATTATTAATCAAGTTGTTCAACCAAATGACATATTTATTAGTGTCCTTATTCATCCAGTTATCCCATCTCAGTGTGCAGTGGATCGTTGGATAACATCCATAAAGTATAAACCACACTTTGTATCACATTAGCCACCTATGTCAAATAATTATAGAGATATGAATATCAAAATTCTTGATTATGAATTGAATCATATTTTTTGGTTAAAAAGTATAAAACAATCATTATGTTTCTTGTAGGACTAGTTAATGAAGGATAATAGCTCGATGAACTGGATAACGATTTTTCATCACTCATCGGTATCAAAAATATCATCAAAAATATATGTTAAGATACAATGTTCATCTAAATTAATTATCATAGGAATAAAAGTTATTATGTGTCTCATTATAATCCTTGTGTGTTTTATAGTCATCAAAATAGCCATCAAATTTCCCACACGCTATAAGAAAAATATGTATTAGTGGTGGTTTTTAGAGATGGTTTAAGTAACCACTGATAAATGTTAACATTCTTATTTTTATTTAAAATATAATGGTGTTTTAATATAACTACCTCCATATTTAATAATAAAAATAATATTCTTAAACATAACATCAGTTAATAAAAAATCACCGCAAAATTTTACCCTAATTAGCCCGGAACCCACTTCCACCTCCACCTATCTCTATAGATCAAACCTAATCTATATCCCCACATCATCCTCCTCATCCCTTTGTTCATAAACATTGAACCCTCAAAACCTTATCATCCTCCTCCTCCTCTTACTCAACCCCAATTCCCTAACCCCTTCTCCCCTTCTACCCATGACTCAGACCCCCTATCCTCCTCCTTCCCCATGTGTGTTCATCTAGATCCCTCAACCCCTATCTATCTATGAGTCTGGTTTCACTGGACTTACCTTAATAACATCCACATCAATCATTTTCCTCTTATTATTGACCTCCATCCCCTTATATATTCAAAATTCTTCAACAACATCTGACCCCCTTGATTACAAGAAATAATATTTTTTTATTTATGTTGTTTATGTTTTTCATGGCATGTGCTTCATGTTGGATTGGATTAATATTTTTCATGTTGGATTTTTGTTTTGTCGAATCAAATTCCTACCCTAACTAATGATAAATTATGGGGATTCCTACCTAAAGTGATCTTCCAAAAAATTACACATATGGAATTTATTATAAATTATTTTTTATATTACTATTTTTTATTTATCTATTTATTTTGATTTAATAGTTATGAGAATGAATATTAATTATTTAAATAAATTTTAACTAAAAAATTCCTTACATAAATTATATGTTTAGCAATAATTTTTGTTTTCACAAAAAAATTACCTAAATCTATAGTTTAATGATGATCTTTTTATTTTCATATTACAAAAAAACCTTAATATTACAAATAAATTTATAATTATAATTTTTTTATTTTTTTAATAGTATAATTTATAAATTTATTACTAAATTGTTTTATGAATGGGTTCTATAATAGATATTATATAAATAAACACAAAAAAATAGATTGCAAAAAATGATAATTTTAATACTGATTTTTTTCAAAATCCTCATGAATAAACTAATTTTATTAAAGGAATGATTTTTTATTATACTATTTTAACACTATTAATTTAAAATATTCATGAATGATCTATTTTATTGGTGAGTGGGCATTGAAATATTCTAAATATTTTTAATGTAGTATTCACTTTGTAAGATCCTGGTTTTTCTTTCAAGTATGAATACTTTTAATTTCGGTCTAACTATTTATTTTGGACCTAATATGGATTCCTAATGAGGTCATAGGGGTTTCAGGGGTGCCCGAGGCTTGTTTGGATCTCAGAACCCAACTGCTTGGGAAAAAACAGACTAGTCACATTGTTAGGAGAAACTGTGTGAGACAAGTCGCACAGTTACCCCTAACCATGTAGGGCTTTATAGTGAGTAGAAGGAGGTTGCACAGTTTGAGGAAACTGGGAATACTGGACTGCACACATTCGAATGGTCTGCATTTTTAGTAGATCCATTTCACAAGGTTGGTGCATGGTTTCTCAAATCATTTGGCCTAACTATGTGGGTACCCTTCTTAAGAAGTGATCTATCCATGGTTAGAAAACGGTTTGGCCAACCGTTAACCACTCTGTCTTGGGGTAAATTTACCTAAACACCCTTAATAAATTATAACTTAAACAATTTTCTTCCTTCATTACAATGGAAAGGAGTCTCTCTCCTTCACATTAAAGCGCCCAAACTCCCCTCTTCCATAGTTTTTGATCTTGTTTCTCCATCCAATGTTTGATTGAACATATGTTTGTCTTGTTGGATCTATGCCAGTAAGTTCTTCAATAATCTTACACCTTTATCTATTTATATTTATCTAGACATAGTTATTTATGGGTAGGATCATATGTCCTATTTTCAAGGAATTTTTCCTTTCTTTAGATTTCTTTTGATCCAGGCCAAACTAAATAATAATACTAGATGAGGAGAGTACTGTGAGCACAAAGTAGGTGGTTTAGTATTTACCCCTTCTAGTATTGATGTTTTATAATATGATATATTTGTCTCATATTGATTTCATTGTGTGTTGACTCTAGTTTGAATCTGTCTAAAATTGGTTGTCCTTCTTAAACCTAATGACTTATTAGAACCCAATTCATATCTAAATCTTTCACCTCATGGTGATCCATTCCTTTGGGTGTGACCTCTTACATGAAAAAAATATCTTTCATGGTTATAAATCCAAAACACCTATCAGTTTTTTGGGATTTACTTTTAAATGAAAATATAATATTGATAGTCAATGAATGTAGTGGCGTGGAATGGCCAATTCCCTTATCAAATATAATTAATTTAATTGGATGTGATTGGTACGATCACATCACATGAATTAAATGGAACAATGGTTACATCCTTGATATTATTAAATTTAAATGAGTTATAAATTCAATGTTAGATCTATTTAAACCCTTGAATACTTATTATAGCTTATGAATGTGGGTAGAGAGATGCTTGATAAATATGATAAATGTGCATGATAACCATTATTATTGTTATATATATGGGAATGGAATCCCTTCTACTAATTTGATACATGGGGATAAAATCCCTCTATAATTTTGATATGGGAATGGAGTCCCTTTATGAATGTGATATGGGCATGGAAACCCTATTATATGATATTGGGCATGGCATCCCCAATTTCTTGATACTAGGAAAGATGACCTCTATATTGATATTGGTCATAGAGTCCCCTACTCTTATGATATTGGGCATGGCGTCCCCTATTTTTTGATACTTGGCATGATGACCCTTACTATGATATTAGGCTTGATGATACTTACTGTGATTCTAGGAAGGGTTTCCCATACTCTTGTGATACTAGGCATGGCTGCCCTATAATGTGATATTGGGCATTGCATCCCTTGATACATGTTCAGAGATATCCTGGCATGATCTGAAGTAGGTGGTTTCATCCTAGTTTACTTAAGGAACCAAAGATGGCCCATTTACAGCTATTATTACATCTTTTCATTTTTATATCTTCACACTTACATGTTATATACACAAAATGGATATTTTTAGTCATCATTGGTGATGGCCAACTAAGTTTGTCTCACACCCTATTAGGCCCGCCGATGGTACCCGAGAAGACTACATTCTTGTAGATGTAGATAAGGGAAAGCCTCCTCTTTTGAATGTGTGACTTCTTTAATGAATTAGTATGGGAGATTGGTAGTATATTATTGTATAGGAGCTCATTATTCTTGGATATACTTTTACCCTTTTTGTAATTTTTGTATATCATTTGGTTTATTGACTGCCTACTACCATGTATACATTTTTTCCCTGTTTTGTAGAGACATGAAATCATCATCTACTTTATTTGATTCAGTTACTACTTTTGATTATAATTTAGTTCTTGGATGTTATATCATTCCTTCTCTATGATGGGTTATAAGTCTAGTTATTGTCTATTTCCATTGTTCTGTCTGTTTATATATGCTTCTTTTATTTATCTATTGTTACTTATCTATTATGCTTCACTCTGATAATGAGGGCATAGTCTCCCCATGGACACACCCTAGTCCCTCACATGTAGCTGGCAGCCTTTGGCATATGAGGAAGCATGCTTGAGGCCATGTGGCCAACCTGGCTCGGGGCACCTCTGAGTGGCACCCGGGTCCGGGATGTCACAAAGTGCTATCTAAGATTTTATTTTCTTTTCGTACTATTTTGATAATATAGTCAGGATATTAGGAAGGAATTGGGGTTTGGTAAATTTTTGTGTCTGGGAGTATCTAACCCATGTATAGAGAAAATCCAAATTTCCTTGAATGGAAAATTGTTGTTCAATATTATTCTCCTTATTGTTGATTTAATTCCACTATTGGGTGGTGCACATGTTATGCGATGTTATTATTGATGTGATTTATATTTACTTTTCATCCTTGGCCTGATGATATAAGGGAAAGGAAGCATTAATCATGAATCATATTAGGTACTTTATAGGAAATTCACATGTCATGCATATTCCATGCCATATGGGAGAATTGTGTTGTTTTCATTGCATGTGTTTTCTATGAGTGATTGATTTCTATAAATAGAGTTTTTATTAGCTAACGATTCTTACAGTGAATTGAAAAACACATAGTTGGTACTTATAGTTCCTTCTATAACCTAAATAGTTTTTTTCTTAGGCTATAGTAGACACCCTAAGTAGTGAACTATGTCATGTTGAGTCATGGACCATTCTTCACATGGACTGGAACATCTTATGGTATGGATTAAATGGATATCACCCTTCGGTTAATAAGGTGTATAGGCCCTTATAGATCAATAGTGGTGAACCATTTGGTTCAACCATCTAAATAAATTTTAAATACTAATATGAACTTAATGAAATTGAAACAAAAGAACACATAGCTTGACCCAGTCCCGGCCTTAGTATTGGGAAATAGGTAGTGTCTCTTGTGTTCTATATAATTGTTCCTCCTACCCAGACAAGAATATTTGAGCTAGAAGAGGGGTGTGACTATTACATAGAAATGTTTTTTACCTGTTATATTCCTTTATATATGGATTATTCCATTATCAAAACTTATCTGAGGAACTTTTTTGGCATTAGTAGAGAAAATCCACCATGTCGTCCTCTGTTCATTCGTATAAAAGGTGGTAACAACCAGACTCTGGAGGTGGTGGGTCTTGAGCTTCTAATTATACATCTAATAGTGACACCTATGAAACCTATTAATATTCTTGATTTGAGTGATGATTCCCAATTTTAGGGAGAATTTCTTTGGCTTATACATAATTTATAGGGATCTTCTTACTATGCCCCCTCTATGGGAGAGTTGACCTGTGAGTTCCAGCAATAGTATCCACCAATGTTTTTGGTTGATGGTCGACTGAAGGCTGTAGATCTATGGATCAATATGGCTATGTCTATATTCAAGCATTTGGATGCACCTCCTAATATGATAGTGAAACTCACTACTTATATTCTCTGAGGATTCCCCAAAAGTTGGTGGGATATTCTAAATCAGGCTGATCGGTATTGGGAAGTGACTTTGAGAGATTTCCAATAGAGCTTATTCAATTATTTATTCCCTAAGATACTGAGGGTTGATCATGCTTGGGAATTCATGAACCTGTATTGGGGTTCTATGAAAATTATGGATTATTCATCTCATTTTATAGATATTTAGTTATTTGTGCCTATCTATACTGCTGATGAGATAGCGAAATAGATAGGTTTTGAGTATGAAATTCGGCATCCTATTCATTATTAGGAGAATTTTTTTGGGTTGACTGACATATCTGATATAGTGAAACAGACCCTCATCACCAAGTGAAACTTGAGGTAAGAAGACGATGTGGTCTAGGGTGGTTCATGACCCAGACAGAGTAGTGGTTCGACTAGCAGTCAGAAGCAACGCTTTGAGACTGCACGCATGAACATTGGAAGACAAGTGACACCTATTGAGAGTTAGGTGGTTTTTCACTAGTGTGGGAAGTTTGGACATTAGAGTCCCTAGTAATCCAAAATACCCCCATTGAGTGTTGAGGATGTGGTATATTGGGTAATCTACAATATTTCTATAGGACATTCCCATCTATTCCAAGTGGGAGAGGATCCTTTACAACTCCATCTTTAGGATCAGGATTAGTAGCACCTCACTAGGAAGGTAGCTAGAGAACTATTGGCCGTATATGAAGAAGAGAAGGTTTTGGTTATGGTAGCCAAGAATTAGATATACAAAGCCAGTAGATAAGACCTATTATGGGTAGTCAGGTTGTATCATAGGTTTGGGGATCATGAAAAATTTATTCAATACAAAATATAATAAAGGAGAAGGATGTCGAGCCATATACTATTTGAGGTACTATTCTAGTATCCTCAACTGTCATTTCTTCCTTGTTCAATACAATTGCATCACATTCCTTCATATATATTCCTGTTATGGAGATCCTTGGGTTTGATGTTCAGTTCTCTAGTGGTGTTATGAGACTTGATACACCATTGGGTATACGTTCGGAGAGTGTACATTAGTTCAATGACTGTCCACTTGAGGTATGTAGCCATTGTTTCCTATAGAAACTCTTTATCCTCAAGATGGCGGGCTTCGATTTTATTCTCATGATGGACTGGTTGGTTCCCTATCATGCCTATTTGGATTATTATTATCGTAGGGTGTCATTTATATCACCATAGGGTAGTAAGTATATCCACAAAGGTGAGTGGGATATCTAGGAATGTAAAGTTGGACCATAGAATCTTGGGTTAGGTGGAGTGACCACCTAGATTATCATACCTTATATGGATGATCAGGGATTACATCATACTAAGTTCCCTCATATAGTTGATTGATTTAGGGATGTCTTCCTCAATGACTTCTCTGGACTACTTCCTGAGAGAGAAGTAGAGTTTACTATCAATCTAGTTCCTAAAGCTGCACAAGTATCAATTCCTCATTATAGGATGGCTAATAATGAGTTACAGGAGCTCAAGAGGTAGATATATGGTTTAGAGGATAAAGGTTTTATATGTCCCAGTACTTCTCCCTCAGGTTACCTGGTCCTTCTCACAATGTAGGTGGACAGAACCCTCAGACTTTGTGTGGATTATTGGAAGTTAAATTAGCTTACAATGAAAAATAGATATCCCTTACCTCATATAGATGATCTTTTACCATCTCAGAGGATCAAGGGTATTCTTGAAGATTGACCTGAGATCAAGTGTTTATCATGATCGATTTAGGCCTTCAGATATTCAACCTATGACATTCTATAGTCGATACAAATTATATTAGTATCTCATTATGTCATTAGGTCTTACAAATGCACCTACCATCTTCATGTATTTTATGAATATATTTTTCATCCCAATCTAGATTCCTTTTTGGTGATCTTTCTAGATGACATCTTGGTGTATTCACATATGTGAATTGACCATGCCACTCATCATGATATTGTTTTGAAGACACTGAGAGGGAACTAGTTTTATGATATGCTCAGTAAATGTTACTTTTGGATCGACAAGGCTCACTTATTATGTCCAATTATCTCATAGGAAAAAGTTTCAGTTGACCTAGAGAAGGTGAGAGCTTTGGTTAACTGGGATCATCCCAATAACAAGTTTCACATATGGAGTTTCTTGGGGTTAGTTGGTTACTATCTTCGTTTTATAAATGACTTCTCATAATTATCATCACCTTTTATGGGATTTAATAAGAATGTTGTGAAGTTTATATGGTCTAAATCCTATGAGATAGCCTTTAAAAAGATAAAAGGGAGATTGACTTCAATGTCAATCCTAATTTTTCCAGATCTAGGAAGAATATATATAGTATATTATGATGAATCAGTTATCAGACTATGATCAGTTCTAATGCTAGAAGATTGATTCATTGCATATGAGTCGCAGTAACTGAGGCCTCATGAGTAGAATTACCCGACACAGTATCTGTAGTTGGTAGCTGTTGTACACACCTTTCATTGTTGTAGGAATTACCTATTGGGAGATCGTTTTGTGGTGTTTACAAACTACAAAATCCTCAGGTACATTTTCATGTTATGTGACTTAAATATTAGGTGGTGAAGGTGGGTTGAGTATCTACAGTCCTTTGACATTAAGCTTTCCTATAAGCCTAGGAAAGGAAATGTTTTTACTGATGCTCTAAGCATGAGGACTCAGACACTGGAAGTTCAGGAGGCCGATAGTGAATGACAGCTTATGGATATTTTTTTTAGATTCACATAGAGGTGATGGACCACCAAGGGTAGTATGTACTTGCATCACTATCAGTGACGTCTTCACTTCTAGAGAAGGTGAATATGAGGTGGTTTTCAAATACTGAAGGCTTGGCCCTGTAAGAGAGTATTACTGGTGAGGATATACCTTTAGATTGGTCTATTGTTGTTGACAACATCCTTTATATATATGGGTGTATCTGGATTCCCACATACATGAGGGGGAGCTGATGTGAGAGTCACATGCTTCTCAGTGGGTATTTCACCTATGTATCTCTAAGATGAATAATGATACACACTAGAAGTATTGGTGGACAAGGATGAAATGTTAGATAGTAGGATCTATAACTAGGTGTTCAATATGTCAGTAGGTGAAGGTGGAGCACCAACAACCTGCTATATTTTTACAGCTTCTTTCACTCTCATAATGGAAATGGAAAGATATTGTTATGGATTTTGTAGTCATATTACCAAGGTAACCTCGAGTTAGCAATGTAGTTTGGGTAGTCATTGATAGATTGACTAAAGTATAAAACTTCCTTCCCATTCAGGATACTTTCTCAATTGATGACCTAGGAATAATATATGTCCATGAGATCATATAGATACATGAGTTCCCTCATACTATCATATCAAATAGGGACACTTGTTTCACATCATGGTCCTAGAAGGTGTAACAAAAATCTATGGGTATACAGGTGCTTTTGAGCATATTCTTTCACCCTCAGACTGATGGTTAGTCAGGGCAGAATATATAGGTATTAGAGGACATGCTCTGATCATGTGTCCTTGACTTTGGTGGTTGTTGGGATAAGAATATCCCTCTCATCAAGTTCGCCTAAAATAATATATTTTAGATGATGATACAAATGGATCCTGATGAGGCCCTATATGATAGGTCATGTCATTCACCCCTATACTAGTTAGAGGTAGGAGAGGCAGTTTGACTAGGTTCTCATCTCATTCAGGAGAATTCAGATTTGGTTTATCTGATCAAGAAATGGATTTTTACTATTCATTCTAAATAGAAATCTTATACTAATCGTCGTTGACAACCTCGGGAGTTCGAGGTCATGGATCATCTCTTCTTGCAGGTATCACCCAGACTTGGGCATAGATGGATATAGAGGCAAGGGAAGTTATCCCTACACTTTGTTTGTCTTTTTTAAATCTTCAAGAGAGTTAGGTTGGTATCCTTTCAGTTTTGGTTACCTTAGAGGTATCATTCCATGCTAGTTGTCTTCCACATTTTATATCTTCACCATTATCATGTCAACTCATCTCATAATTTTGATCCCTAGGATGTTGAGTTAGATGTTGATGCTTGTTTTGAGGAGTATCATATACACATAATTGATCAGAACACAAAGGATATCTGAAGCTGGTATGTCCCTTTAGTATGGGTGTTATGGAAGCACGACCAGGTAAAGGATGAGACTTGGGAGCAGGAGGCTGACATACATTCTCAGTGGCTAGAGTTATTCTCATAAAGTGTTTTTCCTCCCTTAAAAGGTGAACTCGGTGATGAGTTCTTTTAAGGTGGGAAGATTTTAAGATCCCATTTTTTATTTCAACTATTAATCCTTTTAATTTTTGTTTAAATCATTTTTTTTTGGACCTAATATTGATTCCTAATGAGGTCACAGGGGTTTCAGGGGTGTCTAAGGCTTGTTCAGAGACTGAAACCCAACTCTTTGGAAAAACAGTCTAGCCGCGTAGTTAGGAGAAACTATGCAGAATAGGACACACGATAACCCCTAACTACGTATGTCTTGACAGTGAGTAGAAGGATGTTGTACTGTTTTAGGAAATCATACAGATTGGACCACACCTCTATGCGAATGGTCTGTAGTTTTTAGTATATCAATTTCACATGGTTGTCACATGGTTTCTCAAACCGTTCATCCTAACAGTGTGGGGACCCTTTTTAAGTAGTGATCCATGCACAATTAGAACAAATTTTGGCCAACCATGTGGTCAAACTGTGCGCCCATGTTTTCTTGGGGTAAATTTACCAAAATATACTTAATGAATTATAACTTAGCCTATTTTCCTCTTTTCTTCATTCCAACAGTAGGGAGTCTCTCTTTTTCACATTAGAGCTCCCAAATTCCCCTATTCTATAGTTTTTTATCTCATTCCATTATTAATTTTTTAATCAAAGCTTTTTTTGTCTCATTGGATCCCCACCGATAAGTTCTTCAATCTTCTTGCGCCTTTATCTGTTTCTCTTTCTCTTAATGGAATTATTAAGGTGTAGGCTCATATGCCCTGTTTTAAAGGTGTTTGTCCACTATTCATATTTCATTTGATCTAGTCCAAACTAAAAACTAATACTAGATGAGGAGAGTATTAAGAGCATGAGGTATGAGGTCTAGTATTTATCCCTTCATGTCTTAATGTTTTATAGTATGTAATATGTGCCAAATGCCAGTTTCCCCACACGTTTCCCCAAATTTGATTCTATCATAAATTGGTTGTCCTAAATGGAACCTACTAACTTGATAGAACTCAATTAATTTTGAGATCATCCACCTCATAGTGATCCATTCCTTTGGGTTTTCCCTCTTACGTGTCAAATTGGATTTCATGGTTAGAAATCCAAAATGCCTATAAGTGTGTTTGGATTTACTTTTAATTGATAATATCATATTAATAGAAGATGAATGTAGTGTCATGTTGTGGAAAACACCCTTATGAAATAAAATGAAATGAATTTAATGTTAGTGGTGTGACCACGTCACGTGAATTAAATGAAACAATGGTTACACCATTTTTATTATTAAATGTAAATGAGTTATAAATTAATTGTGGGGTATTTTTAAATCCTTGACTTCTTCTTATATCTTATGAATGTGAGAATGGAGACCCTTGAAAAATATGATAAATAGTAATCATAAAAATTATTATTATTGTAATTCCCCAAGTTTATATAAGATAAAACTATGTTCGATAGCGTATGTGTTACACAATAACGAATTCAAACAAACAATGATTATTTAAATGTGCCCATTTTAACTTTTCCATCAAATTTGTGGATATTTTTTATATTGAATAATTTATGAAATATATAAATATTCCTTAAATTTATTGAAAAATTCTTATTAAATAATCAATCAATTTTTGGTAATTTTTTTTTATTCTTCAAAATATTTTTTCATCAAAAATGAGTTTTATTAGTTTTTATAAAAAAAATATTATAATTAATTTCTAGAACTTTTAGAAAATTTATTTGATAGAATTAGATTTATTTTTTATATCATCATATCAAAATTTACTTAGGATGAAAATTTTGAATTCTTTGGAAAATATAGATTTTTAGTGAATAGTAAAAAATACCGTTTTTGAGTAAAATTGTCATTTATTTTGATAAATGGATTAATTTAAAATTATAATTATTATTTTAATTTTATTTCAAGGAAACATAAGAATTATATAGTTATATTTAATTCAATTAAAAAAATTTAAATAATAATTATACGAGATTTTAGTACAAGTTTATTATTAGGATTAAAAACACATTTTTTTCTGAAAACTGTTTTAAAATGAATAATATTTCTCCATTATAATTAATTAAAGTAACACATAATGAGAAATAATTTAAAGTAAATATTTATATTATATATCTATATTTATTAATTTAAATTCATATAATAAATATTAATAGTTATAGAGTTAAAGTAAAATCATCTTTTCCTTAAAAATGCATTTTTCAAAAAACTGATTTCCATCTTGCTTGTGGGTTTTGTATTAAATTAAATTATTACAACTATATAAATTAATTTGATAAAATGGATTTCATATTTTGAGTCATCATAATTAATACTATTTAATATGGTCAAATTTATTTTTTTTAATATATGAATAGTAAATGTAGTAAATATTAATTACAACGATAAAAGGAAAATATATTAATGGTAAAAAAATTAACAAATAAAAAAAACTTCAAAATACTATTTAAATTTAATTTTAATTAAAATTATTATTATATTTATTCCTTATTGTTTTTAATTTATTAATTATTATGTATTTAATTTGATAATAATTATATTTTGAGATAATAAAGCACAAATTGTTTTTCGATAATATTAAAATTCAATTAAGGAATTTATTTTGATGAATTAATGGATTTTTAAAAAAAAAATATTTTATTAAAATATTATTATTAAATAATTTTTATTAAATATAAAAGATCATATAATTTTTATGATGTCTGGAATAATTTTAATAAGGGTTCGAAAACTGTTATTGTCAAAAAAAACCAATATTTTTCAATAAATGTTGATTGTTATTTTAAAATGAAAATTCAAATATTTAGAAATTTATTTTTATAAAATTAATATTATTTTTTTAATAATAAATTCAAAACTATCCAATAGTGAATTTTTCATAATTTTCTAAGACTGATGAATTTTCAGGTAAAAATTAAATGTTGTATAAATATACGATGTGTATTATAACATCATAATGACCCAAAAGTGATTTAATAAATACTATAAATGGTATAAATGACCAAATATATTTTTTACCTTTAAAATAATTTGATTTTGTGTTTATTTTATTTATTTTATTTATTTTATAAATCCATTATGAATCCTCCAAAACTTATAATATATTTTAAGTTTTTAAAATCATTTCTTTAAGAGTATAACTCACTTCCACATAAGAAAATGTATTATTTTATTAATTTAAGACCTTTTCCTTATAAAATAATTAAAACCACTCCCATTTTTTAAAAAACATGGGAAACCCATGGGAAGGTTTGTGGTTTTGGTTATTTTATTATATAGAGTCCAAAACCTAGGTTTGAGAAATGATAAAGAATCCCCTAATAATTTCTCATATAAACCCACAAAATCTCCCATTTAACGTCACTAAAAATATTTAGAGAACTTTATTACTCTTACATACCCTCCCTAGAGTCCTCCCAAGTAGACCCTAAGCTCTCAAGAAGCACCTCTCAATCATTTTAAGTCACACACTAAAGTAAGGGATCATCACCTTCTCTCCTTTATTCAAGTTTCTTTATTATCTTAGGCCTTCCATTTACAATTCCTAATGTTGGGATATGTATTTACATTTCCATGTTACTAAAAATTTTATTTTAAAATTATGAGATACCCATTTATCTCTCATAAAACCATTTTATTAATTTTTATGTGATGTCGTTATGCTACCTAAATTTCACCATGATTTTCCATTCCAAAACAATTGTGTACGAAATACCATGTCCATTTCTTATCAAGGATGTTCAACTTTATACACTTATTATTATTTTAATTTGTACTTACATGTATATATTTAAAACTCCTTGATCATGGAATAAAATATTATTATGAATGAATCCATGTTGTATGGTCTATGTGGAACACTTAAACATGAGAATGAAATGAAAGTGACGGGTGCGCTTGAAATTATATAGAGCTCCAATACATTGGGTAATGTTTAGTATCATGATATTTCATGTTGGTATGGGGAGTAAACATGATTTCTTAATGGAAATTTTTTTATCATGAATTCTTTTAAGTTATCATGGACCTATTTTTATGATTAAGTGTTTTAATTTGTGGCCATATTTCCTATGTTGCCTTTATGATTATCATGTTATATCATACCTCATTGTTTCTGTTTATGATTATCACTCCTTTTATTCCCCATTTATATGACTATTATATAACATTTATTACCTTATTCATGTTATTCCATGTTTATTCTCTTAATGGTCTTTATAGGTCACCCCTTTCTTATGTATGTCCACGAGTTTTCCCATGCAGTTTTAAGTGTGAGCATGTCAAGGAAGTTTTCAATAAAGATAATTTTTTTCCTATTTTAAATTGTTATTTAATGTACCTAATTCCCAAAGACATTATAATTATCAATATTTAAGGTTTTATTAAGAGTAACCTTATTTAATAAATCATGTATTAATGTTAAATAAAGAGCAGTGCTGTCTTAGTTGTTATCAAAGAAAAATTTTAGTTATTTTTTGGATTAGGATTAGAAAACTCTAGAAAAAGCCTTAGGGATAAAACTAAGTATAATAAATCATTCCTAAATTTGGGTAAGAATAGATTAAATTGTTTATAAATAAAATACATCCTTTTTTGGATACTACAAGTGGATGTGTCTCTAGCACAGATATACATAGGGGTAAAACCCGAAAACATAGTGTTGAGCTGGAATCAACCGGGAACTGGTGCATGACAATGGGAATTTCTACACACCTAGTTTGACACTCCTATGTTATAGGATTTAGTAAATTCATAAGATCATTATAAACCATTATTATGGGAACAAAAAAATCCCATAAGAATATATGTTAGGAAAAAATATCATTCATAACATAGATTAAAGCCTAAAAATTCATATGCTAAAGAATAAACTTCATTTATAAGTTACCCCTTTATGATCATTTCTGATTAATTGATGGTCTTATCTCCCTTTATGGATTTATGATTTCATAGTCATTGACTTTATCCTGGCCATGTTATCTATCACAATATATAAGTTCTTTATTGTTAGTTTTCTCTTCTAGGTCTATGTTTTCGCTTCCCATTAATGTTCCCATACTTGGAAACCTTGTTAGGTGATAACCTTTATACTTACCTGTATCTCCTTTAAATTTATTCTTCATGAACCCTTTTTACGATGTGGGTTTTTAAATATTGAAAGTTTCAAGTATCAAAACAATGCTTACTAAGTTCAATTTTAAATTCTGAGGATGTAATTTATTAAAGGGGAAAACAATGTAACACCCCAAGTTTTTAAAATAGAAAACTGTTTTCAATAGCATATGTGATAGGCAACACCAAACTCAAATAAACCATGATTATTTAAATGTGACCATTTTAACTTTTCCATCAAATTTATGTATATTTGTAGGATTGAATAATTTATTAAATATATACATATGTATTAAATGTATTGATAAATTCTTAGTAAATAATCAATCAATTTTTGGTAATGTTTTTTGTTCTTTAAAATATGTTTTCTTCACAAATATTTTTTATTTATTTTTATGAAAAAAAATTATAATTATTTTCTAGAAAATTTTGAAAATTTATTTGATAAAATGAGCTCTATTTTTTATATCAGAATATAGAAATTTACATAGGGTGATAATTTGGGATTTTTTTGGAAAATATAGATTTTTTTAATGAATAGTAAAACATATCTTTTTTATGTAAATTTTTTAATTATTTCAATAAATTAATTAATTTAAAGACCAAATTATTATTTTAATTTGATTTAAAGGTAACATAATTTTTATTTAGTTATATTTAATTCAATTAATATCATTTAAATCATAATTATATTAGATTTTAGCACAGGTTTATTATTTGGATTAAAACCCATTTTTCTAAAAATTATTTAAAAATGAATAATATTACTCAATTATAATTAATTAAAATAACCCCCACTGAGAAATTATTTAAATGAAATATTTATAATATATATATATATATATATATATCTTTACAAATTTAAATTCATGTAATGAAGATTACTAGTTATAGAGTTAAAGTAAAATTATTTTTTCCTTAAAAATGCACTTTTCAGACAACCGCTTTCTATCAAGTTTTCTAGTTTTATATTAAATTAGATTATTCAACCTCCATGAATAAATTTTGATAAAATTGGTTCAATATTTTAAATCATCATAATTAATATTAGGAAATAGTTTTAACTTGATTCTTATACAATATTAATCGTAAATGTAGTAAATATTAATTACCATGATAAAATAAAAATATGTCAATTAATGGTAAAAAAATTAAAAATAATAGAAACAAAATAACCCTAATATTTATATTTATATACCATTAAAATTATGATTATATTTATTCCTTATTGTTTTTACTTTATAAAATATTAAGTAATTAGTTTGATAAAAATTATATTTTGATACAATAAACCACAAATTGTTTTGGGTAATATTCAAATTCAATTTAGAAATTTATTTTAATGAATTAATGGATTTTTTAAATAAATAATATTTTATTAAAATATTATTATTAAATATTTTTTATTAAATATAAATGGTCATATAGTTTTTATAATGTCAAGCGTAATTTTTATAAGGGTTCGAAAACTGTTATTGTTAGAAAACCTAGAATTTTTCAATAAATGAAAGTTCTTATTTTAAAATTTAAAATTCAAATATTTAGAAATTTATTTTGATAAAATGAACCTTATTTTTCAAATATAAATGTCAAAGTTATCCAATGGTGAATTTTTCATAATTTTCTAAGACAACTGAATTTTCACGTAAAAAATAAATATCGTATAAATATATGGTGTGTATTATAACATCATAATGACCCAAATGTGATTTAATAAATAATATAAAGTGTATCCACTTACAAATATATGATTTACCTTTAAAATAATTTTATTTTATGTTTATTTCATTTATTTTATAAAGTCGTTATGAATCCTCCAAAACTTATAATGTATTTAAATGTTTTTAAATTATTTCTTTAATAGTATGACTCACTTCCATATAAAAAAGGGTATTATTTTGTTATGTTCAGACCTTTTCCTTATAAAATACTTAAAACCAATCCAATTTTTTAGAAATAATTGGCAAAACCACAGTAAGTTTTATGGTTTTTGTTGTTCTATTATATAGAGTCTAAGTTTTGATAAATAATAAAGAATTCCCCACTCATTTCCTATATAAACCCACTCAAGATCCCATTTTATTCACTCAAAATATCTGGATAACATCATTACTCTGACCTAACCTCCCTATATTCCTCATAATATTCCTCCAATCTCTCAATAATCTCCTCCTAAACATTTGGAGTCACAAACTCAAGTAAGAGATCCTCGCTTTCTTATTTATTCAAGTTTCTTTTGTTATATTATGCCTTCTATTTAAAATTACTAATTTTGGGATATATATTTAAATGTACCAATTACATTCCATTTTATGTCCAATTTATGAGATACCACTTTTTCTTTCATCAACCCATTTTATGAATTTTTAATTGATGTCGTTATGTTGAAGAAATTTCACCTTGATTTTTCATTCCCAAACAATTGTGTAGTGAATACCATGCCCATTTCCTATCAAGGGTGTGAACCTTTATACACTTATACTTCTTTGACATGGGACATACATGTATTTATTCAACACTCCTTGATTAGGTCATAAAATATAATGATTAACTAATCCATGTTGTATGATCTATCTGCCACACTTAAGTATGAGAAAGAAATGAAAGTGGCGGGTGTGCCTGGAATTATATAGCGCTCCAATGAATTGCGTAATGTTTAGTCTCGTGTGATTTAATGTTGGGAAATGGAGTAAACCTGATTACTTTGTGGTATTTTCTCCATCATAATGTATTCATAGTTAACCTTGACCGATGTTTATGATGCATTGTTTTAAGTTGTTTCCATATTTTCCATTTGCCTTTAGTATTATCATGTTATATCATGGCTCATTATTCATGTTTATGATTCTCACTCCTTTTATTCCCCCATTTATATACCTATTATTTAACATGTATTAATTTATTCATTTTATTCCATATTTTTTCCCTTACTGGGCTTTATATCTCACCTCTTTCTTATGTATATCCCCAGGTTATCCCATGCAGTTTTAAGTGAGAGCATGTTAAGGAAGTTTTCAATAAAGATGATTTTTTTTCTATTTTAAATTGTTAGGTAAGTTGCCTAATTACTAAAGACTCTATACTTATCAATATTATGGTTTGTATTAAGTATAAACTTATGTAATAAATCATGTATTTATGTGAAATAAAGAGCAGGGTTGTCTTATTTTTTTATATATATGGGAATGGTGTCACTTATGCATATTTGATACATGGTCTTGGAGTCCCTTTATAATTTTGATATGGGAATGGTGTCCCTTTATTAATATGATACAGGAATGGAGACCCTATTAGGTGTTACTTACCATGGAATCCCCTATTTTGTGATACTGGGCATGAAAACCCTTACTGTGATATCGGGCATGGCATCCCCTACTCTTGTGATACTTGGAATGGTGTCCCCTATTTTGTGATACTGGGCATGATGACAGTGATAGTAAGAATGATGGCCCTTAATTTGATATTGTTCATAGAATCCCTGACTCTTGTGATACTAGGAATGGAAACCCTATACTATTATAATGGGCATTGAATCCCCGATACTTGTTCAGATATATTCCGACAAGATCTGAAGTAGGTAGTCTTCGCCTGGTTTTTGTAAGGAACTAGAGTTGAACCATTTATAGTTATTATTACTGCTTTTCGTTATTATATTTTCAAAATTCCATGTTATATACATAGACTAGATATTTGTATATGTTGTTGTTGGTGTCCTACTCAGTTTATCTCACACCCTATCTGGGTCGTTGATGGTACCTGGGTAGACTACATGCTTGCAAGTGTATATAAGGGAAAGAATCCTCTTACAGATGTAATAGATACTACATGAATTTGGATGGGATATTGGTATAAAATTATCGATATGGGGATCAGGATGGTTGGATAGACTTTTTTCCTTTTGGTACCTTTTGTAAATCATGTGGTGTATTGACTATTTGCTACCTTGTATACTTTTTCCCCTATTTTATAGAGACGTGGAATTATAATCTACTGTATATTATTCAGTTACTACTTTTGATTATCACTTAGATCTTGGATTTTATATCATGCTTCCACTATATAAGGTTTCTGATCTGGCTGTTTTAGTGTTTGTTTTCGTTATGCCATTTGTTTATATATGCTTATGATATTTATCTATTATTACTTATCTTATATGCTCCACTCTCGTAATGAGTTCATAGTCTCCCCACAGACACATCCTAGGACCTCTTTTCTAGTCATCACCCTCTCATGTACGGGGATGCACTCTTGATTCCATGTGGCCAACTGGGCTTAGGGAACCTCTTAGTAGCACCCGGTTCCTGGAAGTCACACACTTCTCACTTTTTTATGATTTGAATAATTAAATGAATTATTACATTTTCTAAGTGGAAATATTGATTTTATATTTAAGAAATATTTTTTAGAAAAAAATAATATAATTATTTAATATTAATACATTAAGATAATTAAAATATTTATTAGTATTCTAATCATTTTACAGTGTGTTACTGGTCATTTCAATTTATCTTTCATTTTTTAGTTTAAAATAAGTTTCCCAATTTGTATAATTCTATTAAATAATTTTTTTTACACAATGATGTTAAGAATTGATTATACATTTTGTTATTAAACATATATATATAGGGATAAGAGTGGTAATCTAATATGTATGGAAAAAATTAGATTAATTTACCCTAAAACACACCTCAATATACTAAGAGTTTGAAATATTTTTTAGATTATGAAATTGTAAATTGATTTGTAGATAGTAGAATAAAAGGACTACATCCTGATCATCAATTCAAGTGATGGATTAATAGAAATAGATTATATAGCACCTGATATTGAAACATTTTCTGACTCAATATGTACATTGGATTTGGTATGGAAAATAAAATGTTATGGAAATTTAAAGTAGTGACTATCCTATCAATGAAACACAAAGTGACCAACTAGAGGATAATTGATTTCAAAAATTGATAAATTGCACATTTTTATTTTCAAGATATAATTACTAATATTTTAATAGATCAATAAAACTTTTTGTTGATCCTTACTAGGTTCATCTTGTTCATAACTTCAGTGATGAAAATTTATTTTTATGAATTAATTGAAGATTAAAATAAATAATTGTACAAATGGTGTGAAAATTACTCAAATATATCTTTTATAATCTAATTATACCATATCAAGTGTATATGGGGAATTAATGACAAAGTAATGTGCAATATTTTAGAGTTTCTTAATAATTCATTCCCTAAATCTATGATCCCTACATAATTATATGAGATGTAGAAAATCATCAGCAAGCTTAGACATGAATATAAAAAAATTCATGCATACCCTAATGATTTAATGTTTTATTGGGGATAATATTCTTATAAATAATAATTCATAAGATTAAAAACAAGTGGATAGAAATAAATTAGTTGTAGTGAGAGTACAAATGAATGTAACATTCATAAGTAGTATGAGGAGAAAAATCCCATGAAGGTATTTCATTACTTTCCTCTAAAAACATGCATAAAAAGAGTATTCATCTTGTATATGAATATATACAACATAAAGTGGCATAATTTGGAAAGTGAAAAAGTTTGAATTTATGATACATAAAAAATATTTAATAACATGGAATTTTTTTGATTCATTATTTCCAGATTTTTTTCTGGATCCTAGGAATTTTCATTTGGGATTGGATTTTGATGGTTTTAACCCTTTTGGTACTTTAAGTACTAATTATACAATATATATGTTTGTTTGGATCCCCTATAATCATCCCACATGGATGTGTATGAATAATACTTATTTCATTATTTCTATGATTATTCCAAGAAATAAAATTCTTGGAAATGACACCCATGTATACCTTCAACTTCTAATCAAACAATTTCGAGAATTATGGTATTATGGTGTGGAAACTTTTGATATATAAACAATAAAACAATTCAAAATTAATAATCCTTTAATGTGGAAAATTATTGAATTTCTTGGACTAGTAAACTTATTTAGTTATAACACTCATACCGGTTTGGATTGTCTAGTTTGTAATTTTTGATTTTGAACCTCAATGATTACCTCATAGCATAAAATGGTGCTTTATGTTTCATTGTAAATTTCTTTATACATCTCATAAATTTAGGTTTAACAAGAAATATTTAAATGTAGATATTGAATGGATAAATTCACCAAAGGTGTTATCTAGATCAGAAATATTAGGACAATTAATGGATGTCAACATAGAATTTCGGAAATTTAATCAGTTGAATGAAGAGGGAAAAGGGTAGGAGGTACAATATTTGTAGTGGGAACACAAAAATGAAAGAAAATTAGTATATTTTTTAAACTTACTTATTGGGAGATTAATTTTCTACACCATAATTTTGATGTAATGGATATTAAGAAGAATGTTTGTGAAACTATAATTTTTACAGTTTTTTATGAGTAGGGTAAATTGAAGGATCACCTTAATGATAATAAAAGCTTTGAGGAAATGAATAAAAAAAATTTTGTTAGAAAATGAGAATGGAATATATCCTTCAGTTATTGTTTCAATGAAAAATCATGAGAAATACATATTCCTTAAAACTTTAAATAATTTAAAAGTGCTAGATAGATATTCAAGTAAAATTTCAAGGTGCGCTGACTGAAATTATTGAAATTTACAAGGATTGAAAATTCATGACTCACATATTCTAAAGGAGTAGTTATTAACCTTGGAATTTCATAATATTATACCTAAAAAAGTAACTATAGTTCTAGTTGAGTAGTGAACCTTCTTCAGAGAGCTCTATGAAATATATTTAATTCCAACAAATCTTGAAAATTTCAAGAAAGAATTATGTTGAAACCTTTTCTATTACAACTGAATCCTTTTACATTTATTATTCCATGATTTTTAACATAAAAATACAATAATTAAAACCTGAATATCATGAGTCCTAGTGTCTTTGGATGACTCGGTTCATAATACATCAAAGTAAGACTAAAATAAAAATTCTTTATTTTATTCTCGACAATGAGCACCTCAATCATTTTGATCTTCTAAAACTACATGGGATAAACTATGGAATACAAATAAAAAAGGGGTGAGATAAAAATCCCAATATGGGAATAAAAATGATAAGGAATCATAACATCTGAGTCAAAGGTATAACATAATATTTTAAAAAATAACGCTCAAGAGTAATCACGTGGGAGAAGGACATAAAGAACAAGGTATCATAATATCATGGAATCATAGGAAATGTGGTAGAAACATATAATATGTCATAAACATGAGTCAAGGAAAACTTTCAAAACAATATCACATGGTGTAAAAGTCCAATATTAGATTATTTTTACTTCATAATCCCATATATTACACCTCATGTGACTAAATATTTACCCAATGCATTAAAGCACAATATGGGAACACCCATAATAACATGTTTATGATTATGTATTCCATAAAATGGAAATAAATCATAAGTAATAAACATATAAATTACCCTCATAAATAAAATGGGTTATATAATCTTGTCTCATATTATAATCAAAGGAAATTTCATAATGAAGGCATTTGAGAGATAAATATAAGGCATGTATTACCCCATAAAATTAAGGGAGAATAATATACATATATATATGAGAGAAATATATACATAATTTAGAACTAATTAATAACATCAAAGGTTTTATTTTTTTATGAAATTTTTTCTAAAAGATTACATGGAATATTTATTGAGAAAAATACCCTTTTCACTTTGAAATCACTTCTTCAAAATCTAAAAATTTACAAAATATTATAGAAAACGTTTTATTTAAAAAGAACCATGGAAAATTATAAATTAATATTCAAATAATTGAGTGGTGATTATGGTGTGAATATTCAATACATTTCATATAAGTTAAAAGAAAACATTTCTTTCACTCTTTTGTAAAAAAGTCAAAAAGTACCATGTTTGGACAAAGATAGAAGGATTCCATTTAAACCATTTTGTAAAAAATAACACATGGGTAAAATTTTATTTAATAAATCGTTGTAGAATATTAAAAATATTATTTAAAATATTTTAATTAATATATATATATAATAAAAATCATTTTCAACTGAAAAGAGAAATAATGTTGGATTTTCTTAAAAACATTTCTCAATAATTTTAAGTACCAAAGAGAGAAAAATGGTATTATTATTTTAAAATTTCAGGAATAAACATAGGATAATAAACTAAAAATCATTTTATTATATAATGAGAAAATTATTTCCATAATTTGAAATTCAAGCGTAAACAATCCCAGTTAAAATGAGATTGAAGCATAAACCATTATTGCTTTAGTAACTTTTGAATCATAACCCCATGAAAGAAATAACTTCAATTGAAACATTAAATAATATAAATATAAATATATTAATTATATAAAATATAAAATGGGTAGTAGATACACCTCATATAAATAAATGGGTTCATAATACCAAATATATATCAATAGAGTGTAAATTGAGAAGAAATATTTTACAAATATCATACCATTGAAGTTGGGATTAATAAATGAATTTATTTTGTTTATAAAATGTAAATAATCATAAAAAAAGTGAAAATAAAACATAAAATAATCAAAATAAATTTCAATCATAATCTTAGAATATCAAATATAATGAATAAGTAATATAACCCACTAAAAAGAAATGAGTTATGAAATTCCATACAACTTGGTTACTTCAAGTCCAATATTCTTGGATGAAATAATTCAAATTGAAACATAAAATACCATTAAGTATGAATTATTAAAGGTATTACATATAAAATGGGAATTATATACAGCATATACAATAAATTATTGTCATAAAATAACTTGTGTCTCAAAGAATGAAGTTTTCAGACAAAATCCCTTACCTCATGTCCAGAATTGTTCTGTATGTCTTTTATCTCCTGTATAATAAAATTATATCAATTATTTTTTTTAAGAAAATTTTCTAGGTTTAATAACTTATAATCAAACCATTTACTTCATTTATTTAAATGAAATATTTAATTACTTATTCAATTATGTCCACATCAGGTGTTTTGAGAATGCTCGGTCCATAATTTCAAAACGACATCAGTTTATTGACCATGGTCAAAGAGGTCATTATTAAATCATATAAATAATAATAATAATGAACTAATTATCATTTTTATACATCAATTATAATTTTTAAATGAACCATGAAATATGGTTATGAAAAATGAAGGATGTAACAATCATGGATACGGTAGGTCATATATACGCATGAGTACTGTTTCCATATTTCAAAGATCGTGATGGAAAGAAGTTAAGTGTTATTTTATATTTAAATTTTTATAATTATATAATAAATATCATTTTATTTCTTTATATAAACTTACATAAACCATCCATGTTATGTGCTAATAAAAAACGAATCACATTGCTTCGTGAGGCGATAATCCTACGTACACACGAATGATTTTATAATTTTTTAATGTACGGTAAGGTAAGAAGGTATATGATATTTTAATATTAATTAATTTTTAATATGTCATGAATATAATATATAAACATTTAATCCATCATCATTAACATCCATGAGATCTAGTGATGGAAAACAAATTACATTGGTTCGCAAAGTGGTAGTCCACCATACACACAAATGATGGTTTCATTTCCCATTTAATGGAAGAGTATATGGATAAATATTATGTAATAAACATAATAAAATATCATTATATAGGATATATTGGTGTTATTATATTGTAATTTTTTAGGTATAATTCAAGGTGGAAATGAATAAGTAAAAATAAGGAGCACGGTGAAGATGATTACCTTCTCTCAGAATAACATCCTTTGGATCTCTCATTAAGGACCCTAAGGTTTGTATTTTGGGATGAAAAAACCTTTATAATGTGTATAAATATTTTGGAAATATATTTTGGAAGTTTTTGGTCGAGAAAAGTGGATTTATATGTGTTAATAAGTGAGGAGAGTGGGTGCCCTTTTATAATTGAGGAGTTTCAATTCTGTAAATCCCCAAAACTATTCAATAATGGGAAGTCACTCTCAAGATATGTTCCTCCAAATTGATAAATAATGAATTGTAATAGTGATATTTTAATGAACCAGGTATTTATATAATAATACTTTTTGATTTCTATTAATACTTATGAATAAGAAATTAATTTTAAGTTAAATGGGACGCTTTTTCTGATAGCGTACTCAACACTCAACAACGGGCTTCTCCGAAATTTTATATTGCACACAACATTGAGTTATACTGAAAAATAATACAATGGTATTATTATTATTTTAAATGGTAGTTAATGCCTAGCTGTTAGAATGGCAGGAATGAATAATATCAACTAAATTTTGAAATATGATTTACACATGTTTAAATTATGATTAGTTGGTTACAAAATATATTAGAAATGGAAATAAAAACCAATTGAATATAATGGATGTGTTTTTATGAAAACCTATTTGAAAGAGAATAATTGTGTTTTCATATCACTCTTTTTGGATTTTTATTTAATGAAAAATATATGATATATATTCAATGTAATGTTTTAAATTCATCTTATATGTTTTATAGATATGATATAAGAATAAATTCATTTTTTCAGATAAAAGAAGTATTTTTCTAAAACTACGGTTTTACCACCTTTTTTTGGAGAACCCTTTTTAAATATAGTTTTTGACACCTTTATTTGTTTTATTTAGAAAAAATAAACTTATTATTTAGAATCATAGCATCAAAATTTACTTTGGATGAAATTTTGGTATTTTTCTGTTAAAGTTCATTTTTAAATGAATAGTGAAAAATACTGCATTTTATTTCAAAACTGCCTTTTAATCTAATTTATTTATATTGTTAGATTATACTTTTAATTGGTTTTAAAGTTTAATTGGATTATATTTTTATTAATTAATACAATTTTTTTCAATGTAAGTAATTTCACTTTGAGATTATACATGAACACATGTCAATCTTTTGGTAGTTTTTACTTTTTAAAAACACGCTTTTTGGTTTTGACCACGGGAATTAATTTTAAATTAATTTCTGAAACTTCTGTTTTTTGAATTTGGAAAAATTTATTCCATATTTGGAATCATGAGGTCCAAATTTTTTAAATAGGTAACTTTTATTCTTAGACATTATGAATATTAACTTCAGTAAATATTTTATTTACCATGGTTAAAGGGTAAATCTGGTAAATAAGGGTAAAAATAATATTATAATAATATTAAATTACCCTAACACATGTACTAACCCTATTGGATGAGATATTTCTGACCATGGGAATCCTTGGGTCGATTTTAGGACCCCATGGAGCCACTTGGTGTGAAAATGACATTTAATTACTTTTAATTTAAAGTTAAGGAAAATATAACATAAACATATATCTTTTAATAAAAAAATTATATGGGGTTATATAAGTGATATATTATAATATAAATATTTATTAGAAATATTAAAATATTTCCTACATTATGGTTTTTTATTTATAATTTATAGACATAAAATAAATAAATTGATTTATGAAAAAATGATGATGTAGTGATTTCCTTATTAATGAATGTTTTAAATGAATGAAATTATAAAATTAAAATAAATTTATTTTGAAGATTTTTATGACATCCATGAAATTTATGGATAATTACGACTTTTTAAATTTTAATTAATTAAGTTTTATCGAAAGAATCAAGTTCATATGGATCTTTTAAAAGTCACAAAATGAATAGTATATAAATTGACATAAATGAGTTTTTAAAAAACAAATATTGTTTTATTAAATGATATAATAGTCCTGAAAATATAAGATTCGGAAAAATGACTTATATAAGCTTTAAAATTTCATTAATTAACAACTTTTGGTTCTATTGGAATTTTATGGTAACTATATTAACCATATAGTATGAATATATAGGAAGATATGGTAATAGTTAAATTTGATAACTAAGGGTTAAAGCTAAATGATAAGGTTAAATTTGAAACCAAGACTTGTCTAAAACCTATTTTTTGAGAGGATTTAGAACAATACTCATATTATCTTTTAATTAAATGATTTTTGGACCTTTTGAAAATCGAAATTCAGTTTATATTAAAATAATCTTTCAAGGCATTCCTAAAGTACCCCCTCCCCCCTCTTATAAAAGGCAACCACCTCTAACACCTTACTCACACCTCTCAATCACCTTGTCTAGTAAAACCTATGATCCAATAATATCCCAACATCCCTATCTTCCTCATAGAATCATTACCTTATTCATAAGGTAATTCAAGAAAGCCTTTTGGCTCAAATCAAAGAGGGTTACTCGTTTTAAGAGGTAGCGTCTTCTCTAAAGTTCCCTTCCAATATTCTACTTATTCACTCCATATTATATTATTATTCTTTTATTAAATAAAAACAACAGTATAAAAAATATACTAGGATGTTTTTATGAGAATAATTCTAACTACACTTACACAAACCTATGTCTAAGGTATTTAGAACATACTATTTCTGTGTACGGGGAACTACTACCTCACAAAACGACGATTGTTCGATTTTCCCCTACCACCTCTCATGGTGCAAATTATGATGTAAATGTAATTATACATGATATATATGATATTTATTTTATCTCTATTCTTATTTAATTATCATTTATAACATAACTTTATGTTTTTCATGTTGTATAAATATAATAATTTCATTTGAGAAAGTACAGACTACAGCCCCCTCAAAGTGATATGACTCGTTCAAGCTATACATGTAATGTATAAAGGATGGAATTAATGAACTTATGTATAATATATAAAAATTATATTATACTGGAATTATAATATACCTTTTTATCATTAAGTTTTAATTACTTTAAATATGAAATATAAATGAAAGTAGCGTTCATGCGTACGTACGGCTTACCGTCTCTATGACCGGTGCATTTCATTTCTTATCTCCAAATGTTATGGACTATTTTAAATACATATATACTAGATATATACGATATATATATGATATATATATGAATAATATTTTTAATATAATGGATGTTCGACCACATGGATAATTTTTATTTATAACAAGTTCATTTTTTACTCAGGTACCAAATACCGACAAAACGTCCGATATGAACATAAATAATTATGTGATTTTCATAATGTAGTAATAAGTGATATAAAAAGAATAATAAAATTGAAAAATGTTCTTAATTAAGTAGAAATTAACTTAAGTTTGTTATTCAGGAAATTAAATAATGAACGAGTTAAGTCAGACACAAGGTAAGGGAACTTCTCAACCCAATTTCCATTCTTTAGGTTTAAATTATACTTCTTGATTATGTCATGCTATGATTATGTGAGATAAAACTTTTGTTATACTATCTTTTATTTATAATTTCCTTATGTGTACTTGTAGTGAATACACATAATCGATAAATTTTATTTACAAAATGATCTTTGTAAGGGACTTCATCTCAATCTCCTTTAATTGAGACATATTTTGATAATATACACCTCCTTCTTTTACACAGTGTATAATAAACCCCTTTGACTTTTAATTTCATTCAAAGGGAATATTTTATCTATGAAGCATTTTACTAAACTAAAAAAAGAATTTTTTTTAATGTTTTCGGTGAAAATGACTCCTCCACCACCGTAATTGTAATTTGGATTCCTATATAAACCTAGATGTTTTTAAAAGGATAACAAATCCCGTATTCCCTTTTGGGGTGTTTTCTTATTGAAAATTGTTTTTGAAATGGATTGATTATTTCAATATATTGAATTCATTTCTTGTGATTGAAAATGAAATGTTATTAGTGAAATATTGATATTTTTAATATTATATGTTTTATGGTTATATAATGGTACTTGGACATTTGACGGGTGGTAACGTGATAAACCAAATGACGGGTGGTTCTGTGATAAATCAAGGACGGGTGGTTACGTTATAACCTCCAATGCATTAGGTATGGAAGTCGGTTGTATGGTTATTTCATTTAGTGATATGTGTGGAAGTCGACCATATGGTTATTCTATTTAAGTATGTTTATGTCCCAAGTTACCTTTATATGCTATATGTTGCTTTCTATGGGTTTTATAGTAATATTTTGGTTACAAAAAGGGTAATCAATGAGCTTATATTCATTGAAGTTTTTTTTATACTTCTTTAAGGTGAAAATTATTACTTTATGAAAAAATATTAAGGTTTTATATGTTGTTTTGAAAACTAAAATTTTTCCTTCTTTATGTATCCCTTAATGAGCTTTTTTATGTTCATCTCAAGTTTTTGAATTTTTTTCACAGGACTTCAATTGGAATAGGGTCAAATATGGGATTAAGGAAAATTCATGCTATTTAAAACATGAAACTTAACATGTTTAATTTTTTATAGTTTTTTATGAAGAAAAATGGATATTGATTAGAAGTTTCTACTTGTAACATTCAAGTTGTCATGTATATGTTATGACCCAATTCTCTAAAGCTCTAAACCTGAAAAGAACATCAATGTGAATTATTAAATTAATTCCAGATTATGTAGTGTTTAAGGTTGGGGCCATACAGATATTGTATAGAAACACATCCACCATTTTAAAAACATTTTTTAAACATGTTACTCCCTTTACCTCTTTATGTTAACCCCTTGGTAATTTAGTTTTAACATTAACCATGGTAACATAATTTTACTATTTTTACTATTCATTGTGATAAAAAATTAAGTTGAAATTATTATATAATATTAATTACTCTAATTATAAATATGTAATAAACTTTATCAAATTAACTTCATATAATATTCAAAATTTAATTTGATGTTAAACCTGCAAAACATGTTGAAAAACAATTTTTCAAAAAATGCATTTGTCAAGAAATAGATGATTTTATATTAACTCTATAACCAAAAATAATCATTATATGAATTTCATTTCATACAAATAGATGTATTATATATTAATTTAAATTAAATATTTCATTACTAGGGGTCATTTTAGTTAATTAAAATGGATAGACTTTATGCATTTAAAAATGGTTTGTAGAAAACTGTGTTTTTAAGCATAAAAATATACTTATAAAAAAATCATGAAAAATGATGATTAAAATGAAATTAATTAGATTATTATAAATAAAAATTTTCTTAATTAAGTTTAATATCAAATAAAAAATTAATGTAACTTTTAAATTGCTTTATTTAATGAAAAGAAATGTCGGTATTTGAAAAATCGGTATTTTTTACTATTCAATTCATAAAGTATTTAATATTATTCATACCCACTAATTTAATGGGTAGGTTATAATGGTAATATATTATGAAGGTCATTTAAGCTTGGTGTTTCATGTCATATATGTTATGGAACATTATATTCTTCTTTTAAAATTTCAAGGTGTTACATTATACTACTTAAATAAATTGAATCCTTGATATTTTAAGTTGTGATCAGTAACCAAGGGTTTTAATTCAAAATTTTATTTTTGGAAAACCTACAATGTAAATAGGATTAATAAAACTTCCTCTTAAAAATAAGGAAAAATAAATAAAAAGGTTTTTTAAAATAAATCAAAACTAGCTTTCTACATTAGAAAAACATTGGCGGGAAGTGAAAACATTGATTTAAAAATAAGATCCATTTATGAGATAATGTTATACCCTTTTTTAAGATAGAAGAGACCATACATTTATTAAAAATTAATAACATTAATATTTAAATATCCTTTTATTAAATTTGAGGGATCCATTTACTATCTAGATTAAGAATATAAGAAAATATACTTAGTTAGAAAGTATAATTTCATCCTTTAATCATTTTTCACCATAATCTCATCTATTTCACATAATGATGAGTATTCAAGATGAATTGTCTTATACCTGAAGCACTAAAATTAACTTCTAATGTATTAAATGATTCTAAAAAATGATATCAAGATATTTCTCTTGTATTTAATCATTAATCAAAACCCAAAATGCTTAGCATAAGGTAAGATAATTACCAAAATGAATACATCTTTATATTAATCTCCAAATCCAAAGTTCAACTTATATAATTCCATAAATAAATAACCCTACAACCCAAATAACCTCAAAATTAAAGGATTTAATTTTGTTCTTCCCAAATAATCTTTCATGTTAAATCAAATGCTAGACTTAAGGGTTACATATACCTAAACATAATGAAACATTTCCCAAAATATCATTAATCACCTCAAAATCATCCAAAAAAAGATTCAATACTATAATATGTTTCCCAAAATAAAATTAAACTTTATCTATCACATTAATTAATTAAAAATAATGTCATACTAACTGGTACATCATGTAGGACTATGGTATTTGTTACACTCTTATCACCCTTTTGTTGTGGGTTTAATCCCTATGGACTTACCATATATAATGAGTTGTCACCCAGAATGCAGTTTTCCCTTAAAACTATATTAATATAATTCATTTAACATTTAAAAAATATTATTAACATCCTCAAAATAACATTATTCTTAAAATAAATTTTTAACCACTAATTCTTATATTCACCTTATTTATTTACAAAAAAAATAATCTTAATTGACTATAATTACATAAACATTAAACATGTATCAAATAATATATTTTCCTCAATAATGTGTTTTCCATAAAATATTAACTTACCATTGAATAAAATTTCTAGTTCATTAGCGTAATTCAACATATTATTTCAAATCATTAAAGAAGACTATTGAAGAACAATTCTTGGAAGTTTTATGTTTCCTATAACCAAAATATCATTGATAAAAATAAAAAAACAACATGATTCTTGATTTTCAACACCTAAACACTTCAATCATTCCAATTAAGTGGTTTTCATAACATATTACCTTAGTAAGTAATCCTTGGATTAGGGAATTTACTTAGATAATGGCCAAGTTCCCCACATTTATGATATTGAACTGTTTATTTTTCCTTAGGATAAAATTTATTTCCCTACATATTATGAAATAAAATTTGTATTTTTATTCAATAATTGGATTGTTTTTTCCACATTTCCCATGCATCAAGCATCTTATAGTTCATTTAATTCATTTTCCATGGTTCCTCTTCCCATATTTTTTACATAGGAAATTGAATCTTATTTTCATTATTATCTTAACACTTGAACTTCCATGAGACTCCATCCTTCTCTTCTTTGATGTGTTATGAAATTAAAATATGTTCTAGTTGTTAATAATAATTCAAGATAGTTCATTTTAAATGATCACAATATTTATAACTTATATAACCATTAATTTAGTAATCTCATGAAGTAAATCATTAAATTTATTATCACATTGTTCATTGGATTTCTTTCTCATATTTCCCATTGTTAATTAAAAATAATAATAATAACAAGATGATAATTAATTAACATAAAAAATAGGAAAATTGTTAACTTAATAGGAATTAATTATTAATGATAAATATATATCCTGAATTATGAGTCTCTATGTTTCAATATAGGTTATCCATGGTAACATTTCCTGTTAGGTTTTATAACCTAACAATTATTCAAGTCCTCTATAATGGTTCATAAAGAGTTTCTGAATTTCTAAAATATATCCCCTGGGAGTGTCAAACCATATGTATAGCAAGGCCCATTATCATGATTCAGGTGATGATTGAGTCAATCCCAATGCACCCTTTTTAGATTTATTACCCCTAGGTACAACTATTCTATATCCACATCCACTTGGAGTATCCAAACAAGGATGTAAATTATTTGAAACCACAAGTTCTAATCTTCACCAAAATTCAAGAATATTTCCCTATAGTTAGTCTTATCCTTATACTTGTCTGTGGGGTTCTCACTAAAGTATTATAGTCCTAATCCACAAAAATAACTAGAATTTTCTATTATACTAACTATATCAACCCAATCCTTTTACACATATTATTTCAATATTTTTAACATAAATATCCAATGATTACAACCCTAAGATCATGATGTAGGTTTCAGGTTTAGTGGAAGCATGGGATGGGTCATTCCCAACTTTTCTTTTTTTCATGATCGATGACCAATTTTAGATTTGCACAATCATGAACACTATAATCAATGGAATTGAATCAAATAAAATAGATAAGGGATATAATTCTAGAACCAAGCGTAGGATCATCATATATTATTAATAATTTTTTAATCATTTAAATAATTAACTTGTGTTAATTCTTTCTTCATTGATGGATCTGAAAACAGATCTACATTTTACTATCATTGTGTTTTATGAATTGATAGTAGATTCCCTCTACCAGTATTTCCACACATGTTCCAAAAATCTCCAAACATCACTGTATGAATCTCCGGGTGCCAGTGCGGAAGATCCTAACACTTGTGTCATTTGTTTTTTATCACTATGAGAATCACTTACAATGAATTATTCTTAATCCTTCTAGACTCGAGAGTGAGAGTTTGAGGAATATCACTCTCTGTTCATGGGAGCATTATTGTAGAAGGATATTTCTAGGGCTTGAGAGGATTCTCTCTGGCTATCATTGTGCACAACACAAAATGAATTGGCTCTCCTTGAAAATAATTTAATTGGGTTTATATATCACTATGGTTAGAAATAAATAATTTCACAAGTACCCTTAATTTTTTATTTAATATCCTATAGAACCCCATGTCTGTAATAATATTATTATTATTATTTCTCGACATACACTTAACTTGCGAATTAAAATTAAATAATATTTATTCATATAATATTCAATATATATTATTTCTCCCTAGACCATTAAACTCAATTCGTCATTCCTCCACAATATTTATCAGGCCATGAATAATGAATATTTATTAAATAAATAAATATCACAACATTATTCACCAATAAATAAGTAAATATTATATTCATTAAATAGAAAATAAATATTTATTAAATATTCCATTCATATAATATTATCTTGAATAACTGGAGATGAAATATATGTGATCGAGAGAACATGAATGATTATTAAACCAACTGTGGGTATAATACTTATTCACATTTTTGAATAATAAATAATAATATATTATTTAATTGAAATTCTGGATACACTTAGTGTGTGACCCTCTAGGCCTCTTTATTAGTGGCATTAGGAAAAGTAGCCTAAAGTCCAATGTTAACGTCTATCCACACACCAAGGAACCCATTGAGAAAGAAGTTAATTATTCCATGACATAATACCCCATACGGAAACTAACTATGTAATATTATCCTTTTATCATGACATCTCTAATAAAGCAGGTTTCATGTTGGTTCCATCAATCTATGTTCTCAATGTCTCTTTTTTTAAATTTCCAAAAAATCAAACTTTCCTATAGAACACCATGGTCATTGATTTATTTAGGCTGTATCATTTCTATAAAAGGGGATGAAATATAAACTTATATTAGAGATCAAAAGGGAAAAAATAATTTCTCACATTATTCATTAATGTAATATTACACATGATGCACCCAACATATCCTACCTCACCATGGTTTTCGTCAATACATAAAACTACACAAATTATAATATTCATTAATAAAAATATTAAATTCTAAGGATCAATACACACGTCCGTAGATAGGCGCATCCAATGACGCATATGAATATGTATTTCCTTGTGAAAGGTATCATTCTTATAATATCATACACCGGATATTATCAATGGTGTAAACACCATGAGAAGTTTCCTCAAAGTCCTATAAGTCTCCACCCATGATAGTATGTATCATTTTTGTCCCAAAAATGAAATCTTCAGGCTGGAGAACATATATTCAGGAATATTGTCATGGAAATTTTGGGTTTTCATCATAGTGGGGAACTGGTATAACATTTTAGTGCGAAAGATACTCTTAAGAAATTATCACAAACGATGTTAGGCAGAAGAATAATCATGATGTGATGAGGATTTTATTAATATGAAATACTATGAATACAGATTATTATAAATTACATTGATTTTTTTTCTAGGGAACCAACTCCAACATAATCCCACTTGCACTAGAGCTAACTGCTAAAAACCTTCAGTCTGATAGCTCTCAAATGATACTCATGCTTCTTCTGAGATGGACCTTTAGTCAAGGGGTCCACCACATTCTTTTCTGTGGGTACTCTACTTATTTCAACTTCACCCCTTTGATAAAAATCCCTCAAGAGGTGATACTTCAAGAGTATATTCCTTGACTGTTGGTGTGACCTAAGCTCTTTTAAAAGATCCATTACTACAGTATTATCACAATACAATGTGATTGGGTCTTTAATTCTAGGTACCAAATCAAGATCCTGGATAAATTTTCATATCCAAATGGATTAATTGGCAACATCAGAGGCCGTTGTATACTCAGAATCCACTGTAGAATCATCAATAACTTGCTTCTTTGAACTCTTCCATTACACGGCTCCTCTATTGAGGTAGAAAACATATCCTGACTATGACTTTGGATCATTATGATCTATTTGAAAACTATCATCAATATAACCCATGATTAATAACTTCTTGTCACCTCCATACACTAAGAACATATCCTTAGTTCTTCTCAAATACTTGAGGATAGCCTTAACAGTAGACCAATGTTGTTCTCCTAGATCTTCATGATTTCTTCTCACTATGATCAATGTATAAGAAACATCAAGTCTATTACACAAAATGGAATACATTATTGATCCTATCAATGAAGCGTATGGGATCTTACTCATTCTCTCTTTCTTCTATTGTGTCTGAGGACACATTTTCTTAGAAAGATTTAAACCATTTGACACTAGAATCAATCCCCTCTTTTATTATTCCATACTAAATCTATTTAGTATCTGGTCAATGTATGTACTTTTACATAGTCCAAGAAGCCTCTTGGATAAATCACAAAGGATCTTGATCCCTAGAATATAGGATGCTTCTCTTAATTACATCATAGAGAAACACTTGTTCAAATGGTCCTTAATAGACTGTAAGACTAGTATGTCTTTTCTAATAAGTATTATTTCACCAACATATACTACTAGTATAACAACCTCATTCCCACTAAAACTATTTTAAAAACATGGATCACATTTTTTATTAATGAAAAAAATTCTTTTATAACTTCATCTAATTGAATGTTCCATGAGTTATATTCTTTCTTCAATACATAAGTGGATCTATGCAACTTACAACTCTTTTTGGAATAACCTATTATTGCAAACCCTTCTTTTTGTGTTATGTAGGCATCTTCTTAAAGGTTCCCATTAAGGAAATTAGTTTTGACATCCATCTTCCAAATATCATAGTCATGGTAACCTATTATAGCAAGTATAATTTTGATTTATTAAAACATGGAAACCAGTGAAAAGGTTTCATCTTAGTCAATTCCTTGACGTTGTTTAAACCCTTTACCCACTAGACTTACTTTATTATTATTTTCATTACCTTTTATGTCCAGATTTCTCTTGAATACCCATTTTCACCCAATGGACTTTAAATCAACATGTTCACTGACTATAACCCAAACTTGGTTCTGATACATGGAATCCATTTCAGAATTCATGTATTTTTTCCATCTTAGAGCTTCTGAGCTCTCTATTTCCTCTTTATAGGAGAGAGGTTCATCACTATCAACCAATAATGAGTCACCATATTTTGTGACTAAAGACCCATATCTCTCTAGTTTTATTACCTAACTTGTGCTCTGATAGAGTACTTGTGATTTAGGCACAAATTATTCAATGGAGACCTATGGAATCTATTATTATACCAACTATTGTGTATATTGAGCATCAACTTCATCGACGTCAATATTTATCCCACTATCCTTTCTGAGGACGTGATCCATCTCAAGAAAAATATTTTTTTTCGGTGACAGTAACCTTTTTTTCTAAGGGGTTATATAGGTAGTATCTCTTTGTTTCCCTAGGATTCCCTATAAAGATACACTTTTTTTATAGGGTGTTAGTTTGTTTCCTGAGAAGGCCTTAAAAAATTCCTTTCAACCTCATACATTTGTATGGAACAAAATGGGGTTTCTTTCACTCCATAACTTAAAGGGAATTCCATTTTTCACTTTATTTGGTACTCTGTTTAATATATATACTGAAGTTTTCAATGAATATCCCCAAAATGATAATGGAATATCTAAAAGACTCATCATTGACCTTACCATGTCTAACAAGGTATATTTCCTTCTTTCACTAACACCATTCCACTATGGTGTATAAGGTGGAGTGAGTTGAGATAGAATCCAAAACTTTTGTAAAAATTCAATAAACTTTTTGTAAAGATAGTCACCACCTCAATCTAATTGAATATTCTTTATCTTATTTCTAAGTTGATTCACTACTTCATTCTTTAATTCCTTTAATTTATCAAAGGACATGGGATTATACCAAATAAAGTAGATATAACTCTATCTACTCAAGTAATCAGTAAAAGTTATGAAGTAAGATTAACCAACTATATCTTCTACTATAAATGGTCCACACACATCTATGTGTACCAATCCTAGAATATCTCTATCCCCTTTACCCTATCCACCGAATAAAGGTTTGGTCTTTTTTTCTTGTAAACAATCATGACAACTTTCAAGTGGTTTTAGCTCAGAAGAGTTTAAATAACCATCTTAATAGAGTTATTTCAAATGTTTCTTGTTTACAAGACCAATAGGTTGATTCCATAGTTTGGTGTTATATGAGACATGGGAACATGATTCATTATCAATTTACAATACTTTTTTCGTAATTTAATACATAAATACCTCTATTTAAATGTTCTATACCATAACATATGTTTTCTTTATAAAAGAAAAAACTTTTATTTCCAAACATGAAAATAAACCCATCTTCATCTAATCATGATATAGACATTTTTTTCTTAGTAATAGTTAGTACATGATAAAAATATTTTAAAACCAAAATAATTCTCTTTGGAAATGAAAGGTGGTGGTTGCCAATGTCTAGAACAGTCGTCCTTATACCATTAGCAGCTCGCAGATCCACCTCTCCCCTAAAAATAGTTTAAAATCTACTTGGTTCCTAAATTTTGATACATATGTGAGAACCAAAATACATATGTAATACCTGACTTATAGATAATTAAATATTACAATCGATAGAAAAAATGCACCTTTAGCTTCCCCTTGATTCTGGGTGTGGTTCTTCTTCCAGTGGCCTTGCTTTCCACATGCAAAACATACTACTTCCTTTTCCTTACACAACCTTTAAATATTCTTCTTCTTAGAAGGATAGTGCTTAAGAGATTTAGATTTTTTCTGAGTCTTGGGACCCTTCACCTTATTACTCATTTTCTTATTAACCATAAGGACCATGATTTTATCATGCCTCATGTCCTTATCCACTTGGAGAATCAAAGTAAGAAGTTCTGAAATACTCTTCTCATTATTTATCATATTTTAATTAACAATAATATTAGATAAATTCTTGGGAAGTGATGAAAGTATGATATCTATGTCCAAATAATCTAGAAATTTAATCCCTAATATGTCTAAGAATTTAATGTAGCCAATATTCTTGACTACATGAGTCCTAGTCAGTGTAGGTTCTCCAAGTTTAGTTGTAAACAAAGAATTAAATATCTCATATATCTCTTGTATCTCCTTCTTCTAATAGATATCCCAAAGGTGATACATCATGCTATATGCATTTATGCCCTAATTTTTCTTCAAAATCTCCTTGGTCTTGGGTGTTAACATGAAAAACTGAACATATATAGCATCATTCAAATTTTTATCATAGAGAGACAACTCTTTATCACTAGCCTCATTTCTAGGTGCTTTAGGAATTGGTTCTTCTAGTACATACGGTTTCCTTTCATAGAAATAAATAACGCATAATCTCCTTTTCCACTCTTGTAAATTTTTTTGAAGCCACTGTTGGATCATAGTAATATGTTTGAAGTCATTTTTATTTATTTTTCTACAAATAAGATAAAAAATAAATTTTTTACTTTATCTGATAAAATTTAGACTAATAAATAAATATTATATTTATTAATCTCCCACTATTTTATCAAAACACAATATCCATCACTGTTGGATTCATAATATATTTTTTATTGTAAATTCTAGTGGAAAGGATCCATATTCCCCTTCTCATTACCCCAATTTTTTTAGTCAAGAAACTTGAATGGTTTTAGGTAGGAATTCTAAAACCCAACTACATTAACTCATAGTTCCTTAATCTTTTGAGTGAACTCCCTAATCCTAAAATCCTTAAATTGGATTTCCTCAACCCTTGCCTCTTAGTTTCACCATGTCTTTCTTTGGTAGTCAACCCTTTATGTGAATTAAGTTATCTCAACCCAAAACTTTATTTTATAATTCTCCGATAATTGAAAGCACCCCAAGTTTGGCTAGTTATGCACTTTGAACTATGGTTTTATTTTAATCAAATTAGTGGAAGGCTATATCGACTATATATATATATATATATAATTGAGGTATTTTATCCTTTTTATGCAAAACTTTCCAATTATTATCTTTATTACATTCTTTTTAATATTAATTGGATTTACTTTGGTGATTAACCATGTATTAGATAATATTTAGATATAATCCAATTTATTTTAGTTCTATCTTTCATGCTTGTTAACTCATTAATTCATGTGATGGTGAAAAAACATCCATAATGAAATAACCATAAAAATTGATAGAAATGAAATAATAAAGTTCCATGATCATGAGATTTTATAATGGTTAGTTTACCTATTTGATGATAAACTAACCATAGAACTAGGGGAAAACACATTTAACCAATTAAGGTTCGTGTTTTAGCTTTCTACCTGTCTGTTTATGTATCTATCTTAGATTGGTTTCATCTATAATCCAAACTTGAATTGCCTCCACTAGCTTGGTAGATTTATTTATTACATATTTTTTACTCACACAAAGGTGAGGGGAAAGCGGTATACATAAAATAAACCATGGGCACGTAGGCCCATACATAATGAGATGATAGATGACACATAGGCCCTCAATTTAATTTAATAATAAATTAAATGAAACCAATCACATACAAAGTTCTGGTCTATGCTCATGATCATCCACATGCATGCAACAAATTATGCATTTAATAAAACTATAATTCAATACTTAATTGTTCTTATTTAATATAAATTGAACTTGAATAAATTAATTATTTTATTTAATTAATTAATTATTCTATCTTCATTCTAATTTGAATTTATTTGAGATTCTCATCCATAATAATTTTAACAAAATTAAATAAATTTATTTAAAATTAACTATGTAAATAAATGTACCATTGAGGCAACATGATGAATATCTTTCCAAATCTACCCAGCATGTATTATACTTGTATATTGTTTACTCTTATGACATATGGAATACACGACTTATCACGTACTTTCATGACATGTACAATAAACTTAATGATTACATGAATTACATGATTTTTCTATCACATGTTATGCTTCAAAGCACATAGAGTAATCACTGTAATATGAAACTTACATGATATACAGATATAAATATTACAGAGAAATTAATTAAAAATTTATAAATATATATATATATATATATTAAAATCCATCACATGGTGTGTCCTATCAATTTAATTACCACATGAAAGAACATGTTTATAAGGTTTACACATTATAATAAATTAATATTAATTCTACATAATTTGGTATAAGTACACAACATTTAAAAATGAGCTAAATAGAGTGTACATTTCTCACTATCTATTCAAGGTACATACCTAGGGACTCGGCATGTAAACTATGCCTCAGAAAAAATGGAGTACATGGCATGTAGTCTACAAGTTATATGGTCGCCAATCAGGTAGGTTGTGTAAGAAAATACATGGAATTTTTATGACTACATTACAACATGCCATGTATATGGGCTACAAGGCGTGTACTCTGGATCACCATGCACCAAGATGTCCTAGTCTACACACATTGTCTAATTAAATTCACCATTTTTATTCAATAAACAGAGTTTGAATTAATTATTGCTTCATTAAACACTAGTACATGGTGTGTACCTTTGAGCACATAGCATGTACTCTTGTGTTATCCATCCATAATCCATAGCACATCCTGATGAAATATTTAATTTTATTTCATTTACAAAATTAATAGATTTAATTAGATCTCTGAGAAAAAAAAGAGGAAGAAGTAGATCTCTAAATTTGGTTTAAATAATGACTAAACCAGAATTGAAAAAAAAAATGATAAATGTGTAAATCAATCAATGGTATTAAAATAATTATAAATAACTATGTGACCGATCTAATACCACTTGCAGGTCCCGGGCGTAGTGGTAGTTTGCGATGGGTCATTCACAACATTTCTTTTTTTTTCATGATCAATGATCAATCCTATATTTACACAATAATTAATTTCACAATCAAATGAATTGAATAAAAAAAGATACAATGGATAGAATGTCAGAACTAAGCATAAGATCATTACATATTATTTATAATTAATTTAATAAATTAACCAATTACCTTTCAGGAATTATTTATTCATTAATGGATCTGAAATCATATCTACATTATACATTTGTTGTATTATTGAAATCAAGAGAAGATTCCCTCAAGCGGTGATCCATACATGGTCCAAAAATCTCTGAATGTCGTTGTAGGAATCTTTGGGTGATAGCGCAGTAGATCTTAACGCTTTCATTATTCACTTTTTATTTCCATGAGAATTTCTTGCAAAGCATTCTCCTTGATCACTCTAGACTCGATAGTGGGAGGTAGAGGAAGGTATCACTTCGTTCTTGGGAGCATTTTTGGAGAGGGATCTCTCTAGGTCTTGAGAGGATTCTCTCTGTATATCGTTGTGAACCACACAAAATGAATTGGCTCTCATTAAAAATAATATAATTATGTTTATATATCACTAGGGTTAGAAATAAATAATTTCATAATTTACCTTTAACATTTATTTAATCCCTTGCAGAACCCCATGTCTATATTATTGTTATTATTATTATTATTATTATTTCTCAATATGTTCTTAACATGTGACTTAAAATTAAATTGTATTTATTAAAATAATATTCAATATATATTATTTCTCACCGAACCATTAAACTTTGACCTTCATTCCTCCACAATATTTATCAGGCCTAGAATAATGAATATTTATTTAATAAATAAATATCACTTTATTATTCTCTAATAAAAAAATAAATATTATATTCACTAAATAGAAAATAAATATTTATTAAATATTCCACTCACATATTATTTTATCGAATAACTGGTGATGGAATATATGCGATCAATAAAAAATGAATAATTATTAAACCACATGAGGGTATAATATTTATTCAACATTTTAAATAATAAATAAAAATATATTATTTAACTGAGATTCTGGATACACTTAGTGTATAACCCTATAGGCCTCTTTATCAATGGAATTAGGTAAAGTTGCCTAAATTACAAGTTTATAATATAACAACATGCCAAGGCACCCATAGATAAAGTAGTTAACGTCGTAACAAAATAATATCTCACAAGGACGATCGCTGTGTAATAAAATATTTTTATCGTGCTATCTCTAATCAAGTAAGTTGCATGTTAGTTCCATTAAACCGTGTTCTTGAGGTATCTTTCTTTGAATTTTTTAAAATAAAACTTGTCTATAGAACACCATGGGAATGGATTTATTTAGGCTATATCATTTACATCAAAAGGCCTGAGATATAAACTTCCATTAAAGAATAGAAGGGCTAAATACTATAGTGACGCTACTTTTTATTACATTGATATTAAATGATTTTAAAGATAAACAATATAAAAGAATTACAAAACTAGGATCTAAAGTTTGTATCTTGGGAAAATTAGGACCATACATAAAATTTAAAAAATAGCACATAAACATTTATTTAATTCTTTCTTCTCTAGCTTATTAGTGTCCCTTGTGTTCTTCTTAGTACATGTAATCACCTTGGGATATAAATCAAAGAAAGGGGTGAGATAAAAGCCCAGTAAGAGGATATATAAGTAAATTAATCAATATAACATGGGTGAGAATAATCATAATCATCAAAAAATAAGTATAGGACCATAATCATAATCAATAAATGAAGAATTAAATAAAGGCATGGAATGTGGAAATGCATAAAAATGAAACATCATCTCTTAGTGGTCAACTACCACACATAGTTTTGAAAAATTATAGCATCATTTTCATGATTAATTAACTTTATCATGAGATAAATCACATTACCTAATGCATTGGAGTGCTATATAATTTTCGGTGCAACCATCACATCATAACATTTACATTGTCATGCATGCCACATAGAACGTATATCAATCTTGAACATAAAATCACCCATGGAAAGGAATGGGTTTAATTTAATAATGCATACATTAATGAATAAAATTTTTGAAATAAAAAGTTAATAATATTCATGTTATAGGAATCATCAATCTTTATTAAAGAAGAAACAATCTCAAGAGAAGTAAAAGGTGTGTTTTTTGAAATCAGTGTTCTTTTGGAAAACATTATGTTTGTTATAAACTCAAGTAAAAAACATGTGTATCAAAGAAAATATAAGATAATTATGAATAAATAATATTTATGGAACATTAAATTAATATCCATACTGAAAATGGGATGAAAGAGTGAAAACCCAAAGAAAGGGAGTTGGGTTCGAGAATTCCCCTTACCTTATATCCAAATGACTTATTCACTTTAATATTCTATATAATCACATTAGATTCATTAATTAACAAATAAAGAACCTTTTATAAATTAATTTGATTCAATATGTTTTTATTAAGTTCATTTATGGTGTTTTCATTGAGTTATAGATTTTAATTTCATCATTCATGAGTGTTCGTTTTCTTATTTTTCATGATCAGTTCACTTGTATATGAGTATGAAAGTTAACATAAAATGGGGATAATTTTCGAGAACTGAGATCATTTTTTAATGAAATTACATAATATTAAATGATATTATGAATAACATTTTTATATTATTTTATGATGAATCATTTGATAAAATTTAATGATGATCGTTTTAGGTTAATTTTGGTGGTTTTTCGATCACAATGAACACATTTTGTTTTATCATTTATTATTATGTATATATGTTAGTTACAGAACATAAATAGGGTTTTAAAATACATTTTAAATTTTTTTCAAACATTATAATGGTTTTATTAACATACTTGAAGGAGTTAAAGGAAAATACAAGTGCATCGCCCACGATATTGGTAAATTGACACATCACGGGTGATGATTTCATTTTTAGAATAAAAGAGGAAGGGAGGGAGGGGTTTAATGATGTATCTTACATTAACCTGATGTAATTTCAGTATATTTAAGGTACTAGAGATATAATTCCATTTTTATGGGGGAATTGAGGAGATAATAACAAAAGAAAAGAACTTGAGAAGAAATTAAAATAAAAGAAAGAGGATTTTACCTCTTGAATTTATCCCTCTTGAGAACCTCCTTAGGGAAAAGGTTTTAGTATTTTTATGAGATTAATGGATCTCGGACATGGGGTAGGGTCCTGGGAAATATTATTTGGTATAATTTGTATAGGTATCAAATCTTGGAAGGTGTGAGGAGAATAGGTGTTGAGGGATGGTATTTATAATGGATGAGAGGGGAGTTTTCTAATTATTGTAATAATTAGTTTATTATTTTGGATAAAGAATATGAATAGTTTTATAATTTTCACTAAATATATTAAAATAATGAAGGGTAGTTCTATATTTTGTGATTATATTAGCCATACATCATCTATGACTCCATAATTCATGTATTTAGCTTTTATAAAAAATTGTCGTATTTTATTGTTCATAAAAAATTCAAGTATTTTAGAAAAATACCTAACCATTTTTCGAAGTGTATAAATAAAAAAATGAACTCCATTTTATGAAAATAATTTTCTAAATTTGATAAATTTAATTTTTAATTAAAATCACCATTTACTCGAAAAAATGCAGATTTTAAAATTATAACTGATTTTATAATACTTTGAAAAATTACTTTAAGGTATCATAAAATTATCTTATAATCATAATCCAAAAAATATTAATTTATGAATACATTTTATGAAAATACATTTTCTTTTAAATTATTAATCATAAAATTGTAATTAAATATTTATGACTTATAAAAATACCAACACTTAATTAATAATTTTTAAAACATTTATTTACTTATATTATGTTATAATTATATCATAATTTCATTTATAATATGCATAAATTTTATATATAATTTAATGGGTGAGGTTACTTTTCATTTTTATAGTTTACTATTGATAAGGATTATATTACTATTCCTAATTTCAATTTAATATTTCATCAGTATAGATTTCTTAGCTTCTAGAAATACTTTTTATTTAATTGATTATTTATTTATAAAGCATTTATTATGGTATATATGTAATTTATACTATATGAAATTAATATAATAATGTAGAAATTCCATTGATATAAGTTTGGGTCATTACATTCTTCCCCCCTTTTGAAATTTCACCCTCCAAATTTTGTTTTACCTAAACAGATGAGGGTTCTTCTACTTAATCGCCACCTCGGGTTCCTAAGTCACTTCTTCATACTTATGGTTCCTCCACAACACTTTGATAAGGTGGGTAGTCTTCTTGCAAAGAACTTTATCTCTCTGATCCAGAATCTTTACCGGTTTCTCCTGATAAGAGAAATAATCTTCCAGTTGTACCACCTCTAGGTTTATTACATGTGAGGGATCTGGTATGTACTTCCTCAGGAGTGATGCATGGAACACATCATGAACTTGATCCATATTCAGTGGAAGTGAAAGCCAGTAGGTTATGTATCCTATGTGATCAAGGATCTAAAAGGGTTAATGTACCTTGGGTTAAGCTTCCCTTTCTTTCCAAATCACATGACTCCCTTCTATGGTGATATTTGAAGGAAGACTTTATCTCCAACCTCGAACTCCAAGTCCCTTTTAATGTTGTTAGCAAAGATATTTTTTCGAATCTGAGTATCTTTGAAATGTAGTTGGATGGATTTAACCATCTCTTTCATCTCTTGCACAAGATCAGGTCCAAGTAGATTTATTTCACAAACTTCATTCCAACAGGTTGGATTTCTATATTGCTTTCCATATAGAGCTTCATATGGAGCCATCTGAATACTCGAGTAGAATCTATTATTGAATGACAACTCAACCAATGGGATATTCTAATCCCATCCACCATTTAATTCTATTGAGCGGGCCCTAAGAATATCTTAAAGTGTATAAATAGTCCTTTCATATTAGACCTCTGTTTGGGGGTGATAGGCCATGCTGAAATTCAATTCACTACTCAGAGCATGTTGAAGACACCTCCATAATTTAGATGTAAACCTAGTATCACGATCATAGATAATCGAGAGTGGTACCCAATGAAGTCTCACCACTTCCTTTACATATATTTTAGAAAGTTGTTCAAGAGATATATCTTCCCTAATAGTGATAAAGTGAACAGTCTTGATGATTCAGTCCACAACAACCCATATCATATTATTTCCTTTGGATGTCTTTGGGAGACCAGTGATGTAGTACACGGTGAAATTATCCCATTTTGACATGAGTATAGAAAAGGGTTGTATCATCCCTTTTTAATTTTGTCACTCATCTTTAACTTGCTGATATATCAAGCATTGTGAGATAAACTTCACAATCTCCTTCTTCATGTTATCCCACAAAAATTGTTCCTAAAGATCGTGGTACATCTTGGTACTCCCTGGATGGATAGAGAAAATTGAGTTATGTGCATTATCTAATATATCTTATTTATCCTAGATGATTAAGGCACATAAAAAATTGTCCCAAACCAAATTACACCATCATCATCAATAAGGAAATCTTGCAGCTTCCCTTCCTTTACTGCATTCACCTTATTTTTTAACTCTAGTTCATCCCTTTGTTCCCCCTTAATCTTATATTAGATAGATAGTTGGGAAATAATTTGGGAATGGTAGGATTTATTCTATATTGTTATGATTCCCAAATCCGTCCATTCCATGACCAATAAGATATGGTATTCCTTAATCTGCAATATAGATATTGTAGCAGGTTCTTTTCTATAAAGAGCATCGACTAACTTATTCTCCTTACCTAGATGATAGTGAATATAGAAATCATAGTCTTTTAATAGTTTTAATCATATTCATTGACTCATGTTGAGATCCTTTTGTGTTAATATATACCTAAGGATCTTGTGATCATTATATATGTCACACTTCTCACCATGGAGGTAGTGCCACCAAATTTTCAAGGAAAAAATCACAACTGCTATCTCCAAATCATGTGTTGGTTAGTTATTTTAATGGATCTTTAACTATCGTGAGTCATAGGCTATCACTTTATCATTTTTCATGAGTATACAACCCAAGCCTTTCTTTTAAGCATCATTGTATATCATAAAACTTTACCCACTTTTCATTTATGTGAGTATAGATGCAGTTATCAGCTTTCTCTTTAGATCCTTAAAGCTTTCCTCACATTATTCCATCTAGAAATGCTTTACCCCTTACCTTGTTAACTTAGTTTTAAGGTTTGAAAATCATGAGAAATTTCTCACAAAATTTCAATAGTTCCCTGATAAGCCAAGAAAACTATGGATTTCCATGACAAAAGAGGGTATGGGCCATTCATTAATTTCCTTTGTTTTTTAAGGTTCTACTGAAATTCCATCACCTATGATCACATTCCCTAAGAATGCTACTTGATGCATCAAATATTCACACTTTATGAACTTTTCATATAACTTCTCCTTCTTTAATGTCACCAAATCAAGCCTTATATGTTCCTCATGTTCCTACTTTCTCTTGGAGTAAATGATAATATCATCGATAAACACTACCAAAAATTTGTAAAGGTAATTTATAAATACTCTATTCATCAAATCCATGAAGATTTTAGGGGTATTAGTAAGTCCTAAGGGAATCACTAGATACTCATAGTGCCCATACCTTGTACGGAAGGCAGTTTTCTGAATATATTCCTTCTTCACCTTTAGCTGATGATATCTAAAATGAAGATATACATTTTAGAAGTAATGAACTAATTATAACTGATCGAACAATTCATCAATCCTTATAATTGGATACTTGTTCTTTATGGTGATCTTGTTTAGTTATCGATAATTAATGCATAGTCACATTGATCCATCATTATTTTTTGAAAGAAAGCACTGGCGTACCCCAAGGTGATAAACTAGGGAATATGAACCCTTTTTCCAAATTCTCTTTCAACTACTTATTTAACTCCTCCAGTTCGATAGGATCCATCCTATAAGGACACTTTGATATAGGAGTAGCTATGGGTATGAGTTATATTGAGAAATCTACCTCACGATCTGGGAGAAGTCTAGGTAACTCTTCAAGAAATACATCACTATATTCCCTCGTGATGTAAATTTCCCCTAGGTTGATACATTACTTTAAATAAACAATTTGAGAGAGGTATGATTCTTCATAGGGAATCAATACCCATACCGTTGAAGTATTTTCCAGAGGAGATTCATGATATTACTTGAATTTGTAGAGGATAATGGGATGGTTAGGAATATAAAAATATATTTCCTTTTCATGATAGTTGATGTGTTCTCTATATAACGAGAGTCATTCCATCCCCAGTATAGCATCGAATTCCACCAAGGGATGTATCATGATATTTTCTAGGAGAATATTTCCATATACGCCCAAAGGAGAAGATTCCAAAACTTGGGTTGCAATGATTGCACCACTAGGTGATTTATGAATATATATACTTTAAGGTTTCTGAGATACGATTCAACAGTTCTAGAAGACTTTAAAGGTATAAAGGAATTCATAAAACCAAAATAAAATAATACTTTTTCATTATTAAGTGAATAGGAAGTGTACCATGTATAACTTTATTTTCTTTCTCCACTTCAACAATAGTGATGGCATAAGCCTTCCCTTGTTTCTTTCATTTTTGTGGATGATGACATTGATTACCCTCAAGGACTCAAGGTTTATTGCATCGGATTGCATAGTTCATTTTCTCCCTACAGTTGTAGCATTAGACCATGGGTGGTGCTCTCCTTTACTCCATTGTATCAGACAGTTCTCTTATGTCTCTTCGATATTCATGAGCTTGGTGGAATTATCTCTTGAACTTATATCATTTCCCCAACCCTTTTAGGTATTTCCCATTATACTTCTTCCCAAATTATTTACATATGGGTGGTTGAGTTTTCTTTCCACAATTCTCATTATATCCTCCATCTTGAAACTCCATTTTCATTTCTTATCGCCATATCCATGGGACCATTATCCAAACTTCATCTCCAATTAGAGATAACATCAAACAACTAATCCATAACTCCCAAAATCTTTAATTTCTAGATCATTTTGGATTTGTGGTTTTTAACCACTAATGAATCTATCAATTTTTCTGTCATTATTGATAACAAAACCTAAAGTGTACCTTGAAATCCTTGTGAAATTTTCTTCATATTCCACGACAGATTCACCTTCCTTCTTCTTCAGATCTATAAATTATCTCTCCATATTTGTATAAATATTTTGAGTTAAATACTTTTTAAGAAACATTATGTTAATGTCTTCCAACTCCATCACTTCAATTTCATCCTTCAACTTTGTGTTCTTAATCAAATCCCACAATTTATCGGCCTCTCCATCTAAACGGTAAATGGATAGAGTCACATTCTTTATCTCAGAATAGTGAAGCACAAAAAAGATCATCTACATTGATTTGACACACTATTTTGTGACAAGAGGATTGGAAGATCCACTAAACGTCGGTGGTTGTTTCCGCATAAAATATTTGATATCTAGTAGCTCCCTTTTAGGTGAAGATGGATGTTCCAAATTATTTAGGTTATTGTTTATAACCTGAGACAGCTGGGTAAGAATCACTATGAAATTTTGAACTCCACCTCCCAAGGTATTGGGGATGTCATTCGAAAAATCATTGTATTGTCCCATGCATGGTATGTTGGTCTGGTTTCTCCTAGTTCCCACCATTTTCTAAAATAGAAAAGGTTAGAACAAAACATAAGTCAAAAAGTCATGAATAAATAATTTTTTCCTTTGTGAAATTAAGTATAAAGGAATATCTTGTGGGATCCCTATGTTTAGAATTTTATAAAACAACCCTTCTTGGGTGATTACATATACTTAGTCTCATACTAAGGTTTTTCACTAATATTCTCTAATCCTAATTCCCAAATTAACTAAACTGTGCTCTGATACCAACTATAGTGACCTGACTTTTTCTTAAATATATATTACATCATTTTGAGATAAACAACATAAAATAATTACAAAACTAGGATCCAGATGTTTAGTGTCTTGGTAAAATTAGGACCATACATAACATTTATAAAATAACACATAAACATTTATTTAATTCCATCTTCTCTAGATTCTTGGTAACCCTTGTGTTCTTCTTAGTACATGTAATCACCAGAAGATATATATTAAAGAAAGGGGTGAGCTAAAATCCCAGTAAGAGGATAGATAAGAACATGAATCAATATAACATGGTTGAGTATAATCATCATCATAACAACATAATCAAAGGATTATCATCATAATCAAGAGAAGAAGCATTAGATAAAGTCATGGAATTTGGTAATGCATAAAAATGAAACATCATGTCTTAGTGGTCAAATACCACACATAATTGTGAACCAAGATAGAATCATTTTCATGAATAATTCACTTTATCATGAGATAAATCACATTACCCAATGAATCGGAGTGCTATATAATTTTGGTCACACCCATCACATCATAACATTTACATTGTGGTATATAATTTCCAGCGCACCTGACACATCATAACATTTACATTATCATACATGCCACATAGAACATATATCAATATTGAACATAAAATAACCCATGGAAAGGAATTTGTTTCATTTAATAAAGAATACATTCATGAATAAACTCTGGGAAATAAAAATTGAATAATATTATTGGCATAGGAATTATCAATCATGAGTGAATAAGAAACAATCTCAAGAGAAGTAAAAGGTGTATTTTTTGAAAGAAGAGTTATTTTGGAAAACATTAAATTTGTTAGAAAATCAAGTTTAAAACATGTGTATCCCATAAGAGATAATATAATGATGATGAAATGATATTTAAGTAATATACATACTAAAAATTGGGTGAAAGAGGGAAAATCCAAAGAAAGAGAGTTGGGTTTGAGAATTCCCCTTAACTTATGTCTGAATGATTTCTTCAATTTAATATCCTATATAATCCCATTAGATTAATTAATTAACAAATAAAAAACCTTTTATACATTAATTTTAATCATTATGTTTTTATTAAGTTCATTTATATGTTTTTTGATGAGTTATAGAATTTAATTTCATCATTCGGAAGTGTTTATTTTCTTAGTTTTCATGATCGGTTCATGTGTATATGAATATGGAAGTTCATATAAAGTGGGGATAATTTTACATAATTGAGGTCATATGTTTTTAATGAAATTATAGAATATTAAATTATCTTATAAAAAAATTGGTTTTATGGTATGAGGATGAATCATTAGAAAAAAGTTAATGATGATCGTTTTAGGTTAATTTTGGTGTCTTTTCCATCACATTGAACTCGTTTTATTTTGTTAATTATTATTATGAATATATGTTAGTTATATAACATAAAGAGGATTTTAACCTAAATTTGAAAATCTATTTCAACCATTATAATGGTTTTATTAACATCTTTGAAGGTGTTAAAGGAAAATGAAAGTGCATCACCCACGATGTCGGTAAATTGACACATCACGGGCAACGATTTCATTTTTGGAATAAAATAGAGGGCGGGAGGAGTTTAATGATGGATATTAAATTAAAATGATTTAATTAAATTATATTTAAGGTAATGTATCAATAAATCCATTTGGATGATGGGATGTGACAGAATAAAAAAAAAGAAAAGAACTTGAAAATAAATTAAAAGAAAATGAAGAGGAATTTAGCTCTTGAATTTTTCCTCCTTGGGAACCATCTTAGGGAAATGGTTTTGGTCATTTTATGAGACCAAGGTCTCTTGTATTTTGGGTAGGTTATTGGTAAGAGGATTGGGAATAATTTGGACAAGTCTCAAAGCCTATAATTTTGAGGATAACAGGTGGTATTTATAGTGGAGGAGGGGTGTTTTCTGATTATTTTAATCATTAGTTTGTTATTTTAGATCAATGGTATGAATATTTTGAGAATTATCACTGGATATATTAAAATAATTAATTATTTTTTGAGATTTTGGTCTTACATTAGTCATACATCATCTATGACTCCATAATTCATGTATTTAGCTTTTATCGTAAATTATCGTATTTTACTATTCATAAAAAATCAAGTATTTCAGAAAAATACCTAACCATTTTTCGATGTTTGGAATTAAAAAAATGAACTCCATTTTATAAAAATAATTTTCTAAATATGAGAAATTTTATTTTTAATTAAAATCGCCATTTACTCCAAAAAAATACAGATTTTAAGATTATAACTAATTTTATAACACTTTGAAAAATTAATTAAGGTCACATAAAATTATCTTATAATCATAAGAAAAAATATTAATTTATGAATAAATTTTATGAAAATAAATTTTTTTTAAAATTATTAAATTAATCATAAAATTATAATTAACTATTTATGACTTACAAAAATACCAACACTTAATTAATAATTTTTAAAACATTTATTTACTTATACTATGTAATAATTATATCATACTTTCATTTATAAAATTCCTAAATTTTATTTATAATTTAATGGGTGAGGTTATTATTCATTTAGTAATTTTACTATTCATATGGTTCGTATTACTATTCCTAAGGTGAAGTAACTATTCCATCAGTATTGGTTTCTTAGATTTTATAAATACTTCTTATTTCATTAATTCTTTATTTATAAAGTTTTTATTATAGTATCTATGTGATTTATACTATATGTAGTTACTATAAGAAGGGATAAATCTCATTGATAAAATATTGGGTCGTTACAAATCCTTTCTCTCATTATTCATCAATGCAATATTACTCGTGAGACACCCAACGTATCCTACATCACTACGAACATATGTCATCACAGTTTCCATCAATACATCTAATTATATGACTTATAATATTTATTAATAATAATATTAAAGTCTAAGGATCAATACACATTTACATGGATAGGAACATCCAATGAAACATATGAATAGGGATTTACTACTGTCAGGTCTTGATATCATGATATCATACACTGGATATTACTAAGGGTGTACATCATGAGAAGGTACCTCAATGTACTATGAGTCTCCACCCCTAATAGCCTATATCATTTTTCCCTCAAATGATATCGTCTAGCTACAGAACATATATTCAAGAATATTTTCATGGAACTTCTGGGTTCCCATCATTACGGGGAACTGTTATGACCTTTTAGTGTGATCATTACTCTTAAGACACTATCACATACCATGTCATGTAGAAGAACAATCAAGATGTGATAAAGAATTTATTAATATAAAAAACTATGAATACAGGTTACCATCAAGTACATAGAAGTTGCTTCTAGGGAACCTACTCTAACACATGAGGCCTAGTGACTTTGGATGACTACGTTCATAATACATCAAAGTGAGACTAAAATAAAAAATCTTTATTTTATTATCCATTACTATATCCTAAATTATTTAAAGATCCTAAAATATCATGGTATATCTTGGGGAATATATAGACAAAAATTTGTGATCTAAACTCAGTAAGGGAACAAACATGATAAGGAATCATAACATGTGAGTCAAAGGTATAACATGATATCATAAAAAAGAATTATCAAGAGTAATTACATGGGATATTAACATAAAAACAAGATATTATAAGATAATGGAATCGTAGGAAATGTGGAAAAAACATATAACTTGACATAAACATGATTCAAGGCTAACTGGCTAGATAATATCACATGGTGGACAAAGTCCCATAATGAATTAGGCTTACTCTCTTATCACATACATGAAGTCTCATGAGACTAAAGATTTACCCAATGAATTAGATCACTCTTTAGTTTCACCCATCATAACATATTCATGATTATGTGTTCTACAAATTTTAAAAAAATCATAATTCATAAACATAATAATTTCCTATGGAAATAAAATGGGTTTCATAGTCTTGTCTCATAACATAATCAAAGAAAATTTCAAAATGAAGGCATTTGATAGATGAATATAATTCATGTATTAACCCATAAAATTAATCGAGTATAATCTAGGTATATATGTGAGATACATATATAGATAATTTATAAAAAATCCATAACATAAAAGGTTTTCGTTTTTTATGAAAATGTCTCAAAAAATTACATGGAATATTTCTTAACAAATATGCATTTTTTCACTTTGAAATCACTTCTTCAAAATATAAAATTTTCCAAAATTTTATAGAATTTAGTTTCTTTAAAAATAACCATGGAAACCTATTATATAATATTCAAATAATTTAGTGGTCATGATAGTGGTAATATTCCATAAATATTGTATAAGTTAAAATAAAATATTCCTTTCATACTTTTGAAAAAAAAAGTAAAAAACTGCCTTGTTCAGAAAATAATAGAAATATTCATTTTAAATTATTTTGTAAAAAATAAAACATGGGTAAAATTTTCTTTAATAAATCATTTTATAATATTAAAAATATTCTTCAAAATATTTTAAGTAAAAAATACATGTGGAATAAAAATCATTTTCAACCGAAAAGAAAAATAAATATGGATTTTCATAAAAACATTTTCTCAATCATTTTAGGTACCAAAGAGAGTTAAATGGTACTATTAATTTAAAATTTCATTATTATCCATAGTAGAAGAAATTAAAAATGGTTTTATTAGTCAATGATCCAATAATATCCTTCAACGTAAATTCAAGCATACATCATCCCGATTAAAATGATATTGATGTATAAACCCTTATCGCTTTGGTAATTTTATAATCATAACCCCCATGAAAGAAAGAAATTCAATTGAAATAATAAATACAATGAATATAAATATATTCATGATATAACATATCAAATTTTTAGTAGATACACCTCATAGAAGTTAATAGGTTCATAATACCAAATATGTCTCAATAGAGTGTAAATTGAGAGAAAATCAATTACAAAGATCATACCATTGAACTAGGGATTAATCATTGAATTGATTGTGTGTATCAAATGTAAATCAACATAAAACAAGTATAAACAAAACATAAAATAATAAAAATAAATTACACATATAATCTTATAATATCAAAGATAATTATGAAGTAATATAACCCGTTGAAAATAAATTGAGTTATGATATTCCTTACCACTTGGTAACTTTCAAGTAAAATCCACTTAGATGAAATAATTCAAATTAAAACATAAAATACCCTGAATTATAAAGTATTCATGGTATTATATATAAAATTATCATTATATACACTATATAAAATAAATTAGGCGCATAAAATAACATGTGTCTCAAAGAAATAAGTTTTGAGATGAAAGCCCTTACCTCGAGTCCAGACTTGTCATTTGTGTCCTTTATCTACTACATGATAAAATTATATCAATTATTTTTTTTATTAATAAAATTTTCCATGTTTAATCATTTATACTTAAACCATTTACTTCATTTATTTTAATGACATATTTAATTCCTTTTTTATTTATATACACATAGGGTGTTTTGAGGATGCTCAGTTAATAATTTTAAAATGGCATCGGTGTATTGACCATGATCGAAGGGGTCATTGTTAAATCATACAAATAATAATAATATTTACATAATTATAATTTTTATGCATAAATTATATTTTTTAAACCAACCATGAAATAGAGTTTTGAAAAATGAACTATGTTACAATCATGGATACGACAGGCTATGTGTACGCATGAGTAACATTTCCATTTTTCAATGATCATGATGTAAAGAAGTTAAGTATTATTTTATCTAGAAATAATGATAATTATATAATAAATATTATATTAATTATTTAAATACACTTAAAAATACAATCCATGTGATGAGGTAATAAAAAATGAATCACATTGTTTCCCAACGTGGTAGTCCATCAGACACAAGAATGATGTTATCATTTTTCAAAGGATGGTAAGGTAAGATGGTATATGATATGTTAATTTTAAATAATTATTAATATTTCATAAAGATAATATATAAACATTAAATCCAACATCATGAACAGCTATGATATGTGATGATGGAAAACAAATTACATAGATCCACGAGGCGGTAGTCCGTCAAACACATGAACGATGTTTTTGTTTATCATTTGATAGAAGAGGAGATGAATAAATATTTTTTACATAAACATAATAACATATTAGTATATAGGATATAATGGTTTTATTATATTGTAATTTTTAATACATAATTAAATGGATAAAAATAAGAAGTAAAAAAGAAGAAGCTTGGTGAAGATGATTACCTTCACTTAGAAGAACCGCCTTTAGATTTCTAATTAGGGATCCTAATGTTAGTGTTTTTAGGAAGAATAGAATATATATAATGTGTATATGGATGTTGGGTAGAGATTTTTTCATTTATTTTATATCCAAATGTCTTTATATGTGTGAATAGGTGAGGGTAGGGGGTACCCTTTTATAATTGAGGTGGAGTGGCATTTTTTGTAAATACCCAAAAATATTCAATAATGGGAAGTCACTCTCATGCGAAATACCTCTAAATTTGATAAATAATGTATTTTATGGGTGGTATGGTAAATTAAAACCTAAAAAATTCAAAAAGATACATGTTTTAAACATGTTAATTCCTTTACCTCTTCAGTTTAACCCCCTAGTAAAGTGATTTTAATATTAACCATGGTAACAATTTTTTACTGTTTTTACTATTCATTATAATAAAAAATTAAGTTTAACAATTTATATAATTTTAATTTTGATGAATAAAAATATTTAAACCATTTTATCAAATTAAATTAAAATAAGTTTAAAAATATAATATGAAATTAAACCTATAAAACTTGTCGAAAAATAGTCTTTCAAGAAATGCATTTTTCTAGTAATAGATGATCTAATATTTACTCTATGAATAACAATAATAATTATATTAATTTAAATTTATATAAATATATGTATAATATATGAATTTAATTTAAATATTTCCTTACTAGGGGTTATTTTAAAAAATTAAAATTGTTAAACTATATGGATTTAAAAACAGTTTGCTGAAAACTGTGTTTTTAAGCATAATAATAAACTTATATAAAAATCATGAAAATTATTTATTCAAATGAAATTAATATAAATTTTCTAAATAAAATATATCATATGTCAATTTAAGATCAAATCAAGAATATAGTGTAACTTTTAAAATAATTTATTTAATGAAAAGAAATGTCAATATTTGAAAATTCGATAATTTTTATATTCACTAAAAAAATAAAACATTTTAGAAAAATACCAAAATTTCACCCTAAGTTAATTTTATTATTATGATTTGAAAAATTATTCTAATTTTATAATATAAATTTTTTAAAAGTTCCATAAATTAAATATAATATTTTCTTTCAAAAAAATAAAAAAAATTGAAGGAAACATATTTTTTGTAGAATAAAATATCTTTATTAAAAGTTGAGTGATTATTTACTGAGAATTTATCAATAAATTTATATTGATTATAAACTTTATATATTTAATAAAGTAGTTAATACTATTCATAGCTACCAATTTAATGGTTATGTTATAAAATTAATATATTCCTCGGGTTATTTGAGATTGGTGTAGCTTGTCGTATATAATATTAGTAAATATGTTATTATTTTAGAATCTCAGGGTGTTACATTATATCCCCCTTAAATAAACTATGTCCTTGAAATTTGAACTTGTGCTATGTAATAAAGGGTTTTTCATTCAAATATTCTTTTTTAGAAAAACCACATCGTAAAAAGGGTTAACAAAACTTTCTCTTAAAAGGAGGGAAAGGGAAATAAAAAGGTAATCTGAAATAACAAAAACTAGGTTTTCACATAAGGATAACATTATTGATAAGTGAAAACATGTATTTAAAAAGAATACCCATTTATTAGATATCATTATACCCTTTTTTTTAATAGAGAATAGATCATTGATTTACTAAAAATGAATAACATTATTATTTCAACATCCTTTTCCTAAAGTTAACGGGTTCTTTTCTCACCTAGATTAAGAAAATAAGGAAATATACTTAATTGAAAATTATAATTTCCACTCTTAACAATTTTTCACCACAATTTCATCTATTTATCCAAATTATGAGTATTCAAGATGAATTATTTTATTTCTGAACCACTATAATTAACTTTTAATTGATCACATGATTCCTCGAAATGATATCAATATATTATTCTTGACTTTAGGCATTAACTAAAACCATAAATGGTTATAAAAAGGTAAAACAATTACCAAAACGAATACACTTTCATATTATACTCCAAATCCAAAGTTGAACTTAAATTATTCCATAAATAAATAACCCTATATCCCAAATAACGATAACATTTCAAAAATAACATTTCATTTTAAAACACATGTTAAACTTAAGGGTTACATATACGTCAACCAAGTGAAAAAAAATCCCAAAATATCATTAATCACCTCAAAATCCTAAAAATTAAAAAAAAGATTTAATCCTATATTTTTTCCCAATATCAACTTAATATTTTTCCATAAAATCACTTCATTAAAAACAATTTCATACTAAACAGTACATCACATAGGCTAGTGGTAGGCATTTCACCCTTATTTCCCTTTAGTTGTGGGTTCAAGCCCCATGGCCTTACTGGATATAATGATTTGTATCCCAGCATGTGTTTTCCCTTAAAAATACATTAATATAATTACTATGACATTACCAAAAATATGATGAACATACTCAAAATAACACTAATAATCAAATTAGTTTTTAACCAATAAAGTCTTCTATACAGCTTATTTTTTCTAAAACATAAAATAATATTAAATGACTATAATTTCCTAAACATCAAGAACATATCAAAGATTATATTTTCCTCAATCACGTTTTTTCCATAAAATGTCACCTTACCATTAAATCACCTTTCTAGGTCATTAGTATCACTCTAATATTATTTCAAATCCATCAATAAAATTATAATTCAACAATCCTTAAAACTTTCATGATTTTAATAAATAGAATATCATTGATAAAAATACTTCAACAACATAATTCTTTATTTCCAACACCTAAAAACTTCAATCATTCCACTTAAATGATTTTCATAACACAGGACCTTAGGAATTAATCCTTGAATTAGATAATTGACTCAAATAATGAAAAGGTTCCCAAAATATATAATATTTAACTACTAGTAGTTCCTTACCTTAGGATAAACCTTATTTCCCTATGTCTTGATAACAAGTCTCTTCATTTTTCTTCATCAATTATCTACTTTGTTCCCTCCTTTCCCATGCATAAATCATCTTTCAGTGCCTTTAATTCATTTTCCATGGTTCCTATTCCAACATTTTTGACATATAGGAAATTGAATAATCTATTATTTATCATATTTAACAATTGAACATCCATGAGATGCCATCCTTCTATTCTTTGAATTGAAAATTAAATTTTTATTTCAAAATCACTTTTGAGGAAAATTTGGGAAACTTTACAAGATGAAACTACAAAGTCATGAAACACAGAAAGAAGATAGAAAATCATTAAATACGAGACTTAAAATATTGTAATAAAACACCCTATATAGCCCCCCAGTGAAGTGTAATTACCTTTTTATCCAGAGTGTTCTTGATAATATCTTAAAAATGGTTAGCCATCTTATCCCAAGTCTGGATATGTTCCTCCACATTGATCTTTCTTACATTGAACCCCAATGATAAAATGCAGTCTTGTTTGTTAATTCACATCTTTTTCTCCTCATTTAGATCAACTTGGATTGTTCTCTCATAAATTTTTTCCACCTACTCCTTTGTATCCTAGATATGGAAAACTCCTTCATGTGATTCTTCCTTATTGTAAATAATGATCTCCAAGAATTTTCCATCTTCTGAATCTTCCCTTTCTAATGTTCTCTACTCAATAGACCCTAATTTTTAAGGTAGATCATTTATCTCGTCACTAGTCTTCAATTTTCACTTAGGACCTCCATACTTCTCCATTAGGTATTCAACTTAAACATTAATTACCTTCTTATGTAATTGGTCATTCACTATATTTTTTCATTCAAATTCCTTATTGGCCTCACCCTTTTTGGCTGACCTTGTTTCCATTGATTTGGGAAAGTATGAATAGTCTTTCTAAACCTTTATATTTTTTCCCCTGAAAAAATTTATTTTCTTGAGTCTCAGTTTCCCTTCTTCCCTTTAATCCTCCTTGGGTTGTGAAGTCCTTTCCATTGAATTCCCTCTAAATTGTTAATTGATAGTTGACTGAAGCTGTCATTATCTGATTCTACCTTGTATAGGACTTTTTCCAGTTTTGGGACATCCAAACCTTCGATGTGGTTGTCTATATTTTTCATTGGATCTTCCTTATTGGGACATTGTTTGATATTTCAGTAAATTAAACTATGATTCATTTGTTAATAATAATTCAACATAGCTTATTTGGAATCATCACAATATGTCTAACTTCCATTCCCATTATGTTATGAATATCATTAGGGAAATCATTACATTTCCTATCACATTGGTTATTGGAATTCTTTCTCCTATTTATCATCATTAACTAAAAATAATAAAATAAACATGATGGTGAATTAACATACAAAAGGGGAAACTTATAAATTTAGAAGTAATAACTTATAAATGATAAGTATATCGAGAATTATGTGTCTCTAGGTTTAGATCTAGGTTATCAATGGTAAAGTTTTCTATTAAGTTTTATAATCTAACACTTTTTTAAATTCCTTAAAAATGGTTCCTAAAGATTTTGTGAATTTCCAAAGCATATCCCCCATGAGTGTCAAACTAGGTGTGAAACAATGTTTGTTGTCGTGCACTTAGTGATGATCAAGTCATGCCTAATGTGTAATGACCTAAACTTTTATCAAATGGATTTCCTTATTATAATTATGTCATGAAACCCATAACTCACATAGATAACACAACAAAAAATTGTTCTCATAGAATAAAAATGATACATTATCCAGAAAATAAACCAATAAGAATGTTAAATATTATAGTAAGAAAATAAATAGAAAATAAGATAATGAGAATAGTAAAATTTGGATCAAGTAAATCCACTAGAATGACTAAAATCATGAAAATATATATATAAATAAAATATAATATTAATAAAAAAATTTCATTTTGAAGATGAAAGTATATTTATAACCTTAAGACAAAATATAAGTGAATGAAATAAGAGTTATTAAGGAAGCTATATGACCATTATAAATCTGATTGTTGGAATAGTAATCTAACTATTAAGAATATTAATATGGTCATTAGAATAGTAACTTAACCTATGAAATTATAAAATAAATTTCAGGTATATTATAAATAAAATAATGATATATTTATATCATTGTATAAGTAAATAAATGTTTTCAAAATGATAAATTATGTGTTGGTATTTTTGTAAAACATAATAGTTTATTTACAATATTATAATTAATATAATGATTTAAAAGAAAATTTATTTTCATAAATAGATTAATAATTTAATATTATATTTTATTATAATTATAGGATAATTTTAGGACACCTTAATTCATTTTTCAAAGGGTCATAAAATCCATTATAATATTAAAATCGATATTTTTCAAATAAATGATGATTTTATTTAAAAATTAAATTTATAATATTTAGAAAATTATTTTCATAAAATGGATTTAATTTTTTAAATCTAAATTTCAAAAAATGGTTAGGGTGTATTTTTGGGATTTTTCTAAAATAGTTTAATTTTTAGTGAATAATGAAATACGGTAATTTATGGTATTTAACAATAAAAGTCAAATACATGAATTTTTGAGTCATTGGCGATGTAGGAAACCATTATATAGAAATCTCCTAGTCCATTTACAATATTTAGTCATATTAATCAACACTATTGATATTTATGAGCCAAAATAATAAACTAATGAATATAATAATCTAAAATACCTCTCACCTCCCCCTATAATACCACCCCTTCTCCTCGCACCTTATAAGCCTTGTAGCTTGTCAATATTCTTCCCAATTACCTTCCCAATATACTTCCCCATATATAATAGATTCTAGTCTCTGCAAAATACCAATTCCATGTTCCTTAAGGGGTCTTTCAAGGAGGTGGTATTCAAGAGGTAACTTTCTCAAACCGTCTCTTTTAATTTCTTTTCTTTTTTCTACCTTATCCTCACCTCATTCATAGATAGAAGAATAATAACTCCTGTATAATATATTTATAGTAATTTTATATTTCTAATTTATTATCTTCTATCCACCTCTTTTCTCATCTCTTCTTATTGAAAGAAACAAAAATGTCTCCCAAATTATGGCGGTTTACCGTCTCTATGGATAATGATTTTTCATTTTCCATTACTACCTTAAATATTAGTAATAAAACCGTTATTATGGTTAAATATTATTTTAATAATTATATTATAACTTATTATATTTTATTTAACTAATATTTATATATAATATTCAACAAAAAAATAGTTCGTGGTGGATGGAAAAACAACCAAAATAAACTAAATATTTATCAATAATGTTTCATCAAATGAATCATCCTCATGTAAGAAGATAAAATGATATATGGGAACATTTAAAATTTTTTGAGTGTATTAATACAATTTCATTTAACTTATGTAATAATATTCCCATTCAACAAGAACATTCCATAATTATACATAACTGAACCGAATATGAAACCATAAAGCAAACACTCCCAGAACGACGAAATTGAACCTTATAACTAATAGAAATGACCATAAATGAACTTAATAAAATTATAATAAATCAAAAAAAATGTGTAAGAAGTTATTAATTAAAAAATTAATTAATATAATTTTATTTTCTAGAATATTAATTTCAAGTGAATAATGCATTCAGACATAAGGTAAGAGATCCCTCTGAACCTCTATTTTTAATTTAGGTTATGGTTTCCTTCTCTTTTCCTCAATTTACCTCTTCAATATTCTTATATAATTCTCCAATATTCTATTTATATTTACCCCAAATATGTATTTTTATCAATTAATCTTTCTTTAATGGGTAATTACATGTTTTATAAGGTTCCCTTCTCAATTCATCTCGATAAGAAAACTCGATTAAAGGGAAATTCTCTATTTCTTTACCATTTTCAAGTACACTCCATAAACTATTTTTGTCACGACCCATCCCCTGGGGCCCATACCATGACTACCCCAAGCCCGCCTTCCATAGGCCAGGGGTTAGAGACTAGCACCAAAGGCATAAATCAATAAAATTGGGAAGGCATTGACTTTATAACCAGAAAACGCACACAACAGAGTACAAGCTGGAAGCAAAACACTAAGTAAAACTGAATAACCAACAAGAGTGTACAGTAAGTGAAAAGAGTCCAGAATACAAGCCCAAATGGAAAGTACAAGAAACTGAAAGTACAAGTACTAGAAAAAGGGAAAACAACTCATGGATCATCCACTGGGAAATCCTACCTGAAGGGTAGGTATAGATAGCCTCCACAACACTTCACATCCATCCGTCTCCTCCGTGTATAGTCACGCCATGTGGTCCACCTCCAGGTACCATTCAGTCCTGGTACACTCAGCCTCGTTCAGTGATGTCCATCGTCTGTATCCAACACAACGAGGTACATGCATAGCCTGTGTAGGGGTGAGTATAATGATACTCAGTAGGGACCCCGGGACCCTCAAGGTATCACAAAATCTAACAAGGATAAACCAAAAGGTATGAGATCAATAGATAACCCCACTTAGGTATATGCCCATACATATACCTAAGTTATCAACTAATCTATCTCAATCATGAGGAAAACACAAAGTTACTGGCTTAGCTCACACAGGTATACAACTCACGTATATTGTTAGAGATGATTAGATGTAGCCACTATATCATCTATTCAATCGAACCCACACAGGATCCAGGAACAGAATTCAGAACTGTCAAACACACACGGGATCCCGGAATAGTAAACAGAGCAGTCGAACCCACACCGGATCCAGGAACAGTCGTCAGTGCTTTCGAACCCACACAGGATCCAGGAACAGTAGTCGGAGCTGTTGAACCCACACCAGATCCAGGAATAGTCGTCAGTACTGTCAAACCCACACAGGATCTAGGAACAGTCGTCAGAGCGCAGCCAGCCACAGGGTTCCACACAAAGCATGCTTGATTCCAGGAGGGTCCTCTCCTCAAGACAAGTTTTGATACATCAAATGCCATGAAGTCCCAAGTTGATGTATCCAAAAGAACAATCTTGCCAAAATAAACCCAATGCGACAGATGGTGCGTCAATCAGATGCCTGGTCTGAGAGTTATTGGCATTTTTGTTTCGAGGGCCCGGTTGGATTTACGTTCAATCCAACCCAGTCGTACCCCAATTATGTCCAAACCTCAAGTGGGTTATACCAAAAGAACCATATCCTTCAATGGTTTTCTTCGCCGCAGATGGTTTGTCAATCGGACGCCCGTAGCTCAAGTTATGGGCAAAAGACTAGAAACAGGTCAAACGGGTCCAGGACAGGTCCTGCCAGTCGGACCAACCCGGCCCGACCCAGGTCCGAACTGGGGTCCAACCCAGTCTGCAGGTCTGACCCGGTCCTTGGATCTAACTCGGTCCGTGGGGGCGGCCCGGTCCGCGGGGGCGTCCCGACCCGCCCTGGCGGCCCGGCCCGCACTGGGCCCGTGGTTAGCTGCCCGTGGGGTCCGCCCTAGCCACGTCCAGGGGGAAGGTTGTGCCCCCCTAGTATCCCATATGTCTTAGCCATTCAGGTGGGTTCCAAAACTGTCGATGCGTGGCATCGGTCCGCGTCACGCGGGACCCATCGACGGGTCCTGCTCCTCCCGGATGGTCGAGCTGCCAGCCACCTCCTGCGTGGTGCAGTTGTTTCATGCCTCCTCCGGTGACCCGGTGGCTCAAGATGTCGGTCATTCTCACGGATGGCCTTGCGCAGGCCGCCGCTGCACCACCGCAGCCAGGAGCCACGACACCCCTTTTTGTTCCACCGCACGGCGCGGTTGCGTCGCGCCTTCCCCGGCAACTCGGCAGCTCGAGCCACCGGTTTTCTTCATGGCCAGGCTTGCACTGGCCGCTGCAGCCTATCGACCATGAGCTACTCCTCCGGTGGTGCGGTTGCGCCCCCACCATCACGCGGTGACGTTCGTCGGTTCCATCTGCCAGCGAACTTTCTATGGGTCATCGGACGAGTTCTGATGGACCGATTCTCATTCCGGAAGTAGCTATGCACTCCTCAGGACGTCACCTTCGATCCGTAATCATTGATGATGAGAATATATCATCCCGATCTCATGACGTGTTTAGCATCAAATTCCACAAAGAAGGTGGAGGGGTCGGTCCGTGTTTGTTCGGCCCGCACCCTCTGCATTGGATGATAACATGCGTCTTCGATTCTTAATCCTTGAAGTAAAACGAATAACGTGCAATAATTAATAAAGAATTAACCCCTACCTTTGTTTGTTGATCGATGATGAAGTTGCGGAAAGAAGACGAAGGAGATCGTCTTTTGTCACGTACACCGCACACTTCCAATCTCGAGCTATGTCAGCTCATTGATGACGATGCGGAGGGTAGGTCGGTTGAAGACGTCCCACATTAGTAGGATCCGAGAATAAAGATCAAAGGAGATCGTTGCTGGCGTTTTTCGTTGGAATAATGCGTTCTTCATTGGAAGAATGCGTTCTTCATTCTTCGATGGCAAGAGCTTTTCTCTCTTCTCCCAAGTTCCATCAAATGAGAAATACCAGCCAAAAGTAATAATATATTGAGTTTATCTATTTTTAATTTATTGGAACAAAATTCAAAATGGGAGAATTAATTAACTTGGATCCCCTCAATTATTTTATAAGGTTGGCACAAGGAATTAATGTGGAGGATTGGTGGCACCATTAAGTGGGGAGCTCAAGAGGATTCTTCCCACTTAATGGGGAGTTCAAAAGGTTTTAACCTCAGGTGGTCCCCAAAAAAATAAACATGAATAGGAGGTTAGGTTCGGGTGGTCCCCACCACTATAACCTCTCATGGGAGGTTAAGGTGTGGTGGTCCTACCTCCAACTTCCTTGTGGAGGTTTTAACCAAAAAATAAAAATAAAACCACACACATTATTTTTATTTAAAAAATTCTCTAAAAACCCAAAAACTATCTTTTATTCTCAACCAACTGCCATCGAGGTGAAAGTCTTCTTAAGAGAATACTGGCGCAGTGAGTTCAACGGTGCCCTCAGATTTCAATTCTTGGCACCGGTTCAAATGTTATAAAACCCCGCTTATATGTTTACTGAACGTACCCAAACAAAACTTCAGAAATTGATTTCAAGCACACCGGGCCTCAGAATCATGTGCCGTCAATTTTCATGGACTTGTAAAATCCCCATTTATTTAAGAAAAAAAATTCCTCAGAAATTCCAGGTCTTTACAATTTTAAGCCTAATTTGTTTATAAAATCACTCAATTTATCATGAAAAAATATTTTAGTTCCTTTCTGGTTTTAGGTAAATAATTATTCCTTTATCCACTTTAAATAATCTTTATTCTTTTCTTTAAAACTGCACTTAAGTGGGACATTTATAAATTTACCTAACCACTATTTTTAATGTTATCACTGCAGTTGGAATTAATTATTAATGGTAAATTAATATATTTCCATTATGAATGTCCAAGAATTATTTAAATATCTTCTTTCATGGATACCATTATGATACACCCTTTGGTTATGCCTTATGACATGATTACGAAACCCATTTCTTTTCATGGGTAACACTTATGTTTATTCCTTATGTTTGATACTTTATGTGGAACACATATTCATGAACATGTTATGATGGGTTCTCTTAGATATATATCTAATTTATTTGGTAATTTTTTACTCTCATGATATGTCGTGTATGGGATTAGGTGGTAAACCTAATACATTATGAGACTTTGTCCACCATGTGATGTAGTCTTGGAAATTAGCTTCAACTCATGCTTATGTCATGTAATATATTATTTCTACATTACAATATTACCAGGATCATATAATTCCATGTTTTATATATAATTCTTCCATATTTTTGTTCATGATCCATGCATTTTAGGTTATCATGTTATTTCTTTCTAACTCATGTGCTATTTTTCATTCCCATATTTATTTCCTTACTAAGATTTTTAAGTCATCCCTTTTGTCTATGTATTTCCCAGGTCACCCTATGCAGTTATAGGAGCTCAAAGGGAGTTAGGATCTCATTAAAAACATAAATAAAATTATTTTTTATTTTAGTTTCATGTTTTCTAATTATGTACCAAATCTTCCAAAGGCACTAGACTTTATAATCCTTGGTTTTTATTTAATAGATAATTATGCTTAAAATCATGTAATATTATGTGTAAAATTATATGGTCACTATACAATGGTCCCTTTTCAAAGTTATTACCCCTAGGTACAACTATTCAATAGCCAAATCCACTTGTAGTATCTAGATAGGGATGTAAATTCTTGGAAACTTCTCACTCTAAACGTCACCAAAATTCCATGATATTTTCCTATACTTAGTATTATCCTTATACTTGTACGTAAGGTTATCACAAAAAGTATTATAGTCCTAATCACCAAAAATAACTATACCTTGATCTGATACCAACTATAATGACCCAATCCTTTTACACATATTATTCCATTATTTTTAACATAAACATCCAATAATTACAACCCAAATATCATGAGTTCTAATTTCTTTGGATGACTTAGTTCATAATACATCAAAGTGAGACTAAAATAAAGATTTTTTATTTTAATCTCCATAATGAGATCCTAAATCCTTTTGATATCTTAAAACCTCATGGGATAACCTCAGGAATAAAAATACAAAATATTTGAACTAAAAACCTCATTAATGGAATAAACATGATAAGGAATCATAACATGTGAGTCAAAGGTATAAGTAGATATCATAAAAAATTTGTCTCGAGAGTAATCACATTGGAAAATAATATATAGGACATAGTCTCATAAGATCATGGAATCATAATAGATGTGGTATAAACATATAACATGACATAAACATGAGTTAAATCTAACTACCAATACAATATCACATGGTGTACAAAGTCCCATTATGGATTAGTTTTACTCCCTGATCTCATTCATGATGTATCATGAGACTAAATCTCTACCCAATGAATTAGAGAATTATCTAGGAACACCCATAATAACATGTTAATTATTTTTTGTGTCAAAAAATGGAAATCAATCATAATTCATAAAAATAAGAATTATCCATAGAAAGAAAATCAGTTGCATAATCTTGTCTTGTATCATAATCAAAGGAAATTTCATAACGAATGCATTTGAGAGATGGACATAAGGCATGTATTACCCCATAAAATTAAGGTATAATAATGTAGGTATATATTTTAAATAATATATACATAATTTTTAAGAAATAAATAACTTAAAATGTTGCATTCATTGATGAAAATGTTTCTAAGATATTATATGGAATATTTCTTGAGAAAAATACCCTTTTCACTTTGAAATCAGTTCTTCAAAATCTTAAAGTTTCTTAAATATTAAAGAAACATTTTTATTTAAAAATAAGTATGTAAAAATATTAAAGTAAGATTCAAAAAATTTATTGGTCATAATTGTGGGAATATTCCATACATTTTGTATAAGTTAAAATAAAACATTCCTTTCATACTTTTGTAAAAAAAAGAAAAAAATTACCATGTTTGGAAAATGACAGAAAGAATCCTTTTAAACTATTTTGTAAAAAATAAAACATGGGAAAATATTTTTTTATTAAATAATTAGAGAATATTAAAAATATTCATCAAAATATTTTATTGAAAATATAGATATGGAAAAAAAATCATTTTTGACCAAAAATAAAAATAAAGTTATCTTTTCAAAAAACAAATCTCAAAAATTTTAAGTCCCAAAGAGAGAAAAAAATTAATATTACATGAAAATATAATGGATAAAAAAGTGAGAAGAAACTTTTAATAGATTTATTATATAATGATAAAATAATTTTCATCAATATAAATGGAATCATAAACAATCCCAATTAAAATGGGATTGAAGAATGAACTCCTATCACTTTGGTAACTTTTGAATCATAACCCCCATTAAATAAATAACTTCAATTGAAACATTATATATAATTATATAAATATATTCATGATATAACATATCAATGAGGAAATATATAAACCTCATATAAATAAATAGGTGCAAAATACCAATTATGTCTCAATGGAGTTGAAAATGAGAGGAAAACTCTTACAAAGATTATACCATTGAAGTAGGGATTAATAAATGAATCGATTATGTGTACCAAATGTAAATCCGTATAAAAAAATTTAAATAAAACGTAAAATAATAAAAATAAATTACACACATGATCTTAGAATATCTAAGACAATAAAGAAGTAATATAACCAACTGAAAAGAAATTGAGTTATGAAATTCCTTACCACTTGGTAACTTTAAAGTTAAATCCACTTTGATGAAATAATTAAAATTGAAACATAAAATTACATTAATTGTGAAGTATGTACACTATACAAAATAAAATAGATACATAAAAATATGTGACTTAAAGAAGGAAGTTTTGAGATGAAAGCCTTTACCTCTAGTCCAAACTTATTATGTATGTACTTTATCTCATGTATGATAAACTAAAATAAATTGTTTTATTAAGAAACATTTAAAGGTTTAATACCTTATACTTAAACAATTTATTTCATTTATTTTAATGTAATTTTTAATTACTTATTTAGTTATCTTCATGTCGGGTGTTTTGAGGATGCTCAGTTCATAATCTCAAAATAGAATTTGTGCGTTTACCATGGTCAAATAGGTTATTATTACATAATATACAGAATAATAATAATAAAATAATTATTATTTTTATACATAAATTATAATTTTTAAAACAATCATGAAATATGTTTTTGAATAATGATCTACTTTACAATAATGGATACGGTAGGTTGTGCGTACGCATGAGAAACGTTTCTATTTTTCAATGATCATGATGAAAAGAAGTTAAGTGTTATTTTATAATTAAATAATAATAATTATATCATAAATATAATATTATTTCTTTAAACACACTTATATATATCATCCATGTGATGTAGTAATAAAAAAGTAATCACATTACTTCACGAGGTAGGAGTGCACTGCATACACAAACAACATTATCATTTTTTCAATGGTTGGTAAGGTAAAAGGTATATGATTTTTAAATTTTAAAGAATTATTAATATGACATCAATATAATATATAATCATTAAATATATCATCATGAACATTTTTGAGAGGCAATGATGGAAAACGAATCACATCGCTTCGTGAGGCAGTAGTCGGTCGTACACATGAACAAGGGTTTCATTTCTCATTTGGTGGAAGAGTAGATGGATAAATATTATTACACAAACATAATAACATATAATTATATATTATATAATAGTTTTATTATATTTAAATTTTTAATAAATAATTGAAGTATGAAAATGAGTAAGTAAAAAAGAAGGAGCTCAGTGCAGAGGATTACCTTCGCTTAGAAGAACCACCTTTTTATAACTTATTAAGGACCCTAAGGTTAGTCTTTTTGGAATAATAGAAGCTTTAGAATATAGATAAGTATTTTTGGGAGATATTTTGTCTGGTTTTTTTTTGAAAAAATGGATTTATAGGTGTTAATTTCTGAGGGGAGTGGGTTCCCTTTTTAATTGAGGAGGCAGCATTTTTTGTAAATACCCAAAACAATTCAATAATGGGAAGTCACTCTCAAGAAAAGTGCCTAAAAAATTGATAAATAATGGTTTTAGGGGTTATATTTCTTATAAAAACCTCCAAAATTAAAAAAAAATTAAACATGTTACTCTCTTTACCTCTTTGGTTTAACCAATCGATAAACCTGTTTTAACATTAACCATAGTAACAATTTTTTTCTTTTTTTACTATTCGTTATGATCAAAAATTAAGACGAACTATTATATAATATTATTTATAGTTATTAAAAATATTTAATAAATTTTATAAAATTAAATTCATATAACTTTTAAAATTTAATTTTAAATTATACTTGCAAAATATGCCGGAAAACATTTTTTTCAAGAAATGAATTTTTCAAGCAATAGATGATCTTATATTAACTCTATGACTAGAAATAATCATTATATGAATTTAAATTAATATAAATAAATGTATACCATATGAATTTAATTTAAATATTTCCTTTCTATTAGTAGTTTTAATTAATTAAAATGGATAAACTTTATGCATTTAAAAATATTTTGTTAAAAACTGTGTTTTTAAGCATAAAAATAAACTTCTAACAAAATCAGGAAAATTAATGATTAAAATGAAATTAAATATATTATTATAATTAAAATGTTTCAAATTAAACATAAATACCAAATATAAAATATAATTGAAATTTTAAATTACTTTATTTAATGAAAATAAATGTCAGTACTTGAAAAAATGGTAATTTTCACAATTCCCTATAAAATCAAACATTTCAGAAAAATACCAAAATTTCACCCTAAGTTAATTTTTATATTCTTATTTAAAAAACGATATTAATTTTATAAAATAAAATTTCTAAAATTTTCTTAATTTAATTACAATATTTTCTCGCAAAAAGAAATAATAATCATTTTTTAAGGAAATGTGTTTTTTTGTAGAATACAATATCTTCATTAAAAGTTGAGTGCTTATTTATTAATCATTTATCAATGAATTTATATTAAGTAGGAAATTTATATATATTTCATAAATTATTTAATACCATTCTTACCCGTCAATTTACCAGCTAGGTTATAACAGTAATATATTTCACTGGTCATTTAAGCTTGGTGTTGTGTGTTGTATATGCTATTGAACATTATGTTCTTTTAAAATCTCGGGGTGTTACATTTTCAGTTTTAGATGTTATTTACCCATTAATTTTTCACCATCATGATTTTTTTAACTGTTTATTTGGGTGAAGAAGCTAAACTTGGTGGACCAGTACACTGTCGATGGATGTATCCAATTGAGAGGTGCATTAATATTATTTTTATTTTCAATGATGAATTAAATTTTGTCAAATAATTATATTATTTTTTAAAAAAAATCTTATATTTTATTCATTGGCTACTTAGGACATTTGAAGTCATATATGAGGAATAAAGATCAACTAGATGGCTCTATTATTGAAGGTTTTATAGCTGAGCAGTGTCTTACCTTATGGTCTAGATATTGGGATAAAATTGAGACTATATTCAATTTTTTCAAATGTATTGACAACATTTAAAATAATTATCATTTTGAAAAAAAAATCATCGATATTACCAACTATAGGAAGACTAATTGGAAAAGTCTCAAATTTAACATTGATAAAATTGCAGTTAATATAATCATATATATATTTACTATTAAATAGTCTTATTGAAGATCCATTTTATGAAGAATTGATATTGAAAAAAAATACTAAGTGTTTGAGCTTGAAATTATATGGAATTAAAAAAAATAAGGGGATTTTTTAATGTTCCACCTTTCATGTACATACATACTCATATTCATATTATTTATGTATTTTTCTTTTTTCATGTTAAAATTAGTATCTCATATCATATTTTATAGATAACTAATGTTGATATTCAAGCTAAAATGTTAAATAATTTTCTTTTTTTTTCTTGAGGTCCTCAATGGTATGCAAATATATTTGATTCCTATAACATTCATAGATTCAAGTTTCATATAATTAATCGTGAATAAGGCTTGAAAACTCAAAATATTAGTGTATTTAAACTTGAAAAGGTGGTATGCTATGGAAATCTAGTTGATATAATCGAATTAAAAAATCATGGTCAATTTTCAGTTCTATTATTCAAATACAAGTGGGTTAATTTAATAGGGGTATGATAAATGTTTCATTACATTTTACTTCTACCAACATCTCTCACTTGGTCCATATTAGTGAGAATAAATATAATGGTTCATTTATCTTAGTTTCATAAATGATAAATTACATTAAGGTTGGAGTGTTATTGTATATTTAAAATAGAGAGACTTTTATGATATGGGTGATGAAGATTAATTGGTACTTTTATAGTTAACCTCATTAACTAAAAAATATTTAATAGTTTTTCCATGAAAATAATGAAACAATATAACTTTTAGGGGAGGGTGAAAATAAATAATTAATCTTCACAATAGAGGTTGATAATAATAAAGATAGTGGAGATGAAGATAATTAAATTTGTAAATTGGTAATAAAACTATATTATAATTTCACACCTATAAGTGTTTCATATATATATATAATGTTCTATTTTGTTTTTTTAAAATTTTATAATTATTTTATGTTTTCCTATTTTAGGAATTGATTTTATTCTATGGTATTTGAAATATAAGAATGTAAAGAATAAAAAAATCGAGATCCTAGCTGATAATAATCTCAACCCACACCGTATATACCATCACCTTCAGTGGATCTAAGTGATTCCACTATTCCAAATACTTTTAGTGAGCCACCAGCTTCCCCAGATATTGTGGGTAGCTCACCATTCGATGCACCTTTGGTGGTGGAGAAGTTGTTCACTCCTCTATCTATGGGATATTAGAGAGTTACCATTACTAGTATGTATGTCACTGTAGAAAAAACTATATATTTTTATAAACTGTTTAATTTTTTTTCAAAAATATAAAGATAACAAAAAAGAGAAAAAAATATGAATAAAACAGATGTATGAGACCTGGAAGACTTTAAAATTATTATTCCATTTGATGAGTTCAGGGTTCTTACTAGTGATGTTGTCGAAATCTATAAATAGATTCTTAGAAATCTTGCTTGCGAGATAGTGAGCCTTCCCATTAATTATAAATATTTAAGGAATATTCTCATAACATAGAATAATGAGGTGTTCAAAAAACAAATAAAGGTAATACTAATTTAATATTCTTTGATGAATAATTTAAAAGGCATGAGTAAAATTATTAATATACTTATAAAGTGTTATTTTTTTATTTTATTTATTTTTTATTTTGATGTCTCTAAATCTATTTTACACCCATAGACCATAAAAAAGTAAGTAATAAATAAAGAAACTGAAATTAGAAGCTATATAATGATTTTAACAACACTTATCTGACCTATCAAGGAATATATGTGAAAGTTCATGAAGGTGTGTCTCATGAGTAGTGGAAGCATTTTTATTGATATTAAAATGGATGCATCGCATGAGTTATTTGCATTTTTTACAGTATAATAATAATTAAACACAAGAAAAATATATTTTTTATTAGTGTTAAAAAAAGTATAGGAATTATCTAAAAACACATCGAATCATGTAAAATATTTTATTCTTCATATCATTGGTTCGTAGAGTTTTTTTTGAAAAAACAGTGATCTTGGTTGTAATCTATTCATTATTATTTATATTATTTTATTATATATCATATTTTTTGATAACGTGATATATGTATATATATTTTTATGAAGTTTAATAATTTAAGTTACCCTTTTGGATGAATAGATACTTAGATTAATGTTTATCAGAAACCTGGTGGTAGTTTCTTGAATGATCCTAAAAGAGACATTCGATTAAGTACATTTCATTACAATTTTATATTATTTAGTAACTCTAAAAAATATTAATGAAAAAAATAATAATTTGTAAAATAATTTATATTTTTATTATATTAATGGGTTAAAATTTAAGAAGCCTAGGATATACACCTTATAAAATCAATATTTATTTCCCAAAATGATGAAGTTACAATCATTTTAGGGAAGGAGCATCTCGATCGTGTATGAGGGATGGGTTATTATCTTACTCCATCATATGCCTTTAATATGTCACTATTATCCTTTAATTTCATTCTTTCTAGTGGGGGTTGTAGTATTTCCATTGATTGGGAAGTGTAGAGGATAATTTTGATTGTGAAATAAAAAGTGCAAGAACATGAATTCTATAGGAAATCACAAGATCAGTGGCGGCCGACAATAGAAAGTGCTTAGTTTTCATATTCCAAATGATGACTGTAATACCCATTTGTTACTATAGTTTCTTATTTTTTCTTATTTTATATTAATTTCAACTATTTTAAGTTTTGGTAATTTTTGGGTATGAAATTTTAAGTTTTTGATGTTTTTTGGTTGTTTCACGATTATCCTGCACAATTAGGAGTAATGATGTGATAACTTTGTGAGTGATGTTTCCATAGTGAAAGTGGGGTTTTGTATGATTTATACACAATTTTTTCAACTATTCAGAGGTTCCCATTATATTATGTAGCTCATGTCTTGTATAATGGTAATCCCACATGGTTGGCACATGATTACCCCTAACCGGGTGGCCAAACCATGTTTCATGCGCAGTTTTTAATTTTTTGGAAATTTCTAAGTGTTCATTCCCTAATTTTAAGGGAACTCATCTCCTCCCACTCAACTTGGCCCTCCTTATGCATTCCACCCACCCTTTATCCTCTCCACTTATAAGAAATTTCCCAAGTATCTCTTCCATGTTTGATCTTGATTCCTCAAGGCATCCCCCTATAACTCTCTTCTCCTTCCCTTCTTTCACTTTTTTCTCTTGGTTCCAATATCTTCCATGAACACTAGGGATCTTGTCGACCAATTTAGGATTTTTGGTTGACCTAATATTTGGTAATATTGATTTATAGGGATTATAAACATCATTTTCATCCTTTTTGGGTGTTTTTCACTAAAGGTGACACAATTTGGATTATCTCGTCTTGATTTACACTTTTACTGGGTAAGAGTTTCTGTGAAATTTATTTATTTTTCATTTTATAGTGTACTTGAGTTTTATAAATTCATTTTTTAAAATTATGTCTATATATGGGATATGTATGTGGTATTTCTAATTTATTTATTTAAATTATAGGTATTCTAATAGATTTATCTTATGGATTTCATGTTTTTTTTAAATTAAATTTTTTCATATTTTGTGATTTTTTTAAAAGCCTATGAGAACTTAAAAGATAATTTGGTGTAACAGAGGGATTAAACAATGTTTTAAAGTGTGTATTCAGATTTTATGGATGTTTTTACTTTCAAAGGAGGTTCCAAAGAAGTTTTTTAAGTAGGATATTTCAAATAGTGTGTGTGACCTTAAAGGACTGTTGGGTACTTTTTGATTTAAATGGTTTATCTTGTAAGATCCTATATTTTCTCAAGGTATGATCCTCTTTAAGTTTTTAGTTGAACCTATTTAAGTTTTGTTAAACCATTTTAATCTTGGTAAATGAGCCTTATTCCCAGTATAAAACAAGGCTTCATATGTGTTTAGGGGATCAAAGAATCTGAGTTAGCATAAATCTAAAGGTGAATTGCAGTTTTCGAAACACTATAGGGCCACTAGCTAGTCAGTGCAATCCTCTAGTCGTCTAGTCAGAACTAGATAGTTTGGGTCTTCTATAGGATACCCACCAACCAATTGTTGGGGTTCCCAAATATGCAATGGTTCTCTAGGATACCACCATCCAGTCGATGGCATTGGGCTGGGCAAGTATTATGAGTGTTAAAATTGTATTTATACCCCCCCCCCCTGAAACCTCTTTTAAGAACCACTTAACCCCTAATTTGACCTTAAATAGGTATTTGTGAATTTTTAAGGCTCTCCATGGAACTTGAGGTATCTACAAAATATTTCCTTTATTCTTTGATACATTATTTAATCTGATGATCCAAAATTGGTAAGTCTCTCTTATCTTTGTGGAAATTATCTTAATCCCTACTTGGATCCTCTTCTTCCATCCTAGATGGTGTGTGTCAATTGTTGTTTTTAGGGGATTTTTGTGTTTCACATTGACCCAGTGCTCAATATTGGTTTATCTTATTCTCAAATATTAATTTGGGTGGTCTAAAATAACTCCCCAAAGTCTATTTTATTCCTCTAGAATGTGAAATGTTTGCGATCATGCTGGCACACCATGTGTGTGGCCTAAATAAATTGGAAACTTGTTGTAATTGATGAGTTAATATACTTAGAACTCTCTTAGATCCTATTGGGTCTGTTCGCATTGGGATCGAAACTTACAGCCACCCAAGAGGTGTGATTACCCTTAAAACTATGTTTAATTGAAAATTATTAATTTGTAAATTTTCTTGACATGGAATTGGAACAACTTAGAAATTGGGGTAATCAGCTTGAATAAGAATCACTTGACATAAAGGGGTTAATTGGCATGTTTTTATCTAGGTATGTTAACATGATTAAATATGTATATAATGGATTATGAAATGGAAATCTTAAAATTATTATGATAATTTGTAACTTGGAATAATGTAATAAATGTTTGATAATTATAAATTTAGATAAATTAAACATTATGGAATATGATAACATGTTTGGAATTTTTGGTGTTTGGTATTATATATGGATTGTTTGGTGTATGGTCTTGTTATAACTCTTCATTAAATTTATTGCTTAAGGGATAAGTTCATGGTTATGTACTACCTAAAGGCTACGTGCGTTTTTATGTGCTGCCTAGGGGATAGATTCATGGTTACATACCACTGGAGGGATAGATTCATGGGTATATATTGTCTAAGGGATATATATATGAGCACATACTGGCTGAGGGATAGATGTATGGTTACATGATACTTCTCCCTTTTCATGTGTAATGTTCTATGGGAACATGTACGAAACTATAGCATATGAATTCACATAGAGTCCAATATTAATTCTTAAGGGTGATTTGGATGGCTACTTGGCACATGGTTTGGGTGATTCATCCTAGATAGAAGAATACACCAATAAAAACTTGTACTGATTAATTTATACTTATTATGGGAAATTCATCCTAAGTAGGAGAATCTACCAATGTAAAGAGACATTTGGAATCAGGCTGAATCAGGTATTGGCTGACCCTAGCTGTCAACTCAAATATCGACAATCGACATTTTTATTTTATATTCTGCATTAATTTATGAATTAATGCCCTTGTTTATCATAATGTTTCATGGACTATTTATTAGGAATGAATATAATTAGACACCATGGGTTTCTTTCTACTGAGATTTACCCACACCTTATTAGGGCCTTCGTTTGGTACCTAGGAAGACTTCATGGACACAGGTTTGGACAAGGGCAAGGGGCCATGTGCTTGATCAGTTGCTTTTCTGGATGAGATTGGAGCATAGAGAAGTGACCAAGCATGGGATTTATGACCTAGTTTTTTGAGTCTTTATTATGGATTCTATTTTAAGTTATTTACTTGTATGATATTCATCAAGACATTTATTTTGGCATAGAGTATGAAATGACGTCGTTTATTATTATTATTTAGATTTTTGGTATTCAACTATCATCTATGTGAGTTTTATTTCATGTTTGATTTATCTTACTATTATTATGATTATTACTTTGTTATATAGGGTATAATATCCCCACTATATTCCTTAGACCATCACTACTAGTCAGCAACCTTTGACGTATGAGGAGTTGAGCTGGAGGTCACAAAACTACCAGTATTATACATGTGATGGGGTACTAGGCTAGGATCACTACGAAGAGGTATAATAGGTCATTTATTTTCTATTTAAATACTATTTGGGGAAGGTATATAGGAAGATAGGATATTTCGGGGCTTGTCCATGATCTCATACGTGGGTGTAGGTAACCCATGTGTGAGGGAGAAACCAAAGTTCACAGGGATGGGATTGTTGTTATTGATGTTCTCTGGTTATGTTTGTGATTTTATTTCACAATGAGTGATGAAATTTTTTGTGTGATGTTACTATCTTATGATATTTTACTCATGGGTTGGTATGGAAAAAGGTTTGTATGTGTTCATCATGGTGGGAACATAGAGAAATATGTTGATATGCATTGTTCATGCTAGGGAAATTTTTATCACATGTGAAATATATTCCTCTTTAAACTATAAATTATACTCCCTTGAAATATCTAAAAAAAAGTAATTAATGAAACTGTTTTGACATGCCAATTCACCTGTTAATCCAAGTTTTGGAGTAAATGTGTGTCAGTGGTTTCCGTTGTTCTCTTAGCATTTAGAGGTTTATCTTATTGTGTATCCTATGATCTAAGTAGTGTGTTAAACCTTATAGAGAAAATTGATATGTTTTTTATTCAAGTTGAGAATCATAAGATTGGTAATCAGAACAAACCTAATGTTACTGATCTAGAACTCCTTGTGACTCTATGGAACTATATGGATGACGATCTTCATGATAGTTTAACATGGTTCAGGTGATCTGTGTAGAGTGAGACTTCTTGCACTATATCTTTGATGTCTTATTTGACCAGAGAGTTCCAACTGTAGTACCCACCCACATTCACTAGAGAGAGAGGACCCTAGGTAGATGAGTTCTAGATCTAGTCAGTCTAGATGGTCTTCAAGCATCTCAAGACACCTGCATATAGGACGGTGAAACTTTATGCATGTATGCAATGAGGAGAATCCATGTGTTGGAAGGAAATCATAGTGTAATCCAGAAAACAAGAGGAGATAACCTAGAAGTACTTTAAGGAGAAGTTCTAGAGTCACTTTTATCTAGATATTCTAAGAGATGAAAGGGATTAAGAATTCATGAACCTAACTTAGGGGATCATTTCAGTGATGAACTACAATAAACTTTTATGGACCTATAATTTTTTTCTCCATCTTTAGAAGAAGATGAGGTAGCTAAGGTGAAGTGATACCAGGATGGGCTTCATTATGAGATTAAGTCACATGTGAACATCTTCCACCTGAGAAACTTTGCTGAAATGATAAACTATGATCTCATCATGAAAGGTAACCTAAAGGATACCCTGAGTGGAAAACAATAATTCTTGGAAGGAAGATAAAGGATCTATTCTGTATTAAACAATAAGCCTTGCTATGAAAGTTATTGCTAGGTAAGTAGTGGGTAGAGAATATAGGGGAGTGGATAGTCATCTCAGGATTACGGTCTGGAGAATTTCTTTTAGTGTGGAAGATCTATCCATTAGTGCTTCTAATATCCTTTTCCTGTAGTGGATTGTCACACTTACAGTTGGATGTTCCATCTGTAGAGGTTCTTTAGGACCAATTAGCTATTAAGTGGTGGAAGAGGATCAGGACAGGCACCAGATTCTCAAAAGGACTCAAATACCCATAAGAAAATAGGTAGTTGGAGTTCAAATGGTCACTCAGACCTGGGTAGGGGACATGGTTCCCCGATATAAGAGCGGAAGTACCAGTAGGATGGATCCTTGGAGGGGATTCAGGATGGAACCTAGAGTAGAGGGGTGAGTCATATGAATTCTATTCAGTCTACTCCTATCAGTCTGAATATAGCACCTTCCACTATCAGAGGTGTGATTCTTGTTTCATTTACCCATGAATATGTTTTGTTTGATATAGGATCGTCACATTCATTTATATCTACTCAATTTTCCAATGACTTGGATTTGAATGTGGAAATATTGATAGGGTTATTACTATCAACACACTTTTAGGGATGTTAATAGAGGGTATCAAACACTACAAAGAGTGTTATATTGATATTGGTGGATAACATTTATTTTGGTATCTTTTTGTAATGGAAATGGTAGGATTCAATTTGATTATAGGTATGGATTAGCTAGTTATGTACCATGCTCACATCAACTTTAATTATATGAAAGTTACTTTTCTATCTCCATAAGGAGAAACTATATTCACCTGTTTGAATGAGTCCTTGAGGTTAGTCACACAAGACCAATTCAGTACAGATTGGATTGACTCACATCCCAAATAGCAATGCTTATTCTAGATAATGGTGAGTTTTATAAAAATACATTTCCTCCTATAGTTTTCACTTTTAGGGCATATTTACTAAATATTTATTTGGTTTACCACCTGAGTGAGAGATTTATTTCACTATCGAGTTGGTGTTGGGAGTCGAAACAGTTTCTATCCTACCTTAAAAGATGGAACCAACAGATCTTTGAGAGTTAAAAGTGAAGTTGGAAGATCTAGAAACTAAAGGATTCCTATGTCCAAGTACTTCACCATGGGGTTCTTTTATTATTTACACCAAGAAGGATGATAGGACTTTGTGCTTATGTGTGTATTATTGGTGACTAAACGAGATGATAGTTAAGAACCAGTATCCCTATCAGCATATTGATGATATCTTTGATCGACTGAGAGGTTATTGGATTTTCTATAAGATTAACTTGAGTTTAGGGTACCATTTGTTGAGGGTAAGACCATCTGATATGCCTCGAATTTTTTTTATGAGAAGTTATGTCTTGTAAAAGTTTGTGGTAATGCCTTTTGGTTTGGAAAATGAACTAACGGTATTCATGGACTTGATGAATTGGATCTTACATCCATTTCTGGATCATTTTATGGTGGATTTAGTCAATGATATCTTAGTATAATCCTATTATAGATATGATTGTGTCTAATATCATTAAATCATTATAATTATGCTAAGAGAGCATCATATATATGAAAATATATCTAAATATTGTTTATCATTTGAAAAAGTGAACTTATTGGGTCACATTATCATAGAGACTAGCGTTTCAGTGGATCCAAAGAAAGTGATAGCCATGGTATCTTAGGAATATCCCAATAATGGCTTCTATATTAAAATATTTATGGTTCTCTTAGGTTATTACCAATGTTTCATTTATGAATTCTCCCATATAGAAAAACCTATGTATGAGATAACCAAGAAAGGGATGGAGTTTGTTTGGTCTGGAACTTGTGAGAGGGATTTTCAGTATTTGAAGAGAAGGTTGAACTCAACCCCAATCCTCACCTTACCTGATCTTGGTAAAGAGTATACTATATATTTTAATGCATAAAGAGTCAAGCATAGATTAGTTTTGATGCTAGAGTATCGAGTGGTTACTTATGGATCCAAACTATTGAGGTTTCATGAGAGGAACTATCATACTCATGAAATGGATTAAGCTTCAGTGGTACATTCCCTAATATATTGGTGGAATTGTCCTTTGGATGTGAGGTTTGTGTTAAACATGGATCATAATATCCTTAAGTGAATCTTTTCATAGTGGGACATGAACCTTCAGTAGAGGAGGTGGATTAAGTATCTATAGTATTTCAACTTTGATCTAGAATACACTCTAGGAAAGGGAAATTTCATTGACGATGCTCTAATTATGAATTATGGGTGTCCAGACCCAACCCAACCTGATGGGTTCAACCCAACTTGACTAGGAAAGTTTGGGTTGGATTGGGTTATATGAAAAATAAATCGGGTTGGGTTTTTTTTAGACTGAGTTGTGCATGGGTCAGTTCGGGTCTGAGTTTGGATAAATATTGAACTAAACCAACCCGATGATCTCATTAGATGTATGAAAAAAATCTCCCCTATTTGGTCTCTATCTTTCCCCATCTACCCCCAACTACCTCCTCTCCCTCGCACTCACCTCCACCTTCTCATACCCCAACCTTCCCTCACTCATGAGAAGAAAACCCTACTCTCTGACTCACCTTCTCTTCTCCTCTTTCCATTATGATAAAACCTTATTCCATGGTTCTCCTCCTTCCTCCTATCCCTCCTCCTTTCACACCATGGTTCATTCACCCACTCACCCAACCTTCATCCTCACTCACCTCCTCCCCCAACCATCTTTAATGAGTGATTGGGGAAAACCCTAATCATATGTTTCATCTCCTCCTCCTCCTAGTGTCATGTGTGCACTCTGGTGTCTACATACATAGCTCTTTCTTTTTTTTATAATTTTGTTCTTATCATATTCCCTATTCAGTGATATCATCATGTTAATTACCCATATCACTCAAAACCTAGTTCTTTTTCTATTAGGGTTCTGACTCTATCACAACCAGAGACTCGCCAGTGGGTGGTAGTATTTTGTAAACATTCAACCTAGGCATCTATACATTAATGGAAGGTAGTATAGAAAGTGGGTCTAATCCTCCAATAGTTGAAGGAACTCAAATTCAGATTGGGTTTACACTAACTACCCATTTAATTATAGAAATATGAGTGGGTGGAAATAAAAAACAAGTTGAAGAAACTAAGGGTAATAAGTCTCCTAAAAAGTTAATAATTCTTAAAGAACCACCTTCTATATTTTCTCAAGCTTGTTATCATTTTCATAAGAATAAGTATGGAAGGTATTTTTGTAATTATTTGGGTAAAGATTATTCTTGCATGTCTAGACAGCATGGAACTAGTAATTTGAAATAAATTTGACAAGGTGAAATAAAAATACTCACAAAAATATTGAGAAAATTCAAACAACTATTGGTCTTAGAAATAAGTGTGAAGATGGAAATGATGGGATGGTTAAAATTTTAGTATCCCATTTTAACCAAGAAGAGTGAAGAATAGCCCTTTCTAAAATTATAATCATTAATGAGTTTTCATTCAAATATGCTCAGAATCAAGGATTTAGAGGATTTATTGAAGTTGTTCAACCTCAATTTCAAGTTTCATCTAGTCAAACAATTTCTAGAAATTGATTGAAAATATATTTTACTATGAAATAAAATTTAAATTCTATGTTTGATATGCTCTCTCATATGGTATGTATTACTACTAACACATGGACTTCAATTTAGAATCTAAATTATATGTCTATGATTGTTGATTTTATTGATGAAAATTGGATCTTAAATAAAAATAATAATAATGTTTTTTCTTGTTACAAATCATAAAAGGGAAACAATTGGCCAAGTATTAGAATAGATAGTGAAAAAAATGGGGGATTGAAATTAATATTTTTACCATGGACAATTCTAGTTCTAATAATATAAAAAAAATATTTGGTGGGGAGGGTTAATGATTGTAATGGGTCTAGTCTTAAAGGATATTGTTTTCATATGATATGTTGTTCACACATTTTAATCATTATTGTTAGTGATGGGATAAAGGATATATCAACATCAATTGCTAGAATTAGAGTTTCCCATAAGTTTGTGAGAAGTTCACCATCTAGATTGGCTCATTTCAAGAGAATTTATAAGAGTTGAAATTTCCTAGTAAGCATACCATAATTATTAATGTTCATAATAGGTGGAATTATTTTTAATTTATGTTGGATATTTTAAATAAATATGAGAATGTATTTATTCACTTTAAAGAGTATTTGGGTTTTATGAGTGCTTTTATCTATGAAGGTGGTCCTCCTATAACATATGATTGTGTGCATTCTCATGTACTTGTAAAGTTTTTTAAAATATTTTCTGATAATATTGTTGAATTTTCTAGTTCTATGTATGGACATGTCACACTATCTTTCATACTCTTTGTGACATATATAGAAAAATAAAGAAATTGATGAAGAATAATGATATTACTATGAGTGTAATGGATATTGAAATGAAGGTAAAGTTAGACAAGTATTTGGGTATTGGTTTCAATTTTAATTATATCTTAATTTTGGTGGTTTTTCTTATTCCCAGATATAAATTATATTATTTTCAAGATAGTTTCGAAATGATGTTTGATGATAAAGATACGAATGAATTGGTCAATAAATTAATAGGGGCTATGAAAAATCACTTTGAGTTTTACAAATGAAAATATCCCATCCCTATTGATTAATTTAAGTCAATTTCTCATTAATGTTCACATTTTTATGATTCTAGTAGCACTGGTGAGGATGATGAGAAATGGAAATATATATATAGATCAAAGAAAAGTAAAAGGCAATTGAAACAATAAAGGAATGAATTATAAATATATATAGAGGTAGATTATTATGAGGATGATTTTAATGGATTTGATATGTTAAGATAGTGGAAAGGAAAAAATAAGAAAGTATATGTTTTATTATTCAATTCTAGAGATATTCTAGAAATTACAATAATAGTAGTATCTTTAGAGTTATTATTTAGTACAAGATGAAAAGTCCTTGATCCCTTTCATATTTTTTTGGATCTCAATACCATTGAGGAATTAACTTATTCCAAAAATTAATTTAGAAAGTATAAAATAATTAAATTTCTAAAATTATATAAATTACATTAACTACAGTATCTTTGGATTTAGTATTTAGTAGAGGATGGTGATTCATTTCTCCCTTTCGTGGCTATTTGAATCTCAATACCATTGAGGCATTAATTTTCTCCCAAAATTAGTTCTGCAAGTCTAAAACAATTGAAATTTAGAATAAAGTATAAGAAATTGAATTGATTGAATCAAGTACCATTAAAAATATTATGATTTTTTATCATCTTACATTCATCAATTATAAACCTCTATTTGAAAAATAAAAATATTTAATTTTTCTTCTATTGTGTTTTTTTATAATAAATCATCCCAAAATTCATGATAAATGTGTCATTATCTAGAAAATAAGAAGAAATGATGATAAATCACTCTTCATTAAGGTATAAATTTCTAATTGTTTTATAAATTATTTCAAGTATACATTTCTTTGTTATTTGGGCATTAATGTTTTTATTTATATTTTATTCATAGTGTTAACTCCACCAACATGTTCATGTTTCTATTTAAATAAAGTGAAATTGTTGTAGCCAAAAATTCCATGACAAGGAAATTATTTCCTCTTTATTCTTCCCTCTTCGACTCTCCATTGTGGGTAGATTCAAATGATATCCAAAAATTCCTTGAGAAGGTAATTATTTACCATATTTTTTTATGTAAAACCACTTTTACATATCAAATATATGGATACCTAAGCATTTTACACATATTATTACATTATTCTTACACAAAAATATATATTAATATAACATAAGGATCATAAAGGCATAGTATATTTGGAAAACTAGGTTCATATTATATCAAAATGAACTTACAACATTGAATCCTTATTTTATTCTCCATAGAGATTTTCTAAAATTCATTTTAGCTCTTAAAATTGCATGGGATAACCTAGGGAATACATAAAGAAAGGGGTGAGCTAAAAAACCTGGTAAGGTAATAAACATGATATTGAAACATAACATAATATCATAAAATAGAACGATAATGAGAAATTTTATGGAAGCATATCATAAAGAACATGGTATCATAAGATCATGGCATCATAGAAAATGTGGGAACAACATATAACATAACATAAACATGAGTTGAGGTTAACTGCCTAGAAAATATCACATGGTGGAAAAATTCCCATAATGGATTATGTTTTCTCCCTAATCACATACATGATATATCATAAGACTAAATATTTACCCAATGCATTGGAGAACTATCTAGTTGAACCCATCATAAATATTTTAAGATCTATGTGTGCCACATAAAAGAATAAATCATAATATATAACATAAAAATTACCCATGTAAAGAAAATGGGTTGCATAATCCTTCTTCATATCATATTCAAAGTGAATTTCATAATAAATGCATTTGAGAAATGATCATAAGGCGTGTATTACACCATTAAAGTAATTAAGAATAAAAAAAGTATATATTTGAGAGACATATATATATATATAATTTAGAAGTAATCCATAACATCAATGGTTGTTTTAATTGATGAAAATAATTTTAGAAATATTATAAAAATTCTTGAATAAAATAACCATTTCACTTTGAGTAACATCAAATGATGTCATATTAGATGGAAAATGATTTTTAAAGATCACTTTGAACATTTATTGAGGAAAATATCCTATCCATTTTTAATAAAATTATTTAAAATATAAAAATTTCCCTAACATTAAAGATTTTTTTTTTTTGAAAATAACCTTGGAAACTTAAAAATTAAGTTTTTCAACATTGAGTGGTCATGATGATAGAATATTTTCTTTCATGATGAATAAATTTAAAAAAACAAACATTCCTTTCAAAATTTGGTAAGAAAATTCAAAATGTACCTTGTTTGAAAAAAAAGGAATATTGCTTTTAAAAAAATTATAAAATAAAATTAAGGGTATAAATGAATTTAAACAAACATAGTAAAATAATTTAGAAAACATGTATTTGGAAGAAATAGAATTCTCAACCGAAGAGAGAAATGAAGTCGTATTTTCTTAAAAACATTCTTGAATTATCGAGTATATAAAGAGATAAAACTTAGGGAAACATGTATTTTAATGACACAACCATAAGAGAATAAAATTCATGAGTTTATTTAGATATGGATCATAATATTTCATTGTTATAAGTACAAACATAAACGATCTAGATAAACGATGAGATTGTACCACAAAACCATTTCCACTTTGAAAACATTGAATCGTAAGCCCCATGAAATTATAACAATAAATGAAAATTAATATATCATTAGAACTAATACATTCATGATATTACAAGTAAAGGGGGTTTTATATGCACCTCATAAAAGAATATAGGTTCATAACAACACATATATCTCAAAAAAGGAAAATTGAGACAAAAATCACTTACAATGTTTGTATCATTGTTGTGAGAGTTAATCAATGGGGTGAATATGTGTAACAAATTTATATCCACACAAATATAGTGAAAATATGACATAAATTAATCAAAAATAATTTCACACATAATCTTGGAATAATATAATCAATGAAGTTGACATATAACCCAATGAATGAAATTTTTTAAAAATATTTCACATCACGCTTCCCTTTAGTTAAGTGATATTTAACCTCATGTATAGTGGTTTTAATAATTTTATTAAATTATATAAGAATAATATTATTATTTATAATATCATATATTATCCTTTTATAATATCTTATTACTTATTCTTTAATAATCTTTCATTTTCACTATTTCTTTCAGTGTTAATTTCATTATTTTCTCCTGCATGTTTTGTCATTAAAGATTCAAATCTTGAGAAAAGGTTATATTTCCATCACCTAAAAAAATATATTAATGTTATAAATATAATTATTTTTAATTATATACATATTTAGAATCATTATTTAATTATGAACATAGAGAATTAATCGCATCACTTCGTGGAGATGGTAGGTCGCACATATGCACGAGCAACATTGTCATTTCTCTAATGGGTGAAAGGGTCCATAATTAGATTTTATATTAATGTTAAATAATGATTAATATTTCATTAATATCATATATAATCATAAAATTAATACTTATTACCTTCCATTTAAAGAGTAAGAAAAATGAATCACATCGCTTCATGAGGTAGTAGTCCTCCGTACACACAAACGACATTATCGCATTCTCTATGGAATGGAAAGTAAGAAGGTATATATAATATTATAATTCTAAAAAGTAAATTATATCATAAATATATTATATAAAAATTAAATACTTCATTATATCCATCCTTGAGAAGCAGTGATGAAAAATGAATTGTGTTAGTTCGCGAGGTGGTAGTCCGCAGTACACACAAACAACAGTTTTGTTTCGCATTTGAGAGAGGAGGAGATGGTTGCAGGTCATGCCCTTAACTTAAAAAAATATCATTATATATAATATAATATGTTTATTATATAATAATGGTTTAATAATTTTTTGATGTGGTGAAGTAAGAAATAAAATGAAAATGCTTAGTTAAGTATTATACTGCTTTTTTAGGGAACTACTTTAGGTTTACACCTAAAGCATTATAAAGAGAGATTCCCAATCAAAAAAGTCATATAGGAAGTGAGGAAGATTTTTGGGAAGTTATTTTTCCCAAAAAAAATTATCTTTTGGTGTGGAAAGGAGGGGAGGGAAGAGGTCCTTTTAGAAGTGGGCAAAGTAACCCACTTGGAAACTACTTGGAAATTTCCCACAATAATCTAAAAATGATCAAGTATTTACCATGAAAAAGAATCTACATGATCATATGTTCAATATTTTGATGGATAAAATTGTAATATTTCCATAAAATATAAATTCTATAATTTTTGGGTCATATTTAACCCTTATATTTTTTGTTTAAACCCCTGGTAAACTCATTTTTACCTTAACAGTAATAAATAATTTTTACTGTTTTCACTATTAATTATGGTCAAAAAATAAGTTGTAAAGATCATATAATATAAATTATATTTATTCCAATTATTTAATCCATTTTACCATATTCAATTCCCATAAATGGAATATTTTAATTTAAAAAATTACACCTACAGATATGATGAAAAATATGGTTTTCAATAAGTGTGTTCTTCAAGCGAAAGATGGTTTTATATTAACTTTATGACTAATAATATTAATAATATGAATAAAAATTAATATTTAATTATATATAATCTATAAATTTTATTTAAATAACTCCCTATTGAGGGTGGTTTAAATTAATTAAAAAGGATAAACATTGTACAATTTACAATAGTTTTCAGAAGGAAAAAAACCCATTTTTAAACCAACAAATAAACTTATACTAAAATAAAATATAAAATTAACTAAAAATAATTTAAGTGGATTAAATATAACCAAATAATAATTATTTTAATTAAAATCATATTCAAAACATAATATGGATTTTAGATTACTTAATTTATTAAAAATATGTATTTTTTCACTATTCATTGAAATATAAATATTTTCCAAAAAAATAACCATAAGTCAATTTTGATATGATAACTTCAAAAATGAAGTTTTTTTAGATACATTTTTTAAAAGTGGTAAAAATAAATTTTAAATTATATGTGAAAATCATGACTAAACTGCATTTTAGAAAAATATAGTTTTTTCAGAAAAAATTTCTTTTTATTTCAAATGAATCTTATTTTATTTATAATCAATAGATAATCCATACCCACTAACTTAACAGCTAGGTTATAATTGGAAATTTTAAATAATACAATTTAAATATATTATCGTGTTTCGTTTAAACATGGTTTTTGCGTGCATCGTAAGTTATTGAAAATACTGAATTTATTTAAAAAGAAATTTATATTAAAGTCTTATTGTTTCACCTTATCTTATAAGCTTATTGTTGTGTGTCATGATTTTCCTCTTTTAAAATATTTGGGTGAAACATTTTACCCCCTTAAATAAATTAAATCCTCCTAATTTAATATTGATCTCAGTAATTAAGGGTTTGACATTTGAAAATACCTTTGTTGGAAACCCACATCATAAAAAGGGATAATAAAACTTATTCTTGAAAAGAGAGAAAGGGTTGTGTGAATATCATCAAGAATGACACATAATAGGTTTCCAAATAGGATAAAATGGGTGGGAAGTGAATATTTAGACATTAAAGAAAATAATAATGTCCAAATAATGATAGAGAGTGCCAAAGATCATTGATCAGAATAAAGTGAATGGTCATGATAAAATCAACAACCCCAAAACCATAAACTAGAGAGGTGTGAAAATTTTATTTATATCATCAGAAATGATGGTAATATAAAAATATTTTATTTCAATATCATTTTCCTAAATTTGAGGATTTATTTTACAATTTAGGAATATAAGGAAAAATACTTTCTTGATAGCTTTCTATTTCATAATCACATTTTCATCCTATGGTTGTTCTTTGATCAATTTCCACTTCATATCTTACTCCAAAAACATTAATATCCAAAAATGGATTTTTTATACCTAAAGCATTAAAATTAACTTTTAACATATTGTAAGATCCATAAAGGAGTAACAAGATACTCCTCCTATGTTTATTAAACAAAATGGTTATCACAAAGTAAGATAATATAAAAAATGAATATTAATTTATTAATTTATAAAATTCAACATTCAAACCAAATGATTAACATAGATCATTCCTTAACTAAATGACCCTATATCCCAAATAACATTAATAAACTAAACAATAAAGAATTTTTTAACCTCAAATTTTATGTCATACCCTTTCAAATTACAACTCAAAAATATAATAGAATTATTCCCAAATAATTCCTTATTTTTTTAAAGGTTGGGGACAAAGCCCTATTTATTATTTAAAGTAAAGAAAATACCTCTTTTAACTGGGTAGAGGGAGACCCATTGCATAGAACGAAGGCCCATTGGTCATTTAGCACATTACATGACCCGTAGGCCCAAATTTTTGTCCCAATGCCCATCCTATGAATAGTACTACTACAGTACTCTACCTGATATAGTACTGCACAGTATCCACTGCTGTTACAGTACCTTGCCACCGCTACAGTAACCTATCGCAGCTACAGTACCCACCGCTGCTATAGTGTTGTCACTGCTACAGTATGATACAGTACCTACTCCCAATGGGTTTTGAATCCCCATTTTTCATGTAGGATTACAAGGTGCTTACCACTAAGCCAAACCCCAACTATACCAAATAATTCTTTATGTTAAACCAAAAGGTTATATATACGTTAACTCAATGAAATATCTCTTGAAATATCACTAGTCACCTCAAAATGTAATTACTTATAACCTCAAAAGGTTTGTTTAAGAATTTTAATATATGATCAAACTTAAACTCATAAACACATGACGGTATCTACAACTCTTAAGTGAATTTAACATGAATACATATATACTTCCAAAATTAACACAACCCCTAGGTGTTTCATGATTCTCGTAATCCAAAAATCTCATTGATAAAAACTTCTACAACATAATTATCAAATCCTAATACATAAAAACATAAATCATTCCATTTATTTATACATAATTAACTAGGATTTTATATATTATTCCTTAATACTTATTTCATTTCATATGTAATTCATAGTCTATTCATCATCAACAGTAAAACCATTACTCATACAACCTTACTAATCCCCTTCTCTAGATTTCCCCCTAGGACATTGATTTGTATAATGCTCATACATTCCACATTTAAAACATTAAATTGTTTACAATACCCTAGGAAGATCAATATTCCCATCCATTTCATTAACCAAACCATTCAATTATCATTGATAATTACTTTCTCTATATCCTTCATTTCCATACCCAAAACATCTTCTTCTTCCTTTCATACATTCTCCTTAGTGCTTCTTCCTATATTCTTGACATGATGATATTTTAAATTTCTTTCCACTATGTTCATCATGAAACTCTATTTTTCTATTATTAGGTGTGTCATTAAGATTACCAAAGTTTATATTGTTGATCATGTTACAAGATTTCTGATTAGGAATAATAACAAGGTTTCAAATTCCATCTCCTGTTTCATTTGGTTTATCAAGAGAGAATCATTTCCATTGTCTATCATATTCAATATTAAAATTATTCCTTATGGTTCCAACCATTAACTAAAACCAAAAATAATAGTGTGAGAAATAATAATAATTGGGAAAACACATAATCATGAAGAATCATTTATAGGACATCTTAAATCATAAAATCTTATTTTTAGTATATGGAACCTTAGGTTTAACCAAGGTCTTTCACGGTCATTATCTATTCAAATACTTCATGATAATTCATAAATAGTTTGTGAATTTTCAAAAAATATCACTTATGAGTGTCAATACAGGTATACTATAAGGCCCATTATCATTTATTGGGTAATGCTCAAGTCAATCTTAACACTCCTTTTTTGGATTTATTAACCTTAGGTAAATATGTGGAAGAACCACGTCCACTTATACTATCTGGACATGGATGTAATTTCTCAAAAACTTATCTTTCTAAACTTCACCAAAATTCTAGGATATTTTCTTATACTTATTATTATCCTTATACTTATCCTTGTATTTATCCTTAGACTTGTCCATGTGGTTTTCAATAAATTTTTCTCATCCTAGTTTCAAAAGGTTTACTAAACCTTTCCTCTGGTACCAACTATGGTGAACCATGCCTTTTACACATATTATTACATGATTCTTAAACAAAAATATCCATTAATATAACACAAGGATCATAAAGGCCTAATTTATTTGGAAAAATAGGTTCATATTACATTAAAAGGAACTTAAAACATGACATCCTTATTTAATTTTCCATATCGAGCTCCTAAAATCCATTTGAGATCTTAAAAATGCATGGGATAATCTAGAGAATACATAAAGAAATGGGTTAGCTAAAAATACTGTTGAGGGAATAGAAATTATAAGGAAATATAACATGAGAGTCAAAGGTATAACATGATAACATAAAATAGAAGTATCGTGAGTAATTTCATGGAATCATATCATAAAGAACATGGGATCATAAGATCATGGAATCATAGGAAATGTGGAACTGAAATATAATATGACATAAACATGAGTCAAGGATAACTTCCTAGATAATATCACATGGTGTAAAAGGTCCCATAATTGATTATATTTACTCCCTAATCCCATATATGATGTCTCATGAGACTAAAGCTTTACCCAATGCATTGAAACGCTATTTGGGTGCACCCATCGTAACATGGCCGTGATATATTTGTGCCATATAAAGGAATTAATCATAATTAATAACATAAAAATTACCCATGTAAAGAAAATGGGTTTTATAATCTTTTGTCATATAATATTCAAAGGAAATTTCATAATGAATGTATTTGAGAAAGGATAATAAGTCATGTAATACCCCATCAGATGAAGGGATAATAAACTAAGTATATATATGAGAGACATATATATATATATATATATATTAGAAGCAATACATAACATAAAATGTTGTTGTAATTTGTTAATATACTTTTAAAAGGATTATAAACATTCTTGAGGAAAATAACCTTTTCATTTTGAGTAACATCAATGGATGTCATCTTAGTTGGAAAATGATTTTGAAATACCACTTTGAACATTTCCTGAGGAAAATATTATTTATATTTTGAAAACACTTTTTTAAAATATAAAATAATAAAGAAAATATTTTTTTTAAATAACCTTATAAAATTAAAATAAAATATTTAATAAATTTAGTGGTTGTGATGGTGTAAGAGTTTCATTCATGATGAATGCATTTAAAAAACAATGATTCCTTTCACAATTTGTAAGAAAATTCAAAAATTACCTTTTTTGGAAAATGATGGAAATATTCCTATTTAAAAAATTAAAAATATAATTAAGGGTAAAAATTAATTTTAAAAAATCATAATAAAAAAATTTTGAAAACATTTTTTGAAAACTTGGATCTATAAGAAAAATTATTTTCAACCGAAGATAGAAATGAAGTCAAATTTTCTTTAAAAAATTCTTTTAAACTATTGAGTAAATAAAGGGATGAAAATTAAGGGAAAAATGTATTATAATTAAATAATAAGAGGAGAATAAAATTCATGATTTTCTTGAGATATGGATATTAATATTTTATCATTATAAACATAAACATAAAAAACCCAATAAATGATGGGATTTTACTATAATACAATTACCACTTTGGTAACATTGAATCCCAATCCCTATGAAATAATAACACTAAATGAAACTTAAGATATCATGATAATAAATAAATTCATGATATTACATGTAATAGGGGTTGTATATTTACCTCATAAAATAATATATGTGCATAATATGACATATATCTCAAAGAAGGAAAATTAAGACAAAAATCCCTTACAAAGTTCGTATCATTGAGGTGAGAGTTAATAAATGGGGTAATTATGTGTAAAAAATGTATATCCACACAAATATATTGGAAATAAAACATAAATAAATAAAAATTCATTTCACACATAATCTTGGAACAATATAATCAATGAAGTATACATATAACCCAATGAATGAAAATTGAGTTTAAAAATAACTTACTTCGTACTTCCCTTTAGTTAATCATTCATTAACATACTATATAGTGGTTTTAAAAATGTTATTAATTTATACCATAATAATATTATTATTTATAATATCATATATGATTTTTTATAACATCATATTACTCATTCATTAATAATCCTTCATTATCACTATTGTTTTGGGTGTTAATTGACTTGTTTTCTCCTGCATGTGTCATCATAAAAGTTTTAGATCTTGATAATAGTTTATAGTTAAATCATCTAAATAATTATATTAATTTTATAAATATAATTATTATTAATTATATACATCTTTATAATCATTATTTAATTTTTAACATGGATAATGAATCACATCACATTGTGGATATGGTAGGTCATACGTACGCACACGCAATGTTATCATTTCCTTAACATGTGAAAGGGTAAGGAAGTGGATTGTATATTAATTTTAAAAAATTATTAATATGTAATAAATATAATATATAAACAAAAAATTAATCTTTATTACCTTCTATGTAAATATTAAGTGAAAAAATAATCACATCGCTTCGCAAGCCGGTAGTCTATTATACACACAAACAACGTTATCGCATTCTCTATAGAATGGAAAGTAAGAAGGTATATATGATATTATAAATATATAAGTATAATTATATCATAAATATAATATATAAAATTATATAATTCATTATATTCATCCTTGAGAAGTGGTGATAAAAAATGAAATATATCTATTTAGGAGGCAGAAGTCTGTTGTACACACAAAGAGTGGTTTCTTTTCCCATTTGAGAGAGGATGTGATGGTTTTATGTAATTACCTTAAAATAACAACATATAAGTATATATAATTTATTAATGGTATTATATTATCATTATTTAATAATATTTTTAGGATTTGGAGGAATATATAAAATAAAAATGCATAGTTAAGGACTATACCTCTTCTTCGAGGAACTCCTTTAGGTTTACTCCTAAAGCCTTCTAAAAAGAGATTCCTAATAAAAATAATGCCTCTAGGAAGTAAGTAGGTAAGTGAGTAATATTTTTGGGTAGGTACTTTCTGAAACAAAAGGATCCTTTAGTGTATATATGATAGGATGAGAGAGGTCCTTTTATAAGTGGGGAAAGGAACCCATTTGGAAAATACTTGGAAATTTCCTAAAATACTACAAAATGATAAAGTCTTTCCCATGAAAAATGATTCTAAATAACAATATATTAAATATTTTGATGGATAATATTGAAATATTTCCAAAAAATAGGAATTATAAAAGTTTTGGGTCATTTTTAACCCTTATATTTTTTGTTTAACCCCTGGTAAACTCATTTTTACCTTAACCACGATAAATATTTTTATTCTTTCCACTATTCATTATGATCAAGAATTAGGTTTACCATATTATATAATATAAATTATTCTGATTCCAAATATAAAATAAATTTTACCATATTCAAATCATATAATTATCATAATTTAATTTTTTTTAAAAACTCGTAGATACGATGAAAAAGTAGGTTTTTAAGAAGTGTATTTTTTTAGTAAAAGATGATTTTATATTAACTATATGAATAATAATATTCATATTATAAATCAAAATAAAAATTTACTGAAATATAATATATTAATTTTATTTAAATAAATCCTCATTTTGGGTTGTTTTAACTAATTAAAATGGATAAACATTATTCTCATTAAAATAAATTTCCAAAAAAACATGTTTTTAAACCCAAAAATAAACTTATACTAAAATACAATATAAATTTGATTAAAAATAATTTAAGTGAATTAAATATAAGCAAAAAATATTTCTTTTAATTTTAATCATTTTCAAAACATAATGCGGATTTTAAATTTCTTAATTTATTGAAAATAAATGACAATTTTATAAAAATCAGTATTAACACAATTCACTCAAAAATAAATATTTTCTAAAAAATATAAAAAAATCACCCTAATTAAATGTTAATACGATAATTTCACAAAATAATTTTTTTAAAAAAAATAAATTTTCTAAAAGTGATAATAATTAATTTTAAATTGTGTGCGAAAAGCACAATTATAACACCGTTTAAAAAAATATAATTTTTCAGAAAACATTTCTTTTTATTTCATATGGTTTTTATTTTGTTTATAATAAATATATAGCATGGAGTTTATTTTATAAATGTGTAAAAAATATAATTTAAATAATTTATTTATTCCTATTCATACCCACCAACTTAATAACAAGGTTATAATGGGAAATTTTAAATAATAATATTTTAATTTAGTATCGCATTTCATTTAAAATCAGTGTTTCATGTATCAAATTTTATAGAAGAGATTTAATTTATTCAAAATATATATATCTTAAAGTCTCATGGGGTTACCTTATCTTATAATCTTGGTTTTTTGTGTCATGATTCCTCTTTTAAAATCTTAGGGTGTTACAAAATAATTTATTGAATGCTTGAAATGTGACATAATCATATAAAGTAATTTATATAATACTTAAACTAACATCAAAATCATAAATTTATATTTTTCAACATAAAAATCATATATATACCAATTTCATCATAATTTAACTAATTATTAGAGTACTAACTAATTTTTTTTAAATAAACTCTATAGTGGATGTAGATAAGATTCTTTATTGTTTATTTTGGTTAATAACAGTTGATTTCACATTAGTGTGATATTGTTAAAATACCAAAAATAATGATAGTTGGTTTCAATTATCATCATTTATAGTTGAGTTCAGTGATCATCATTAATAGTTGATTTCCTAAAAATAAACTCTAAAATTTACAATAAATTTTTTTGAAAATAACTCATCTTATAAATTAGCATTCTAAATAAATACTTATGATTTGTTCTATTCCTTACCTAGGTTTCTATTGGAATGTATTGGTCATAGTTAATACCATACTTGATCATTTTCCTAATATGTTACAACTACACTCTAGTTATAAACCATGTATGTGTTATAGCCTTTTTCTTGCTACATATTAATGAAATTTGGATTGATCCTCACCCCATTCCATATAGTCATATAACTTGACTCTATTGTGTTATAAGAGAATTCAATTACATAACTTTGGGACACATTTGGATGATGTTATTTAAATGTTTTGAAAACATAATCTAGTATTCATGGGGTACTCATGCTTTATGTTATGAACTTGTGAAACTTTAAGTTATAAGTTATTGATATAATAGCTAGTATAACTAATAAAAGCATGTCTATCTATTTCTACGTTGAGAATTATAGTTTTTGTAATGTAATTTTTGTTTGATCATGACTATTTCTATATATGATGAATATTCTCTATTGTGGGTTTCATACTTTTTAATATGGTTTTAGGAATTGATATATGTTAAATGTAGAATATTTTGAATGGTGTATCACTATATAATTTCTGAATAAAAAAGTTTCAATGTAAACATATTATTAAAGGATATATTTATAAAATGGGATGGGATCTCAATTACTTGACTCATATATTACACCTCCTCATTCCTCGAATGAGATATTCATCTTAGTTCTTCTAACTCATTTACAATTGCAACAAGGGTGAAACCCACTTTAAAATTTGGGAGTCACATTGTCTACAATAAAAATGTGAATGAGGTAGAAAAGGAAAACAAGGAAAGAGATTTATGGTTGATGTGGAAAAGGAAACCAGGGAGATTTTTTATACATGGAAGATTCTTATGCTCAAAAAAGAGATAAAAATCTAGTAATTTCGAGATATGAGTGTCGGTAAACATTTTAAAATGGTGAGTTTGGTTCAATGATTTAATGTTTCTTGTTTAAAAACATTTTATCAAGTGATTTTTTAATTAACTGATTCATTTCATTTGGATCATTTGTTTCATAATTTCTAATGGTAACAATAATTTCATTATGTTTCATTGTTGATGTAGTTAATTTCTAGTTATTCCATTTCAATATGCATTAGATTTTTTAAATTTCCAATTTTATTCAAGGATTATCTATTGAAAATCATTTAAATTTCAGTTATATGATCAGTGTTCTTAATTTATTACTATTGTGGTTATTCCCTTGAAATTAATTTAATTTTTTTCATTTCTATTTCTCTTACAATCTTTTTTTTTTGTATTTTTAGGATTCAAATCAATTTGGAATTACCTTATTGATTAGGGTGGGTCTAGATCCATTGGCTTGACACATATAACACACTTAACCCAACCTGACTTAACTCAACCCATAATGGGTCAGGTTGGGTCGGTTTGACTGGTCAGGCATCACGTAACCCGACCCCCAATGGTTCAAGTTAGGTCGGGTCACCTGATCATGAAGCATGTGACCCAAATTGACCAGACCTGTTCTTTTTTTGAATGGTTTGGGTCAAAAAAACCCTCAACCGGAACCAACCTAATCCATTTACACCTCTAGTAAGAATGCATAGATAGAGGCAATATGAAAATCTTGTGATAAATGGAAGCTGATGGCACTCTTTATAGATATGTACCTAGATTTTGGGGATCCCCGGGGATGAGAACATCTGACTTCGATATCTATTGTTCTTGTGCTTATAGACCATATTAAGAGATGGTAGTTGTCTAATCCAGAGGGCTTAGCTCTGAGGGATAGAATATATGGTGGGGAGCCACCATCAAGTTAGTCTCTTGGAATCAATGGTATTCTTATTTTCCATGGATGTATCAGTGATCCTACAGGATTTTGAGAGGACTTGATGGTAGTATTCTATTCTTCTAAATGGGAATTTCATCCTAGTTTGATAAATATGTATCATGATCTCCATAGGAAATACTGGTGGTCATGTATGGAGAAGGATATATTGGGTTTTGTAGTGTGATGCTTCACTTTTCAGTAGGTGAAGGTCAAGAAACATAGGCCTATGGGTTACTACAACCATTTTCTATCTCAGAATAGAAGTGGGATGATACCACCATAGACATTGGGAAAGGATTAACCAAGATACCTCAGAAAAATGATGTAGTATATGTGATTATATATCAACTGAATAAGGTGGCCTACTTATTTTCTATAAGGTAAACCTTTACCGTCGATGATCTGGGTAATATCTATATGCGGGATTTTGTTCAATTGCATTGTATTCTAAGTAGTATCATTTCTAATTGAGAGGCTCATTTCACATCATAGTTATGGAAGGCTCTACATAAGGCATTAGGATCAAAAGTTCTTATGAGAATAGCCTACCATCCTCAAACGGATGCCCAATATGAAAAGGAAATTCATATTCTATAGTATATATTGTGAGTCTATGTTTTAGAATTCGGCAGTTCTTTGGAGAAGCATATGGCACTCATGGAGTTCACTTATAATAATATCTTCTAGGAATTGATCCAAATGGATCCCTTTGAAAATTTATATGGGAGTATATTCCATTTTATTTTATACCAGTTATAAGTGGGCAACTCAGCACTCATTGGACCTAGTCTTCTGTAGGATATGTTTAAGCAGTTTTAGTTCATCAGGAAATTGTTGGTAACCATGAACAGCAAGAAGAAATAATATAGTGATCATCAAATATGATATCTGTAGTTTGAGGATGGTCATTAGGTTTTCTTTCGGGTGTCGCCCAGGTTGGGGAAATGTTGTATATAGAAGCAGGGAATGCTAGTGCCAAATTTCATTTGTCCATTTGAGATATCTTATAAGGTTTCCAATGGAATACTTATTAGATCTTCCAAAGAGCTACAGTTACATGAAAAATGTGTTTCACTTTTTCAAGATTAATTGATATCACCCAGACCCTTATCACATAATATATATTGATGATATTAAGTTTGATGTGGATACATCCTTTTAGGATCATGTGATCCATATCATAGTCCGCAGTGAGAAGAATGTTTAAGGAAAGATTGTACCCTTTGTATGAGTCTAGTGGAAGCATGGACGAGTTCAGGAGGAGACCTGGGAGTGGGAGCCTCATATGTGGGTGTATTTTCTTGAGTTATTCACTAATACCCTACAGTGATTCTTGGGAGCACATATTGGGGAAAAACTATTATATGGTGGGGAATTTGTATGATCCCATGTTTTTTCAAGTATGTTCCTCTTTAAGTTTTCAATTGAAACTCTTTGATTTTTGTTAAAACATTTTAATCTTGGAAAAATAAACTTGTTACTTGTATAAAAAAAGGTTTCAAAGGTATTAAAGGGCTTAGAGAATCTAAGTTAGTGGAAAGATATAGGTGGCTTTCATTTTTAAAAACACTACAGAACCACCAGTGAGCTGGCAGTGTCACGACCCGAACCTACCGGTCTCGAGCCGTAACTACCCCAAGCCCGCCTCCATAGGCCATGGGTTGGAGACAAGCACCAAAGGAGTAACAATCTCGAGGAGGCATTTGCCTAAGTACCTACACACACACACACAACCCACTCTATGCAAGAAATTGAGTTCAAACGTATATGCATAATTTAAAAATGAGAACGCAAACTCTTACCTCGTTGGGTGTAGCCCGTAGCTTCACCGACGATCTGCCAGAGCTGCTGCGCCTTGGAGATGTGGGGATAGGGGCTTGATGCTCATTGAGAGGAAAACCACCAGGGAGAGGCAAGGGGGAAGAAGGTGGGGGGAGAGTTGTTTAAGTAGAGAAACACTTAAACACCCACCAGTAGGCCCTGTGCCCGAACTTTTGGCGGGGTTGGGGTTAAGCCGCCTCTAGGGTAAAATCCAGGTTATGAGCGCAACACAGGTCTCGGAATTCTAATCTGAGCCTCCATTTAGAAGTTACAAAGTTCACGCTTGGGGCCTCCAAATTACGAAAACTCCCCTGGTGTAGTTTTCCACAGAAGGGTCGTGCCCGCGAAAGTTACACCCCTCCTAGGGTAAACGGCATGCTCCGGACTCAACGGTGGCCTCAGTTTTACCATCCAAGAAACATTTTAGGAGTTATTCTATTTATTTGGTGTGTTTAGTGTGAACGCACTTAAAATTTAATTCTGGACACACCGGGCCTCGGAATCACATGTCGTCTGAATTCCCTACTCTGAAATAACATCAAGAAAATTTCAAAGTCTTATAGGCTCAAAACCCAAGTTCTTACATCATTCCCACCTTAAAGTTTTTCATCCCCAAAAAACAAAACTACAAAAACAACTTAGGATACTGATCCCTCATCTGGCTCTCCCGTTCCCAGGTGCTCTCCTGCACCCTCCTGTGCTGCTACAACACACGAACCAAAGGAATGGTTCGTCCACGCAGTGTCCACTCCTGCCAGTCCTCAATCTCCACCGGGTTCTCCGCAAAGGTGGCTCCATCCTCAATGTCCATATCTCCCCAGTCGATAACGTGCGTGGTGTCATGCACATATTTCCTCAGTTGTGACATGTGGAATACGTCATGCACCCTCTCCAGCTGTGGGGGTAGAGAAAGACGGTAGGCCACCTCACCAACCCTTCTCACGATCTCAAAGGGCCCAATGAACCTCAGGGATAGCTTGCCTCCCCATCTGAACCTTCGTGTCCCATGCCATGGAGAGAATCTCAAAAAGACATGGTCCCCTTGCTCGAACTCCAAAGGCCTGCGACGACGATCTGCGTAGGACTTATGTCTTCTCTGAGCCATCCTCATCCACTCACAAATGACCTACACCTTCTCCGTCGATGCCTACACCAACTCTGGGACAACGAGGGAGGTCTCCCCAACCTCCGTCTAGCACAACGGTGACCTTCAGGGTCTCCCGTAGAGGGACTCAAAAGGTTAAATGCCGATAGTAGAGTGGTAACTGTTGTTGTACGCGAACTCCACCAAGGGCGGGTGATCCTCCCAGCTTAGGCCAAAGTCTAACACGCATGCCCTGAGCATATCCACCAACACCTGGATAGTGCATCTATCTGCCTGTCGGTCTGGGGGTGAAAATATGTACTCATTCGCAGTTGAGTCCTGAATGCCTCATGTAGGCCTCACCATAATCGCGAGGTAAACCGTGTGTCACAGTCAGAGACGGTCGTTGAGGGTACTCCATGAAGGTAGAAAATCTCCCAAAAATACAGCTTCCCTAGACTCTCCATCGAACTCTGCTCCCTGATGCCAAGGAAGTGCGCCGACTTCGTGAGTCAGTACATTATCACCCAAATGGAGTCATGGCCCTTCGCTGTGTGTGGAAGCCCTGTGACGAAGTCCAAAGATATTCCATCCCACTTCCACTCCGGGATATCAAGGGGCTGCAACAACCCTGCCGGAACCTGATGCTATGCCTTCACCTACTGACAGGTAAGACATCGAGAAACAAACTCATCTATGCTCTACTTCATGCCAGACCACCAAAACTGCCTCTGAAGATCTATGTAAATTTTCTCCACACCGGGATATACATCCAAGGGAGAAGTGTGGAACTCCTTTATTACCTCTTCCTGTATATCCACTGGTACTACAGCTCGCCCCTAGAATAGAATATCATGATTCCCTCCTTCATAATACCCATCGGGTGTGTCGCTCGTGGATATCTGATCACGTAGTACCTCACTGTCGACATCCCCCAGCTGCGACTCTCTCACGTGCTCAAGGAGTGAAGGATTCAACACCATTGACTGCATAAAAGTCATACCCTCCTACTCCACCAAGGTCAGCCGTAGAGAATCCAACTGCTCTGAAGATTCCCACACTAAATGACCTGGGACTTCCTACTAAGAGAATATACTACAACGTTTCCCTTCCCTGGAGTGTAGAATATCTTGAAATCATAGTCCTGCAGAAACTTCAGCCAGTGCCTCTATCTCAGATTCAAATCCCTCTGAGTGAAGATGTACTTGCGGCTCTGGTGGTCTGAGTATACCACAAAACGCTCACCCAGTAGGTAGTGTCTCCATAACCTCAAGGAAAATACCACCACTGCCAGCTCCAAATCGTGAGTCACATAATTCTGCTCATGGGGCCTTAGCTTCCTTGACCCATATACAATCATTGCCTGTTGCTACATCAGCACGCACCCGAGCCAAGCTCTTGAAGGGTCGCAGTACACCACGAACTCAATGCCCTCCTCTGGAAGCCTCAACACTGGAGCACTAGTCAGCCTCTCTCTCAACTCCTCGAAGGCCTTCTGGAACTGATCAGTCCAAGTGAACGGTCATCCCTTCCACATCAACTCGGTCAAAGGGGTAGCAATCCTGGAGAAATATTTCGAAAACCTCCTTTAGTACCCTGCCTAACCAAGGAATCTCCGCACCTCTGATGCATTCTTGGGTGGCTCCCAAGCAAGAACTGCCTCTACCTTTGTGAGATCTATGGATAATCCCTGCTCTGTAATGACATGCCCTAGAAAGTGAACCTCATTAATCCAAAACTAACACTTTGAGAGCTTACCATATAGTTGGTTCTCTCAGAGTAAGTCTAGGACAATCCTAAAATGCTTCACGTGCTCCTCTTCCGTCACAGAGTAGATGAGTATGTCGTCAATAAAGAAAACCACAAACCGGTCCAAGTATGGCTGGATGATCTGGATCATCAAAGCCATGAAAATAGCAGGGGCATTCTTCATGACAAAGGTCATCACCAGAAACTCGTAAGGCCCATATCGACAACGGAAAGCCAACTTCGGGATGTTAGCCTCACGAACCCGCAACTGGTGGTAGATGAATCGAAGATCAATCTTGGAGAACTACTTCGCACCTCTCAACTGGTTGAAGAGGTTTTCGATCCTCGACAAAGGGTACTTGTTATTTATCGTATCCTGATTCAGGAGATGATAATCCACACAAATCCACATATTTCCATCTTCCTTTTTCACAAAAAAAACTGGAGCTGCCCAGGGGGACACACTAGGCCTGATGAATCCCTTCTCACGAAGGTCCTCCAACTGAATTCGTAGCTCCTTAAGCTCTTTGGGTGCCATCCAATATGTTGCACATGATATCGGGGCAGTCCCCGAATACAAGTCAATGCAGAACTCCATCTCTCGCCTCAGAGGTAGTCCCAGGACATCCTCGGGAAAGATGTCCATGTAGTCCTCTACAACGGTTGAGATCCAGGGGCATGTAGTGTATGCTTCTTCGAGATCCATGCTCACCAACTGGTGAGAAAACGTTCATGGTATCCTTCTCATAGTACTCGTCTTCTCTGCCATGAGGTCTCATTCACCAAGGACAGTGAACCTCATCCCATCCGAAAACACGCCTCTGACTCGTCTGTGACGATAGTCAATCTGGGCATGAACCATAGAAATCCAATCCATGCCCAGGATGACGTCGTAAGGTTCCATCGTGATGACGAGTAGGTCCCATATGAAACTCCCTCCTATGAATGACAGTTCGCACTGTCTACAGATAAAGGTCACCAACAAGGTACTTCCCATAGGAACCACGAGGCTAAGCGCAGGTGTCATCGCCTCTACTGGAAGCTCCGACTCCCGTACCAAAAGCAACGATATAAAAGAGTGGTTGGAACCTGTGTCTACTAATACCAAAGCAATCATAGAGTAAACAGAAAGTGTACCTCGAACCATCTTGTGTGTTGGGGGGTCACGAACACCCATAGCATGAATCTTCCCACGGCCCCTACCACCCGCTCCCTGAGCCTGGCATGGGCCGCCCGGTGGTGGAGGTGGAAGGACCTCGAAATGCCACCCCGGACCTCCAGGTCCTGCTGCTCTGCCTATACCACCTCCCTGAGGACTACCCTATCCTCGCCTAGGAGATCCCCAGTCACAGTGCTACCTCTGTCACTGCGGTACGCCCACTGCCTGTCATGGCTGCTCGGTACGCCTGGTCGGGCAGTCCCGTGCTAGGTGACCTCGCTTATCACAAGCACAGAACCGGCTCTCTCTTGACTTCCCCAGTGCTCTACGACACCACTGTAGTGTATGACCCTGCCCATGAGTCTGCTCACGGAAGGGTCTCCCCGACTGAGGATCTTCTCTCTACCGCCTGCCTACTACCGAAGACTCTACTCTGAAGTGGCCACTGTTAGGCCCTGCCTATTGGCGTCCCTCATCCAAGAAGATCTCTATCATGATAACTCACTCTAGCACCCCGGCATAAGTAGGGATGCACAGGGGTACTACACTAGCACAGATCTCCCTGCGAAGACCCTGCTCAAACTTCCGCGCCTAGAAGTAACTATCACGGACCATATCCTGCAAGTAGTGTGTCAGATCGGTAAATCGGGCCGAGTGTTGTGCCATGGTCATCCCCCCTACTTTAGATCTAGAAGAATCTGAATCTGAATAGAGCGTAAACAAGAGGGGGAGTACTCCTCCGAGAAGAGCTGCTGGAAGTTATCCCACATGAGAGACGACTCGTCGTGGGTCTGCGTAACCAACCCCCACAAATGCTCGGTCGTCCCAAGGAAAAGGATGGAATATAGGGCTACCATATGGTCCACTGGTGTTTGTACCAGCCTGAAAATTCGTTCCACGGACTCTAGCCAATCTTCCACTACCTGGGGATCCGGGTCCCCGTGGAACTTCTGCGGTTGCTGACGCTGGAAGTCTCGGAGCGCACTCAGCCTGCGCTCAATCTCGGCCTGTGCTGCTGGTACTAACTACTGCTCTCCAGGTGGAGGGGCTACTACTGAAGCACTGGGTGGAAGGGGATCACATGAGGGTCCCTGAACTGATGCCTCGTCGCTCGCCAGATCGTCGTCATGAACTGGAGAGGGTAACCTAGTTGGCTGTTGTCATGGGGGTATCCTGAAATTTATCAAGGATTACCGCGATCAGATGAGTATATATATATAACAGTAATAAAAAATGGGAACTGACTCAAAAAGGATAGTCAAAAACTCAATCCTACCAGATGCATGTTCCAAAGTTCCCTGCAACATATGTCTCTGCGTGCCGAGTCGACAAGCGGCTTATCAGGGTCCTGGTGAATGGATACCTCGGCCGCTCATACCATCACTGGACTCCTTAGCCTGAGAGCCTCTCTCGAGACACATCGACACTATTTCCCTAAATCCCAACCAATTCCTTTTTAGGAACGTCCGAACAATGCCTCATGGAAAGAACCAGCTCTGATACCATTTTTTCACGACCCGAACCTACCGGTCTTGACCCGCAACTACCCCAAGCCCGCCTCCATAGGCCAGGGGTTGGCGACAAGTGCCGAAGGCGTAAAAATCTCGGGGAGGCCATTTTCTAAGTACCTATACACACACACACAGCCCACTCGATGCAATAAATTGAGTTCAAAGGTATATGCGGAATTTAAAAATGAGAACACAAACTCCTACCTTGGTGGGCGTAGCCCGTAGCTTCGCTAATGATCCGCCGAAGCCACCGCACCTTGGAGAGGTGGGGAGGGGGGATTAATTCTTGTTGAGAGGAAAACCACTAGGGAGAGGCAAGGGGGAAGAAGGAGGAGGGGAGAGGTGTTTAAGTAGAGAAACACTTAAACACCCACCAGTAGGCCCCATACCCGAACTTTCAACGGGGTTGGGGTTAAGCCGCCTCTAGGGTAAAATCCACATTCTAAGTGCAACGGCGGTCTTGGAATTATAATCCGATCCTCCATTCAAAAGTTTCAAAGTTCACCCCCGAGGCCTCCAAATTACAAAAATTCCCCTGGTGTCGTTTTCCATAGAAGGGTCGCACCCGCGAAAGTTACACCCCTACTAGGGTAAATGTCTTGCTTCAGACTCAACGGTGCCCTCTGTTTTCCCATCCGAGAAACCGTTTAGGAGTTATTCTATTTATTTTTCATGTCTAGTGTGAACGCACTTAAAATTTAATTCCAACCACACCGGGGCTCGGAATCACACGCCGTCTGAACGCCCTGCTCTGGAATAACATCAAGAAAATTTCAAAGTCTTACAGGCTCAAAAACTAGGTTCTTACAGGAAGTATATCCCAAATATTTTTAAAGTTACTAGAGTCCCACCATCTAGAAGATGATAATTTTACAAGTTTGGTATCCTATAAGAAATTCATTTTCTATCTAGTGGGGTTTACAAACATATAGTGGCACTAGGGGACACCACCGTCTTGCTGGTGGCATAAGGTTGTGCTGGATTATGAGAGTTAGGATCATATTTTTGTCCCCTAGAACCTATTTTAAAAACCTATTAACCCTTAATTCAACCATAACTTAGTATTTATGAATTTTGAAGTCTCTCCAAGTCTCTAGAGGATTATCCATCACCTTTCCCGAATTCTTCGATCTCATTATCCAAAATCAGTAAGTCTCACTTATATTTGGTGAAACCCTTTTGTTATCTCCTTAGATCCACTTCTTCCATCCTTAATGATGTGTGTCAATTATTTTCTATATTGGATCATTTTTCTATATTTTGATGCAATAATTGATCTTGGTTTTACTTATTCTCCATTCTAGAGGAGGGTGGTCTAAAACAACTCCCTAAAGTCTTTTTTCCCACTAGTATGTGATGCATGTGAGATCCTATCAACGCATCATGCATGTGACATAACAAAATTGTAAAACCTCTATAATTAATGAACCTATATGCTTAGAACTGCATTTAATCTCATTGCATCTATTGGCATTGAGACTGGGATTCACAACCACCTAAGAGGTTTGATTTCCCTTAAGCCTATAATGAATTAGAAATTATTAATGTGTAAATTGGATTGACATGGAATTGACAAAACTTGGTAATTGGGGTAATCATATTGAATAAGAATCACTTGGATTAAAGGGTTTAATTGTCATGATTTTTGGATTATCATGTTAACATGATGAAATATGGATATAATGGAATGTGGAATGGAAATGTTTCAACTAAGATGATAATTGGTAACTTTGAATAATATAATAAATGGTTGATAATTGTAAATTTGGATAAATTAACCATTATTTCTTATGATAACATGTTTTTCATTTTTTTTTGGTATTATACATGGAATACTTGGAATATGGTCTTTTTATGACTATTGATTAAATTTTATACCTAAGGTCTTGGTACATGGTTATGTACCTCCTAAGGTCTAGATTCAAGGTTATGTACCACCTAAGGGCTAGATTAATTGTTACATATTTCCTGAGAACTAGATGCATAGGTACATATTGAATAAGGTCTAGATGCAGGCATACATACCACTTGAGGTATGGATGTATTATTACATGATACTTCACCCATGGAATGAGTAATGAACCATGGGAACTCATAAGTGGTTCTATAATGGGAATTCACAAAGAGTCTAGTATTAATGCCTGGTGGTGAGATGAATGGTTACTTGGCACATGTTTTAAGGGTTTGCAGTTTTATTTAATATTTTTTAATATTTTTTGAATTAATTCCCTAGTTTATCATACCGTTTCATGAATTATTTATTTAGGATAGATATGATTAGACACTGTGGGTGCCAACCTACTATGTTTTACTCACACCCAATTGGGTTTTCATTTGGTACCTAGGCAGACTTCATGGATGTAGGTCCAAACAAGGGAAAGGGGCCATGTGCCTAATTGGTTACTTTGATAAATGGTAATGAAGCATGGAGATAGGACCAAGAATAGGGTTCAAGATCAGTGTTTTTGGAGTCTTTTTTATGAAGTATATTTTTATTCATTTACTTGTATGAAATCCAGTGTGACATTTATTTAAGAATATAGTATGGCATGACATGGTTTATTATTATTATTTGGATTTTTAGTATTCATATATCATTTTCATGAATTGTATGTTGTGTTTGATTTATCTTATTTCAGTTTTGATTTCCACTCTGTTCTAGATGGTATAGTCTCCCCACTATATTCCTTATATTCTCACTTCTAGTTGGAAGCCTCTAGCATACAAGGTGCGCCTGAGGTCACGTAACTACCCATCTAAATCACATGAGAGAGTAACAAGTTGGGGACATTACAATATCATGAGGGATTCTAATTAATTTAACCTTTTTTCTCCTGGTGATGGGTTTTTTACATCTATGTAATGTATGTTTGATGTTGAAATTGGGGTTGTTCTATGTGAGGGCATTAGAGATGAGGGAGAGTTATTATGTGTTCATTTTTGTAGGTCTTGGATTTCTTATTCACTCAACTACACTTTTTTTGGTCATGGGAACCCAGGTACTAAGTGAAAGATCTATACTTATGCAATACTCATTAGTACACACGCAACTAGTGTCCCCTATAGCATGATATAGGGCTAGGTGGGGTATGTTGAGTCAAAATTTTATACTTTATACTTTTCCTTTCATTAGTTTTGAAAATCACAAAAACTTTTGTAAAACTTGATTTTGCTAAATTTTTATATCCCAAGTATTTTAGAATTTTTTTTTTAGAGAACATATTTTTCTAATTAATGTATAAATGGTTTCTAACTAAACAATTAAAAACTTTATATTATTTAATCTGATACATCATACTAAATGAGAGTCTAGTCCATCGGATTGGCTAGTGTCTTGTACATCAGATTGACTAATGTTCTATCCATTATACTGACCAAATTCAAATCCATTGGACTGACTATAGGTCATATCCATCAAACTAACCATAGTTCAATTCATCATATTAACAATATTTTAGTTTTTTTACTAACAAAAGTTTATCATCGGAGCTTTGGAATTAATTCTATTAGATGGAATTTATTGTAGCATTGTAATGGTGTTATCTAAATTTCATCGGATGGAGACATTTGGCTTAGCTATCAAGTAAAGGAAATCTATTTTTATTGCTTCCAACTCTGATATTCATGGAAATATGACTGTTGGAGGGATTCCTATAAATAGAATTTCATTCGAGGAGTTGGGTGTTGAAGCATTTTTGTAACTATATATGTCTAAATATCACACTGCCAGAACATATCATTCTTATGCTTTGTAATCTTTTAAAGATTTGTGTTCTAAGGATTCTAAGTTAGGAATTTTAAAATCCTTAGAACATTTTTTGTTTTGTATTCATTTTTTCCAATCAAGGTTTAGATCAAGGGATTCTGGGGATAGGAAGATAGGTGATACTTATTAGGATGATTGAGGTATTCTAGTGTTTTGGAATACATGGCTATTCGGATCTTTGTATCAATGGATTTCCTGGTAATGAAATACAAACCGTACAATTAGGTTGAAAACTATGGACATCTTAGGTTAATATTTATGACATCCTTAAATTATTAAGGTTAAAGAGTATAATTTCTTTTATTAATCTTGTAAGTAAATCTTACTTTATTATAATATTTAATATAACTTGTTTTAACAATTTTTTTATTTTCATGTTCATTTAATATTATAAAGTTCATTTACACTAAGTATTTCTAATATATATTTTATCATATTGTCTGTGATCCCAATTAATAACTCTGATTTATCGAATGAATTTTGAGTCAAATACATATATTATGACCATCACACAACTTTTGAGTCCAATATTTATAATAAAAGAGGTATTGGGTTTTATTATAGTTTAAACTTTTAAACTACAATTTACCCCCCCCCCCATAGACATTGTATACTCTTACAATCAAAAAATTGGAATCAGAGTAGGTTTTACTACTATACTTGATGTTTTTTTACTTTTCTTATCTAATTCATGTTTTTAAATTTTTTATGAATCGATTTTCTATAAAACAAATTTGTACACTAACATGTGTTTTTTATAAAGACTTTATATTTTATTAATATGGAAAGATTAAATGTTGGTACTCTAAAAAATAAAAACCCTAGAAAACCACCAATTTTTAATGGTGCAGATTATGAGTATAGTAGAGATAGGACTAAAACATTTTTTATAAATACTAGTGTTCACAATTATTTAATGTTGACTGGTAACTATAAGATTCCTGATAAAGAGGTTACTTCTTTTATTAATCAGGTTAAATTAAAAAAATATTTTAATTATAGTATAAGAAATACTCTAATTGTTTCTATGAATAGAAACATTTATAGTCAGATATCATCATGTAAAGCTACAAATAGTATTTAGAAGAAAATAGAGGTAACTAATTTTGGTACTTCAAAAGTTATAAAAACTAGAAGATCTATGCTTCGAGTTAATTATCAATCTTTAAATTTCATACCAACTGAGTGTTTTGAAAATATGGACCAAAGTTTTATAACTATTTTAAATAGATTACAATATCTTTTAGAGAAATAACTTGAATATTGGATTTTAGTTGATAAAATTATTGAGATCATGCATGGAGAATTGTAGTCTAAAAGGACTACTTTGGGGGATACTAGAAGAATTAAAAATCTTACTATTGATGATTTTATTGGAACACTTATGAATTATGAGGTAATATTTAAAATATATGTAGAAAATATGAAAAAGAATAATGTAATAGTTTCATTTACTATAACCTCTAATGTTATTATTAATGTTAAATATGTTGAGAAAGTCTCAAAGTCTTCTAAAAATAAGAAAGTCATTACTGAATTAGATAGTATTTCATCTGAATAATATGGAAATGAATTGGACAATATTTTGAGAAGAATGAACAAGATAGTTGGGAATAAGGATTTAAAATATAGATATAAAAGGAATCATGATGAAAAAGTGATAAAAAGGATTCTAAAGAATTGATATTTTATGAGTGTAAGAAAGTTGGACATATAATACTGGATTGTTCTAAGATAAAGAGAAAGCATAATAAGGAAATGAATTCTAATAAAAATTATAAAAACTACTAAAAGAACAAGAAAAAGAAGATAATGAAATATTTAGACACATGGAGAGTTATTTTAGGTGAGAGTTCATCTAATAATTTGTATGACATTGAAAAATCAGGTCAAAAGAATATCATATTCTATTCTAAGATTTCAAAGACTGATATATGTCTCATCAAAAAGGTAATAGATGAATCTTTGAAAAATATTACCTTGAATTGAATTATCCTAATCATGTCGAAAATAATAATTCTAAATATTTCAATGAAGAATATTAATCATCTAAATAGAATAACACTTTACCAAGTTTTTAATAGGTTTCAATATTTTTCAAGTTGTTAGAAAATTAAAATTTTAAGATTTCTAAAAAACATAATACTACTCAATAAAAACTTCTGAATTAAAATTCAAGGATTTTTACTCTTACTAATGAGATATCTGATATTTCAAAATAGATATATAAAAATAATTTTGAAAACTCTACACTTTTAAATGAATAATAAAATACTAACTCTAATAAAACTATTTTTTCAAATGAATTAGAAAAATTCAATTCGAGTAAAACTACTAATGAGGATAAAAATTTATTTGTAAAACTCAATTTAGAAATTTATAGTTTGAAAAATATTTTTTCAAAATTTACCATTGGAATGGAAAAATTTGATAATATGTATAATAAATTAGACTTTATATAAATGTTTCTGAAATGGGTTTTACTAATAGAAAACCTATTTTCAAAATAATTACTTTGTTCTGAAAAGTGATCCATTTTGAACTAAATTCCAAAGTGGTGGTCACTAGAAGAAAAAATATTCTTTGAAAAAAATCAATCCTTAGGATTTCATAAAGCTTATTTTTCAAAAGAGTTAATATTTTCTTAAAAAAGTAGAGTTGGTCAAATGAGGATTCCTAAAATTTTAATTTCTAATAATACCATACCCAAGAAAATGTGGATTCTAAAATTTTAATGTTTTTTTCAAGATAAAAAAGAATGTACCCAAAAAATTATTTGATACATGGATAGTGGTTTCTCCAAAAACATGAATGGGAATAAATATTTCCTTAATAATATTATAAAGATAAAAGGGGGAAAGTTGCTTTTGGTGATAATTCTCAAGGAGAAATTATCAAAATATGTAACAATGTTCTTATTGTATAATCCTTAATTTCAAATTTTTTATTTATTATAGGAATTAAGAACAACCTTATTAGAATAATTCAATTATGTGATGTGGGATATCTTCTGAACTTTAGGAGTGAAAATTTTACTATTCATAGTTCTAAATATGATTTTATTCTTTCTATCAATAAGAATGATAATGTCAACATACTAAACTTATAAGACATTAGGATCCATGATATACATTTCCTTAGTGAAATTGAAGACTAGTACTGGTTATGGAATATAATATTAGGAAACTGTAATGTTAAAAATTTATCTAAACTATCCAGGAAAGGACTAGTTAAGGATCTATCAAAACTTAGGTTTGATACTTCAAAATTCTGTAATCCATTTCAATTTGGAACGCAACACAAGTAAAGTTTTAAATCTATTAGTGAAGTATCAATTTATAATGCTCTGTAGTTAGTTCTCATGGACTTGTTTGTTCCTATAAAAACTGTAAGTATTGGTGGAAAATAATATGTATATATTTTAGTTGATGATTACACTAGATATACTTGGGTCTATTTTCTAGCTAATAAATTCAATGACTTTTATTGTTTTAAAACTTTTGTAGCCTAAGTAAAAAATGAGAAAACCCTCTCTTTGATAACTATTAACATTTATCATGGTAGAAAATTTTTAAATTCTGATTTTCAATCTTTTTTTAGTAAAAAGGTTATAGTACATAATTTTTCAGCACCTAAAACTCCACATAAAAATGGCATAGTCAAAAGAAGAAATATAATTCTTTAGGAGATTACTATAACCATAATGAGTGAATGCCCAGTTTATAAACATTTTTGGGATGAAACAGTTAGTACTATCTATTATAGTATAAATTGAGTTTTATTAAGACCTTTTATCAATAAAACTTCTTATGAGTAGTGTATTGGAAGGAAACCAAGACTTTCTTAAAAAAAATTGGATACAAAGTATTCATTTTGAATACTAAAGATAACTTACATAAAGTTTCCCCAAAATATGATGAAAAAATATTCCTAGGTTATTCTATAACTCATAAGTCATATAGAGTTTTTAATAAAAATAAAAGTAATATTGAATAAACAGTACATGTTATGTTTGATGAAACTGATCCCTTTGTCTTCAAACAAACTCTACCTCCATCTTTGGATGTTATTTCTAAAACTGATTTTCAACCTATGTTAGAAAGTTCTTCTTATGAGAGAACAACTAAATAATATATGTCTGAAGTTTTACCTCAAGAATAATATCAACATGTTGTATAAGAATAGAATTTTTTTAATCCATGAAATTAGTTCTTTCTTAGGAATCATACTAGTGATAACATCATTGATGATATAGATCAACCAGTTATAACTACAAGTTCTCTAAGAAATGAAATTTAAATTTTTTCATTTTTATCACAATTTGAACCTAAGATTCCTGATGAGGCTTTAGGAGATAAATATTGGATAAAACTAGTGAAATATGAAATCAATTAATTCTAGAATAATGAAGTTTAGAATTTGTTTGAAAAACCTAAATATACTTATGTAATTGGAGTAAAATGGGTTTTCTAGAACAAATTTAATGAAAATAGAATAATAATTAGAAATAAACCTAGACTTGTTACTAAATAATATAATCAAAAAGTGGGAATATATTATGAAGAAACTTATTCTCTAGTATCTAGTATTGAATCTATTTATATACTTGTAGCATATACAGCATTCTTAAATTTCAAACTATTTCAAATGTATGTGTAGTGTTCGTTTATTAAAGGATATGTACAGGAGGAATTTTATATAGAAAAACCCCTTTTTTGAAAATAAAAAAACATCCATAACATGTTTTTAAAATTACTAAGGTACTTTAAGGACTTAAATGGGCTTCTAGAGCCTATTATGATAGATTAACTAGATTTTTGTTACAAACAAAATTGTTGAGGGAGCTGTGAGTCCAACTCTTTTTATAAAATAAGTTTCTAAAAACATCATAATAGTTCAAATTAATGTTGATGAAATTATATTTGGTTTAGATCAAAAAATATTTAATATATTCCTTTGCAGATCTTATTAAGTCTAGGTTTGAAATGAGTATTATGGGAGAACTTACTTATTTTCTAGGTTTTAAAATTTCACAAAAACCAGAAAGAACTTTTATATCTCAATATAAGTATATAAAATATCTTCTTAAGAAATTTGGATATGACAATTCCATAAGTAATAGTAATCCTATTAGAACCTCAAATACTTTAGATATTGATGAATCTAGGAAATCGGTTGATCAAAATATCTTTAGAGTAATGATTGGAAGATTACTTTACTTAATAGCTAGTCTTTCATATTTAATGTTTTATGTATTCTCATGTGATAGATATCAATAAAATGAAAAAATGTCCCACCTTAAATCTATAAAATAAATTTTTTATTATCTTAAGGTAACTATGGATTTAGGTTTATTTTACTCTTCTAGAAATGATTTTTAATTAAAAAAATTGGTTACTGACTTTAGTGGATGTAGAATGGAAAGTAAATTTACTTATGGTAATTTTCATTTCTTAGGAGAATCTTTAGTGTCTTGGTGTTATAAAAAACAACACTCAATAACACTTTCCACTGCTGAATCCAAATATGAAGTAGTTGGAAGTTTTTGTGCTAAAGTATTGTGGATGCAACACACACTCAATGAATATGAAATGAGTTTTAGTAAAACACAAATATTATGTTTCAAAGGGTTTTATTCCAAGTATTCTAAGTGATGAGTTTTAAAATCCTTAGAACATATTTTCTTTTCTATTAATTTTTTCGATAAAGGTTTAGATCAATGGCTTCTAAGGATAGGAAGAAGGGTGATACTGATCAGGCTGGTCAAGGGATTCTAGGGTTTTGGAAGACAAAGCTATTCTGATCATCATATTAATTTCATTCCTAGTAAGAAAAGACATACCTTACGATTAGGTTGAAAATTATGGATATCTTAAGTTAGTATTTCTGAATTTCTTAACTCTTAAGGTTAAAGAGTATAATTTATTATATTAATCTTGTAAGTAATTATTACTTTATTATAAGCTTTCATATTAATTTTGTTAAAAAGTTTTTTATTCTTCTATGCATTTTATATTAGAAAGATTTTTTATACTAAGTCTTTTTAATATATGTTTTATTGGACTATCTATGAGCCCGATTAATAACTTTAATTTAAGATATGACTTTTGAGTTCGATACATATACTCTGATCATCAGACAACTTCTGAGTCCAATATTTATGAAAAAAGAGGTTTTGGGTTTTATGATAGTTTTAATTTTTAAACAGCAATTCACCCTCCTCCTCTTGTATCCATCATATACTCTTACGATCCAACAGGGTGTGTCATCTCGATGATGTTTGTAATGTCCCGGTTCCAGAAGCCACCCAGAGGCGCCCCATACTCGGTTGGTCACATGGCCTCAAGCACATTTCCCCAAACACCAGAGGTTACCGACTATTAGTGAGGGCCTTGGGTGTGATAGTGGGAAAACTATGCCCTCATTGGTAGAGTACACAGCAGAAGAAAAACAAATAGACAATAGCAGAAACTGTAACCATCCATGCAAAAGTAAACGATAAACAGCAGAAGACTAACAATAAACAACTAGATCACACAAACATATATATATAAATGATGCATGATACATATGTCTAGGAAAGCATCCAAACAAGTCACAATGTTGAATACAATACTAAACAAAAGTGCAAAATAAAATAGGTAAAATCCTCAGCATCGCAAGCCATAGCTTGGTCCCATGCTCTCCAGCTCCACAGCAAGTCAAGTGCCTGAAGTAGAAGGGTGCTTAACCTTATCTATACCTGCAACAACATAGTCTGTTTGGGCCCAAAAGTATGTCCCAAATAGGGTGTGATACAAGGTCCCAGTAGGCAACCACCCAATGATCTGTGCCAAACAGTTAGTGAATACATGGAAAGTAAAAGTACAGGAAGCAGTAAACAGGAAAGCACACAACAACTACAAACCACAGTGTCTAGCATATAAATTACACAAGTAACATCCAATCAACAAGTAGAACAACAGGTAACCCCCTGGGTAGTTCTCACAACCTAACCCTTATGGTTCAACCTAAAAGTACTAGCAACCCTCTGGTTCAGCTGAAGAATAGACTCTCTGAGGAAGCACTCACCGTCAATTCCCCCTATAGTCTCGTATCGTACTAAAGGCTCTCTGGGGAAGCACTCAATGTCTCATTCCCCTTGTGGTCTGCGTCGAGGAACTACAGACTCTATGAGGAATCACTCATCGTCAATTCCCCCTTTAGTCTCGCATCAAATTAATAAGACACTCTTGAGAATCCCTTACGTCCATTCTCCCTATGGTCCACTACACTAGGTTCTCACAGCCCTGTGTAAAACAAACATGCATAGCGTGCATATCGCCCCAAGTAGACCTCAAGAACTACTTGGCTATCATTATAAGCAACAACACTTCCACTATCCTACAACTAGGCATGGCAACTAGAAAAATGCCTAACAGGAAATACATGCATGAAAAAACATCCAGAGCACAGTAAAAGTTACCCTATTCACAAGCATTGATCTCTACTCAAGCAATCAAGCAAAGCAGGAAAACAACAGGGGAAAAAAATATAGGAAACACACAATACCCCGTTCAAGGGAATTTGTGGAATTGCAAAAAATATTCAAAGACTTCCTACAGAAAGGCACAAACCACCTACCTCGATGATAGAAGATCGATATACTTGAACCATGATGATTGATTCTCCTTAGAACGTCGAAGATCTGAGAAAACGTCCAAAATGATCAACCCACGATATCTTGAGAAATAGGGAAAATCATGAAACAAGGATAAAGCATAAGAGAGAGCTTACCGAGGAGATCCCAAAGCAATCGATGGTGGCTGAAACGGAGATTGGACGGCAGCTCGGGGGGTCATATAAGGATCGCAGCTGTACAGGAGCTCTCGGCCGAACGAGACCTAGAAGAAGGTCATTCTAGTGATTAGGCGCGACCCTGGTGCATTTAGTGAAAAAAAAAGTACACGGCATGTACTTCTGGGGTACACAGCGTGTACTAGGCAATTCTGTACTCCGCTTTAAGCGGCCTCCACATCTCCCCTACACACCGTGTGTGTAGCCCGGACATGACCAGCACACGGCCTGCGTAGCTTCAAAGTATATGGCGTGTACTCATAAAGTACACAGCGTTTATTTTGAAAATTTCCAAATTTTCCCTTTTTTCTCAAAAATAACCAAAAAAGAAAAGACATGCCTGAAACAAAGATCCGAGTTCTTAAAAACTTCCCCCCTTAAATAAATTCATCCCCGAATTTCCCTAAAGAGGCATAGAAGAAGAAACCCCGAATAGCTCTGGCCACTACGATCGTACATCGGCCTCCCTCTCCCAGATCTCATCCTGTACTCGCTCGTGCTGCCATAGCACCTGTACTAGAGGAACAGACCACCCACGGAGAACCTTCATACTGCGATCAACAATCCAGATAGGATGATCCTCAAATGATGCATCCACTTTGAGCTCAACCTCCTTGGGCTGAAAGACATGAGATGGGTATGAAAAGTAACATCGAAGCTGAGAGACATGGAAGACGTTGTGCATGCCCTAGTACCTCTGAGGTAACTGCAACCGATAGGCAATCATCCAAACTCTCTCCAATACCTCAAACGGCCCGACGTACCGTGGTGAAAGCTTACCCAGTCTCTGAATCCTCTTGTGTCCCAACCTCGATGTGACACATAGGAAAACTTGATCCCCGGCCTCAAACTCTATAGGTCGCCTCTGCTGATCAGCATAAGACTTCTGTCGAGACTGTGTTGTAGCCATCCTATTCTGAATCAACTATATCTACTCTGAGGTCTCCTAAACAAGATGAGGTCCTAGTAAAGCTGCCTCTTCTGCCTCCATCTAGCATAAAGGTGATCAGCATGGCCTACCGTACAAAGCCTCGTAAGGTGCCATCGGAATAGTCTCTTGAAAACTGTTGTTGTAGGCGAACTCCAATATATTCTTCTCCCAAGAATCGCCAAAGTCTATAATGAAAGCTCATAGAATATCTTCAAGCACCTGGATCGTACGCTCGGACTGGCCATCTCTCTGGGGATGGTATGTCGTACTCAAAATTACTTGTGTACCCAAAGCCCTCTGAAGCCCCTGCCCGAACCGAGAAGTAAAGTGTGCATACCTATCTGAAACAATGGATTGTGGAACTCCATTCAGACATACAATCTCTCAAATGTATAGTCATCCCAAGTCATCAACATTGAAGGTATCCTTGATCGGTAAGAAGTTAGAAACCTTCGTAAGCCGATCGACGACAACCCAAACAACATCGTTCCCTCGAGGTGACCTCAGCAACCCGGTCACGAAGTCCATCGCGACATCATTACACTTCCACTCGGGAATGGGTAACTGCTGTAAAAGGCCTGCTGGTCACTAATGCTCTGCCTTCACCTACTGACAAGTATAACACATTAAGACAAAACCAGCAACATCTCTCTTCATACCTGGCCACCAGTACTGGCGATGAATATCCTGATACATCTTTGTGATTCCAGGATGAACTACCCAAACTGAGGAATGAAAATCCCACATCATCTCCACGCGTATGTATGTCGTCACCCATACGCGTCCCTAGAAACACAAGATCTCATCCTCTCCCATTGTCCATCCAGGAAGAGGTTCCTCTCCTGACACACTCTCCCGCAGGACTAAGCCTTCTGATTCTGATAGCTGCCTCATCCGTACCCGATAAAGAAGTGTAGAGGTAACTGCTACAAAAAATAGGTAAGTCTATCCCTATCTGTCGTGAACCTCTAGATGCATATCAGAGAATAAATCCATAAGTTGTCACTCACTGTTGGCCTCCTGAACTGCCTGAATCTTAGTTCTCCTTCTCAACGCATCTACCACTATGTTTCCCTTTCCCGGCATATAGGCAAGCTCGAAATCAAAAGACTGAAGATACTTGACCCACCTGCACTGTCTCAGATTCAGATCACGCTGAGTGAAGATGTACTTGAGACTCTTTTGTTCGGTGAAAACCACAAAGTTCTCTCCTAGAAGGTAATGTCTCCAACAGCGCAAGGCATGAACAATATCTGCCAACTCCAGATCGTGCGTCGGGTAGTTCCTCTCATGTGGCCTCAACTGCTGAGACCCGTACGCAAAGACTCCATCTCCTTGAATAATCAAAACACCCAATCCGATAATTGAAGCATCATAATAAACAGTATAGCTCTTGCATGGCTCTGGAAAGACTAGTATCGGTGATAACGTCAACCTTCCCTTCAGCTCCTGAAAGGATAACTCACAAGAATATGACCATAAGAACTTATCCCCCTTCTTGTTCAGACCTGTCAATGGTGCTGTTAGGCGTGAAAAATCCTGAATGAAGTGTCTGTAGTATCCAGCCATACCTAGGAAACTCTGTACCTCAAAAATGTTCTTCAGCTTCTCCCAGGAAACTATAGCTCTCACTTTCTCTGGGTCCACCGATACTCCTGCCTCTAAGATGATGTGACCCAAGAAGTGAATCTAATCCATCCAAAAGTGGCACTTAGAGAGCTTATCATAAATATGATACTCTCTCAGTGTACTCATAATGATCTAAAGATGGGTTTCATGGTCGTGTCGAGTGTGAGAGTACACCAAGATATCGTCCACGAAGACCACGACGAAGGAATCCAAGTAAGGATGGAACAATCGGTTCATCAGTTCCATGAAAAATGTTGGCACATTCGTGAGACCAAACGGCATAACCGTATACTCATAGAGACCATACCTACTCCTGAAGGTTGTCAGAGGTATATCTGATGGTCTAACGTGAAACTGATGATAACCGGACCTCAAATCTATTTTTGAGAACACCCAGGCTCCTCGAAGATGATCAAAAAGATGATCAATACTTGGCAAGGGATATCGGTTCTTGACCGTCAACTGGTTCAGCTTCTGATAATCCACACAGAGCCTAAGGTTACCATCTTCCTTCTTCGCAAATAGGACAGGCGAACCCCAAGGAGAAGTACTGGGTCGGATGAAACCCTTTTCTTGTAACTCCTCCAACTGCTTCTTGAGCTCCTACAACTCAGGTGTATCCATCCTATAGGGAGTAATGGACACTGGTGCCTCTCCTGGAATGAGCTCAATAGAGAATTCTACCTCACACTTCGGAGGAAAACTTGAGAAATCCTCTAGAAAGACATCTCTGAAATGATCCACCACTGGAGGAAAGTCCAACTGTGAAGTCCCCTGATCATGTAGATAAAGACTAGCAATATGGGTCGTAACCCTTCCTATGCCATGATGCTCGAGTCCTCCTCGACTCACCTTAACATCCCATTCGCCTCTATGAAGAAAAGAGTCTCCCTCTGGTGAAATGAAACTCACCCTACGGCGATAACAGTCGATGACTGCCTGGAAGGGAACCAACCAGTCCATCTCGAGAATGACATCATAGCCTATCATCTCTAGGACATATAGATCCCGTAAGAAACGATACCCTGCAACCTCAAGAGAGCACTCTTTTCACTAACGTACACTAGATATCCTCATCCCCAAAGGTGTGTCTAGTGTCAAAAAGTCAACAGAAGAAAAAATACAGAGCCCAAGGCTCTCCACAATAGAAATAGAGATAAATCTATGCGTAGCACTAGTATCGAAAAGAGATGAAGATAAAAGTGAGGCTACTAAGATCGTACCTAAAACTGTAGAAGGTCTGGGATCCTACTCCTGATAGTTCTGCTCCACCGCAAAGGTCTATCCTGACCCGTGGCCCTGTGACCCTGCCTGACCACTCTAAACGGATCCTCCCTACTGACACTGAAAGACTGGTGACTGACTGCCACGACCTCAACCTCCACCTCAGCCCAAACAGCCGAAAGAACTCCAGTTCCCCGACTGGTGAGAAACTGGTGGTGCTTCTCCTAAACTAGGAGTCATAGAAGAACCCCTGTCACTACCTACTGGTGAGAAAACCTAGTAGAAATGCTGAAGGTGACCCATCTTTCCGCAAGATCGCCACTCCACTGGGTCTCTCTGGCACTGCGGCCTCCTGTTCCCTACCCTTACACACTGGTAGCATACTACCTGGCGGCCTGAAGATGTATCTCGCCTCCTCGGATCACCACACATAGACTCTCTACGGAGCTTCCTGCTGTCGACTGGAGGAATACTAGCTCTGGAAGCAGAACCTCCCTGGCTCGCAGCTACGGAGTCTCTCAGATTGCACTCTGCAATCAGTTTCTGGTTGACGATGGATGTGATGGAATTCAACTGGAATAAATTCACCTGCGAGCGGATCTCCCGCCTGAGACCATCCTCAAACTTCCATGCTAAGAACATTCCATCTCCAACCCAGAGGGGTGTGAAATCCTGCAGCTCGGTGAAACTAGAGTAATACTCCATAACAGAAAGAGTACCCTACTCTAGACTCATGAATTCCCGGGCTCGATCGGCCCTCAGGGTATCCGGGTAGAAGTAGTAGTAAAACATGCACTGGAACTCCTCCCAATCCATAACCTGCTGATGACCCGCCTGTGAGATCACGTCCCACCACCTCTTGGAGGAGTCTCGTAGCATATAGGTAGAGAGCTTGACATGCCTCTCTAGAGGAATTTCCAGATGCTCAAATATAGTCAGCATGGCTTCCATCCATGACTCTGCAGCCTGTGGTCCTCCTTCCCCCGAGAAAGTAGGAGTATGTTACTGCTGGAAAACCTGTGTCAAGTCTTCCATAGTCGTGGAAGGAGGCGGTGCTCCCTGCAAGGTCTGCATCATCCTCATAAATCCTTCTCTAAACTTCGCATCAGTGCCTGCAACTGTTATGACAGCCGGTGCCAAGGCTGGCATGACTGGAGGATTGGAAAGAAGTCCCTGATCAGCCATATCTAGTGTCTAATCACTATCATGTAACTGACGTACAACTGATGGACGTCTCAGAGGCATAGATCTGAAAGATCAAAAGCATACCTTAGATTAGGAATATCAAGGAGAAAGAAAAAATGTGTACAAAATGGAAATAGGAGAAGGAAACACTCAAGTTTTACAAAACATGACAACACGACGTGTATAAACTCTACATGGTGTGTACTTAACTCTATTCCCCTGTCCGAGTCTCCTTGCACTGCTAACCCACACGGTCTTCTTAAACTGAGACTACACGGCGTGTTCCTTGTGGACACGGCATGTAGTAGACAAGGTTTCAATGACCCATATTTTTAGTTACACGGCTGAGACTACATTGCGTGTTCCAAAAAAACACGGCGTGTACTTGAATATTTTTCACGACTCGTGTTGTTGGTGACATGGCCGGGTACACGGATGACCCTTACACGGCATGTTCTGAACAAACACGGTGTGTATAGAAGGATATAACATTGTCCCGTGTTGTTTGTGACACGGTCAAGTACCTAGAACAAGGCTACACGGCGTGTTCATACAAAACACGGTGTGTCTTACACGAGTTTCCCCGACCCGTGTTGTTAGTGACACGGTCGGGTACACAACTGACCCTTACAAGGTGTGTTCCAAAAAAACACGGCGTGTATAGGAGGAGATAACACCGTCCCGTGTTGTTCATGACACGGCTGGGTACCTAGAACAAGGCTACACGGCATGTTCATACAAAACACGGTGTGTCTTACACGAGCTTCCCCGACCCGTGTTGTTAGTGACACGGCCAGGTACACGGCTGACTACTACACGGCGTGTACCTACCGTACACGGTGTGTTCCTGGAGATTTTTCGCAACCCGTGTTTCTTCTCACACATTCAGTGACATGGTTTAAAAAATACACAGTGTGTATATATAAAGTACATGCCGTGTAATCTGGGTTTTTCCAGGCAGTAGCTCTGAAACTGCACCGAAGCCCAGAAACACAGAAAACAAGGCATGAAGGTGCCAAATTCTGATCTGTGAGAGCCCATACTCCCCGCGAATCAAAGCTTGGCATCCAATACAGTCATATATAAGGAAAAACAGGTTAATGATTCACCAATTTTCGATTCAAGAGGGCCCATAACACCTCAAGAACCAAAATTTGGCATTTATTTAAGCAAGGTACAATACAAACAACCTCTCCATCAAACTGCAGGGATTCTATCAAATAATATATCACAACATCATGCATAATCTACACAACGTCTATCACAACAACATGCAATTGCTAATGCACCCTAGATGGCATGGCAACAATGCATGGCATGTGATTTCTAACAAGTGCATGTATGATGCATGAGATGGAATACCCCCATCTCATCAGGTTGCGATAGAAATAGAACCAAAATATCAACAACAATAACAACACAAAGCATTTGAATCACTCTAGGTGAAATCAGATCAACTGTAACATAGAAAAACCAGAAAACTATAATAAGCGAGGTAGATTGGATTTTCCCTCTACACGGGTTAGCTACTCTCGAGAAAAACTTAATACCAAGTATCGAATCCATCCTATACCAAGATAAAGGCTCCAAACAGAAAATCAAGAGAAAAGAAACCTCTGATACCACTTTGTAACTTCCTCGTTCCGGAATCCACCCAGAGGCGCCCCGTACCCGGTTAGTCACATGGCCTCAAGCGCATTTCCCCAAATTCCAGAGGCTGCCGACTAGTAGCGAGGGCCTTGGGTGTGATAGTGGGGAAACTATTCCCTCATTGGCAGAGTACACAGCAGAATAAAAACAAATAGAAAATAGCAGAAACCATAACCATCCATACAAAAGTAAACGATAAACAGCGGAAGACTAACAGTAAACAACGGGAGCACACACACATATATATAAATGATTCATGATACATATGTCTAGTAAATCATCCAAACAAGTCACAATGCTGAATAAAATACTAAATCAAAGTGAAAAAGAAAATAGGTAAACTCCTCACCATCGCAAGCCATAGCTTGGTCTCATGCTCTCCATCTCCAAAGCAAGTCAAGTACCTGAAGTAGAAGGGTGCTTGCCCTTATCTATACCTGCAACAACATAGTATGTTTGGGCCCAAAAGCATGTCCCAAATAGGGTGTGAGACAAGGTCCCAGTTGGAAACCACCCAAAGATCTGTTCCTAACAGTCAGTGAATACATGGCAAGTAAAAGTACAGGAAGCAGTAAATAGGAAAGCACACAGCAGCTACAAACCACAGTGTCTAGCATATAAAGTACACAAGTAACATCCAATCAACAAGTAGAACAACAGTTAACCCCCTGGTTAGTTCTCACAGCCTAACCCGTATGGTTCAACCTACAAGTACAAGCAACCCTCTAGTTCAGCTGAAGAATATACTCTCTGAGGAAGTACTCACCGTCAATTTTCCCTATAGTCTCGTATCATACTAAAGGCTCTCTGGGGAAGCACTCAACGTCTCATTTCCCATGTGGACCACGTCGAGGAACTACATACTCTATGAGGAATCACTCATCATCAATTACCCCTTTGGTCTTGCATCGAATTAATAAGACACTCTGGAGAAGCCCTTACGTCCATTCTCCCTATGGTCCACTACACTAGGTTCTCACAAAACTGTGTAAAACAAACATGCATAGCGCACGTTTCTCCCCAAGTAAACCTCAAGAACTACTTTTCTATCATTCTAAGGAATAATAGCATAACAGTAAAACATTTCCACTATCCTACAACTAGTCATGGAAACTTGAAAAACACCTAACAGGAAAGACATGCATGATAAAAAATCCAAAGCACAGTAAAAGTTACCCTATTCACAAGCATTGACCTCTACTCAAGAAATCAAGCAAAGTAGGAAAATAACAGGGGGGGAAATATAGGAAACACACAATACCCCATTCAAGGTAATTGGTGGAATTTCCTAAAATATTCAAAGACTTACTATAGAAAGGAACAAACCACCTACCTCGATGCTAGGAGATCGATATACTTGAACCACAATGATTGATTCTCCTAAGAACTTCGAAGATCTAAGAAAAATTCCAAAATTCTCAACCCACGATATCTTGATAAAGAGGGAAAATCATGGAACAAGGCTAAAACAGAAGAGAGAGATTACCGAGGCGATCCCAATGCAATCAACGGCGGCTGAAACGGAGATCGGACGGCAGCTCGGGGGCTTGGAGAAGGATCGCGGCCATATGGGAGCTCTTGGCCGAATGAGACCTAGAAGAAGGTCGTTCTGGTGATTAGGTGTGACCCCAGTGCGTTTAGTGAAAAAAAAGTACATGGTGTGTACTTCTGGGGTACATGGTGTGTACTAGGAAATTCTGTACTCTGTTTTAAGCGGCATCCACATCGCCCCTACACACCGTGTGTGTAGCCCAGACACGGCCAGTACACAGCCTGCACGGCTTCAAAGTACATGGCGTGTACTCATAAATTACACTGTGTGTATTTTGAAAATTTCCAAATTTTCTATTTTTTCTCAAAAACGACTAGAAAAGAAAAGACATACCTGAAATGAAGATCCGGGTTCTTATAATGTTGATGCAATCTATTCATGTGGTTTGTGTTGGGAGGACATAACATAGGCCAGAATTTATTCTTACTTTTTTTTATAAAGTCTAGAATTATTTCACATTAAGATCAAGGGTAGATCCTATGATACATGTTCCTTAATTGGTGGTTTATATAGGGTATTCTCATCTCATTATTAATTATAATTTCCCCTTACATTTATTATTTGTATAAACCATTCCTCTCATTTATTTTCATCATTTATCTCTATACTTGTGATTCTTACCTTGTGGTGTGCTTTCTCTTTATTTTGGTTTATTTCCTTTTAAATAGTTTTTAATGAGTTTTTGAAAACCGTTTCGAATTAAAGGATCTCATTATTTTAGGTTATCAAATTTGTTTTAAAATGGGTGTTTTGGTAAAAGAATTATTAGGCCGGGGTAAATGCTTTTAAAGTGTAATATCCTAGACTTCTTAGAGGTACTTTATTGTTTATTATTTGGTTTGAATCCCTTAAAGTTGGTTAATTAAATTTTTACCAAGTGTATGAGGAATCTCGGGGGTGTTTTGTGGGTTCGGGATACAAAAGAAAGGGATAAATGGTCATCCAAAGGAATTCCACATGGTTGTTGCATGGTTTTTCAAACCCACGGGCTCCCCAGGTAACCAAGAAACTTATACCCCTCTTGGACAGAGGCAAGCGCATGGTTGATGCACAGTTTTCCAAATCGTGCGGCTAAACCGTGTGACTCATTAAAAAGTGTAAAATTATAAAACTGCCCCATAAATATTTTTAATTTTTCCCACAATTTCTTCCCCCTTTCTCCCCCTATCAACCCTATTGATGAACCAAACTCTCCCAATCTTCCAAGGGATTATTCTACTTTTATTATAGTCCATTTGGATCATCATTGGTTGTGTATCGAAGCTCCGGGTAAGTCTAATCTTCCTCTTTCTTCTCTTTTCCGGATTAGGGAATATGGATTTTTTCTTCTTTTTCTAAAGCCCTAAAACCCTATTTCTCCAATGGATCTTAGGTTGGGGATTCAAAGGGTGCTTGAATCCAGATCTAAGGCTAAGTTTGGGGGTGCATTCATATTTAGATTTGAATTAGGTGGTCTATAAGTTATATCCCATAGTCTTTATGTTGATTTGTGCTTTCATGGTTTTGTATTTGCTTTCCAGTTGTTGTGTGTTTAATTTCAATAGTATTATTTGGTAAAAATGGTTGTATAAATGAGTATTTGAACCCCTCACGACCCCCATGGGGTGTGTTGAGGTTGTCTAGACCAATTTAGGGACACCCATGGGGTGTGACAATGATCCTGAATATAGAAATGGTAATTTTTTTCCTAGAATTTCTTTGTGATAAGGTAGATACCATGAATAACATGTTGGTATGTTAGGTTGAATTAAAAAGGGAATATGAATAATGGCACCTGGACTTTCGTAATGGTCTAAGAGATTGTTTGGCTTATATGAATTGGGTTGTTTGTCATAAAGGAAATTTTCCCAAGTGATCTTTGAAATGTACTTGAAATGAATAAGTGGGTTAATGAATATGAAATGGTAAACATGATAAATGGGTAAATTATTGTGAATTGGAAAAATTGTTAAATGGGTTAGCATAATGGAATTTATGATTATGTTATGTAGGCTAATGTATGGTAATTGTTGAACATACTTAATGTGTTAAGTAATTGGGAAGGGAAATGGGTTAAATGGGATATGTAATGTAATTAGTAAATGTGTTAATGGGTTCAGGCTTAATGATAATTATACATGTTGAATGATTATGAAATGTGGATGTTATGTTTATTGATTTTTTATGGTTTATGATGTGGAATATGTGTTAAATGAATAAATAATAATCCGCACATGTCTTAAAAGTATATGGGCTATTGACTTGAGGTTCTATGCCCATGGGTCGGGTTGCACTGAGGCTCTAAACCCCACCCTTAGAATTCACATGTTAGGGATCCAAACTAAGGCTCTATGCCCCTAACGATTTCATTGGATGAAACTACATAGATTAAGGCTCCAAGGTAAGTATGATGTATTGTTTTATGATATGTTTCCCCTAATGAAATATAGAATTTGAATTATCCCATTTTTCAGAGCAATTTGTATGCTTAGGTCATTGTGTAAATGAAGTAAATGCCTAAACCTTAGAACATCTATTGAAAATTAACTTATTAGTGAGGATTATATAACTGATGGGAATGGAAATAGTAAAGGGAAATGGACTAAGTGGATATTATTACCTAATGGATCTCGAGTTGTATTATATTTACCTTGTCATTTATTTATTTATTTTCATGAACTATATATTTAGACTAGATATTTTTTAGACATAATTGGTGGTTTCCTTATGAGTTTTACTCACACCCTGCTCGGGACGTCATTGGGAACTCGAGTAGATTTCATTATTGGAGATCAGGACAAGGGCAAAGGCTCTATGTTAGGGAGTTGATTCAGGCTCGGTATGTGCATGGTTGAGGATCCAGAATTGGATTCAGGACCCATTTTTGGGATTTATCTGTTTCTATTTATTTTGGGTTTCCAATCACTATAGAATTGTTAGCATAACATGAAATATTTACTTTTTGGTTTTGTTGTACCGTGTTTGGGAAATGTTTGGAAATGCATGTTTCTATTTATTTATTGTTGATTTTATATTTATTATGGTTATCTGTTGTGTATTACTATGATAAAAAGTCTATATTCCATCCACATGTTACATTAGACCCTCGCCGCTTGTTAGTAACCTCTAGTGTATGGGGAGGTGCGATTGAGGTCATGTGACGACCCGACTCAGGGCACCTATTAGTGGCTTCTAGGTCAAGGAAATTACAAAGTGGTATCATGGGAGGTATTTTTTGTGCCTTACTATTTGGGAATGGTATATTGGAGGTTAGTAGGTGTTGATCCTTGGCAATTATATCATGCTTAGGAGTAGCTAACCCATGTACAAAAGAAAAACCAAGTAATCCAGGGTGGGAATTGTTTTTCTTGCTATTTGTTGTTATGGTTGAATGATATTTCACCATTGGTTGATTAACTTTTTGTGTGATGTGATTGTTTTATGATATTTTTCTCATGGCTATAGCGGCATGAGGGTGTGCATTCATGAATCATCGTAGGCACCTAGAGATAGAGGCGGAATGCATTGTGATAGGCAGACATGAGATGGGTGTGTAGGACATGAAGGGTAGGATGCATCTTACCTTCTTTAAGATTTGAAGAAAATGGTGTCTAACAAAGATGATGAAAATAGGTAAATTGAAAGAATGTAAATGAATAGTTAAAGAGTTGTGTTCTTAAATAAACATTATAAACGGGATAAAATTTTAGGTTTTGATAAATCGTAAGGTTGGAATGGTGACTAAAAGAGAAAGATTTATGTCATGATGGAAAAATGGTTAAATAATTAGGCTTAATGAAGGTTTTTAATGAGTTAAAATATTGGTTGTAACGGGTTGGAAAATGGGATAGGCGCCTAAAGGGGAAGTATTTTCATTGTGAATTTGGAATTAGTTTTAAAATAAGGTGTCTAATGAAAGGCTTGTATCCATGTTGGTTGGCTTTCCCAATGTTGACCATGACCCATGGTAGGAATGGTTGAGGGTAGTATTAGATATGTGATCACATTCGTTGGGATAGTGTATATGGAGTGAGTTGATTATGGAAGGTAGTGTATTTTACCATTATGGACTACACTGATTAGACTCTCCTTGAAATTTTGTGATGAAAATGTTTTAGAATATGAATCTAGATAAGTAAGGATTTTTGAAATGTTTGTAAAATATAATTTTTTAAATTTTGAACCTTTGAATTTTCAAAATTGTGAAGTAAATTATAATAGAATGTGTAATGATGGAACCTTAGGTGAATAACGATATTGAGTATTACTTGATTTTTTTATCTGGACTTTGTATGGGTGTTTTGGGAGTAATATTACCCTAGGATGATACCTTGATTATATTCAAGAGACCTTGATTAGTATCGATGTTTGGATAAATGGATGTTCCTTGTTATGATTTTCGTAGGGTTGTGATCTTAAAGTTTTAAGATGTTACCTGATAGTGTGAAAGTGGTAATCCTTGTGTGTTTTAATTGCATGGGTTGTACATTGGTTACAAGAATGAGTGTCTTGATTATAGTTTCATTAGTGATGGGTGTTTTGTTGTGGGTGTGGTGACCCATGGGGGTTTAGACCTTTTGGGTTTTGTTTTGGACCATAGAGTGGGGGTTTTGGATCATGGTGTTGATGTATGTGTGAAAGTATGCTTGGAATGAAACCTAGAGTGAATATTTATTAGGGTTCATTGGGCGCAGAGTTCTAGAATGGGGGTAGGAGAGCCACCCATGAGTGGCGACTTGTTGGAAGTCCGATGTATGTGTCCTAGAGAGAGGGGTTAGTGACTTATTACCCATAAACCTAGTTGGGAAGTTGGAATCATTCGATCCTCGAGAGAGACTTGTGAGTGTGGTCAACAATTTTTTTGGATCTCTTGGGTGTGTGAGGAACAGGTGGATTATTCAGTTTTGGATATGTGCAGATTGGATTTTAGGGTAAGTGTGAAGGTCAATGGTTCTGGGAGACACAACTAGAGTTATGGAGATGGGTTGGAAGGTGCCTTGGAAAATGAAGCATGGTATATGCATCTATGGATGAATTGATTCATAATGAGCACCATCAGGTTTCAGTATATGGTATGGTTCTGCCCTGGATTTTTTAGAAAGGGAACCTAAGTGCTGGTGGTTGGTTTTAAGGATAGTTTTATAGGTTTTTATCATTTTGATTCTTGAACCATCTGTTTGGTTGATGATTAATGGAGGCCTCGATGTTGATTTTGAGTGGAAGATACAAGAGTGGATGAAGCGTGGTTTGATGCTTTCTTTATGAAGGTGACACCCAAGGTGAGGTTGGTTACATAGTTGGTATTTTTTATGAGAATGGTTTGGTTTTTTGGGTGAGAAGTTGAGAATGACTTGAGGTTGATGGGACTAACGGGCTAGGAGGCATTGTCATGTGAGTAAGAGGTCATTTGGTCGAGGATCTAGTGATGTGTGGATCATATTATCTAAGGTCAATTTTAGTGTGTAGTCATAGGGAAGTGTGAGACCTTGAGGGCTATGATGAGGTATATATGTGCGGACTCACTGGTAAGGCACGGTTCAATTTGTGATTGGTGAATAAGCGTCTTGGAATAAATGCCTTTCATACTCTACAGAACCAAGGTGGGAAGCATGGATGTGCGAGAGACTGTTGGTTTTGATTCACTACTACAAATAGGGCCTTTATCAGTGCTAAAAAAGTTGATTAGCAGTGCTAAAAAAGTGTTGTTGATCGAGGAGAAGATAAAGGGGGGTCCCTTTTATTAGTTCTTTTTTTAGCGCTGATAAAAGGCGCATTTTATCAGCACTTTTTTTAGCACTGATAAAAGTTGAAAAAAATTAAAATATATATATATATATATATATTCAATTTTGGGGGGCTTCAACAGTGATTGAAGCCCCCCTTTAATAGTGCCCACCGCCCATGGTTGCCCACGCATTCCCTAGGCCAACTCCACCCAGCCCCACCCCCCTTTAACAGTGCTAGGTAATTCCCCACACCTGCACACGCGACCTGCCTCCCCCGAGATTCAAACTTGAGACCTCTTGCCTGCTTGCCTAAGCCTTTACCACTCCACCATATTGCTTTGCTTTTTATTTATTAATATATCTATTTATTTATGTATATATTTAGTTATATTTACTCATATATTAATATATATGTATATTTAGTTATATTAATATATATATATATCTGTATATTAATATATATATATATAGTCATATTAATATATACATATATATTTAGTCATATTAATATATACATATATTTAATTATATTAATATATATATATATATATATATATTCATATATTAATATATATTTATATCTATTTATATATATATATTTAGTTATAATTTTTTATCCGTATATTTATTTGTATATTAATATATATATTAATATATATTTATAAGAATATTTTTAAATACATTTATAAAATATGTTTTCTTAGGTGTGTTTTTATAAATAAATACATAAATACATACATACATACATACATACATACATACGACACACACACAGAGATATATATTATATGTATATCTGTAGGTATAATTATACATATTTATATATATTTACAAATATTATATATTAAAATGTATATACAAAAGTGCTAGAAATGGGGTCTCGAAAAACCTAACAAATCGAAGAGTCACTGAAAAAGACATAACTTCTTATTTTGGTGTTTGTTTCAGCTCCGTGAATAGACAAACTGAATCTCATGGAAAAAAATATGGTGACACAGGTTTCGGTGGCCGAACAGACACACAGATCATACGTTATGACCGTTTTAAGAAAAATTTGACAAGGGTCCGGACACGGAAACAGAGTTTTGGAGGCCTTCTGGAGGTTTTTGGGATTTTCGGGTCTCATTAGTGACTAAGACTATTTTTGAGTCAACCTAACATATAGATCTCTTCTCTTTCTTCGATTTGATATGTGGTAGAGCCCAAATGGACACCCAGAGCGAAAGTTATGGATGTTTGAAGTTGGAATTTTTTTTGGAGTGTTATAGCTGATATATCTTTCGTTCCTCTAATCTTATAATGGTTTTGACTATACATGGTCATCACTTGTTTCATGAGCTTCGATTTGACTGGTTTTTTCTCTCAAACGGACAACCAGAGTAGAATTTATGCCTGTTTTAGTGAGTTGTTGGTTTCTTAGGTTTTTAGGAGATATGAGAGTTGCAAAATATCAAATGACAATAACTTATATTCCGAGTGTCCATTTTGGCTCTACCACATATCAAATCTAAGCTTGCGAAAAGTTACACACTCTAGTGATAATCGAAACCCCTTATCACGTTTTTTGAGGTTCAAAAAGGACCAAAAACCCTCTGAACAGTCATAAGTTTGGCTTCGGGGGTCCATTTTTCCATAACTTCTGCTCCGGGTGTCCATTTTGCCTCAACCACATATAAAATTTAATCTTATGACTAGAAATACACTACGGTGACCATTGTAACACCTTCTCATATTCTTTAAGGTATGAAAAGGTCCTTAATCCCTACAAACGGTCATAATTTCTGCTCCGGTGTGTCCATTTTGGGTCTAGGACATATCAAATCGATATAAAACATATTTTAAAAAATATTTATTATATTTATATCAATATAAATATACTTATATATCAATATATTATTTTTTATGAATTTTTTTTGAAATATACACATTTATCAGCACTAGGAAAATGTGCACTGATAAAACCCCCCTATATCAATGCTACTAAAAAAAGTGCTGATAAAGGGGGTCCCTTTATCAGTGCTAAAAAAAGCGCTGATAAAGGGGGCCTTTATCAGTGCTAAAAAAACACTGATAAAGGGAGGCTTTTAACAGCGCTTTTTTTAGCACTGTTAAAAGTTCCCTTTATCAGTGATTTTTTTTAGCGCTCATAAAGGGTGGCGCTTCCCTTGCCCATTTTTTTAGTAGTGATTGTTGTGGTGGGCCATTATGTTTCGGTTGTTAAATCCCAAGGTTGTTCTAGAAAAACTCAAGAAGTGTGGTGGTGGTAATGATAAAGGAAACATTGGTTCATAACTTATCAGTGGGCGGTCATGGAACGATGGTGAGTCTTGGTTGGAAATCACGCCTGAGTGGTGGTGGTTAAGTGCTGATGAGATGTTTATTGGTAGGGAAGATTGAAATTATTAGTAGATCATGGTTTTCCCTAGTTATAGGTGACATCAGTGATGGATAGGTTGTGGTGTTGTTCTTTGAAAATTTATTAGCATACTTTTAGCTAGTGATGATCACGTCCAACATCTTGACATCATCTCAGGTATGCTGAGAAAGATATGGATTTACGCCAAGTGACTTGAGATTTTTTTGTGGGATGTGATACATTGTAGAGTTTGTGCTCATGGGGTGGTATATTTGGAGATGGGTGGTGGTATTTACACAATCAAAAGTTTACAGGTGAGTTCCTCAAGATGGACCGAGTGTCAACAAACACCATAAGTTCCATTCTCATAAGCTATGAATGGGTATCGGGTGATGTTTGTTCTATTGTTTTGGGAAAATCTACACCGCCACATCCAAGATTTTGGGTTTATCCTATGGTCGATGTGTGAACCGTGTTGGTTTATATTTCATGAGGAAAGAAATGGTAACAAAAATCCTAAGGTGGGGAGTGATAAATCTATCTTGGATGTGTGGAATGGAGCTTGGAGTTGATGTAGTCAAATTAGAATGCCAATCAGAAACCTATGATGTGTACGTTGAGTCTCTCAGAGAGTCCAATTGGGCTTTTTTTGTGGTGGTTTATTGAGACATGTGTTGTCTTTGGGATCAGGTGTGGTTCCAAATTAAATTTGAGGTGTCTGCGTAAAAGTCATCAAAATGCATGGTGATTCATAAAAATGGTTTGTGGCAAGAGAGATTGGGTTATGAAACTCTATCAAGAATTGGGAATGGACTTGGGTAGGTGTCCTTGGGGTGAAATTTTAATGTATTGAAGTGTGAATGCATCTTGTCCTGGTAATGAAGTGTCATTCCAATAGTGAAGCTAAGTGGTTCAAGGATGAGTCAGTTGGGGATAGCTCGACTCTTCTAGGAGAAAGGGATGAATATGGTGAGTCATGGACCACCTTCAGTGGTTGTATTGGAAAAAAATTGAATTCAAAATTTTGGAATGGTTTTTATTAAGAACTTATCCATATTTATTCAGTGTATGGATGGTTGGAGTGCTTTTTTTGGGAGTGTTGATGGGTGTGGTGGATCATGATGATGGTTTGGAGGATAGTGTAAGTTATGGTGGAGTTATGCCGAAAGTTAGGAAATGGCCCCGGTAGGTGTGTGGGGTGATGGTGATAGGCCTCAAGTTAGTAAGAGCCTTGGGAATGTGGAAAAAGGGGTATCATTCAAATAGTGGAAGAATGATTTTATGGGACAAGTCAGTCGGGTGTCCTGCTCAAGGAATGGATGTGGTAAGTTGTGACCCCTCTTTAGTTTGGTGTCTTTGGTGGAAAGGGATTTTCAAAAATGAAGTAGAACTTGAGTGAAGTCAAGTTGTTCTTAGTCTGTGAATTAGTGGTGTAGGGATGTCCTCCCAGGTGGTTTTGATAAAAAGGTTGGATGCTAATACGGGGTGAAGTTCTTATGGATCTTTGGGTATGGTGAGTTAGGAACATGTCAGGTATGTTGTAGAAGTTGAGTTGATTTTTTGGTGGTATTTTTTCAGTATTATAGGTTCCAACCATTGGGAGGTGGTAAGGGTAAGATAAGGTGTGGGGGGGATCACCGTAGTGGGAAGATGGTTAGTTGATGATGTGACTGGTGTTTCAGGTTAAGGAGACTCGAGTAAGCACCATTCTGGTGAATTGAACTTGATAATGGGTGATGACTTGGGTATAACTAGTAGAGTTCATTTAGTTTTTTGGTTTTGTATTGTATGTTGAAATAAATAATGGAACCTTCAGGCCTCGTGTTGAAGATCGATGTAAGTTGAGAAATGTGGCTGGAAATATCAGGTGTTTTATTTGGGTGGTGTCAAGTTTGGGGTCACCATTAAAGTTTTCAAAACAGGTTAAAATGTAACCAAATGATTTATGCCATTATTTACGAAGAGGATCTAACTGATGGGGTGTTTATTGACTCTTCCATGATGATATGATGTTATGTGTGAAGCTTACTTGGGTTGAGATTTAGATAGTGATTCCTAGGCTTACCTATAGAGTTCTTATGGAAAATGTTTGGTTTGAGGTTTATGAAACATTTTAGGAGCATCCGGTTTTCTTTTAGGGTCATAATGAAAAATTATTTTGGGGAAATATTGTATTGTTAGTTCAAGTGCTATAGCATCATGGTAGTTTTTAGGAAGAAACTTGGGAGAGAGAGTCAGATATGTGGTTCTAGTGGCCCAATATTTGTACCTTGGAAGCTCAATGATGCTTGGGAAGAGTAGATCGAGGATGAGTCATTATAATTTGGGGAGTTTTTAATATCATAGACTTCTTGTAGGTATGTTAAGTTTTGGTTTAAATCCCTTAAATTTGTCAAAATAAATGTTTACCGGGTGTATGAGGAATCTAGGAGGTGTTTCGGGGGTTCAGGACACAAAAAAAAGGAGAAATAGCCATCTAGAGGCATTCTGTATGGTTGGCATATGGTTTTTCAAACCGCGCAAGCTCCATAGGTAACCATGCGACTTATACCCCTCTTGGACAAAGTTAGGGGCGTAATTGTTTTATGGTTTTCCAAACTGCACAACCAAACTGTGTGACGCATTAAAAAGTGTAAAATTAAAAACTTCCCCCTCGGGATTTTTAAGTTCTCAAATGATTCCTTCCCCCTTTCTACTCCTCTAAACCCTAGTGATGAACCAAAATCTCTCAAGTTTACAAGGTAAACACTATGATATGGTGTCTCAATATCTTATGACCCTTCTACCCCTGATATCATGTCTCATTTTTGTCTTGTCACACAATATCATCTAGCCATAGAACATTTATTCAATAATATTTTCATGGAGCATCTAGGTTATCATCATAGCTAGGAACTACTATGACATTTTGATAAGGAATATATTCTTAGGAAATTATAGCATAATATTTCATACAGAAGAACAATCATGATGTGAAAAGAAACTTTATTAATATTCAAAACAATGAATACATGTAATCATCAAGTACTTAGAATTTGGTTCTAGGGAACTAACTCCAAAATAAGAACCCCTAGAAATACTATTCTAGAATGATTTTGATATGATATTTCATTTACAGGATATTTTCATTTTTCTTTCAAGTGTTATTATTCACATAAAATTATAACTTTCGTATTTTCACTTTAAATTTATCATCATGTTTAATAAATCCATATTAAAACCTAATTTAATAGATATAAGCATTAACAAGCCTCATTTAGTCAAAATGGAATCCAAATATTATGCACAGTCCAAGTGATTTTCATATCAAACTATAGTCATTACACAATTTATTTTTAATGTCATTACTCAAGTGACATTGTCTCCACATTTTGATAATTACATTCACTCTACACCATCCAATTTACTTTGTGATGCACACTTTACCTTTTTTTTATCACCATCTAAAAACATTGACAACCTCATCAACTACATTGGCTTCCTTCACTAACTTGTAGGTTCAATTCAATTCATTTTTTTCCTTTGTGAGAAAGATAGAGGGAGGGGTGAAGGAGGGGAGGGGGTAGATTGACATTCTTATAGCTCCTGATTTTTCTAGTATTGTGTGTGGAGAATTGTCTCTAATTATTTGATCATGTTGAATATCTTTGGTATATGACTTGTAAAGTTGAGTTTTGAGGATTTTTGACCACTGAATTATTCTATAACATCCTCAACTTTGTTCACCTATAACGTAACCAACTCAAATCATTAAATACCATAAGAATGCCTCCCTGAATTCCAAATTTTACCAACTAGTGACAAGGTTCTATGCATATCATGGGGAGACTATACCCTCTCTAGTATAAATTACCACAAATCACAATAGAAGTGAAATATGAAATAATCATCATAATATAAAAGTATGAATATGTATATATAGCTATGATACAATCATATGTAAATCACAATAGAAATTTTATATCAAAATGGGACACTAAAATTACAAACAAGTCATATAGGTATAAACAAGATCTCTAATGAGCTGATTATATATAGAATAGTCAATAAATAAATAAAATAAGAGATAAATCCACAAAAATGGTCCTGAGAGCTAGTCTTTCCATGTCTCCCAACTCTAACTCAACATCTAAAACTCAATCATACCCTATGAGGCCTTTTTACTTACCTATATCATGAACTAAAAAATATACATGTGTACTAAGTTTCCCATATGAGGTGTTGGTACAATTATTATGAAGTCACTAATGTTATCACTAACTAAATCCAAAATATATCAGTGTGTACTTATGTGACATGATGATAATCATAATAATACATAAATATTAAATACTCATTGTAACCCTAAGTTTTATCATGACACTTAGGGTAGACAATACCTATTTCAACTAGTGTCAATGTCAATTCTATACATGTCATAAAACAATACCAAGGGTCATCATGATGTATCCCCATAATATCATCTCATAAGTCTCAAGAATACCAGTTGGAAACATATCCAACTTAGGAACCAATCATGGTATAGTTGGTGGTACACCTAACTCACACCACTGAAACATCCCTAGTTGGAGGTACACCCAACCTGTATCTCAAAATGTTCATGGTTGTAATTACTCCTAATCCTCATCACATGAACCACTAAGGTTGGAAATACAACAAAACTTATCCCTAATACCTCTACAGTGTCCAAGTTGTAATTACATTCAACTGCATGCCAAATATTACGCTGAGTTTGGCATTACACCCAACCACTTACAGCATACCCAAATTGGATGAGGTCAATATCACACCCAACTACTTTCCAATTAATAAACCCAAGTTTTCATTACACCCAACCCCATGTCAAATATATTTATGGGTTTTCATTGAACCCAACTACTCACCAAACATAGTCCCAAAGATAGAAATACACCTAACCACATTTTGTCAATATTATTGACTGTAATTACACCCAAACTCATATAAAACACATCCCCAAGTTGTCATTACACCCAACCTATTTCAAAACATATTCCTGGGTTGGAATTACTGATGTATTTGTATACTAAAAAATCCATTGTGTTGTGTTGGTTTACACCACATCATGGTATATACTTGAGTTTACTATATGATAGTGTGAGACAATATATCATGGTGGTTCTTATGTGAGATTATTTAATTTTATTGATGTCATAGGAATCAACCTGAATCATCTAAAAAAGATATCATATTTAGTTTTTTATCATAGGATAGTGATTTTGAGGATTTTAAAGGCATGACATAAATTTTTAAATGTTTAACATTGGTTATGGGGATTAAACTTAATGTTTTGAGGGAGTTGAAACATTATAACATTTGGTGAAACATAAAATCAATATATAGTCAAAAATTTGGTTATTGGAGGCCAATATAAATCAGTTCGATCCTCTTTCAAAGTGGTTGTGATCATTATAAAAATTCAAGATAATTCTCTCCTAGATCTCATTATCTCCCACCTTTAACTAAGGTTCTAGAAAACTATAGTGTTGAGAGAGGTCATACATGAGCATCGAGTGATTCCTAAAATCTTTGGATTCCTTTTGAGGAAGGATTATTTTGGTTTCATCTCAGTGATATTAATCAAACACTTGTCTAATGCTTCAAAAGACTAGATACACAAGGTAAATGGTATATCATTCTTATTATTTGTTTTATTATTCATTCCAAACATATAGATAGATTATGGGATTTATGATATTTTAGTGTCATTATTACATGATGTTTAGAATTTCAGACATTCCTATAAAACTAAGTGGTGGTATTATAGTAAATCTATCCATGTTTATCTTTAATTTGGATAGATGATGAAACTATAAAAATAGGTTTTCCAAATTTCATGGCATAGATAAAGTCAAAATGCTCATTCTTTTTCTTGAGAATTCAATACCACCATATGATCCTTATGAAAATATTCATTTTGGTTCTTGATATTGAAAAACCATGAAATATACTAAGGAAAATGGTCACTTCAAGTATCAAATAAAATTTCATAAAAATAGTTCATTATTGGATGATGCTCTATATTGTGATCTGAGATATTTTTATGTTGTAGTCAAGCTTCACCATAAGGACCCACTACGATATAGACCTATTCATTTTGGACTTATGAAGTTCTTATGAGATTTATTATTATGTAGTACGGATTTAATCTTGTATATATTTAATATTAACTATTATATATATTAATATTATGTAAATTAGAGATAACTTCCAAAACAGTCACAACACATAGTGTTTCAAAGGACAAAAACAACTTCCACTATGTCATAGTGCATGCTATTTTAGACTTATGGAGCCCAACCCAAAATAGTATTACTCTTATTTAGGTCCTTATGTTATAGGTTTAAAAATATAATGGATAATTATCATAATATATAACCACCATTTTTGTGAAGTTAATCCTGTGAAAATACCCACCTCATGGGATTAATGCTATATAGAATCCATGTTGTAAGGTGTGGTTTCTTTGTCCACTAATTTAATGTTATATTATCGTCCTAGTATTGGTATTATCTTACATAGCCTGAAATAATGAACCTCCTCTAAACACCAACCAAAATGGCCAGAATAAAATGGTCTTTAAAATGGTTGTGGTCTCATTTTAGCAAGAGTTAACTCTAAAGGAAAACCGCATCATGGTGTAAGCTGATTTAGATAGAATTTTAAATAATTTTTTTGAAATTATTCAAAATAGGTCTCATGCCATATTTGATGGGGGTATTTAAATCGAAAAAATATATGTTTTTGTCGATATGTTCTTGGATTAAAGTGGATTTACATGGAAAATAATTTATAAAGTGTTTATGAATTAAATAAGGTAAAATATGAAAGTTTTTAAATTTATTTATTTTTAGTTCCTAAATATATATATATAATGTTTATATTAAGGTCTTATTTTAAAAATATTTAATCCATTCCAAAATTAGTTTCGGATATTTATGTGATCAATGGTTTAAATAAAATCCAATGTGAGATATCTAATATATGTAAAAAAATTACATAAGTTGATATAAAAAATGTAACACCCCTTGTTTTAGTTATTTCTATAATTTATTACTTATTTTAAGTTATTCAATGATTTTTTTAAGTCTTGGGAATATTTTGGATTATTTTGGGATGTTTTGGAAAGGTTTTAGAGGTCGAATAGTTTAACAATGGTTAGAGGAAACTATGAATGTTCTCTCAGAAACTATGCAGGGTAAAGGGGGGAGTTGCTGGGTAGGGAAATAGATATAAAATGGTTTGAAAAAACATATGTCCTGACTATGTAATCCTAGATAGATCCATTTGTGTGGTTGGTGCATGTTTTTCCAAAATATGTTGCTTAACCATGAAAAAAATATTTTAATGTATGAAAATTTTATTTTTTATCCCAAAATTTACCCAAAAACACCCATATATCTTCCCTACTCTTAGGCTATCAAACCCTAGAGACCCTCTAGTAAATTTTTGATGAGATTAAACCTTTGGAATCTGATTTCATTGATTATTCAAGTGTTAAACCTTTGTAATCAAAGGTAATAACTTTATCATTATTTTATATTCTAGATCTTCTTGTTTTATTTTAAATGGAACCCTAGATTGGGGATTCCATACCTAGATCTATGGGATCAGAAAATTTTTCATGATTTCTTCTTTTGATTCATATTAGGAATAAAATAATGGCCCTAGATCTTTCTATTATTGGGATATTTTTTGTGTTGAATGTATATAAGGTAAGCGGTTTTCCCTCTTTCCACTTTTATTGGAATGTAAAGGCTCTTAGTTTTCTTTAAATAACCTTATTATACTTTTCATTGGTTTTTTGTATTCCTAAAGTATTTCATTGAATCCAATGGTTTATAAAAAAATTATAAATTTGATTATACCTTGTTAACACTACTAAAAAGGCTCATTGAATAGTGCAAGAATGAGGTTGACTCCATAGGGAGGCAAAGAGTGATCAGTGACACCTCAATTTCGATAATAAAATTTTGATCTTCACAAAATAATATATGAATGGATTGAATTTAAAATATTTAAAATAAACGCAATTGATTAAATAAGGGTTCAAAATCAATTTCATAAATTTTATTCAAGGGATGTCATTAATCCAAACTTGGTTAATTCTATTGGAATTGGATAAAAAAAATTTCAAAGTTTTCAATTACTTTTTATCAATTTAATTGATTCTACCTAAACCAATAAATACTCTTTGGTATAGACGTATTTAATAATCTAGGTGCTTTAAGAACAACTTTTAGAGTGGAAAATTAATTGATGTAATTATTAATCACTCAATTTATTCCAATTATATTATATTTCATCCTCTATAATTCCTTGGATTAGGTTCATACAAAAGCATGAGATTTGATTGATACTTAATCGAATTTCTCATTGATTAGATTACACAAGTTTTGATTAATGATTCGTTTAACTTCTTTTCCCTTAATATTGATTTCTAACCCCGTACAGATTATCCATGCATGGTAAAAATATAATTATTCATGGTTGATAGAAGAAGATAAGAAGTAGAAAACATGACAATAGAAATCATCAAAGAAAAAAAATTAAAATCAAAACAACTTACTTGAAAAGATAGAAATAATAACACAACAACAAATGGAATTGTAATCAAACTCAATCGGGAGCACAACAGAATGTTTAAAGGCCTCAAAATTCAAGAGAATAGTATTAAAATATATAAAATATAGAAACAAGGATAAAAGGAATTATATCTAAAAATTTTGAGGCACTTGGATATTTATAGGAAAAAATGGTTCATGATGTGAATAATAATTCATGTTGTGAGTTAGTATAATACCCTTAAAATGGGAGGATATCATGTAATTTCACATCTTGAACTCTTATTTTACATCATGAATGGAAAAGTAAAATATTAATGGGTTGGGTCTTCCTTGATTCCCAACTTGTAACTAGTTGTGAAATTTTTGGATTCTTTAATGAGTGTTAATTGGTGGACTAAGGCTGAGAGGTTCATGTGGTGAATTTAATTCACATTGTGATTTTTATTTATTTCAGGTATTTGTGGCTTTAATGAGGTTCATGTCTTAGACTAGGGACTTATCATCAATTATTAGGTTCTATCTTTGAATTTTCATGTCATGAATGGACGATTCATGATGTGAACCATCTATAATTTCATAATTCAACAAAATTTTCTCCAAACTCTTTAATTTCAAATTATCTACAAATCTAAAACACAAATCAAGGCATCATGGTATAAAATAAACAATAAAATTAAGAAATTTAACCCAAAATGTATATATAAATTTAACACATCAAATCCCCCCATGCTTGAACAACTACTTGTCATCAAGAAAAAAGCATATCAACAAAGATCTCAAGGGAAAATAATTTATAAGAAGTAATAATTAACTAGAATGAAAATAAAACCAAGTATTAATAGAAAAGTGTAAGGATTTAATTTCCATTATTGTAAAGAAAAATAGGCATGCCTCATAGTCAAGTATTTCTTTCAACTCCATCATTTATTTGATTATTATTTCTCAATTGTTCCTTAGATGACTATTCCCATGTTGTGATTTACCTCACCAAGAATTTTCTCTCATCACTCAAGGTGAAAATAAAATAGATTTATACTCATACCTCAAGTACATGGTCCTAACCACAAGACTACATCAAATATACTTCATATAACCCATAAAGAAAAATTTCACAATTAATCATGAAGGAATAACATTAAGGATAAAATTACTCTAAGGTTGAGGGTAGTTTGGTATTGATGTTTAAAAAAACAACTAAGGCGCAAATAGGAGGATAAACTCTAAAATATAATTCATGATAATCAAAATAGAATCTCAATGAAAAACTCATCTCAATAATGTCATCTCCCACACTTCTCAAAGCACAAAGTAAAGTCTCGTGAACTATTTAATCATAATGAATGAATATATTCTATTTTTGTGTGTGTGTTTTTTCAAAAACTTCACCCATGATAAGTATTACATCCACCACATAACTCTATATGATTTTGAGATCATTGTTCTAGTAATAGTGATTTTTTGCCTACCTAATAAATAACCCTTTTTCTTTTTTTGGGATAAATAATTCAAAACAATGAATGATTAATCATGAACTTTCCCCAATACCCATGAAAATACCCTACATTATCCTCTCAAGATATAACATCTCATTTTTACTATAAAAAACCACTCCTATGCTTATTCAATTTAATATCATAAAAAACACCAAGAGTCAGGTATAAAAGTATAAAATAGTCTTGTAACGTACATCTTCCCTAATAAGGCCATCCATGGATTTTACAAGATAAGAATGATAAATGTGCAGTTGGGTCTCAAGATAAAAGGGCTCATAAAAAATATGCCTCAATCATTTTAAAAGTGAGTTTATTCAATCATATCTTTGATAAGATATCAATTTAATTTATGATAGGTTTTCATTCCCCAAGTATCACTTAAGAAATAGGATTAAAATAAAATTAGAAAAATTAAGCTCAGAGTCCTATTAATAATGGGAATACTAAATAAAAACGAAATCACTCAAGGCATGGATACCATGTAATAGGTCAGTCAATAAATAATTTTAGAAATTTGGAATCATAAATAAAATTCTGAACTTGGAAATCATGCTATAATTGTAAGAAAGAGAAACAAATGTATTATTAAAAATTTCATCTAAAACTTTCTCTTTTATTTACATGGTTGTAATTAAATTTTCAAGATAAAGAATAAAATCAATGAAAAATGTCTCCTAGGATAATGATAATAAGCAAAAATCCAATTGAAAACCAAATAAAGCTCATGAAATGTCCCCCCACACTAAAAATCAATAGTGTCCCCGATGTTTTTAATAAATATCGGATAAATAACCTAAAAATTATAAAAAATAATGGCATAATTAAAAAGAGTATATAGAAACAATAATTCCCTTAATGAATGTAGTGCCTAGGGAATGAGCATATCATGTCTAAATTCGGGAATCTGAAAGGAAGAAAAAGATAAGATACTTTCACTTGAAAAATAGAGAGATAATATATATATATATATATAAGAAATAAATAACACACATAAATTAAAGTGACATATGAAATTCAACATACCATTTTTTATTCTATGAAGAAAATTTGAAAGTTCCATGTGATCGCCATAAAATGAGAACATAATTGAACCAAGAAAAGAAAAATAGTTAAAACCAAAAATATAAGAAAAGAAAAACAATGGGTTTCCTCCTATAAAGAGTGAAGTTTAATATCATTATCTAGACTGATGGAGTAAGGTCAATAAAAGAGGTCCATAGGCTCAGAAGTGTGTGCCCTCTTCCCTGAACTAGATGTGGTATCCTCTATCTATAGAGAATGCTTCTGGGGTTGTGGATGGGTAACAGGTGCCCTGGGAAAGTACTCATGGGGTATCAACAAGATGTGGATATCTCTATGGGGCACATTGATATGGCTCTATTTTTACATAGTTTTTCCACATCTTTTTACTTAATTTTTAATGATTTAATTAATTATTTAATCACTTTATACTAAATAATTGTACTTTTGTATTTTTATAATTAGTTTTTTCAATTAATCAATTTTTTTAATTAATTATGTATTTTTAGTCTTTAAATTAACAATTTTATTCTTACTTTACTTTTCTAATTTAATTATGTCTTATTTAGTTTGGTTAATTTAAATCTGCTTGAATTTTTATTAAACTAACATTTTTATAAAGCAATTATTTAATCATTTTAATTCTATTTAATTAACTTATTATTTATTTTAATATTTTATCTTTGAATTTAGTTTCATTATAATAGGTTTAAAATGTTAAATAATTTTTCAAATCATCCTGCTAATTACTTAAGTTAAGAATTTTAGTTCAAACTAAATAAATTAGTTTGATTTTAATTTTATGTGTTCACTTAGTTATTTAATTAATTAATTTATAGTTTTAAAACATTAATTATTTAATCTTATGTATGCAGTTATATGATATATACGTTTTCTATTGATTTTATTCTACCGGTGAGGTAGACAAGAACTATTGGTAACCTACTGGGTCACCGATACTTTTAATTTTTACTCGCTGATACTTTTTAATTAATTTATATAGTTATTTTAATTTAATCCTTTTAGCAATTTAGTTTATCAATTATCCAGTTCTTAATTTAAGTGTTATCTAATTAATAATTTTAGTTATGGCTTTAAATTTTTATGTTTAATAACGATCCTGTTTTAAATTAATGGTGTTTAGCTTTCTTTTAATTAATTATTTTCAATCTTTTTATTTAGTTAACTTAAGTTTTAATTTTTAAGATCATTTAGTGAATTTTTAATTTTTAAAAGGTCGCCGTTATTTCTTTATATTATTGGTACTAGTGACCCTTTTATTTTTGTTGCGTAACGGAGAGATTTCATTTTGTTTATCGGTAACCTTAATATTCACTAGTGGTGACCCTTTGTTGCAATGGTGACCCCTTGTTATAACGGTGACCTAGTTTTTTATCTGCAATGGTGACCTGCAGCTTCCCATTCTATCGGTGACCACTTTTTTTCATTTAAGTCTATCAGTAACCCTACCTTTTATTCTATCGGTGAACTTTATTTTTATATGTAACGGTGACCTCTATTTCTAATTTACGTAATGGTGACCCTCGCTACCCTGCTTCAATTCCTTTACCTCACCATTTCACCCCTCTCTCTCATTGTTCCGCTTTCCTGCTTCTCTTCACCACTGCTCCACTCATGCCGCTTCTCTACTCTTCATCGCAACAACAAACCTCCTCCTTTTCTCCACTTCCTTCCCACAATTAACTTTCACATACTTTTCATACTTTCACATCACCACCCCCATTACCAAATCAAACCATAAAATTGAAAGTTTTATTACTTTACAACCAAAATTCAGACTTGAATCAGATTTAGAACACTAAACATTTTTATTATCTTAATTCCAGTTCTGAATCTAATTATGCCTTGAAGATCCTTGAATGTTGTTTTCACCACTACTCAAGTTCGAGACGAGCCAAGGATGAAGACTGCTGGATCTAGGTCGCTACTATGGGAGTCTGAGGTGCTAGTGAGGAAGCTTTTGTGTTACTTTACTTGGGGGAAGAAGGTTTGAGGACCTACCAAGAGAAGTTGATGTGACTGGAATTCACGAAGTCTCCATTCCAAGAAGACTCGAGACATGAGGAAGGGAGTGGTGTCTCCGCACTGTTGGAATCAGTCGCACTGAAGTAGGAGAGTTCGATATGAAGTCATCGACTATCGGGGCATCGCCGGACCTACACACGGCTGAAAGAGGATCTGCAACAGAGGCTTCCTTTGGAAGCATCCTGAAAAAAACTAACTAATTTAATCTAAAAACAAGAAAAGATAATAATTATAAAGTTATAAATAACAATAATGTAAATAAATTAAATTAAGTTTATTAAATTATAATTAATTAACTAATAATTATTATTTATTTTAATTAATAATAACATTAATAATTAAATTAAAAAAAATTACTATAAAAAATTGTTTTATCTTAATAGTTTTAGAAATGTTTATTTATAAATATCTATAAATAATAACTTTGATGTTGTTTAAGTAATGTTATAAAATAATTATAATAAAATAAATGAACTAAAGTAACTAATTAAATAATTTAATCATAGTTCTAAATAGAATTTTAAAAAAAATTAATTTTTAACATATAACTATTAATATATATTAAATGACCATTTATCTTAAATTGAATAAGAAAGATAATTGTGTATTTATAGTAGTTAACACTTTTTATTAACATTTAATTATTTATTCTCTATATTTAACTATGCAAGTTCACACCAAAGCTTTAAATACGTCTAGGTACATTCAACTAACTCATACGGAGTTAGTTACGTGAGAACAATTAGTGAGATGTGCCTGTCACGAAAAAACGTACATGTGCAGTGCATAAATAAAGAACACTCTAAGTCGGTGGAAGATGTGGGGTGAAAAGCAGCAGAAGACAGTGACTACTTAATACAGAGCAACCAGCATATTTAGAGGGGGTAATTAGACGGACATTCATTGAACACGGGGAAGGATCCAGTTCCAAATGGAGGTAGTGCAGAGGGCGACTCTGGAACCACTTCCTGGAGCTGGAGGAGTGTAGGGGCAGAGTATCTTTCGGGGAGTTTGACTTCTCTTGTGTTTGAATTCTTACACTGTTTAGGATTTCCTCAATTGTTGTTATGATATTAAACATGTTTTCTAGCTAAATCTCTAGTTTGGGGAGAGATTGAAGTTCCACTGGTTACCTTTAAATGTTCTTTTTCACTTCATCTTTAGATGAATTCAGTATTGATCAGCGAGTTCGACACTGAATTAATTAAACTACATTATTCCAACCAAGTTTAATTTCGAAATTTCACAATCAATTGGTGAGATTTATTGTGAATACATTTTTCAAAGTAATAATAAATTCATAAGTACTTCGGGACTTATGGCGAGTTCGTCCTGTTGTCATTCTCAATTTAAACTTTTCACAGTTGATTTGTTTTGGAGTGGTGAACTCCAATATCGATCAGCCTATGAGACTTAGCTCCTGGAGAGTGAGGTAAGTCATTCTCCTTTTGGTGGTGCATTGTAGTAACTTTTAAGTGAATTGAATTGTTTTAAGAACCAGTGTAATGGATATTTTTCCCCGGGCATTTTTAATAGATTGTTCTCTTATCAGTGTGTTATATCTCTGTGTCTCTTTGTTTTCTATTTTTACTAGCTTCAATTTAGTTTAGATACATTGTTTATAAATATTATGTTTCTCTACTTCTTACAAAAAAAATATTATTAAAAGAGAAAAAATAGAAAATTCACTCCACTGTTGACAAAAGTGGAGCTTCCAAAGTTTTTTTTAAGAGTTTAGTGGCCAAATTTACTTTCCCTATGGGTTCGACCCTGCTTTCTATATATACAGTAGTTGGTAGGAATATAAATTTTAAACTTTGATCAACTTCAACGATAGTACAGGTTAAGTTTTTGTTTCCGTTTCTGGGGAATGCAAGAGCCATTACTCTAAAAAAACTAAAAAAACGAATATATAAAATCTAAAAAAAATTGGAAAATTTGAAAACTATAAAAAAAATATGTGACTTATCATTCTGAATTTTTACTTATGAGTATTTTGTGTTGTTTTTTTTATGAGCACAAGACACTCTTCTATTAGTCTAGATCCTCTGAACTTAGAAATATACAAACATCTCACTGCTCTAAGAAAGAAGAACAAAACTGAAATGGAAAACTTAGATAATAGAGTTCCTGATAATAAATTTCAAAATAAACCATAATGCTTAGATGAAAATGAAAGGCCTAGGATTAGGGAATTTCAACTCCCTCAAGTTTCAAGCAATCCATCATCCATTAGACTTCATCCTAGGGCCAGAAACTATGAATTGAAACAATCACACATTTCTCTGTTGCCTGATTTTAATGGACTCTCTAATGAGGACTCTCTAGCTTTCATTTGAGATTTCTACAATACTATGCAGTAATTACCTCTTCTAGGACTCACATAAAATTAACTTAGAATGAGATTCTTTCCCTTTTTCCTTTAAGGGGATGCTAGGAATTGGTTTCTGAGTCTAGAAGAGAACATTTTCGAAAATTGGGATCAAGTGTATAACTCATTCATTATGAAATTCTATCCCCAAATATTAAAAGGAGAACTTATAACTAAGATAACTAGTTTTTATCAAGAGGATGGATAATCTTTTCATGAATCTTGGGATAGATTCAGGGATCTTCTTAGGCAGTGTCCCCATCATCAACTCCCATCACACCTTCTCATGGATACTTTCTATGAAGGTTTGTCCTCCTCTGGATAGAATCTAGTTGACCAAGTTATTGGGGGTGATTAGAATGATAAGATAGATGAAGAAATAGAAATTTTTTTAATAATCTTACACTGAATTCACAACATAAAAATTCAAGAATAAAAAGAGTCAATAGAAATTTTAATTCAACCACTGGTTCAATGAATGAAACTCAATCTCAACTAGATGAAATCACCAACCAACTTCAATCCTTAATGAGCCAGAATTCAGAGAAAATGGTTAACCTACTTGGCTGTCAAAATACCAACCAATATTTACGGGAACAGTGTATCCAGTGTGGTATGTTTGGGAATATTGAAAACTTCTGTCCTAACTTTGATATTCCATCCCAAAAACAAGAAAATTCGAACTTTGTTAACTATGGTCCTAGAATGCATCCTAAAGAAGATCCATTTTCAAACAATTATAATCAAGGCTATAGGAACCACCCTAATCTATCCCGGAAATATCAAGGCTTAATTAAACAATCCACTACCCCTAATTACTTTAATCAACCAAGACCAAACTTTCAAAATCAACAAATGGGTGAGTCTTCAAATGTACAAGGAAATAATGATAATCACATGTCTTTTAATCTTGATCTAATTTTGAAAAAAATCAACTCTCAAGAAGAAATATGCATGACTCAGCTGTCCAAAAAGCAAAATCAATATGAGTTAGACAAAATGAAAATTGATGTTGGAATGCAAAACATGGAAACACAATTAGGTCAACTTGCTAGAGATTTTTCATCTAGGGAAAAATATAGACTTCCTAGTACCACTAAACTTAACCATAGAGAAACTTCTATGGCTGTTGTCACTATATGTGGGATTAATACTCAAACTGTAGCTGAAAAAGACCATGAAAATACCCAAAATGAAAATCTGCTTCAATCTGGAAATAAAAATCTTCTTTGCACATATGCTGTAAATTCAAAGAAAAGTAATGAAAATGATCTAAATATGAATTTTTCATTTGAAACTCAAGCTGAAACTACATCTAGAAATAAAAATAATAAAGGAAAAGAACAATTTGAAGAAGATGTGAGGGATATTCCTACTTTCCTTAAAAAAATTTCCCCACCCATCCCTTTCCCTAAGAAGCTGAAACCTCAAAGTAACACCAAGGCTGAACTTATTCAGTTCCTTAGTCTTCTTTCCAAACTTCAAGTAAACATTCCTTTCATTCAAGATTTAATTCAAATCCCATTTTATCTAAAATATTTGAAGAAAATTATTTCTAACAAAAAATCTCTGGAATAATTTTCTACTTATAGCCTCACCGAGGAGTGCAGTGTTGTACTTCAAAAGAAAATCCCACCTAAATTGAAAGACCCAGGTTGTTTTTCCATTCCCTGTGCCTTAGGAAACTCTGATCAGCTGAACTGTTTATGTGATTTAGGTTCTAGCATTACTCTGCTCACATACTCACTGTTTCAACAATTGAGGTTGGGTGATCTTCAATCCACCACATTCATACTTCAGTTAGCTAATATATCTTTCACTTGTCCTATAGGTAGGGTAGATGATTTGCTAGTTGGGGTTGGGAAGCTATTTTTGCCTGCAGACTTTCTAGTCTTAGATATGGAGTGTGATCAAGAGGTTCCCATCATCTTGGGTAAGCCCTTCTTGGCCACAAGTGGTGCTGTCATTGATGTCTCTAAGGGTTAATTAATTTTCAAAATTGGAGAACAACAAGAATAGTTCAATGTGTTTAAAAATATTAAAGGACCAACTTTTTCTAAAAACTGTTCTAGGGTGGAGTCCATAGAAGATGAGAACTCAATTGGGAAATATGAAAAATCTAAAAAACAATCCTCTACTGAAGAAAATAATTTTGAAGCTAAAAATCCTTCTGAATATGTCTTAGAAATTGAAAATTCTGCTCAAACTTCAAATCTAGACAATTTTTCAGAACTGGACAACTATCCAGTTTCTGCTATAGAAGGGTCCTCTATTTCTAAACTTAGGATCTTTTTGAGTGAATTTGAGGGTGTTTCTATCAACACCAACCTTTCTGAACACTTTTATGCTATTGAAGGAGAAATTTTAAGACAATTATATGATTTTTCTCTGATTAACTTGTTGAAATATGATCTGGGAAGTTTGGATACTGTGTTACCCACTTTGAACAGCAGCATTGTTGCTTCTGAATATAAGCATGAAATTTAAAATATTTCATCTTTCAATACTTCTTTCAAAAGATATATTGAATATCTTGGACCTCCCAGGCCTAAGAGTCTTCCATCTAATGTAGAAACACCCACTCTTGAGCTAAAACCAATCCCTTCTCATCTTAAATATTCATTTCTGGGTGATAACTCTACTTTTCCTGTAATAAATTCTGCTGAACTGAATGAAAACCAAGAGGAAATATTGTTAAATGTTTTGAAAAAGTTCAAATCTACCATAGGCTGGAAAATAGCTGATATCAAGGGTATTACTCCCTCATTCTATATGCATAAAATACCTATGTAGCCTGACCATAAGCCTAGGGTAGAGTGTCAAAGAAGGTTAAATCCGAACATGAAAGAAGTTGTGAGAGAGGAAGTGATCAAACTACTGGACACTGGAATGATATATCCCATTTCTGATAGTTCTTGGGTCATCCCTATCTAGGTTTTTCCCAAGAAGGGAGGTTTCATTTTAGTTAAAAATGAAAAAAAATGAAGAAGTCCAAGTTAAGAAATCCACAAAATGGAGAGTCTGTATAGATTATAGGAAGCTTAAAGCAGCCACTAGGAAGGACCATTTTCCAACGTCCTTCTTGGATCAAATTCTTGAGAGGCTTGCTGGAAATGAGTCTTTCTGTTTTCTAGATGGGTATTCTGGTTACAACCAAATTCATGTTGCTCTAGAGGATCAGGAAAATACCACTTTCACATGCCCCTTTAGAACATTTTCCTACAGGAGGATTCCCTTTGGGTTTTGTGGAGCTCCATACACCTTTCAAAGGTGTATGATGGCTATCTTTTCAAACATTATTGAGAGAATTATTGAGGTTTTCATGGATGATTTTTCCATTGTGGGTAGTAATTTTGATACTTGTCTTGGAAATCTGGAGTTAGTCTAAGAGAGATGCATTGAAACCAATCTTGTTCTTAATTGGGAGAAATGCCAATTCATGGTTACAGAAGGTATTGTGTTTGGTCATAAAGTGTCCACGAGAGGTCTAGAAGTTGATACTACTAAGATTGATTTTATTCAAAAACTGCCACCTCCTGTAAATGTTAAATGTGTTAGATTTTTCCTAGGGCATGCCGGTTTCTACCGGAGATTCATAAAAGATTTTTCAGAAATAACTAAGCCCTTATGTTCTTTGCTGGTCAAGGATGCACCATTCAATTTTGATGAAACTGTTTGAAACCATTTTATCTACTTAAAGAGAAACTTACTACATCACCCATTATCACTACACCTAACTGGAAGTTACCTGTTGAACTTATGTGTGATGCTAGTGATATGGTTTTAGGTGTTGTCCTTGGATAGACGAAATATATGAAGTTACATGTGGTGTATTATGCTAGTAGAATGCTAGATGAAGCCCAAAAGAATTATACCACTACTAAAAAAGAATTTCTAACTATTGTTTTTTCTCTAGATAAATTTAGACAATATCTCTTAGGTTCTAAAGTCATAATTTTCACTGATCATTATTATTTAAAATACTTGATTTCTTAGAAAGAAACTTAACCCAGGCTGATGATATGGATTATATTGTTACAAGAATTTGATTTAGAGATTAGGGACAAGCAGGGAGATGAAAATTTAGTTGTTGGACACTTATCTAGGCTTCCTCTTACTCAATCTGATCCTGAAGATCCTAGGGATATTAACTCTTCCTTTCCTGATGAAAAGCTTCTCACTGTATCAATCAGGAAATCTGTTTGGTTTGTAGATTTTGCCAACTTCCTGGCAGCAGGTGTTTTTCCCAAAAATCTATCCAATAATCAAATAAATTAATTCATTTCTGAGCTTAAGTGCTATCTTTAGGATGATGTTTTTCTGTTTAGGAGATTTGATGATGGTATTCTTAGAAGATGTGTACCTAAGGAATAAATAATTTTCTATCTTAGAAAGTTGTCATTCTTCACCTTGGGGAGGTCACCATGGTGGTGAGAGAAATTCTCGGAAAGTTCTACAATCGAGTTTCTATTGTCCTACTCTTTTTAAGGATGCTAGGAGTTTTTTGGTTAGCTGTGATAGATGTAAGAGGCTAGGTAATGTTGGTAGGAAGCAAGAGTTACCCCAAAAAGGAATTTTGGAAGTTGAAATTTTTGATGTCTGGGGTTTAGATTTCATGGGTCCATTTCCATCATCTCATGGGAATGAGTATATTCTTGTTGCTGTCGACTATGTTTCGAAATGGGTAGAGTGAGTGTCACTTCCCAACATTCAAGCCAATTTTTTAATAAATTTTGTGAAAAAGAACATCTTTACACAATTTGGAGTTCCCAAATCCTTTATCACTGATAATGGAACACACTTTAAGAACTAAAAATTTAAAGCTTTGATGGAGAAATATGGTTTTGTTCATAAAATTGGTACTCTTTATCATCCACATTCTAGTGGACGGGTGGAAATTTCAAATAGGGAACTTAAACAAATACTTGAGAAAACTATGTCAACCTCTAGGAAAGACTATTCTCTTAAGTTTGATGAAGCTTTATGGGCTTATAGAAATGCTTTCAAGACCCCAATAAGTATGTATCCTTACAGGATGTTGTTTGGGAAATGTTTTCATTTACCTTTGGAGTTGCTACATAAGTCTTATTGGGAAATTAAGGCTCTTAACTTTGACTTTAAGAGTGCTGGTGAGAGGAGATTACTTGATCTGAATGAACTTGATGAAATTAGGAGAGAGATTTATGATAATTCAAGAATTTATAAAGAGAGGACTAAAATATTTCATGATTCTATAATTCAAAACAAAGAATTCAAACCTAGACAGAAGGTCCTACTCTTTAACTCTCGACTTAAACTCTTTCCTGGAAAGTTGAAGTCCAAGTGTTCTGGACCTTTTACTATAGTGAGAGTGCTGAAGAATGGGGCTGTTGAAATTATAGGTGAAGAAAATAAACCCATGTTAGTTAATGAGCATAGAGTGAAACTTTATTTTGAGGGACATCCAAAGGGCGTGGCTTCCCTCACAGTGCTGGAAAACTGATCTTGAATAAAGTTCGGATGAAGTCTTTAAAACTTAGTGCTGCATGGGAGGAAACCCATGGTCCTTTTTTCTTTATTTTGTTTCTTTTTAACCTTGAATAAAGTGCTGCTTTTGTGTTCTATTTTTTTAAAATACATGTAACAAGTTGTTATTTGTTTCCTGGTTCTATTTCAGGATGTTTCTACTTGTTTCATTAAGGGGGTGGGATTCCTAAGATGAGTACTAGTGATAAACCTATTTTGTTTCTATTCTTTAGTTTCAAAAATCTGTTGCATATCTTGCATACTAAAAAACTTTTGTTGCATGTCACTAAGTTGAATTGAAAAATTCTGCATGTGCTTCTGCTTAAATTTGAATTCATTGATAAATATTGAAATAATCTTTCACTGTATGAAATTAAGTGTGGGTGGGTAAATGCTGTTGGTATTTTTAATTTTCTTTGGGTTGGGGTTTTTAGCTTAAACTATGTCTGCTATGTTGATTACTCAACTGAATTAATTTTTCTAAACTTAATTTCATCCCAATTCATAGTACACTTACACTTCACATTTACTTTTGAGATGTATTGAAAATCTGTGTCATTAGACTTAAATATTAATGTGTGTATCTGGATATGAACCTACTGATTATTTATTCATTATGTCAAGCCACATTTTTGAATTTCAAAGAGACCCTTTATACATGTTATTAATCTACTCTATTGAAAATCTGTTTTGAACCGTTAATTTTTAATTGTTCTTCTCCATATTTGGAAGTCAACTTTGGGGAAAAAGTTGGGTTTTATGTGTGGGAGAGGGGGTCAATTCTTGACTGTGCTAAACTTTTCTTTAATGTAATCTCATCAATTCCCATTTCACTTTAATCTTTTTGTAAAAAATGGTTAAAATTTTTCAAAATTATTTCATATCATTTGGGTCTTTCCTTTTAATGATACATGATTGGGAGTTAAGAACTACTCTGAATATGAAATTAATGAGTTTGGATGATTGATGAGTGGTCTTTCTTAGTGATTTCATGGAAATCAGGTTTAGGAACTACTTCTGAAAGTGATTTGGGTTACATGTTTGTGGAGTTATGATCATAACCCTTGGAATTGGAAGTTTGAATTGATCCTAGGGGCCTCATTCATCTTTTAATTATTAAAAGTAATCATCTTAATGAGCCAATATAAATGATTTTTGATATAAATATTTTGTAACTGGAGTAGTCTAGGCATCTCGGATCCCACAGTGAGTCTCTGAGACCCTAGATGTTGGGTGCATTTCTGTTAACTTTAAGCCCTCTGTTCACCGTGAATAAGTACATTACGCAGTTCTTAGCACACAAGGGAAAAATAAAAAAAAGAGTCTGAGTTCAAAAATGAGTTCATTAAGGTGAGGGGAATTATGAACGCCAAATGAAGAAGGGGACAATTGGTTTATATGGAAATCATTTAGGTTGTATCAAAAAGGTGATTCAAAAAAATTAATTATTTTTGGAACCTAGGTTTCTATCAAAGTACAAAGTTCCTCATTTAAGTTCTTAATTTCATTGATATTTTACCTCTTGTTACTCTTGAAATTAGAACCTAATATTGCATTGAAGTGATTCATTAATTTGTATCACATATGAGGCATGACAACTTCATTGCTTGATGATTCATAAATTTTTAGATTACCCTTTGAGTATTTGTTCGAGGAAAGACTTGATTTGAACATATTTTTCAAAAAGTCTATTTAATTGTTTTAGTCCACTATTTTGAGAATGATGGACATGTTATATTTTGAACAAAATCATAAATTTTACAATCTATTTCTCATTAATAATAAAACATGGGATTGTTTTAGGACAAACAATGATTAAGTGTGGGGGAATTTGATGTGGCTCTATTTTTACATAGTTTTTCCACATCTTTTAACTTAATTTTTAATAATTTAATTAATTATTTAATCACTTTATACTAAATAATTGTACTTTTGTATTTTTATAATTAATTTTTTCAATTAATCAATTTTTTTAATTAATTATGTATTTTTAGTCTTTAAATTAACAATTTTAATCTTACTTTAATTTTCTAATTTAATTATGTCTTATTTAGTTTGGTTAATTTAAATATGCTTGACTTTTTATTAAACTAACATTTTTATAAAGAAATTATTTAACCATTTTAATTATATTTAATTAACATAGTATTTATTTTAATATTTTATCTTCTAATTTAGTTTCATTAGAATAGGTTTACAATGTTAAATAATTTGTGTAATCATCAATCTAATTACTTAAGTTAAGAATTTTAGTTCAAACTAAATAAATTAGTTCGCTTTTAATTTTATGTGTTCACTTAGTTATTTAATTAATTAATTTAGAGTTTTAAAACATTAATTATTTAATCTTATGTATGCAGTTATATGATATATTATTTTCTATTGATTTTAGTCTACCGGTGAGGTAGAAAAGAACTATCGGTAACCTACTCAGTCACCGATATTCTTCATTTTTACTCACTGCTACTCTATAATTAATTAATATAGTTATTTTAATTTAATACTTTTAGCAATTTAGTTTATCAATTATCCAATTCTTAATTTAAGTGTCATCTAATTAATAATTTTAGTTGTGGCTTTAAAGTTTTATGCTTAATAATGATCCTGTTTTAAATTAATGGTGTTTACCTTTCTTTTAATTAATTATTTTCAATCTTTTTATTTAGTTAACTTAAGTTTTAATTTTAAGATCATTTTGTGTATTTTTAATTTTTAAAAGGTCATCGTTATTTCCTTATATTATTGGTATCGGTGACACTTTTATTTATGTTGCATAATGGTGAGATTTCATTTTGTTTACCGGTAACCTTAATATTCACTAATGGTGACCCTTTGTTGCAACGGTGACCCTTTGTTGTAATGGTAACCTGGTTTTTTATTAGCAACGGTGACCCGCAGGTTCCCATTCAATCAGTGACCTTTTTTCATTTAAGTCTATCAGTAACCCTACCTTTTATTCTATTCGTGACCTTTATTTTTATATGTAACGATGACCTCTCTTTCTAATTTACGTAACGGTGACCCTCTCTCCCCTTCTTCAATTATTTTACCTCATCGTTGCACCCCTCTCTCTCACAGTTCTGCTTTCCTGCTTCTCTTCACCACTGCTCCACTCACACCGCTTATCTTCTCTTCATCGCAACAATGAACCTCCTCCTTTTCTCCACTTCCTTCCTACAATCAACTTTCGTAGACTTTTCCTCCTTCCACATCACTGCTCCCATTACCAAATCAAACCAGAAAATTGAATGTTCTATTACTTTACAACCAAAATTCAAACTTGAATTAGATTTAGAACACTAAACATTTTCATTATCTTAATTCTAGTTCTGAATCTAATTACGCTTTGAAGATCCTTGAATATTGCTTTCTCCGCTACTCAAGTTCGAGACGATCCAAGGCTGAAGACCTCCGGATCTAGGTTGCTACTGTGGGAGTCCTAGGCACTAGTGAGGAATCTTTTGTGTCGTTGTACTTGGGGGAAGAAGGTTCTAGGACCTTTCAAGAGAAGCTGATGTGACCGGAATCCATGAAGTCTCTATTCCAAGAAGACTTGAGTCGTGAGCAAGGGAGAGGTGTCGTCACACCATTGGAATCAGCCGCACTGAAGGAGGAGAGTTCGAGATGAAGTCGTCGACCATTGGGGCGTCTCCAGACCTGCACACAGTTGAGAGAGGAGCCGCAGCAGAGGCTTTCTTTGGGAGAATCCTAAAAAAACTAACTAATTAAATCTAAAAACAAGAAAATATAATAATTATAAAGTTATAAAAAAAATAATGTAAATAAATTAATTTAATTTTTTTAAAATAAAATTAATTAACTAATAATTATTATTTATTTTAATTAATAATAACATTAATAATTAAATTAAAAAAACATTACTATAAAAAATTATTTTATCTTAATAGTTTTAAAAATGTTTATTTATAAATATTTATAAATAATAACTTTGATGTTGTTTAAGTAATGTAATAAAATAATTATAATAAAATAAATGAAGTAAAGTAACTAATTAAATAATTTAATCATAGTTCTGAATAGAATTTTAAAAAAAATAATTTTTAACATATAACTATTAATATATATTAAATGACCATTTATCTTAAATTGAAAAAGTAAGATAATTTTGTATTTATAGTAGTTAACACTTTTTATTAATGTTTAATTATTTATTCTCCATATTTACTATTCAGGTTCACACCAAAGCTTTAAATACGTCTAGGTTCACTCAACTAACTCATCTGGAGTTAGTTACATGAGAAAAATTAGTGTGACGTGCCTTTCACGAAAAAACGTACGTGTGCAGTGCATATATAAAGAACACTCAAAGTTGATGGAAGATGTGGGGTGAAAAGCAGTAGAAGATAGTGACTACTTAAGACAGAGCAACCAGAAAATTGAGAGGGGGGAATTAGATGGACATTCATTGAACATAGGGAAGGATCCGGTTCCAAATGAAGGTAGTGCAGAGGGAGACTCTAGAACCACTTCCTGGAGCTGGAGGAGCATAGGGGTGGAGTATCTTTTAGGGAGTTTAACTTCTCTTGTGTTTGAATTCTTAAACTATTTAGCTTTTCCTCAATTATTGTTATGATATTAAACATGTTTTCTAGCTAAATATCTAGTTTGGGGAGAGATTGAAGTTCCACTGGTTACCTTTAAATGTTCTTTTTCGCTTCATCTTTATATGAATTCAGTATTGATCGGCGAGTTCGACACTGAATTCATTTAAATGTATTGTTTCGCCCAAGTTTAATTTCAAAATTTCACAATCAATTGGAGAGATTTATTGTGAATACATTTTTCAAAGAAATAATAAATTCATAAGTACTTCGGGACTTACAGCGAGTTCGTCCAATTTTCATTTTCAATTTGAACTTTTTGCAATTGACTAGTTTTGGAGTAGCGAACTCCAATATCGATCATCCTATGAGACTTATCTTCTGGAGAGGGAGGTAAGTCATTCACCTTTTGGTGGTGCACTTCATTAACTTTTAAGTGAATTGAATTGTTTTAAGAACCAGTAGAATAGAGATTTTTCCCCGGGCATTTTTAATAAATTGTTCTCTTATCAGTGTGTTATATCTCTGTGTCTCTTTGTTTTATATTGTTCCTAGCTTAAATTTATTTTAGATACATTGTTTAGAAATATTTTGTCGCTCTACTTCTTACAAAAAAAATATTATTAAAATCAAAAAAATAGAAAATTCACCCCGCTGCTGAAAAAAGTGGAGCTTCCAAATTTTTTTTAAGAGTTTAGTGGCCAAATTTACCTTCCCTGTGGGTTCGACCCTACTTTCCACATATACAGTAGTTAGTAGGAATATAAATTTTAAACTTTCATCAACTTCAACGACAGTATAGGTCACACATCCTGTGGTGCAACTCAAGGAAAAGATCCATGTTGGATGCCCGATTGTCAGGTTATAGGAAAATTATTCATAGTTATAGATTCATATGATTATGGCATGAGAGCTACTGCACTTTATGAAGAATGTGTAAAAATTAATCCATATAAAAGTGTACAAAAACTAAAATCCTTTTCATTAGAATTAAAAAGATGAACATAAGGGTTGAAAGTAGAGAAAAATAAAAATAATATAAAGAAATTACATCAAATTTGTACATAAAAGGGGGTATTAACTAAGAAATATGAGGATCATCCCTGAGGATTGGTTGATGTAGCTACTCTGCTATGTCGATGTCTATAATAGTACCCAATGCTAGAGGATCAATAGATAGGGAAGTATTCAGCTTTGAGACATCAGTAAACAACTCTAAAAAAAGTGCAGAGGAAGGTAGAGGATAATTATGGATGCATACAAATGATAAATTTCTAATAGTGGGGTCAATAAAAGGGACCTATGATGGAGTATCGATGACAGGACCCTTTCCCCAATGAGTGTGTTCGGAAAAGAACTCCCATTGGGAAGTAGAGTCAGAGAACTTAGGAGGAAGCTCAACTGGGTGGGTATCATGCAGGAGGGTGGAAGGAAGGGCATGGAACTAAAGTCTGGTTTGGAAGAAGTGGGGTGAGGATAAAGACAAGAACTAGTGGGGGTGGTGTCTGTGTAGGGGGTGATGAGGAAATTAAAATCTATGTATGCTCAATAAAAGGTATGTATAGGTGTTGGTATATAGTTCATTGATTCTCCATAAAAAATGGAGATCTCTCCCATAGTAACACAACCACTCTCTAGTTGTATAATGAAGTGGGACTGACTAGAATTAAGAGTAAATCATTGGCTTGGTGGAAGTAGGAGGAACCAATAAGGAATTTGGGGAATTAGGAATTGGATCCTCATTTGAATATTTGGAATAGTCATATTCCCAATCATACTACTTCCCAATATTTCAAGGCAGTCTCATCTTATTCATTAGGACTAAATAAATGGAATACATCAGGTCTAAAGATGAGAGGGGATAAGATGAGTCAAATACCCCAAGGTGATTTTCTAGATATTCAATGAAGTTTCCACCCATCAGTATGTTATGGTTCTTTCGTACTTGTCCCTCCTAGTATATAATAGCCTAGCCAGCCATGTTTACCATGGACCACCCATGATAGTGGTAAAAAGTACCTCCAACTAACTAATGGCCCCATGAAAATCTCCTCATATGAGCCAAGCATGGGAAAGGGAATGATAGAAAATCTGTAAGGTTGAACCTCTCATCTTAGTACTAATTTTCATATGAGGATCATAAAATCTGGTCATTTAATGGGATATTAAATCCAATTTATTTGGTTTTTCACTCTTATTATAGTCTAGCTACAACACAACATAGGATAGAGATGCTTTAAAATAAAAAAAAAGTATATTCCCAAGATAATGCCAAAATATTGCAATTGTAACTCCCACAACATTATTCCCTATCTAAAGGAAACATAGATGACATACAACTCAAATAAGGTGAGGAACTCTAGGAAAATCTCTCAAAAGGACTCCTCTTTGAACTTGATGATGTGGTCCAAGTGCTTCATGGTCAGGGCCTCCATGAATTCCTCCACAACATGGATCTTTTGCAGAACTAATAGTTCAACCATTTGGTTACTCAGCATGGGATTTTATTGAGGGTGTGAAAGGTATATCTAGTGTTGTGAGTCTTTAAACTGAAGGCATGGATGGATGAGTGGTGGTGGGAAATCTTCCTGAGATGGATGAAGGTATTTGGAGGTAAAGGTAGAGGAAAATGGTTGTAAGGTGCTGGTATCGAGGCATGCAGTAGAAGCCAGTGAGATGGATATTTAAAAATTTTCATCACCAGAGTGATGAAACTTCATTGTATCTAGTGATCCAAATCCTAGTAAGGTCTAAGGATCTTGTGTGAATATTTAAAATCATAAAAATTAAATGGAACATTTCACTTGATTGAATCAAAGTGAACTCAACTATAGCTCTTTTTGTGATGGTTTCTCAAAGGATCCAATATTGAACACCTCTAGATCACCCACATATGCTTCAATAATTTTCACGTATTTTGATCATCAAATTTCATGTGCTATCACAGAACTCCAATCATTTATTTAACATCACAATGATCACTTCAATATCGTCCCTTCAATTTGTGAATGCAATTGATTCTCAAAGGATTGGATGGAAACTTTTTCTCTCCTGGATGTGGGAAGAGGATAGATTTTCTCTCAATCTATTGGAAATAATAGTCTAGTGGAAATGAGCTCCTCCAGGCTTATATAGTGGATGTCCAAAATACCAAGATATGGTTCCCTCACCCCCATATATTTAGCATCCACTGAATAAGAAATAAATTAATATTTATGATGAACTAACTATGTCATAAATATCATTTATATGTTATCGCCTACTTATAATATATAATAAATATATTAATTGATAAAAGAGAGCCATTAAATTGACTCATAATTACCAAAAATATTAAACGAACCTTGAATATTAAAATATTATTCATTTGTATAATATTATTCCATGTATTCACTTAATACCTTGGGAATAAATTTAATAAATAAATTCAATCCTATTATTATATACTTGAATAATATTGAATTTATTTATTTTTCAATGATCGGTAATACTTGGATGACTCTCAGACCCCATGGTGAGGCCCACCATCTTTTATTCACCTATTCACTAGAATAGGGTAGACTCTTGAATACACTATTGTGTGTGACTCTCTAGAAAATTATCTTGATATCATTGAATTACTATTCATAGACCAGAAGTAGATTCTTGAAACTCATCAAGACCCCTAAAGAGTTAATAAATATTTATAGAAATGACAACCATCCTAACAACACACACTATGTAATATAATCTCTTTGTCTCATGATATCTCATAAAGAAGGATACATATCTTATATCATCATCCATTATTGATTTATTATTTATTTATTTAACTAAATAGACTTACCTAAGACTACCATGGACATAGATTTATGAATGTACCACCATCCCGATCAACTTGGCTTGAGATATCTCTGTTTTAACTCGGAAGAGATAAATTTTATCTTAACCATTCAACCAATGTCATACCACTAATGACGCACCCAACACAAGCTACCTCGACACAACTTAAAGGTCATGGTTTTTTTACTTGTATCATATTATGAGATCAAATGGAACACATTGATAATGATCACAATCCAGGAGACCAATACACATATTCGTAGATATGAACAACCAATGACACCTGAAATGTGTGGTGTTCCTATTGTAAGTTATGTCCTCATAATCTCACCTACTAGAGATCACCAAGTATGAAATTCATGAGAATAAGTCTCAATGATTAAGATCCCCCTACACTTGATGATCACACATCATCTATGTCCTATCATTATGATGTATCTGGACCATATGACATAATTTTAAGATTACAATCATGGTGTCTCTAGGTTCTCATTATAGACTAGGAACTGCTATAACATTTTAATACAACATGTAATCTAAGGATATTACCATAAATATAGTGGATGCATAAGTATCAACACTATTATAGTAAGATGAATGCATTTATATATCAAATTTTATACATGTAATGGTAATAAAAGTACATAAATAATTTTTTTCTAGGAAACCCACTTTTAACCCTCTCACTTGCACTAGATTTAACTACTAACAAGTCTCAAATCACTATCTCTCACATGAGAACCATGCTTATTCTGAGATGTGGATTTAGTCAAGGGTTCTTCCACATTATCCTTTGCGGCTACTCTAATAATAGTGACTATACTTCTCTGAGTAAAATCCCTTAAGAGATGAAACTTATTAAGTATATGATTTTTCCTCTAGTGTGACTCGGTCTCCTTGGAAAGCACCACTATTGAAATATTATCACAATAAACTAGAAGAGGGTCTACACTACTAGGCACAACACTAATGTATGAGACAAAGCTATGTATCTAGGTTTCCTTCTTAACTACATCATAAGATATGATATACTTGGATTCTATTGTAAAATCAGTGACCATAGGTTTCTTCAAGCTTCTTCATCTCACTACACCACCATTCAACCAAAATACATAGCCTAACTATGATTTAAAATCATCATGATCTCTCTAGAAACTATCATCGGTGTATACTCTAACTAATTGTTCCTCACTTCCTCCATACACTAAGAACATAGCCTTTGTGTTCCTCAAGTACTTCAAATAGTGTTTAGGGCTACCTAATGTAGCTCTCCTGGATTAGCTTGATATCTATCCACCATGCTTAAATAAAATTCAACATAAAATATAGTATATATCATGATGTATATGTTAGATCCCATTGTCAAGGCATGAGGGATTTTACTTATTCCTTCAATCTCCTCTTGTGTTTGTGGTCATGTTTTCTTAGAGGGATTGATACCATGTGAAATTGGAAACAACCCTCTCTTATAATGTTCCATACTATACCTTTTAAGTACCTTTTCAAAATATTTACTTTAAATTAGTCCAAGAAAACTTTAATATCTATCTCGGTAGATCTTGATCCCTATAATATAGGTTGATTCACCTAAGTACTTCATGGAGAAGCATTCATTTAACCAATTATTAACTAACTATAATACTTTCACTTCATTTCCCATAATTAATATGTCATCAACATATAATATAAGGAAAATGATTGCATTCCTAGTAAATTCTTATAGGCACATGGATATCTTTCATTCTTTACAAAACCAAATTCTCTTATTGCCTCATAAAAATGAACATTCTATGATCGTGATTCCTGTTTCATCCCATAAATGGATCTATGAAGCTTTCACAATTTATTTTCACTCTTTGACATAACAAACCCTTTAAGCTAAGCCATATAGATGTCTTCAACCAACATCTCATTTAGAAAAATTAGTTTTGACATCCATTTTCCAAATCTCATAATCATGGAAGGTTGTTATTGCAAGTAATATTCTGATGGATTTCGTCATCGCTACTGGTTTTTCATAGTCTATTCCTTGACATTGCCTATAACCCTTCACTATCAATCTTTCCTTATAGGTATTGACATTACCATCCATTTCCATCTTTTTATTGAATACTCATATACACCCAATGTATTTTATATCAGCTAAAGGGTCTACCAAAGTCCAAACTTGATTTTAATACATGGAATACATTTATGAATGCATGGAATCTTTTCATTTAGCATTACCCTTTCCTTATACTACTCCATTAAGTCAGAGGTTCATCATTCTCAAGGATTAATTTTTCACCTCACTCTATGAAAGGAAAACCATAATTCTCTGGTTCTCTAACCTCTCTATTTGACCTATGCAATACTTGTGTCTCAGGAACATCTTCATCTCCTACTATCTATTGTGGAGATTGTTCTCGTACCAAATCGTATGCATCTAGAGCATTAACTTCATCAAATCCAATATTTCTATCACTATTTCCATTAGAAATGTGTTTCCTTTCTAGAAACATGGAATTTATCACTATAATCACATTATTATATAAAGTTTTATGTAGGTAATATCCTTTAGTTTCTTTAGGATAACCTATAATGGTTTATTTCTTGCTTTGGGATGCTAATTTTTTACTAGGTATATTCTTGAAAAAATAATTGCATCACCATACATTTATGTGTGATAGACTAGGTTTCTTTCTATACCACAACTAATTTGGAATCCCATATTTATCTTTATTTGGTACTCATTTAAGTGTATATGTCGATTTATATAAGGTTTATCCCCATAAGGATAATAGAAGAGTTTCCTGACTCATCATTAATCTGATCATGTCAAGCAAGGTCTGATTCCTCCTTTCACTAACACCATTCTAATATGGTGTATAAGTAGGATTGATTTGGGATATTATCACACACTTCTTTAAGTGATCAATGAAATCTTGGTTAAGATACTCACTGCCTCGGTCTGAGTGTAGCGCCTTAATCTTCTTACCAAGCTGTTTTTCTACTTCATGTTGATATTCCTTAAACATCTCAACGGAATCTGACTTATACATCATTAAGTAGATATAACCATATCTACTATAGTCATCAGTAAAATTAATGAAGTAAAAAAATCCACACCTTTCCTCTACTAGAAATGGACCACATACATCAATAATAATTAATTCCAATAATTCAGTGTCTCTTTATCCTTTCCTGGAGAAGGTTACATTGGTCATTTTTTCTTATAAACAAACATGATATACATCCATGGGTTTTAACTCATTTGAATCTAAATACCCTACTTGATGTAATTTCTATAAATGGTTCTCATTTACATGAACAAGCCTGAAGTTCCATAGGTGGGTGTTATATGAGTCATGTTCACTGTATTTTTCATTGAGTCCCATTATAGGGTTTTCAAGTTCAAGTATATATAAGCCATTATTAATAAGTTCAATACCATAACATGTGTTATCCTTACATAAGAGAATACATTTATTTTAAAATTTTAAATAAAATCCCTTGGTGTCTGAAATTTACACTGATATTATGTTTTAGGTAACCTAAGTAATATAGTCATAGTAATTTAATACAATAACTAAACCACTAGGAAAAATTATGTGATAATATCCCAATACCAAGGCTACTAGTCTTTCACCATTAGTGGCTTAGAGATCCACCTTTCCCTTTTTCATATTATAGAATCTACTTGGTTCATGTATTTGAATACAAATATGTGAGACAAATGCTATATCCAATACCCAACTTATAGATAATTATAGATTTCATTAAATGAAAAAAAATACCTAAAGTAGAAGAATCACCTTGATTATTTTTTCCAACATTGTAATTCTTCTTCCAGTGGATTTTCTTGTCACTTGAAAAGTATAAAACCTCCTTTTCATTCCCCTCCCTTTGTATATTTGGATTTTTGGAAGGATGGTGTATAAGTATCTCCAGCTTTGACTTAGCCTTATATCCCTTAGACTTTCCCTTACTCCTCTTGTTCGCCATAAGGATTGAATAATTGACATTCTTTATATCTTTATCATCTTAGAGAATGAAATCTAAAAGATCTTTAAGTGGATTTATCATGTTATTAATATTATAATTAACAATAAAAGTCAATAGGCATGGTGGTAAAGAGGAAATAATGATATTAGTTAATAATTATTGGTTTAGTTTGAACCCAAGGGATTTAAGTCTCTCAATATACTCGGTCATCTTGAGTACATGAGGTCCTCCTTGATTCACTTTTTCTAGCCTATGCCTATAAATTTCACTTGATATCTCATTCCTTTCTTACCTTTATCTCTCTTGATATAACTACTAGAGATAAGTTAGCATTATAGGCATCTTTGTTCTCTTGAATTTTCTATAGTTTACTTTACATATATGAAAACATGAAACACTATACGTCTAGGGCATCATCTACATGCTTGTTATACTTTCCTTTATCTTCCTTTCTTACTCCCTGAGGAGGCTCAGAAAGAAGTGAGGAATCTAGGACATAAATCTTCATCTCTTGGTGTAGTACTATGCACAAGCTCCTATACCACTCCTAGAAGTTATGGTCAATCAGGATATTTTATTTATCTAGTATTGATCGCAATGATAATGTTCTGGTGGTGTTGGTGATTTCTATTTTTATCTAAAAAAATAAACTTTAATAGTTATTCCTTTATCTTTATTATATGTTTATACATTATTGATTAATTAATTAAACCATTAAATGTCTCCCACTATTTTATCGAACTCTAATAACCCTCACTACTGGATTCAAAATACTCTATCGTTTGAGTATCCTAGTGGAAATGATCCTTGAAACATATCATTATGGTCTACAAGTTATGCATATTCCACTACTCAGATTGTTCCAAGGTAGACACTAGGATATCTAACCTCATTAACTCACAGTTCCTTGATTTATTGAGTATAATTCTCATGTTATCGGAATTGTAAACTTGATTCCCTCATTGATTTGCCTCTAAAGTGATATCAAGTGAGATATAGAAACTTATTTTCTATAAAATTTAGTTAAGTTAACCCATCATTTATATAAGAACTACTGATTAGTAGGATACAACCTCAACTATGGATGGCTATCACCCCGTACACCAAGTTTTGTTCAAATGTAAATGACAGAAGATGTTCATGACTTAATATTACTTTGATGGGTTTTTAATATTTTTGATGAATGTAGTCCTTTTCTATTAAATATTCCCATACTATGTTTTCAAGCTCACAACTAAACATGCATTAATATAACACATTCATCACTTTTTTATGTATTTTCTTATTTATTATTTTATGTGAACCTACAATAAACATGCACATGCAAAAAATAATAAACAATGCATAAAGGAAATAAATTACCCGACTGGTCTTAATCATCTAATATTAGTTGATCCATTTAAACTTAATAGATCAATCATAACCTAGGGTTATCTTACCTAAGTAGAGTCCTGAATTGTATCATAGCTCATCCTTAGCCTAGTTTTGTCACTTCTCGTCTGGGATCCCGCCTCATTTGGTGTGGTCTACACCTTACAGTGTCCTTGTCAATAGTACATGAATACTCGCATGCAGTAGAGGGGGTCTAAGGTGGCATAATATATATAGATAATAAAGACTTATGGATGCTCAGGACCTTATACATATTGAATAAAAGAGGATGATGCATAGACTGTCATAAAATTAACTACTTATTATAGACATCACACATAGTTGTAATAATTAATTAAATGACTAATCCCAAACATGAAAGTTCAGTCAAAGCTCAAGACCTGTCAGTATATCAAATAAAAGTGCGATAAAATTAAAATGAAATAAATTTAAGTACAGTTTAATTTATATAAATTAAATTAATTATTTAAATTCAAATAATTTAGACTCATTCGGTACCGGTATTAATTTAATTTTTTCCTCTAAAAATTAAATTAATCAACTAATTTAATTTAATAAAAAAATTAAATTAATTTTTTTCCTGTGTAGGAATATTAAAAATATTATCATTATTATTAAACCTAAACTTAATGAAAATAATTTTTTATTATATTAAAATAAATCGGGCCCCATAACACTACGCAGGACCATTGTGGGATGGAATGATCCCATGCAAGCCCATTCCATGCCCAAAAGACCCCATGTAGGGCTATTCTGTGTCATACAGACCTTCCCTGACCCGTTATGGGTTGGGTGGACCCACCCATTCCCATTTCAGGGTGGGTTGTGTCAATCAAGACCAACAGGAGTCTGGGGAACCACCAATCGGGGCTGTGGTTATGTGTTCCCAAGGTGGTCGACGTGCGAGGGTAGCATCTGTGGTGGTACGAGGTCGGTCGAGGTGGTGACCGGTATGGCTCGGCCAGGATGAGGAGGTGGTATAACAGCTAGGATGAAAAAGGATGGTGACCACATGGTGGTTTGGAAAGGTGGTAGAAATCTCAATTGGGCGACATGGCAAGTTGGGCATGGTCAATGTGACTAAGCGGTGGTAGCGGTATTCGGGGGCTAGTTGGAGGTGGTGACCACTGATGATCAAGACGGCAATAGAATCTTGACTTCATGATGGTGGCGGGCTATCAAGGGTACTTCTCGGAGGTGCCAACCAGGGAGGAGGTTAGTGATCATGTGCTTATAGAGGAAGCCTCTCATTTTTTTGGTGGAAGGTTTTGGCCACCAGTTGACATTGTTCAAATGGTAGGATTCTGCCGGTTCTTGGCTGGAATAATTCAGGTCTCCTAAATTATTTTTTCTAGTAATTCACCATTTTTCCATTATGAAATATCACACACACACACAGAGAGAAATATATATATAATATGTTATTCAATTTTTATTACATTGAAAATTTGTTTTCAATCCATATTAAAAAATTTGGATGGCCATAACTTAGCCATCTGATATTGGATTGATGCATAGTTTTTTATGGAACCATCAAAAATCCCTATACTAAAATTTAAGGTAAATTAATTTTTCCTTGGATTATAAAATTCACAAGTTTTCTCTGATACCAATTTCTGATATCGAGGTGCGCAGTGAAATCTAGTGGGCTGGAGATTTAAAAAATTTCATCACCGTAGTGACGAAACTTCATCATCTTTGATGAACCAGGTCTCAGTAAGGTCTAAGGATCTCACATGCATATTTCAAAGCATATAAATTAAATAGAATGGTTACCTCATTTGAATCGAAGGGCGCTTGATAGGAAATTTTCTTTGGTGACTGTTTCTCTTGGATCCAAGATCAAACCCCTCTAGACTGTTCACACATGCTTCAAGAATCAGAACGTATTCTAATCATTGAATTCTAGGTGCTAGAGTGGAACTTTGTTGATTTCTTTAATGTTTCATGATCACCTCGATCTCGTCTCTTCGATCCACAAAGTTGATCAAAGCTTGAAGGCTTGGAAGGGAACTTTCTTTATCTTAGATGGGGGAATAGGATAGAGATGCTCTCAATTTTTTGGAATGAACAGTCTGGCGGAAATGAGCTCCTCTAGGTTTATATAGTGGATTTCTAAAATATCTAGATAAGGTTCTCTAGCCCCCATATATTTAACGTGCAATAATAAGCAATAAATGAATAGTTATGACGAAATAACTGCATCATAAATATCATTTATATTTTATCACCTACTTATAATATATAATAAATATATTATGTGATAAAAGTTTACAATTAACTAGACTCATAATTCCCAAAAAATATTAAACAAACCATGAATATTAAAATAATATTCATTTATATAAAATTATTCCATGTATTCACTTAATACCTTATGAATACATTTAATAAATAAATTCAATACAATTATTTTATACTCAAATAATAATGAATTTATTTATTTATCAATGATCATTAATACCTGGACAACTCTTGGACCTATTGTGGGGCCCACCATGTCATATACACCTATTCACGATAATAGGTAAGACTCTTGAATATGCTATTGTGTGTTCCCCTCTATACCCTTATCTCGATAGTAGTGAATTACTATTCACAAACCAAGAGTGGGGTCTAGGAACCCATCAAGACCCCTACAGAGATAAGAAATAGTTATTGAAACAATAACTATCCTACTAACACACACTATGTAATATAATCTATCAATCTTATGATATCTCATAAATCAGGATCCACAACTTGTGTCATCATCCATTCTTGATTTATTATTTATTTATCTAACTAGATGGACTTACCTTTGAATACAATGGTTAAGGATTTATGAAGGCACTACTATCCTGATCAACTGGGCCTAAGATATCTCTTCCTCAACTCAGAAGCAACAAATTCTATCTTGATCATTCAACAAATTTCATACCACCAATGATACATCCAATACAAGCTACCTCACCACAACTATAATTTATGGTTTTTTCTTTGTATCAAAGTATGCAATAAAATATCACACATTGATATTGATCTCAAGTAAAGAAACCAACACACATGTTCATAGATAGGAATAACTAATAACACTCAAAACATGTAGTATTCCTATAGGTGGCTCTGTCCTCATGGTCTCAACTACTAGAGATCGCTAAGGGAGAACTTCATGAGAAGAAGTCTCAAAGCTTATGAACCCCTTGATGGTCACACATCATCTGTTTCCTATTATTAGGATGTATCTGGACCATAGGAAATAACTTTAATATTACTATCATGGTAGCTCAAGGCTCTCATTATAGCTTGGGAATGGATATAAATTTTTAATAAAACACATAATCTAAGGAAATTACCACAAAAATGGTAGAAATAGAAGTATCAACGCTATTATGGTATGATAAACACATGTATATATCAAACTATATATATGTAATGATAATAAAATTACATAGCTATGTTGGGTCTAGGAAACCCACTTTCAATAGAAGGAAGGGTCGGATGGAGGAGGAGATGATTCCCAAGCCTAGCATTTGGAAGCGGGTGGTGTTTTGGGTTGGGAATCCCACTTAGTCAAGCATTTTGATGGTGGCCTCTCAGCACCATTATTGGTACACTCCATAGAGAGAAAGGAGGACGGGGGTGGAAACTGGAATAGGGGAAAAGATGAATGTTGAAGATGGATTGAAAAGGGGGGATGGTGTGGAAGTCGATGAGAGGTGTGGAGATGAATAGGTAAAAATGGGTGGGGAAGAGGAACTGATTCCATGATAAATGGTTTTATGGATTTTATTTTAAATACATCAAAACATTTGTGATGTGAGTTTTTATTCATGGTGTGAATTATCAATTTTGAATTTTAACAACTATGAAAAAATTTACAATGTAAATATTAATTTAACATCATGAATTGGGTTGTACATGTGGTTTTTCCTCCTTTTTTTAGCACAAGTCATGACTTCACCATTTTAAATTATTATATCCAATAATAAAAAAGATAAAATAAAAAGATAAACCTTGTTTACCTCCCAATTAGCATATTATTTAAATTATGGATCTAGTCATACCTTTTTAGGACTTCAAGTGAATTTCATGGAGAGGATGAACCCCTTTTGGAAATGTTCTATGTACAATTTCAATATTTTTCCATTGACTTTAAATATTAGTTCTAATACTCCTTGAATTTACACCACTCCATGATGGAAAACTTTGAATACTTCAAATGGTCCCAACCATTGAGACTTTAATTTTCTTGTGAATAATATTAGATGTAAATTAAATAAGATTACTTATTCTCCTAGTTTGAATGCCCTTCTTGAAAATCTTCTATCATTCCATTTCTTGTTCTTCTCTTTATAGATATTTTTATTTTCATAGGCATTTATTCTTAACACTTCCAACTCATTTAGTTGCAACAATCATCTCTCTCTTATACACTTTGTGTTCATGTTGATTTTCTTGATGGACCAAAATGATCAGTGATCCAATTCCACTAGTAAGTGGTAAGTTTTTTCATAAATAATCTAGAATAGGGTTATGCCAATGGGTATTTTTGAAGCTTTATAGTATGCCCATAGTGCATCATCAATCTTAGCACTCCAGTATTTTCGACTTGCATTGACCATTTTCTCCAAAATATGTTTATTTTTCTGGTTTCAAATATCAACTTTCCCTATAGTTTATGGGTGATAAGGGGTGATAGTTTTGTATCATAACCCACACTTCTCAATCATCCCCTTCATTAAATAATTATTGAAATGTTTGCCATGACTACTGATGAGAAACCAGAGAATTCCAAATAGAGAAAAGATGTTTTTCTTCAAAAATTTCATTACCACTTTAACTATATTGAGAATTATAGATTTATCCTCCATCAATTTTGACTCATAGTAAACACACACAAGAATATATGTATTTCAAAAATATTTTGGTAATGGGCCTATAAATTCAATTCCCCAAGCATCAAACACTTCAACCTCAAGAATGGGTTTTTGTGGTATTTTATTCTTTATTCTAATTGAGCATACTCTTTGATAATAATCATAAATTTGAAAAAATTCTCTCACATCATGATGAATTGTGGTCCAAAATAATCTACTTTGGATTATCCTGGAAATGGTATGATCGGGCTGGTGATGTGTTCTAGTGGGTTATGTATAGAAAAATTATAGTACATTTTTTCATTTCATATTTTTGTAAACTTCATCGCATAATCCCATCACTACATTTCATAAAAAGTAGTGTTTCATCCCAATATTAGTACGATGCATCAGATGATAACTTCTTTATTTGTTGGTAGGGAAATTTGGGATAAATTGTCCTAGTGGTCGGGTAATTTGTAATATCGGAAAATCATGGAAAAGCTTGTAAGTCCATGTAGGAAAAAAGTTTCATCAAGGAATTCATCTATAATTTCTAACTCATCCTCTTATTCTATATTGGGAAAATTAAGTCTTGATAGATGTTCATTGATGACATTTTCTGAGCCATTTGTTTCTTTAATTATAATATGAAATTCCTAAAGTAATAAGATTGATCATATTAGTCTTGGATTGGATTCTTTTTTGGTCAAGATATACATAAGGGCTACATGATTGGTATAAATAATAACCTTAGAGAGTACAAGGTATGATCTGAACTTATCAAAACAAAACATCATTGTAAGAAACTCACTTTCTATAATCAAGTAATTTATCTGATCACTGTTGAGAGTGAGGATGGTGTACTAAATAGGTTTGAAAATATACCAACCCTTAATACTAAAAATTCTCTAATAGGGAAGTCACTCACATCACACATCATCTCAATGTCCTATTCTCAATTAGGTGAGATAATAATTTGGGTTGTCTCCAAGTTATTCTTCAAGGCTTCAAACACTCGCCAACAATATTCATTGAACTCGAATGGTACGTCCTTAGCTAAGAAGTGTGTTGAAAGTCGATCTATCTTGGATAATTATTTAAAAAAAAATTGATGATATAATCCTACATAACTAAGGAAAATTCAGATTACTTTCATGGTGGCATAATCTAGTAATTATTTAATTGTCTTTGTTTTTACTGGATTGACTTCTATGCCATATTTTTAAATTTTTTGTTAGAGAATGATGCCTCCTTGTACAATAAAATAGATTTTTTCCCAATTTATCACTTCGAACTTTTCTTCACATCACTTTATTATGAGATCCAAGTTGTTAAAAAAACATTAAAAGATCTTCCATATACTAAAAATATATCCATGAAAGTTTCCATAAATTCTTCTATCATGTCATGTAATATGTGTATCATACACCATTGGAATGTCACTAGAGAATTAAAAATTCCAAAATACACCCTTACATAGGAAAAGGCTATATATGGATATGTAAGAATGGTCTTATAGTGATATTTCGGGCTAACTGGTATTTTATTATATCCTAAATAGCCATCCATAAAACAATAAAACTCATTCCCAACTATTATTTCAAGCATATGATCCAAGAATGGTAATGAGGAGTGATCCTTATAGGTAAATTTTAAAAAAAATTGTAGTTTAAACAAACTCATCATCTCATTATTGTTCATGTTGGTATAAACTTATCTATATCATTGTTCACTACTATTAAACCTCCTTTATTTGTAACTACTTGAATCAAGAATACCCATTTGCTATTAGAAATGGAGAAAATGATGTCTGCATCAAGTAGCTTTAAGACATTCTTCTTAAAAACTTATTTTTCATTGATAAATTCAGTCTTATTTGAGGGTGGTGGCTTGTTTTTACTCCTTCTTTGAGTATGATTTTAGGTGTGAAAATTTTGGATTTAATTCCTTTTATGTTATCCATGCTCTAGGCTATTGATCATTTTCTCTTCTTCAAAACTATAAAAATATTTTCTACTTATTCTTGAGTTAATTTAGAGTTTATGATAACTAGAATCTTATCCTAATCCTTTAAAAAGGAATACTTAAGTGTACTTAGTATTGGTTTTAGTTCTAACATTGGTGGATTGATAATTGATGGTGTGAACTCTAGGTATGAGTCTCTTGTCAAGGGTTCAATGTAGTGTACTTCATTATAATCACTATTTCATTTTTCCTCATGAGACTGTGACTTTTTATCAGCTATTAATTAATCCATGAGATCCATCATATCATCTTCATGTTGTTGTAATTGTTTTAATTTTATTTCACGTGAAATTTATGCTTCTTTGGCCACAAAAATTGCTTGACACTTAACCGAATATGCGATTTATTTAGAAGCTTTTACTAAGTCAAAAACAACTTGTTCTTCACTACATCATAAAATAGTCCTACCTTAGTTTATGAAAATTAATTCCTAACAAATTTATAAAAATGATAATCCCATAATTATGGGAACATCACCTTATTCCTCCATATCAATAATGATTAAATCAATGGTAAAGATAAACTTTTCGACTTTTACTAGAATATATTCAATAATTTCATGAGGGTATTTTATCAATTTATCAGAAAATTTAAATAATAATGTTGTATGATTAGGTTCATAAATACCTTATCACTAAAATATTATCATTGGCATTAAATTAACACTTTCAAAAAGATCTCATAATAACTTTTTGAAATTTCAAGTACCAATGGTTTATGAGAAGAAGAAACTTCTAGGATCGCTCATTTTTTATGGAAGTTTCTACTAAACAACCACCGAGCATTATTTATTAAGGGATATGACTCCCAATTCTTCCATATTATTTTTATTAAGAATAAATTACTTCAAAAACTTAGTATACACTAGCATTGTGGAAATGGACGTTGTGAAGGGAATTTTATATGAAGTTGCTTAAACGATTCCAAGAACTTTTTATATTGACCCTGCATCTTTCCTTATCATATCCTCTCTAGAAATAAAATAGGGGGTTGGTATGATGTTGGTGCCACATATGTGTCTTATTTTGTAACTTTATTTGATGGTGATTGTTCTTGTTCTTCTTTTCTCACATCCTATTCATGAATATGTTTCTTTTTCTTTTGGTGTAAATATTTACCTTATTTTTCTTCAAACGATATGTTATAAAATGATGAATTATTCTCCTATTATGCCTCACCTTTATGATGTTTTTGTTTCTTTAACATACTTACAATTCTTAAAACTATAACCTTGGCCTCCTCTCAAGTGTGAGTATTTGTATTACAAGGAAAGGTACTTGGTTTTTGGTCTGGGAGATTTTGAGAAATTTTTCTGATCTGATGTTCAATTTTACAGAAGGAAACACATTGATTTTTAATTTCAATTTCTTGCATAGTAATCCATTTATCCTCTTTGTGAATTAAAGTAGAAAACAAATTCTTGAGATTTGATTGTTTCAGTTGGGGAGATTTTTGATGTCTTTATAAGGGTGGTTGCCGGTACTATTATTGAGGTGGAAATTATAGAGTTCTTTGAGTATGATATTGGTAGAGTGGTTAGGGGTCTTCTGGGTGAGGTGGATATCCTGGTGGTCCTTGAGATCTTGGTTGAGTCTGACTAGTTCTTTGTTACATGTACCCTTTATTAGCTAATTTTTTATGGTGAATGGGTATTTTTTGATAGTATGGTTATTTATATTGTTGTGGTAATTGATTATAACTCACAAAACCAGAATCCTATGGATGGTTTTCTTTTAACCCTTCATGACACAATTGATAAGGGTGTGGTCATCCACACATTTTATAAGACTATACTTCCATGATAGGAGTCAGTTGGGTGTTTTTTACTGTGGAAACTAAGATGTTTATAATTTCTTCAAAAGATATTATACTCGATCTATGTGTTGGGTATTTACTTATACTTGATTTATCCCTCACCTTGGTGGTCCTTGATCACTTTTCCAATGGATGACATTGTGGGAAATCTCATTGAGGAGATCCTGTCCAACTCCTAGTGTTTTTATAATCATGCCTCCATCAATTGAGATGTCTATCATGGATCTCATTTCAGGTTTTAATCCATAGAATAATTTTTTTATTTTAATCCATAAATTGATCCCAGGGTGTGGTAATTTTCTTAATAGATATTTGAATCACTCCCATGCCTCCTAGGAAAATTCACCATCTAAGAGTGAAATTTTTTGAATATCAATTCTTAATTTTAACATTCTTTCTGGTGGAAAATATTTATCTAATTTTTTCCCAGTTCATCCCATGTGGTAATGGATCCTACATTTTGATTCTTCAGGCATTACTTGTCTTGTTCTCTCAAAAAATTTAAAAAATATGATTTTAATTACATTAGTGGCTAGGTCTTATTTTTTGAATGTATCATAGACTTCCAGAAATTTCAAAAGGTGTTCATGCTAGTCCTCGCTCTGGAGTCAACTAAATTGACCCATATTTTGCATCATTTGGATAAGGAAAATTTAATTTCAAAAGTTTAAACTTGGGTGGGAGGTATGATGATAGTAGGTTTAGAACCATCAATAGATGGAAAGCTATAATCCATAATGGTTCACTCTGGAAATAGTGGTCATGCTCCATTTTGTTCTGGTTGTGTGAATTTTACATTGGGGGAATTGTGAGTAGTGCAGTTTTTTTGCTTGGACATGTTTAGAAAATGTTATACAGATAAGTTCCTTTTAATTTCAAGGACAAACTCGAGTAGTTCTTGAGAGTTCAGTCTTCTAGAACAATTCATGAAACCCTATATCATGCACTAGAAATCCATCATAGCATAAACATGTACCTATGTGGAGAAAAGAAAAAGGGAAAACATGAAGTGGTCCTAGGTTTTTTTGTAATGACTTTAGTTTTGTTGATTTAGTCCTTTGAATATTTCTATATATATCTATACATTTTTCCTCAGAGTCGGTTCTATGTTTTGGTGTTGCAGGACCCCATAATTAATATTTTAAAAATATTATTGTATATTAAAACACATGTGTGCATCTTTTCAGAATAATTGGTTTTCCCATTGATCTAGACCTCAGATGGGAAACCCATGACTATGGTTGTTTCTAGAATGTTAGATTCATCCTAGGTAATAAATAAAGTTGGTTAGCATTGGGTTTCTAGTTGAAGAAAACCATTGGTGGTGTGTTAAGTAAAAAAATAATTTATTTTATTTATTTTATCTAATGACCTAAACCCTAACCCTATCTATAAATATTCCATTATTGAAAGGATTCAACATTTCCAAAAACTTTCTAGATCTCATTAATGACAATGGCATAATCCCATTCTTCATTGATGATCGATCCAAACTCAAGATAGGTTATGTTGTTTTTTTTATTTCCATACTTGATTTAATTTTTCTAATCATTGATTCTATAACTGCTTATTTTTTATGTGATTTTCATACTTTGAAAGAGCCCATATTGGAAAAATACTCTTGATTTGGTTTATTTTAAATTTTTGTGCCCATTCTACAACCTTGGTTCCACTTTGAGTAATCATTGGATGGTATCTCACTGTAAAATGATGGTTCTCAATTAATTTTTTTGAATTTATCCCCACCATTCTCCACGCTCTTCATAGTTTCCCCATGGGGTCATGGTACGACATTTTCAGCACAGATTCGAGCACAATAAAACTTTTGGATTTGTGGTTGATGCATGAAAAAGTTAGAGATTAGTTTTTTGCAATTGGATTGGGATTTGGTGAGGGGTATAATTATCAGAAACATAAATCAGAGGTCATATCATGGGTCTTCAACCATGGGTGAGGAAATGAAGCACTACAATGTGATGAGAATGGTCTGCACAAGGTTTAGGTGCTTAAAATCTAGATAACAGTGATGGATAGGGTGTGGTCGTGTTGAAAGTGGGTTCCCTATACCCAACTTATGGATGTAATTTGATTAACACTACATGTATATATTTTGATATATATTCATCTTACCATAATATTGTAGATGCTTCAATGTCCACTATATTTATGGTAATTTCCTTAGATTATGTGTCATATCAAAGGGTTATAGCAGTTCCCATCCTATAATGAGAACCTAGAGATAATATGATAGTAATATTAAAGTTATTTCCTATGGTCCAAATACATCATACTAATAGGAAATGTATGATGTGTGACAATTAGGTGTTGGGGGCTCATAAGCATTGAGACTTATTCTCATGAATTTCTTACTTGGTGATCTCTAGTAGTTTATATCATGAGAACAAACCTACCAATAGGAACACCACATGTTTTGGGTGTCATTGGTTATTCCTATCTACAGACATGTGTATTGGTCTTATTACTTGAGATCATTATCAATATGTTTCATTTGATCACATACTTTGATGTAAGGAGAAAACTATAAAAATTAATTCATGGATAGGTAGTTTGTGTTGGGTTCATTATTCATGGTATGTCATTGGTTGAATGATCAAGATAGAATTTTTCGCTTCTGAGTTGAGGAAGTGATATCTCTAGATAGGTTGATCGGGATGGTAGTACCTTCATAAATCCATGTCCATTGTAGTCAAAGGTAAGTCTATCTAGTTATATAAAAATAATAATAAATCAAGGAAGTACATTGACACAAGTGTGTGTCCTCATTTATGAGATATCATATGATAAAGTAATTATATTACATAGTGCATGTTTGTAGGTTGGTTGTCATTGTTATGACTATTCCTTATCTCTTTTGAGGCTTTGACTGGTTGCTTATCTCCACTCTTGTTCTGTGAATATTATTCACTCCTATTGAGATAAGGGCTTATAGGGTCACACACAATAGTGTATTCAAGAATATGTCCTATTTGGGTGAATAGGAATATAAGACATTATGGGCCCCAACACGGGGTCTGAGTGTTGTCCAAGTTTTATCGATCACCGATACATGAATAAATTCAATATTATTCAAGTAAATAATAATAGGGTTAAATTTATTTATTAAAAGTATTAATAAAAGTTTAAGTGAATACAAGGATTGATATTATACAAATGAATATTATTTTAATATTCTAGGTTTGTTTAATATTTCCGTGAGTTATGATTCGAGTTAATGACTCGGTTTTATTATGTATTATGTTTAATATATATTACAATTATGTGATAAAATATAAATAATATATATCATGCAATTATTTAATTATAATTTTTTATTTATTACTTATTTAGTGGATGTTAAATTTACGGGGGTCAGGGAACCCTAACTGGGTATTTAGACATACACTATACAAGTCAAAGAGAATATCTTTCCATGTGACTATTCATCCATCATGAATTGAAAGCTTCTCTCTCCTCCCAAATCTTAGAGAGAGAATTTCTCAACCTAAGTGAATGGTATAAGAACACCTTTATGGATCGAAGGCTAGTGATCGTGGTGGTTGTCGCGAAATTGAAGTGATCGTTGGAACTCAACGCTAAAACCCAGAATCTGATGAATGATGTACTTAAATATTTGAGAAGCATGTGTGGATGATCTAGAGGGATTCAGTGTCAAATCCTTCAAGCAACGGTTGTTAGCGAATTGTGACAAACATGCGCGATTCAATTTAAAATGAGGTACACATTCTTTTTATTTTTTATGCTCCAATTAAACCACGCAATATCTTTGGATTGTATTGGGGCTTAGATCACCGGAGATGATGGAGTTTTTTCACTCCAGTGATGAAAAAAATTAAATTCCCCAACCAGCTGGCATCTTCTACCTACCCTGATTCCAAAAATTGGTATCAGAGTAATCGTGTACTTTTTTGAGCTAAGAAAAAAAATTTATTTAATTTTCAAGTAGATGGTTGTAAATCGGTTCTAATGAATCTAACCGTACATCGATCTGATCTTGGATGCGAAATTTACGACCATCCAAAAAAATTATGGATCAAAATGGTGTTTATCGGATATTCTAATTTCAAATTTTATGTTTGGAAGACCACGATATATATATATATTTATTCTATTTTTCAGGGAAATTCTAACAACCCATTTTTACTAGTCAGGTATCAACCGGTATCCGGCCATCAAAATAGTAATTTTTGATGACCAAATTATTCCACATTATTTGTGGAATATGTTTTAAAAATTAAAAAGCATGCAGATGGGATTTTTTTGAAAAAATGTATGCTAATTCCCACATGAAAAAATTGGCACCCATTTGGCTAAAGCCTATTGTTTGGATTTATTATAAAATTTCAAACAAAAAAAGGAAAAAGAAGTGGCTTCCTGATGAATCCATCTTCTTCACCGGACACGAGACCCGGCGAGTGCACATCCTCCCTCAGTAGCGTCACCTCCTCCCTAGTTTGAGCATTAAACCACAGTTTCCTCCCTCTCCTCTTGTGATGGCTAAAGCTGGAATGCCACCCTCATCATTGGCCACCTCCCTCGCGCGCTCTGATTACCGCCTGTGAGATCCCAGTCAATGCCAGCAGCCCTCGCGGCGTCTCCTATGATGGAATCCTTCGCCAGTCTGGTAACTGTTGACCCTAATGTGAGCCCACGACATCATGTCCCGACCACACACTCCTCTCTAGACTAGGATATCGGCTAATTTTTTAATATGGGTTTTAGGAAAACAAAAATTTGGGAAAAGGGGTTAGGGTTCCGATATTTTTAAAACTGGGTCCAAGATGCGTGAACCCCGTTCACGCATCACTGTCCTCGGGAAGATGCGTGAACGGGGTTCACGCATCTTAACCGAGCTGAAAGATGCATGAACCCCGTTCACGCATCCTTCACGAAGTTGATGAATGATGCGTGAACGGGGTTCACGCATCCTACAGTAACTTCTTTTTTAAAATTTTAATTTTTATTTTTTTTGTTTTGTTTTGTTTTCTATATATATATATATATACAAACAAAACAAAAAATTCAGCAGAATTTATCTGCTATTTAATATCCAGCAGTACTGCCATTACAGCAGTCTGTATTCTGACAGAAACCATCACCCAGGGCTCTCTTTTATAAGAGGGTTTGCCCAGGAAATAATACTGCATTTCCGATGTGGGATTCAGGTTCTCTTTTCCTGCACAGAACATTCTGCATTTCCGATGCGGGATTCTGTTTCAAGTACGTTACTTTGAAAGACTGTAAAATACAAACTATACGACCAATATAAATGAAACATAAAACATGGATTAAACATATAAGAAATAGTTGAAAATGAAAAGAATTTCGTAAAAAGGGTTGATGAATAATAATTTATAAGCTTTCAAAACCACCAACTTGAAACTTAAAAAAGATTCAAGTACGTGACTTTGAAAGACTATAAAATAAAAACTACAAGACCAATATGAATGAAACTTAAAACATGGATTAAACATACAAGAAATAGTTGAAAATAAAAACAATTTCATAAAAAGTGATGATGGATAATAATTTATAAGCTTTCAAAACCACCAACTTGAAACTTAAAAATGTTTCAAGTACGTGTCTTTGAAAGATTATAAAATACAAAATATAATACTAATATGAATGAAACATAATATATGGATTAAACATATAAGAAATAGTTGAAAATAAAAAGAATTTCATAAAAAATGTTGATGAAAAATAATTTATAAGCTTTCAAAACCACCAACTTGAAACTTAAAAACGTTTACGTGCCTTTGAAAGCCTACGAAATACAAACTATAAAACCAATATAAATGAAAATTAAAACATGGATTAAACATATAACAAATAGTTAATAATTAATTAGTTAATTAGTAATATAATTATTAATTAGTTAATAATTAATATAATTATTAATTATTAATTACTAATATACAATAAATAATTAGTTAATTAGTAATATAATTATATAATAGTTAATTAGTTAATTAGTAGTATAATTATTAATTGATAATTACTTAGTTAATTAGTAATATAAATATTAATAGTAATTATTAATTATAATTATAATTATTAATTATTAATTATTAATTATATAATAATTAATTAGTTAATTAATAATATAATTATTAAATATAATTAATAATTATTTATTATATAATAATTAATTAGCTAATTAGTAATATATTTATTAATTATAATTATTTTTTATTTATCTATAATTATTAATTAGTTAATTTGTAATATAATATTTAATTATAAAATAATTAATTGATTAATTAGTAATATAATTAGTGATTATAATTATTTATTATAATTATTAATTATTAATTATTAATTATTAATTATTAATTATATAATAAATAAGTAGTTAATTACCAATATAATGATTAACTATTAAAAATTAATTAGTTATTTAGTACTATAATTATTAATTATAATTATTATATATTAATTAGTAATATTATTATTAATTATAATTAGTAATATAATTAGTAATTATAATTAGTAATATAATTATTAGTTATAATTAGTAATTATTAATTATATAATAATTAATTAGTTAATTACCAATATAATTATTAATTATTCAAAAATAATTATATATTAATTAATTAGTTAATTAGTAATATAATTATTAATTATAATTATTAATTATTAATTACATAACAATTAATTAGTTAATTAGTAATATAATCATTAATTATATAATTAATAATTATAATAATAATTAAAAATTATATTACTAATTAACTAATTAATTATTATATAATTAATTATTAATAATTAATAACTAATAATTGTAATGAATTGTTGTAATTATTTATTATATTACTAATTTACTAATTAACTATTTAATTATTATATAATTAATAATTATATTACTAACTAAATACTTAATTATTATATAATTAATAATTATATTACTAATTAACTAATTAATTATTATGTAATTAATAATTATATTACAAATTAACTAATTAATTATTATATAATTATTACTAATATTACTAACTGACTAATTATTAACTAATTAATAATTATAATACTAATTAACTAATTAATTATTAACTATTTTTATATGTTTAATCCTTGTTTTAAAATTCATTTATATTTTTTATTTTATAATCTTTCAAAGACACGTACTTGAAACTTTTTTAAGTTTCAAGTTGGTGGTTTTGAAAGCTTATAAATTATTATTCATCAACACTTTTTATGAAATTGTTTTTATTTTCAATTATTTCTTCTATGTTTATTCCATGTTTTAAGTTTCATTCATATTGGTCTTATAGTTTTTATTTTATAGTCTTTCAAAGTCACGTACTTGAAACTTTTTTAAGTTTCAAGTTGGTGGTTTTGAAAGCTTATAAATTATTATTCATCAACCCTTTTTATGAAATTATTTTCATTTTCAACTATTTCTTATATGTTTAATCCATGTTTTAAGTTTCATTTATATTGGTCGTATAGTTTGTATTTTACAGTCTTTCAAAGTCACGTACTTGAAAGAGAATCTCGTATCGGAAATGCAGAATGTTCTGTGCAGGAAAAGAGAACCTGAATCCCACATTGGAAATGCAGTATGATTTCCTGGGCATGCCCTCTTATAAAAGAGAGCCATGGGTGAGGGTTTCTGTCAGAATCCAGACTGTTGTAATGACAGTACTGCTGGACATTAAATAGCAGATAAATTCTGCTGAATTTTTTGTTTTATTTATATATATATATATATATATATATAAACAAAACAAAACAAAAAATAAAAATTTTAAAAAAAAGTTATTGTAGGATGCGTGAACCCCGTTCACGCATCATTCATCAACTTCGTGAAGGATGCGTGAACGGGGTTCACGCATCTTTCAGCTCGGTTAAGATGCGTGAACCCCGTTCACGCATCTTCCCGAGGATAGTGATGCGTGAACGGGGTTCACGCATCTTGGACCCATTTTTAAAAATATCGGAACCCTAACCCCTTTTCCAAAATTTTTGTTTTCCTAAAACCCATATTAAAAAATTATCCCTAGGATATCCCACTGGTATCTCCTCCACTAAACACTCAGCCGCTCACGCTGCTGCCGATCAAGGTCAGACCGCCAACTTGGTCACCTCCTCCCATGAAGGCCGAACCATGTGCAGTGCAATCTGCCAATCTCCCACTACCTAGAATCACTGCGATCGCCTTGCCTTGACCCCGCCACCCGCTGCTGTCTGGCTGTCGTGCTGCAGCCTTTCTGGTTATTATCGTCACGACAGATCCCGGCCAACCCCATCCTTTATCAACCCACCGATGTTCAAGCAAGAGTTCCCTACTATCATCATCCTCAGTCCAATGGGAAGCCTCCTTGGCTATGAGGTACCTCCTGCCCCAGGTTCCATGGGTTTATCCAGACACAATTCACCCCGCAATGGGTCAGCCTGGCCCAGAACTTCCCTACATGGGGTCTACCTAGGCCGTTATGGGCCTATGGAGGTACATTCTGGTCCGCAATGGGCCTGAGCATGGTTTTTGGGGTCCAGGTTAAATTAATATAATCAAAATTAATTAATTTAATTAATTTAGTTTTAGTTTTAAATAAAATTAATTTTTGGTTTAAAATTAATGATTTTTTTAATATTCTGAAATATTATTTTAATTTTAGTATTAACTTAAATTAATCAATTAATTTAATTTTTTTAATTAAAATTAAACTAATGATGGGACTGAATAAAATAAATCATTTTGAATTTATTTAAATTCATTTAATTAATTAAATACCCTCATACTTTAAATTTATTTCAATTTAATTTCACGTTTATTTATTATATCAACTGGTCTTGAGCTAGTGACCACACATGTGTATGTATTGGTTATTTTCTTTAATTATTTATTACATGTGTGTGATGATTGTAATAAGTAGATAATTAAATGATGGTTTGTGCATCATCTTTTCATTTAATATGTATAAGAGTATGTGTGTCCAATTTATTTGTTGTATATTGCACCCCTAAACCCCCTCACCTCCATGAGAGTATATTTGAACATTAGATAATGATGTTATAAGACAGAGACCCCAGCAAGATGAGGTGGTACACTAGACAAGAGGTGAATACACTGAACCATGGGCGAGCCACAATATGAGTCAGTACTCAACTCAAGTATGAAAACCCCTAGGTCAAGATTGATCTGTTATTTTTAAAAATGTTTCAAAAACAATTAGATTCTCAAGACTAGTTGGGTAAAATTATTTTCTTTATGCAGTGTTTGGTATTTTATGCAATTGGATGTTTACTATCAGATCACATAAAATAATAAATAAGATAAAATTCATAAGGATGAAATGTATGTTTTTCTATTAATGCATGTTCAGTTGTGAGCGTGACAATATAGTTTGAACATATTTAATATAAATGGATTACATTTTTCAAGAAATATTAAAATCCATAAAAGATATATTAAGTCATAATGCCTTTTATTGCTCGAATTTGAAAAAAAACAGGGTGTCCGGGGTGCTCGTCAACCATAGTTGAGAGTTACACCTACCATTGGGGAGTTCTTATGAGATTAATAGTTTGAATTAACTAAACTTAGTAGAAAATTTGTATCCATATCTATCTTGTTATCTATTTAGAGGCAAAGCGTTGAGGGAATCAAGGTTACGATTCCGATAAGCTGAGAATTTACTCAACAGATCAAGAAAATGTGAGTTAATACGATTGTCCATCTTAGTTCCTACCTTGAAACTCTATGAGTATTGGCATAGTCATAGTTTGTAGGCTATGAGGGTAGGTTTATAGGATCCTTTCCAATATAATACTCAAGAGATGGAGTATTCTGAATTTAATAGTGGGGGCTGTTGAGGTTCAATAAAATAGTGGGAGGTATATAATGATTTAATAATTAATTAATCAAAATGTATAAAAGTTAATCATGATAAAGTTCTGAATTCTTAATTTATTTAATGTAGATAAAAATGGAAATCACCAACACCAATGAAACATTATCAATGAAATCTATATGGGATAAAGAAAATTTCATGACTGGCCATAACTTCTAGGAGTGGTACAAGCGCTTGTGCATAGTACTACGCCAAGAGAGGAAGATTTATATGCTGGAGTCCTCAATTCCCATTAATCCTTTTCCGGGAGAAATCAAGGAAGATAAATACAAATGAAATAATTGTGTAGATGATGCACTAGATGTATAGTGCATCATATTTTCATCTATTTCTAGTTAGTTGAAGAAAATGCATGAGGACAAAGATGCCTACAAATTTCAGACTCATCTCTAAGAATTATATCATGATAGAGTTAGGCAAGAAAGGTATGATATCTCTAGTGCCCTATATAGGTGCAGGCTATCATAAGGGAATCAAGCAAGACCTCATGTACTCAAAATGATTTAATACATTGATAGATTTGAAGCCCTTGGGTTCAAATTGAACCAAGAACTAGAAAAAATTCTCATTATTGCCTCTTTACCATAAAGACTTTCAACTTTCATTATTAATTATAATATGAATAACATGAAAATGTTTCTCCCATATATTTTGGATTTAGTTCTCCAAGATGATAAGGATAAGAAAAATTCCAATTATTCATTCCTTATGGTGAATAAGAGGTAGGGAAAGGCTAAGGGGTCTAAGGCTAAGTCCAAGTCGAAGACACTGATGTGCCATCCTTCCAAAAAACCAAGGATACAAAGGAAAGGAAATGGGTAGGAGGTTATCTACTTTCAATGTATAAATAAAGGCCACTAGAATAATAATTGAAGATTTGGGAAGAAGAAATGTGATGCCTCTACTTCAGGTGTTTTTGTCATTGAATGAAATTTTTCATTATCAACAAGTTGGGTATTGGATACAACATGTGGCTCACATATTTTGTATTCATATATAGGAACCAATTATATTTAAAAAGATTGAAAAAGTTGAAGTGTATCTCTAAGATACAAATGGTGTGATTCTAGCAGCCTTGGTAGTGGGAGATTATCATTTGACTTTGCCTAGTGGTTTGGATCTTGTATTAAGTAATTGTTATTATATTCCTTCAAATTCTAGAAACATAATATCTGTGTCAAGTTTGGACACTATTTGATTTTATTTCATGTTTAAAAATAAATATTTTCTCTTTTATAAGGATAAAATGAGTTATGGTATGGCACATCTTAACAATGGTTTATATATAATTTAACTCAAAAACACGGTAATGATAATCAATGAAAAAAAGTGAGAATGACTCATATAACATCCACCTATGGAACTTTGGGATTGTTCATGTAAATGAGAAGTGATTATAGAAATTACATCAATTAGGATATTTATACCCAATTGAGTTAAAACCCCTAGATGTATGTCATGCTTGTTTACAAGGGAAAATGAACAAAGCACCCTTTTCTGGGAAGGGAGTAAGAGCCACTGAATTACTAGAATTAATTCATAATAAATTTTATGGTCTATTTATAGTAGTGTAAAGGGGTGGGTTTTCATAATTCATTACTTTTACTAATGAATATAGTAGTTAAGGATATATATACTTAATGTAATATAAGTTAGATTCCTTTCGAATATTTAAGGAATGTCAACATGAATTAAAAAACTAGCTTGGTATGAAGATTAGGGAACTCGACTCAGACCGAGGCAGAGAGTATCTTAACCAAGATTTCATTTATCACTTAAAGTAGTGTGGGATAATATCCCAACTCACTCATCCTTATAAACCACTTTGGAATGGTGTTAGTGAAAGGAGAAATGGGACCTTTCTTGATATGGTCATATCAATGATGAGTTGGACAACTCTACCATTATCCTTTTGTGGATATTCCTTACATAAAGTAGCATATACCCTTAAACAATTACCAACTAAATCAACAGATGGGATTCCATATGAGTTTTGGTATGGAAAGAAACTCAGTCTTTCACATATACATGTATGGGGATGCGAGAGTTTTTTCAAGACCACACCTAGTAAAAAATTGGAATCCTAAAGTATGAAGTGCATATTTATATGTTATCCTAAAGAAACCAAAGGATATTAACTATATAAACCTTTAGATAGTAAAGTTTTTGTGGAAATACAAGACACATTTCGAGAAATGGAACACATTTTCAATGTAAATAGTGGGAGAAATATTGAATTTGATGAATTTGATTCTCCAGATGTACAAGATTTGGTACAGGAATAATATCTATAAGAGATAGTGGGAGATGAAAAAGTTCCTAAGACACAAGTACTGTGTAGGTCAACTCAAGATGTTAGATAACCTAGGTGTTATGGTTTTTTTGTCACTAATTCAGGTGACACATTACTCCTTGAGTATGAATAACCTATAACCTTTATGGAAGTAGTGTAAGGTAAGAATGATACTAAATGGAAATATTCCATGCATTCTGAGATGGTTTCCATGTATCAAAATCAAGTCTCTATTTTGGTAGACCGTCTAGCTGATGTAAAACACATTGGGTGAAAATTGTTATTCAAGAAAAAGTTTTACATGGATAGTAAGGTCAACACCAATAAGGTAAGACTAGTAATGAAGGGTTTTAGGAAATATCAAGTTATCAACTATAACAAAACCTTCTCACCAGTAGCAATGTTGAAATCCATCATAATATTGCTTGTAATAGAATCCTTCCATGATTATGATATTTCAAAAATGGATGTCAAAACTACTTTCCTAAATGGTATGTTGGTTGAATAAGTTTACATGACTCAATCTGAAGGTTTTTTTAGGTCAAAGAATTCTAGTAAAGTGTGAAAGCTATAGAGATCCATTTATGGGTTGAAGTAGGAATCATGATCATGGAATTGTCATTTTGATGTGTCCATAAGAGAATTTGATTTCATTAAAAATGAAAGTGAGCCTTGTTTCTAAAATAAGGTTAATGGGAATTCCATAATTTTTCTATTATGACATATTGATGACATATTAATTATGGGAAACAAAGTGAAAGTCTTATAATTAGTTAATACTTAATTAAATGAATGCTTCTCTATGAAATACTTAGGTGTAGTAGCCTGCATTCTAGGGATCAAGATCTATCGAGATAGATATTATAGGATTATTGGGATAAGTTAAAGTACATATATTGACTAGGTACTTAAAAGGTACATTATGGAACAATCCAAGAGAGGGTTTTTTCCAATGTCACATAGTATCAATCTATCCAAGTAAATGTGTCCAAAAACACAGGAGGAGATTGAAATAATGAGTAAAATCTTTTCTGCCTCGACAGTGGGATCTATCATGTATTCCATGTTATGTATTAGTTTTAATGTTTCTATTACTTTAAGAATTGTGAGAACATATCAAGATAATCAAGGAGAGCTGCACTAGGTAGTTGTAAAAACAATCATGAAGCACTTAAGGTGTAAAAAGTATATCTTCCTTGTGTATGGGGGAGATGAGGAACTAGTATTCAGAGGATACACTGATGTTGGTTTCTAAATAGACAATAATGATCTAAAATCATAGTCAGGATATGTCGTTTTCCTAAATGGTAGTGTTGTGAGATGGAGAAGCTTAAAGAAACCTATGGTCATCAATTCTATATTTGAATCCAAATATATAGCAGCTTAAAATTTATCTAAGGAGGTAGTTTGGATACACAACTTTTTCTCATACATTAGTGATGTGCCTAGCAGTACAGACCTTGTTCTAGTTTATTGTGATAATACTACAACAATGGTGCATTTTAAGGAGCCCAGGTCATACTAGTGGAAAAAAATATATACTTTGAAGGTTTCAACTCTTGAGGGATTTTACTCAGAGAGGTGAAGTCGCAGTTATCAGAGTAACCATAGGGGAAAACGTGGTAGACCCCCTAAATAAATACATATCTTATCAGAAGCATGATTCTCAAGTGAGAGCTAGAAGATTGAGACTTGTTATCAGTTAGATCTAGTGCAAGTGGGAGTGTTGAGAGTGGGTTCCCTAAACCCATCTTGTGGATGTACTTTGATCACCAATAAATGTATACAATTTGATATATATACATGTTTTTATCTTACTATAATAGTTTTTATACTTATGTGTCCACTATATTTATGGAAATTCCCTTATATTACATATCATATCAAAGGGTTATAGCAGTTCCTAGGATATAATGAGAACCTAGAGATACTATGAAAGTAATCTTAAAGTTATGTCCTATGGTCTAGATACATCATACTAATAGGACATGGATAATGTGTGACTATCAGGTGTTGGTGGATCCTAATCATTGAGAATTCTTGTCATGAAGTTCACACTTGATGATCTTTAGTATTTGAGATCGTCAGGATAGATCCGACAATAGGAAAACCACACATTTTGGGTGTCATTGGTTGCCCCTATCTACAGAAATGTGCATTGGTCATTTGATGTGAGATCATTATCAATGTGTTTCATTTGATCGTGTACTTTGATGAAAGGTGAAAACCATGACAATGAAGTTGTGGAAAGGTAGTTGTTTTTGGGTGCTTCATCAGTGGTATGAAATTAGTTGAATGATAAAGATAGAATTTTTGCTTTCGAGTTGAGGAAGTGATATCTCTAGAAAGGTTGATTATGATGGAAGTACCTTCATAAATCCATGTCCATGGTAGTCAAATGTAATTCTGTCTGGCTATATCAACAAATAATAAAGCAAGGAAGGATGGTGACATAAGTGTGCATCCTTCTCTATGAGATATCATATGAAAAATAGATTATATGACACAGTACATGTTCGTAGGTTGGTTTTCATTGCTATGACTATTATTTATCTCTTTAAGTGCCTTGATGGGTTGATAAACTCTATTCCTGGTCTCTGAATATTTTTTACTGATGTTAAGATAAGGGCCTAGAGAGTCACACACAATAGTGTATTCGAGAATCTTCCCTATTTTGGTGAATAGAAATATAGGATATAGTGTACCCCACCACAGGGTTTAAGTGTTTTCTAAGTTTTATCAATCACTGATAAATGAATAGATTAATTATTATTCAAGTAAAGAATAATTGTGTTGAATTTATTTATTAAAAGTATTTTCAAATGTTTAAATAAATATAAGTATTGATATTATATGAATGAATGATATTTTAATATTTAAGGTTCATTTAATATTATTAGGAGTTATGAGTTGAGTTAATGACTCCAGTTTATCATGTAATATATTTAATATATATTACAGGTATGTGATAAAATATAAATAATATTTATGATTTAGTTAGTTCATCATAATTATTTATTCATTACTTATTTAGTGGATGTTAAACATATGGGGGTTGGGGAACCCTAACTGAGTATTTCAGCTTCCACTATATAAGTCAGAGAGAATCTATTTCCATGTGAATATTCATCAATAAGGAATTTATATATTTTCTCTCCCCTTGAATCTTGAGAGATAATCACTCAATCTAAATGAACGATTCAAGAATGCCTTTGCATATCGAAGGTCGGTGATCATGGTGATCATCGCAACGTTGAAGTGATTGTCGGAGATCCGTGATAGAAACCAGAATTTAATGAATAGAATAAAAAGATATTTAAGAAGTTTTTTTGGATGATCTAGAGGGATTCAGTGTCAGTCCCTTTGATCAATGGTCACCGACATCTTTCAACAGACGTGCGCGACTCAAGTTGGAACGATGTGCTCACTCTTTTTATTTTCTGTGCTCTAATTAAACCATGTGAGATCCTAGGACTTTACTGAGGCTCTAATCACCAAGGAAAATGAAGTTTCATCACTCTAGTGATGAAAAAAATTAAATTCTCTAGACCACTAGCTTTTGTTTTTCTCCCCGGTTCCAATAATTCAGTCGTAGATCTAAGTTCCTCAGCGGATTTCATGGTATATCCAGTGGCGGCGAAGCATGGGCGAGACACATGAAGTGTTATTTTGGTTTTTTAAAATCCCAACATGTAAAACATATAGTCTAAGAACATATGCCATGTATTCCCCCTGTTTCATCTGCTAGAGTTTTGAGAGAAGTTAAATATCACATGTTGTGTATGACCCATACACGTAGTGTGACCCTGTGATTGTGGCTCAGTGTGTACCCCAAGAGTACACGGGCATGGGCACAACGAAATACATGAGAATGGCCATAGTATACAAGCATGACCATGTACTCCGACATGACTAGGGTACACAGACATGTCTAGTGTACATGATCATGACCAGAGTACATGGGCACAGACTGAAGTACATAGGCACGGGTCGAGAGGACACGGGTATGCCCTGGGTAGCTAAGACACATTGTGTACTACATGCACTCACCATGTATTTTTAAATTTCCATAAAATCCATGTGCATGTGAGGACATTCCCAGGTGTCCTGGTAAAATCAAACACCATGTGACCCTTTGTACATGTTTTATACCATCCACAAGAACTTATACCTTTTCTATCTCTTTCTTCAGGACTTGGATTTGGGCTCATGAATAGCCTATCTTATGCAGTTTCCCTTATAGAATGTGAAAGTGAAATTTTTTCTAGAATCATAAATACGAAATGAGGTGTTATGATCATAATGATTCCTTCAGTGATACTTGGTTGATGGTAGTGATCGGGTGTGTAATGCCCCGACCCCAGTTACCCAGAGTTGGTGCATTATTTTAATACATTGGCATGATTACAAGGAATCAAGTCTCGAAGGATCGATCGATTTTGCAGTTTTGGAAAATAGATAACATACATGAATGTTACATTACACTTTATAACATACAAAACAACATAAATAATCCTTTGTTAATGCCATTATTCCCTTGGCTTAACCCTGCATAACAATCACAATACACTTCTTGGAATCCTGGGAAAAATAAAACATAGAAGGGGGTGAGCTCAGATGCTTAGTAAGGATAACAATATAGCGGAAACTTTCATAAATAAGAATAAACATTTAAGGTAATGTATAACTGAAACAAAAGTCTTTTAAACTTTAACTTCAGCATAATATGGAAAAAATAAAATGAAATAATGCCATTTACTTATTCACATGTATATTCTACTAGTCGAATAATCACATGAAATATCAATAACCACTTTCATAATGATGGAATTGATAATGTTGAACTTTAATTTCTTTTTTAAGGCCTCGTTCCAAGACCTAGGGGCTAACTGTAACTGGAACCCAACCTGGAGATCCTCTGTAACCGGACTCCAACCCGGAGTGCCTTTAATAACCGGACACCAACCCGGAGTGCCTCTAATAACTGGACACCAACCCGGAGTGCCTCTAATAACCGGACACCAACCCAGAGGCTCTGTTGTAACCAGACCCCAACCCAGAGGGATTAATTTTACTAGTCCCCAACAAGGAAAATACTAGTCTAACACATTCATCTTAAGAAGAGGATGAAATATAACATAAACATTCGTATTAAAACTAACATACGAAATGTCAAAAATTTAATCATAAACCATTAATGGCATAAAAATAACTCATCCATAGTCAAACATACCACAAAACCTTAAATAAAAAATAGATGATTTGTATCATAATAAATCAAATTTAAACAAGTGTAAAATTTATCAAAGGATATTGATATAGATGAAATCAAAACTATTTGAGAGAAATATCTCTTTTTTTGAAATCATTTAAAAGTCACATAATTATAGAGAAAACCTTTATTTTGAAAATATCTTTATAATCTTGTGAGGGAATCTTCAAAGGTGTAATAATGGTAGAGAATAAGTGCACCCGCCGTATAATTTAAAAAAGACATTCTTATCTTAATTTTGTCGAAAAGGTTAAAAAGTAACTTGTTTCGAAAACGACAGAAAGATTCCTTTCAAAACGTATAAAGTAAAATAAGGGTATAAATGACTTTAACCCATTGTATATTAAATATTAAAAATGTTTTGAAAGACGTTTTTAAGAAACATGGGTGTGGATGATAAAGATTTCCCAGTAGATAATTACGTATAAACAACCTCGGATAATGAAGAGATTGTGAAATAAACCCTTACCAATTTGGTAACTTACGAAACATACACCCCATGAAAGAGGTGTCATACAATGAATATGTAAATACACATAAATTAAAGTGTATTACACAAAGAATACAATTATGGGCAGTACATACACCACACAAAAGGTAATAGTGGCAATATGGCATGAATCTCACGAGAATAAGGAGTGAGATGAAAAACCCCTTACCTTGCACTTTCCTTTAGTCGAGGGTACGCTTAGCCTCCTGTATGAAGACTATAGTATGTTATTAAATTATACCAGAACCATATTAATATTTATGATATCTTAAATTATTCATTTATGACTTTATACTAACCATTTAATAAAAATTTCCATGTTATATTAATATTTCGGATAATAATCGCTTTCTTTATCGTACGTGTTTTAACTTGTTACTCTTGATTGTATCACTTAGATCATGATTTAAAAAATTCCATAATGTAAAACATGATTTATTTATCATATATATTTAGAATATAATAATTTATAATAGACATATATATGAAATTGAAAACACCGTTTATGGAGACAGTAGTTCATACATACGCATAAACGCTGTTTCGTTTTCATATAGTATTGAACGGAAGTAAGTGAATAAGATATATGTAATTACATAAATAATTATATATATAAATATATATATCTCCAGTATCATTATTATGTCATATATTACATAATTATTAGTAATATTTATTTTTATAATCGTCGATGAATGGTGAACTTGGAAATGAATCTCCTCGCATCGTGGAGACGGTAATCCGTACGTACGCACGAGCGAAAATATCATTCTTTTGATATTAATATAATATATAATTGGATGTTATATAATATATATAGAATATTTATAATGTTATATTTATTATTTACATCAAATACACATCATTATTATACCCATCCAAATAATAATGTATTGAATAACAATTACACCACAACGTGGAGACGGTAAGCCGTACGTACGCACGTATGGTGACATGTCATTCAAAGGGTGGATAGAATAATAAATTTGGTTGTACCATAATTATAATAACATCACAGTATATAGAATATATTGGATTTATTATTTTAGAATGGAAACAACCAAGAAAAAGGAAGTGTAAGAAGAAAGGAACTTGAAAGAGGGTGGTGAAATCATTACCTCTTCTTCGGGTTCTTCCTTTTGATTTGATCAAAAGGGATCCTTAGGTTGGATTTCTGATCAAACTAAGGACTCTAGGATTAAGGGAGGATATTTTAAAGGGTATTTGGGCAGGGTTTGGCCGATCAAAATGGCTTAGAAGGTATGAATTAGAGAGAAGGGGGAGTGCCCTTTTATAAGAGGGGTGAGGGGCACCTTAGGAAAAACTTAAAATGTTATTTTATAATAAATTCATATTCGGTTTCTAATGGCTCCACAGTTGATTATTTAAATTATAAGGTGGGGATAGGTCTAAAACAACTCAACCAATAGGTTTTAGACAATTTTAGGTTACCATTTTAACCTTATCATTTAGATTTAACTCTAAGTTAATTAATTTAACTTTTACCGTGTCTTCTTGTATTCTTACACTATATGGTTAATAAACTTACTATATACTGCCAATCTAACCTCAATTGGTTCATTAATGTCATATATATTATTATATAAGTCTTTTTGCTGAACCTTAGATTTTGAGGACCATTATATCAATTAATAATATAATATTTGTTTTAAAAACTATTATATATCAATTTTGACACTATTTGGTATATGTTTTTTGTTAAAATAATAACAACATTATTACTTCAAAAAAAATACATTGAATCAATCCTAACATGTCATATTCACCTATAAAATTATTGTATGTCTTAAAAAATTTGAAATTATATTTATTTTAATATTTATAATACCATTTATTTGATTCTTTCATGAATAAGGTAATTACTGCATCATCATTGTGTCATAAATAAATTTTTTTATATAATGTCTAAAAATTATAAATAAAATACCATTATATATTAAATCTTTTTATATTTCTAATGAATATTTATAATCTAATTTATCTTATGAAAAACCCTATATTAAAAATGTTTTAGCTATTAAACTTTGATTTTAACTCTTTTAACTATTCTTTGAATTAAATAAAAATAAATTTCCTAATCTAATACAAGTGGACCTAAATGATAATATTTTATTCCTAAGGTTTTTTTTGGTCGATATAAACTTTTCCAATAGAATTAGGACATGTGTGAGGGTAATATTAATATCATTTTTACCCTTAATTACCCTATTTACTTTTAATCGTGGTAAATAAAAGTAAAAAGTTACTATTCACCAAAAATTATTTTCATCTCATTGAACCAAATTTTACTCCTTGATATTAACCGTGTCTCTCGGATTTTCAAAATTCAGCTCACAGAAGCGGTAAAATTAAACTTTATGTGAATTTGCAAAAGCTCCTAGGAGGTGGGTAAAAGACGGTGAAAAGTTCAATAAAATTTTTATATATCTAAAATTATTATAAACCGACTCCAATGAATTAAATTGAACTTATATAGGTATTATGTATCTATTTTGATATTAAATAATTTAAATAAAATAAATAATTATTTAAATAAAAATTCGATTTTAAACTATAACTTAGTGTTTTCACTATTCATCAAAAATTAAAAGTTTTCAGAAAAACAACAAAAATTTACCCTAAGATAATTTTGATATTACAAATTCAATAATGAAGTCTATTTTACCAAATTCAAAACATATAAGTTTCATTTATTAATTTAAAATTAATTCTCGCTGTCAAAAAAAAACCTGTTTTTAAGAAACAATAATTATCAAAAGATTGACACTTGTTTATGTCCGGTTTAAATGTGAAATTATTTACAATGACCAAAATTGGATTAAATTGTAAAAATATATTCTAAATATAATTTAAAACCACTCGAATTCATAATTTATCACTATTAATTATTTCGATTAAAAAAGTTGTTTTTAATTAAAATTTAGTAATTTTCACTATTCATCAAAATATGAAAGTTATCAGAAAAGTACCAAAAATTAACTCTATGCTAATTTCAATATTCTGAATCCAAAAATGAAGTCCATTTTGAAAGATAAAACGTATAAAATTTCAAAAAGTGGGTATTACTATTTATAACGGCTGGTTTGATTGGTTGTGGTGTGTGTTAGAACTCGAAGTTGCGTACAACACATGCTACTGTATTATTCAAAGTGAAGCGTACCATGGAAGATTGAGGTGTTACATTCTCCCATCCTTCAATAAATTGCTTCCTCACAATTTATACTCGGTATTGGAAACTTGGGGTTGATATTTCAAAATATCTTAGTTGAAATCCCACATCGAAAAATGGATTAATGAGGACTCTATTTAAAATAAAGAGTGTTAAGTATGAAGGTTAACGAAAATAACACATACTAGGGTTCCATGTAGGAAAATATGGATATGGAAGAGAAATCTAACCATCAATATCTGATGGAGAGTGGTAGAGAACATAGCTATGAAAAGGCCAATAATCGCAAAGCCATAAATTTGTGATGATCTAAGGTACCATCTAGGACAAAATTTTTGTTCTAAGTTCCTTTTCTTAATGTTGATGAATTTATTTATGATATTGGCTAAGATCATAAGGAGATATACTTACTTTATAATTAGAGTTTTATCCATTAATAAATTTCTACCACAAACTCATCTTTCACTACAAAACATAATACAACTCAAAAATAGTCTATTTATCCTAATCGTATAGGGTTCCAAATATAATGAATGTATAATTCACATATCAGATCCATTAAAAAAAGAAACTACATTATACAATCCAGGGACATCACGTAGTCCAGTGGTAGGCGATAAATCCCAATCGCACTATGGTTGTGGGTTCGATTCTCACAGCTTTGTCCAACACGATGGGTTGTCACACGGTCTGCGTGTTGTCCTTTTATAAAAATCCAAAAATAACCTTTCAAACTTAATCCATTCCAACCTTTAGACTTATCCAAAATACTACTATCCAAACTCACAGTCCAAAATTTATAAGGAAGTTAAACACAATGAAGACCCTTTTTTCCATGTAATAACATGTGAACACCTTCACCATGTATTATTTTAAAACATGGTAACATCCTGAATTACCATAAAACCTTATTGATTACATTCATGCTCCCTTATTCTTTATAGAATACCAGATATACTCCTATCAAAAATGTTGTAAAATCCAACGATGAAAAATCATTAATCAATTTCAAGGTATTCAAGAATATCCAATATAATTTACCCAAATCAACCATATCTTATTCCAAAATTAGTACCTCAATATTAGGACCATATTAAGGTTTATCTTTCCTTCAACCATGTAATTTCCAAAAAGTTTAACTCGCTATAGAGTCACTTTTCTTAGTACCATAAAATTTCAAATCCTCAATGAAATAGTACTGCAGTACAACCCTTATTTATTTCTAGAACATCATTAATACAACACTTAAATGAAATAATTCCAAAATAAAAACATAAGAACACTAGTCATTCCTCTTCATTTGTGGTAGTATCATAACTTGATTATTATATAATATCATCATTTGCAACATAGTCTGATGATTGGGACATTGGTTCGCATAGTGTCCAAACTCCTTGCAGATGAAGCATTGTACATTTGAAACATTTTTCTTACACTTGCAGTAATGTACTTGGTGCTTTTTCTCCACACTTATAACATACTCCCATTACCTTCAAGAATTTTCCAAGGTGATTCTTTCCACAGTTATCACATATGAGAAAATCTTTCTTTACCTTCTTCCATTTATTTTTCCTTCTCTCTACCATCCTTTTCTTCTCTGGCTTCCCTTCAAAACCATAGGACTCCGAGAATTCTTTACTTATCTTATCAACACATGATAATATTTCTTCATATGATGATAATATGTGGGAGACTATTTCCCTTCTAAATTCTGGCTTAGGACCATGAAAGATATGATCCTTCTTACTCTTTGGATCATGTGTATTGCTGGAGTTCTCATTCCTTCTACTAGGTGCCATTTCTAAACAATGGTATACACTAGATTAGTTTATGAATAGAAATTTATAATCCTGAACTTGTAAAACACTTAACATAAATTAAACAGTTTATGGATATAATCCATAATCATAAAAATGTTTTCTTTGAGTAAGTATATACTCATAAGCCCTTCATAATGGTTTGTAAAGAAAATGAGAATTATCCTAAGCATATCCCCCGGGAGTGTCGTAACCAAGAGTGCAGCAAGGCCCGTTGTCGTGCACCAGTTCCCATTCGAGTCTAGCTCAAAGAGGTGTTTTCGGGTTTTACCACTAGGTACATCTGTGCCAGATCCGCCTCTACCTGCTCGTATCCAGACAGGGATGTATTGCTTGGAAAACTCACAAAATCTCTACAATACCAAAATTCTAGGAAGTTCTTCTATACTAATCCTTAAAGTCTATCTTAGGGAGATGTGCTCTAATCAGAGTTTATCTAAATCTAGTTTCTAAGGTTATTGCTAAACTTCCTCTGATACCAACTGTAATTCCCCGACCCTAGTTACCTAGAGTCGGTGCATTATTTTAATACATTGGCATAATTACAAGGAATCAAGTCCCGAAGGACCGATCGATTTAGCAGTCTTGGAAAATAGATTACATACATGAATGTTACATTACACTTTATAACATACAAAACAACATAAATAATCCTTTATGAATGCCATTATTCCCTTGTCTTAACCCTGCATATCAATCACAATACACTTCTTGGAATCCTAGGAAAAATAAAACATAAAAAGGGGTGAGCTCAGATTCTCAGTAAGGATAACAATATAGCGGAAACTTTCATAAATAAGCATAAACATTTAAGGCAATGTATAACTAAAACAAAAGCCTTTTAAACTTGAACTTCAGCATAATATGGCAAAAATGGAATGAAATAATGCCATTTACTTATTCACATGGATATTCTACTAGTCGAATAATCACATGTAATATCAATAACCACTTTCATAATGATGGAATGCATAATGTTGAAATTTAATTTCTTTTTCAAGGCCTCGTGCCAAGACCTAGGGGCTAACTGTAACCGGAACCCAACCCGGAGAGCCTCTATAATCGTACTCCAACCTAGAGTGCCTCTAATAACCGAACACCAACCCGAAGTGCCTCTAATAACCGAACACCAACCCGGAGTGCCTCTAATAACTGGACACCAACCCGGAGGGTCTGCTGTAACCGGACCCGAACCCGGAGGGCTTACTTTTACCGATCCCTAACCCGAAACATACCAGTCCAACATATTCATCTTAAGAAAAGGATGAAATATTACATAAACATTCGTATTAAAACTAACATAAGAAATGTCAAAACTTTAATCATAAACCATTAATGGAATAAAAATAACTCATCCATAGTCAAAAATATCACAAAACCTTAAATAAAATATGGATGATTTGTATCATAATAAATCAACTTGAAACAAGTGTAAAATTTATCAAAGGATGATGACATAGATGAAATCAAAACTATTTGAGAGAAATATCTCTTTTTTTTAAATCATTTAAAAGTCAAATAATTATAGAGAAAACCTTTATTTTGAAAATATCTTTATAATCTTGTGAGGGAAGCTTCAAAGGTGTAATAATGGTGTAGAATAACCGCACCCACCGTATAAGTTAAAAAAATACATTCTTATCTTAATTTTGTCGAAAAGGTTAAAAAGTAACTTGTTTCGAAAATGACGGAAAGATTCCTTTCAAAACATATAAAGTCAAATAAGGGTATAAATGACTTTAACACATTGTCTATTAAATAGTAAAAATGTTTTGAAAGACATTTTTATGAAACATAAATATGGATGATAAAGAGGTCCCAGTAGATAATTACGTATAAACAACCTCAAATAATGAAGAGATTGTGAAATAAACCCTTACCAATTTGGTAACTTACGAAACATACACCCCATGAAAGAGGTATCATACAATGAATATGTAAATACACATAAATTAAAGTGTATTACACAAAGAATACAATTATGGGCAGTACATACACCACACAAAAGGTAATAGTGTCAATATGGCATGAATCTCACGAGAATAAGGAGTGAGATGAAAAACCCCTTACCTTGAACTTTCCTTTAGTCGAGGGTACATTTAGCCTCTTGTATGAAGACTATAGTATGTTATTAAATTATACCAGAACCATATTAATATTTATGATATCATACATTATTAATTTATGACTTTATACTACCCATTTAATAATAATTTCCATGTTATATTAATATTTCGGGTAATAATTGCTTTCTTTATCGTACGTGTTTTAACTTGTTACTCTTGATTGTATCACTTAGATCATGATTTAAAAAATTATATAATATAAAACATGATTTATTTATCATATATATTTAGAATATAATAATTTATAATAGACGTATATATGAAATGTAAAATACCGTTTATGGAGACGGTAGTCCGTACGTACGCATAAATGTTGTTCCATTTTCATATAGTATTGAACAAAAGTAAGTGAATAAGATATATGTAAGTACATAAATACTTATATTTATAAATATATATATATCCAGTAGCATTATTATATCATATATTACATACTTATTAGTAATATTTATTTTTATAATCATCGATGAATGGTGAACTTGGAAATGAATCTCATCGCATCGTGGAGACGGTAATCCGTACGTACACACGAGCGAAAATATCATTCTTTTGATATTAATATAATATATAATTGGATGGTATATAATATATAGAGAATAATTATAATGTTATATTTATTATTTACATCAAATACACATCATTATTATACTCATCCAAATAATAATTTATTGAATAACAATTACACCATGACGTGGAGACGGTAAGCCGTACGTACGCACGTATGGTGACATGTCATTCAAAGGGTGGATAGAATAATGAATTTGGTTTTACCATAATTATAATAACATCAAATTATATAGAATATATTGGAGTTATTATTTTATAATGGAAACAACCAAGAAAAAGGAAGTGGAAGAAGAAAGGAACTTGAAAGTGGGTGGTGAAATCATTACCTCTTCTTCGGGTTCTTCCTTTTGATTTGATAAAAAGGGCTCCTTAGGTTGGCTTTATGATCAAAATAAGGCCTCTAGGATGAATGTAGGATATTTTAAAGGGTATTTGGGTAGGGTTTGGCTGAGCCAAATGGCTTAGAAGGTGTGAATTAGAGAGAAGGGGGAGTGCCCTTTTATAAGAGGGGTGAGGGGCACCTTAGGAAAAACTTAAAATATTATTTTATAATAAATTCATATTCGGTTTATAATGGCTCCAAAGTTGATTATTTAAATTCTAAGGTTGGGATAGGTCGAAAATAACTCAACCAATATGTTTTAGACATGTTTAGGTTACCATTTTAACCTTATCATTTAGATTTAACTCTAAGTTAAATAATTTAACTTTTATCGTGTCTTCTTGTATTCTTACACTATATGGTTAATAAACTTACTATATACTTCCAATAGAACCTTAATTGGTTCATTAATGTCATATATATTATTATATAAGTCTTTTGGCCGAAACTTATATTTTTAGGAGCATTATATCAATTAATAATATAATATTTGTTTTAAAAACTATTTTATTTCAATTTTGACAATATTTGGTATTTGTTTTTTGTTTAAATAATAACAACATTATTACTTCAAACAAAATACATTGAATCAATTCTAACATGTCATATTCACCTATTAAATTCTTGTATGTCTTAAAAACTTTGATATTATATTTATTTTAATATTTATAATACCATTTATTTTATTCTTTCATGAATAAGGTAATTACTGCATCATCATTGTGTCATAAAAAACTTTTTTTAAATAATGTATAAAAATTATAAATAAAATACCATGATGTAGTAAATAATTTTATATTTCTAATTAATATTCATAATATTATTTATCTTATCCAAAACCCTATATTAAAAATGTTTTACTTATTAAACTTTGATTTTAACTCTTTTAACTATTCTTTGAATTAAATAAAAATAAATGTCCTAATCTAATCCAAGTGGACCTAAATGATAATCTTTTATTCCTAAGGTTGTTTTTGGTCGAGATAAACTTTTCCAATAGAATTAGGACATGTGTGAGGGTAATATTAATATCATTTTTACCCTTAATTACCCTATTTACTTTTAACCGTGGTAAATAAAAGTAAAAAGTTACTATTCACCAAAAATTATTTTCATCTCATTGAACCAAATTTTACTCCTTGATATTAACCGTGTCTCTCGGATTTTCAAAATTCATCTCACAGAAGCAGTAAAATTAAGTTTTATGTGAATTTGCAAAAGCTCCTAAGAGGTAGGTAAAAGACGGTGAAAAGTTCAATAAAATTTTTATATATCTAAAATTATTATAAACCGACTCCAATGAATTACATTGAACTTATATAGGTATTATGAATCTATTTTGATATTAAATAATTTAAAGAAAATAAATAATTATTTAAATAAAGATTTGGTTTTAAACTGTAACTTAGTGTTTTCACTATTCATCAAAAATTAAAAGTTTTCAGAAAAATACCAAAAATTTACCCTAAGATAATTTTGATATTAAAAATTCAATAATGAAGTCTATTTTACCAAATTAAAAACATATAAGTTTCATTTATTAATTTAAAATTAATTCCCATTTTCAAAACAAAAAGCGTGTTTTTAAGAAACAATAAGTATCAAAAGATTGACACTTGTTTATGTCCGGTTTAAATGTGAAATTATGTCTAATGACCAACATTGGATTAAATTGTAAAAATATATTCTAAATATAATTTAAAACCACTCAAATTCATAATTTATCACTATTAATTATTTTGATTAAAAAAATTGTTTTTAATTAAAATTTAGTAATTTTCACTATTCATCAAAATATGAAAGTTATCAGAAAAGTACCAAAAATTCACTCTAAGCTAATTTCGATATTCTGAATCTAAAAATGAAGTCCATTTTGAAAGATAAAATGTATAAAATGTTAAAAAGTGGGTATTAATATTCATAACGGCTAGTTTGATTGGTTGTGGTGTGTGTTAGAACTCGAAGTTGTGTACAACACACGCTACTGTATTATTCAAAGAGAAGCGTATTGTGGAATCTTGGGGTGTTACAGGGTGTGGTCATCAGAGAGATACCAAGGTCGGTACACCCCTGTCAAACCAAGGCGTGGGTCCCCCATGATCTTTACATAGGTTGAGTTGTTACTCCCCATACTACAGAAGGGTGTAGGTCCTATATCTATAGAGTGTTAATCCCATATCTTAGAGCTCTAGTGATGAGCAGGTCCTCCATGAGAGTTAATGCTCCCTCAAATAAGGATTTTATTAACAAGGAGCATGCCTCTCCACTTAGAACCTGGTGAGGTTGTGTGTGATTTTGGGAAATGGATATGGATATTTAAATCTATAGGAATTCTCATCATTCTTAGTTGGGTTGTGGTGATGGATATCCCCTTTATCACTCTCTTTTATTTCTTTTGAGCATAAATTTTGGGTTATCATTTCCATATTTCTTATGGGTTGATCTGGATATTGTATCTTTCTATAACTCCCTTCTTGATTTTTGGGTTTTCCTACCTACTATGTATATACTCACCCATACATGGGCTTCTCCTGCACATGGTGTGCCTTGTGTAGATGACAGGAAGATTGGTGGTGATATTGGTAAATCAGGTTTCAAAGAAGCATAGATGTACCTAGTTGAGTTGACCGTTTTCAGTGGTTGGTCTTGGAGATTGTGAGTCAGTTTTTCTTCAATCTCCCCTTTTCTAGTTATTTTCAATTTGAGACCTTATTTCAGTTTAGGAATTTATTTTTCTCCATTATACTTTTTGTACTATGCTGCTATATTTTGATGCTTTCCTAGAGGTTGTAGCATGCATGGTTTACACTCTAGATGTTTAATCTTTTATTATGTCTCTACGTTATTTTATAGATCTATTTGTGTCTTTCCTTATAGGTACTTAGGCTAAGGCCTCCCATTTTAGTATTTCCTACTCGGCGCTTGTTGCTAGCCCCTGGCCTATTGGAGGTGGTCTTCAGGTGTCTCACTTGGTTTAACACAATCCAAGTGGGCCTTGGTGGTTTGGGTCATTACATAGTGGCATCAAAGGTGGTATTTCCCCTAGGTTAGTGTTTGGAGTTGGACCTTTTGTGGGGTTTGGTTTGGGAACTTATGGAAATAGTGTGGGAGTGTCTCGAGTTTGGATCTCATGCCAGGGAACCCAGTGTTGGTGTAGTGGACAACATATCTATTAATCAAGACTCAGAATACCTACTTCTTGACTCTACATAATGAGGAATCAGTTGTAGGGAACAATGATACATGCCTCATATAGGAAAGGGTCTTTTAACTTTCATGTCCTTCTTAAGTTATCTCCCCTTATATGATAATCGAATCGTGGTATGTCTGATAACTTTCTAGATTCCTTTGTGATGAAAACCGGCTAGGATAACGATATTGGATTGTAATAATGGTTAGTTTGGTGATAAGGCCTTAGATCAGGGACCTATTCATGATATGTTTCTGCCAGTGGTTTGGGTGAAGGATCGACTGCGTGTTGGATAGTTGATAGCTCCGACGGATTGAGATGACAATGTTTGCATTCTTAGCACATTATATGAGTTCCAGTGATAGATACCACTAAGGTTTCATGGAAATCCATACCCTCAGGTAGTGTAGGATTAACTCTAGGTGGTGGTACGAGTTTTTAGGCTTATTCTTACCTAGCCTAATAGATGGTTTCACTTGCTGCAAGCCTTCTACATAGAGTAGTAGGGTGTTGGTGGAGTCTGATTACCCACAATTATGATGAGGCGATTCTCACGTGGTTATACTTTCAAAAGATATTATATGATGAGTATTAACCTTCCATATTGTGATTTATATGGATTAAGTATCTTCTTGAGATGTAGAAGGTTGATATGTTAGTTGTTGAGAATTCCTTGATTTTTATCTACTTCACAAGTTAATACCCCAATATAGTGCAAGATGGATACTTCTAGGTATGGAAGTTTGAGTAGGGTATTCATAGATACATTAATGCTATAATAATCTCCTTTTTCATCCCCACTTATGTTAGATTGTTGGAGTGGGATTTGGTTATAGAGATATTTTTGGCAGAGAGATGTTAGGTGGCTAGAGCCCCTAGTTTACATTATGGGGCTGAGTCATCTTCAGCAACTAGAAGGCGTCAGATGTCAAGGTCCCTACATAGGAGGCATACTCATTCCTAGACTTAGACACATGGATCTTCACTATAGGGTTCATGTATAAGGTCCATATAGTAACCCTCTCTTTTCATACATTAACATTGCATAACTTTTGTAGAATACTTAAAACATTATACAAACATATTCCCAATATCATACTAGTTTAGTGCCTTTATAAACATGGAAATAGAAACAATGATACATAAGTGAGACATGTTATCACCTAATAGGTTCTTATTGACTATAACCCTTATTAGAAACATAAAACATAATACATATCTTCATAAACTAGGAAACGAAACATAAAAAGGGGTGATCTCAGATGCTCAGTAAGGGTAAACAAGGGAGATATGTAAGTATAATCATGATCATAAGGGTATGATAACATGATCATGAAAATATAAGATCATACCTTTCATATCAAAGATCATATACATGAATCGTGGAATAAGTATTGGAAGTTCATAAGACATGAATAATAAGTAAATAAAGAACATAATCCATTAAATCATAACATAGGAATAAGACATGGAATTGTGGTAGACACATAATCATATAAATTTTTTTTCATAGTATTCAAGGAATTACTACCAAGTCCATATTAGTATCATGGGTTCACTCCACATATCATCTTGGTAGTCATATTTCACTCACATGGCCATCTTATTTTTATGATTTCACTCCTCATATCATCTTGGTAGTCATGGTTCACTCTTATGGCCATCTTAATAGTCAATGTTCACTCCCAATACCATATTATTCTATCTCATAAGATATAAATATTTACCCAATTGATTGGAGGGAGACATAGGTCTCACATATCTCATAATGAAATAATAAATACATGTGTCACAAAAAACATAAACAATTATATCATAACCAATGAATCGAAATGGGTATCACAAACATGTAATCATATCATAACCTATGAAAAAAATATACATGTTTATTAATCATTTAATCAAAATCATAACCCGTGAAAAGAAGTGAGTTTCAAAATCACATAACACATAAAAGAGAAACGAATTTCATAAACATATAACTTGTGAAAGAGAAACAAATTTCATAAACTTATAACCTATGAAAGAGAAACGTATTTCACAAACATCATTCCATAAAATGTAAACAATTTATAGAAATAATATGAATGGAAACATTGAATCATTTCTCCAGAAATGCATGAGTAACACCAACATATTTCATCTTAGATGGGAAATAATTTTGAAATATCTTTTAAAAAACATTTCTTGAGGAAAATATCCTTTCTTCTTTAAAAACTCATTTTAAAATATGAAACTTTTTTAAAACCATTTTCATTGAAAAATAAACTTGAAAACATATAAAGGATTCTCGAAAACATTTTGAAAACATTTTTCCTTGAAAACTTATAAAAGAAGCTTGAAAACCTTTTGAAACCCTCTTTTTTTAACATATAAAAGAAGCTTGAAAACATTTTTTAAAATATTTTTCCTTGAAAAATTATTAAAGAAGCTTTAAAACATTTTGAAAACCTTTTTTTCTTGAAAAATTATAAAATAATCTTCAAAACATTTTAAAAAAAATTATTTGAAAACTTATAAATAAAGATTGAAAAAAATTAAAAACTATAGTAGAAGCTAAATGATTTGGTCCATGAGTCCTTTAAGTCCTTCAGGCCACCCAGGCCTTCGGGTCAGTAAGGCCTTCGAGTCACATCAAGGCATTCAGGACACCTTAAGTGCAGATGCAAACCAGACAACCTACAAGGAACAATCTTCATATGGAGGATGAACAAGGAGATTTCACCATAGTAGAAGCTAAATGGATTTCAAGAATGAGAGGGTATGGAACCTGCCATCGGGACAAGCTTGTGCATACACAGGAAAGCCTATCCGAACAGTCATGCGAAGGTGGAGAGCTGATTTCATGATGAAGATGTTGGGGAGGAGCAGTTCCAAGTAGTTAGTCTGGGTTGTATGTAATGTTTGAAGCCTACAGGCATTAAATTCCTCTAAGGCCTATGGTCAATGTAATACTTAAACCTATGGGATTTTAAGGGTTCCACCTCACCCATTGAAATATGGGTTATCAAAAATCAATAAAAAATGAAGGCCTTTGGGCCATTGGAGGATAGGTTTTTGATCTAAGAGAGATGTAGAGTCGAACTTTCTTAAAAACACTTCCTTCATTATCTTAAGTATAAAATAGTGGTAAATGGTAATAGTAAATGGATATATCATGAATAAACATAGGAGAATAAAATTCATAAGTTATCTTGTGATATGGATCATAATATTTCATCAATTGAAGCATAATCATAAACAATCTCGATAAACGATGAGATTATTTCAAAAAACTCTTACCACTTGGTATCTTTGAATCATACTCCCTGTGTAAGAAAATAAAATTAAATGGAGCCTAAAATATCATAAAAAATAAGTATATTTATGATATAAAATTTCAATTAGAATAATATACACCTTGTAAAATAATTTAGTTTCATAACAAAACTTGTGTCTCCTAGAAGGCAAATTGAGACAAAATTACTTTACCAATTTGGTAACTTTTGAACCATAAAACCCATAAAATAAATATCATAAAATAGATATTAAAATACCCATAAATTTAATTATAATAATAATATAATTCATTAATGGAAATTATATACACCACATAAAAGAAATTAGTAGTGAATAATGCATGTATCTCACAGAAATAAAAAGTGAGATGAAATTCTATTACCTTGTGTCTTGACTCTCATCCTACTCATACAAGTTTCCTATATAATAAATATAAGTTTATTATAAAAATTTTACAGAATAATATTCTTATATATAATACCATATATGGTTTTTTTATGACTTTATATTACCCTCTTATTAATAATTCTATGTTAAAGTTTCACTTCAAGTAATATGCGCTTTGTTTTTTGTACATGTTTTGACTTATTATTCTTGATTGTCTTGCTTAGATCATGATTTACTTAATTCTAGAATGTAAATAATTATATAAATATTATATATATTTAGTATATATGTATTTATAATAATATATAAAATATATAAATATGAAATGGAATACATCGTTCATGGAGATGGTAGGTTGTAAGTACGCGTGAATGATGTTTCCGTTTTATTATCATATAGAAAGAAATAAAGTAAATAAAATATATGTATATATATGTGTATATATCATTATTAAAGTATCATTATTATATCATATATATATATATCATATAATTTCACTAATTCTATCCATAATATATTCCATGTGGAGTGTGAACGAATCACATCGCTTTGAGGAGGCGATAGTCCACATGTCCACAAATGATGTGATCATATTTACAAAAGATGGAAAGTATAAAGATATGTGTTGTAAAAGAATTAAATAAGCTTAAAGACATAATATGTATCATATATATCATATATAAACATAATTTTCATCATAATTCTCAACCATGAAATGTGGTAAAGGAAAAAAACGGACAATCATAATTTCTTGAGGAGGTAGTTCGCCATACACATAAACAGTGTGTCCATTACCCATTAGATGGAAGTGTTTGTAAGTGTAGGTCAAAACCTTAGCATAAAAACATATTGGTATATTTAGGATACTTTTTTGGTTTTATAATCATGGGATAATGATAGTAGAGGGGGTGTAGGATGAAAATAAGATAAAGGATCTTGAGGAAGGATGTTACCTCTTCTTTAGGTAACTCCTTTTGGTCTTCACCAAAGGGATTCCTTGAATTGATTTCTACACAAAGGGATTATTAAAGGAGTAAGTAAGTTGTATTGGTAAGTTTATTAGTCAGATATTTTCCAAACCTAAGTGATTTGAGAGGTGTGAGGAAGGGGGACAGACGGTGGCCTTTTATAGGGGAGGAAAAGGACCCACTTGGTATTTTTGAAAACAAGTTAGGTGTACCCCTATTTATACCTAAATAAGTCATAAAAAACCAAAGAAAAACTCAAGAATTGAAGTTTAATAGATGAAGAACTTCTATAAAATGGGTTTTGGACAAGTTTCTAGGTCATTTTTTCCCTTAAGTTTAAGTTTTATTCTCTTGTTAAGCTTAATTTTACCTTAATCACTTTAATTAATTTTAACTACAATCACTAATATTTTTTATCAAAAACTAATATGACCTTATTTGACATTATAAATTATTATTATTACAAATATTTAATAATTTTTTTTAAAATTATAATCACATAAGTGGCAGAAATTAATTTAAATTTAATCTCACTGATGGGACGACACTGTGGGTTTTTAAAGTAAAAATGATCAAAAGTTTGCTAAGTTTTTATATCCAATTTCAATGTTAAATTGGTTAAAATTACCTATATTGGATTAATTAATAAAATTTAATCTAATTAAACTTTAAAAAAATTTAAAAATATAATTTAACCATATAAATAAATTAGACAAAAAAGCAGTTTTGAATTAAAATTCAGTATTTTTCACTATTCATCCAAAAATGAAGTTTTTAAGAAAAATCCCAAAAAATTAACCCTAATATAATTTTAAAATTATAAATTAAAAAATTAAGTTTATTTTATCAAATTAAATTTCTAAATATGTCTAAAATTAATTTTATTGTTTTTCACAAAAGGACATGAAAAGCAGTTTATTTGAGAAAATGGTATTTTTAAACATATTAATACTTTACTAAAAATTATATTTTTCATTATCAATATGTTTTATTTATATAAAACCATTATAAAAAATATTTAAAAAATTTATCACTATTTGTATTACTAAGTTTGACAGCTAGGTTTTAACTATCTTATTTAAATAATTATAATAATAAAATAATGTTTCATAGAAACTCAGAGTTGTGTGTAACACATTCCAAGTCGGTGTTTCATGTTACACAAACCAATTCAGTGTTTCATGTAGTGCAATCCAAGTCGGTGTTTCATGTAATAAAATCCAAGTCATTGTTTCATGTAATGCAATCTAAGTTGGTGTTGCGTGTAATGCAAGCCAAGTCGATGTTGCGTGTAGCACAAACCAAGTCTATGTTGCATGTAGCGCGAACTTATCTTCGGGAATAATATATAAAATCTTAAAATGGTGTAGTGTACAAGGAAATAATAACTTGGTTCTTTCATATAACACAAGATAACTCAGTGTTCCATGAAATAAAAAATATTAAAAAGATTAAATTAATTCAAAAAAAACATTTCACAAAACTTAGGGTGTTACATTATACCCCCCTTAAAATGAATTTCACCCTCAAAATTCATCTGGGTTATCAAAGGTTTAATACTAGAAAGTTACTTTCATAGAAACCCACATCGTAAAGATGAAAACTAAAACTTCCTTTAAAAAAGGGAAAGTTGGAACCATAACAGTTATCCAAAGTAACTCCTAACTAGATTCTGACATATGAGAACATAAGTGGGAAGTGAAAACATGGACATGGAAGAGAAATATAACTATTAAGTTCTGATGGAGAGTGATATATAACATGGTTAGGAGAAAGTTAAAAATCACAAAGCTATAAATTTGTGATGATCTAAGGGTCCATTTTATTCATCAGAAATGACGGTACTAGGATATGATTTTTGGTTTCAAGATCCTTTTTCCTAAAGTTGAAGAATTTTAATGAAAAGATATACTTACATGATTTTAGGAAAATCTTAAAATTCATTTCACCTTGATCAACTTTCACTTTATCTCTCCTTCCAAGAAATGATGATGAATTTTTTATTCCTGAAGCATTAACATATCATGATATCCATGATAATTCATCCCATCTATTTTCATCCACCGTAAATGAAAAGTGGTTAGAACAGGTCATCCAATATACATGAATCCCCATGTAGTGAGATAATACTCTAATATCACAAACTTTATCCAAATTTTAACTTATAGTTTTCATAAATGGTTATCCTTATTACTATTTTGAAATATTAAAATCTAAAAATTTATAAAGGTCACAAAATTAGCTTAACATTGATCCCCCATATAACAAAAAGTAGCTCTTGGTTGTCATATTCAAAACATGTGAATTCCATTATCGTATATTCTCTTGAAACATAATAACAACCTAAATTACCATAAATACTTTTGGAAAACGTGCATTCTTCCTTATTCCAAATATTACTAGATATATTCTCTAAATACGAGAAGTTTTAAACTTCATCCATGATGACATAGACCAATTTTTCAACAAATCCTTAATTGGTTCTATGTTCATTAATACTATCCAATTCAATTTATCCAAAACAATCATCTATTTATCCAATATAAACATAATTTTCTCTATATCTTAAACACATTAAGGGTTACATTCCCTTAGTCAAAATATCACCTTATCATTAAATCACTTTTCCATTCCATCGGAAACATTCAATATAATATTGTAAATCCTTAGTGAAAAACATAAACTGGAAAATCCTTGTACATTTCACCATCTATATAACATAATTCTTGAATCCAAATACATAAAAACTTTAACTATTCCACTTCATCCATAAGCTATAATAAAGCCACCTCATCCTATTACTTAATACCTATTTTCTTTCACATTTCACATGTAGTCTCAAAATCATCAGCAACATAACAATTACTCATACCACCTTGCTGGTTTTCTTCAAAAGATTTCTACTTTGTACGTTGATTTTCATAATGACCATTCAGTCCACACTTAAAACATTTAACCTTCAGTGATTCCTTAGGGAATCCAATATTCCCATCCACTTTGTTAACTAAACTCTTCATTTTTCTTTTGTAGAAACTTGATTTGTGTCCTTATTTTCCATAGTCAAAACACCTTCTTATTCCTCTAAGAAATTCATGTATATGATTCTATCCACATTCTTGGCACAAAGGAAACCAAATCTTCTTTCTTCCATGGTCTCCATTACCTGAAATCTTATTGAACTACTTCCTTCTCTTCCTTGGTGAGTTTGAGAGTTTGTTAATGTACACATTATTAATCATGTTTTGTGAAAATTGACTAGGCATGATCACAACATCCTTCACTCCAGTGATCATCCCATTTGACTGCTCATCAAAAAATTGTCCATCACATTCAACATTAACCCAGTTCCTTCTGGTTCCCTCCATTGACTAAAACCAGAAAGCATAGTGTGAGCAACACTTATCATAGTGAAAAACCACATAATCATGAAAAATAATTACTTATAGGATGTCTAAATTATGACACCTTCACTACTGCAAAACATGCCTTTAACAATGTTGGTATTTATCAGTAATATAACAAAACACTGATAAATGGCATATTTATCAGTGCTAAATAAAGTGCTGATAAATTTAACCATTTATCAGTGCATCTTTTTAGCACTGATAAAAGAAACCCTTTATTAGTGCTGTATTTTTAGTGCTAATAAAGGTATTCTTTATCAGCACTTTATTTTTAGCACTCATAAAGGATATCATTTATCAGTGCTTAATTTTTAGCGCTGATACAGGGTATCCTTTATTAGTGCTTTAATTTTAGCACTGATAAAGGGTATCCTTTATCAGCGCTTTATTTTTAGTGCTGATTAATATTTATATAAATAAAATGAAATAATAAAATAAATAAAAAATAAAAAATAAAAAATGTGTTTATTAAAAAAAATTAAAAATTTTATTAATTAAATAATTACTGACAAAAATGAATAGATTGATTATACATTATTAATTATTAAAAAATTTATTAATTAGATAATTATAATAATTAATGTTATTAAATTGTATATATTAAATATATAGATATATATTAATGTATATAAATATGATTTATATATTACAAAATATTTATGCACTTTACATTAAATAGTCATATGTTTATTGAATAATCGTTTATAATTAAAAATTAATATGAATTAAAAATATTGACTATAATTGCATAGTACTCAGCATATAATTGAATGTTGTTTGATTTTTCAATTTAACATAGATCAAATGTGTGTTATATTGATTTTACATATACATAATTAATGCATTTTTATGTACAATGCACAGACACCAACCTTATCCATTTTTTCAATATTGTTAAAGTGTACTTATTCTTAGTTTATTCTATTTCACTCAATTTTAATATAGATGCATGCACTTAAAAGGAGATATTCATTAATAATGTTAAAAATATATTTGTAAAAAATAGTTATAAATAAAAATATTTATAAATGTAAAGTCACTATATTTATATAATTATATATTTATAATTATAAATAAATAAATATTTTTTTAAAAGTATTTATATAATTATAAATAAATAATTATTTATATTTAAATAATTATTAAATTTATATTAAATTTACTTAAATAATGAATATATTTAATATATTTATATTTATATATATTTATTAAATATATATGTATAATTATATAAATATATATAATGATATAAATAATATTTTTAAAAAATATTTCTATAATTAAAAATAAATAATTATAAAATTATAATAAATATATTTAAAAATGAATATATTTACTACATTGATATTTATATATATTTATTAAGTACTTGTAAATTTTTACAATTTTTTTATTTATATTTATACTTATAAATTCTTTAACAACGCTTCGGTAATAAGCATTGAGAAAAGAATATTTATTAGTGCTTTTTCCATGCTCATAAAGTTGAGGATTTATCATCACTAAATAAATCACTGATAAAATGAAGATTTATCGGTGATCTAATTTCAGTTCTGATAAATATTTCTTTTATCAGTGCTTATGTTATAAGTGCTAATAAAAGGGCTATTTATCAATGCTTATTTGTAAGCGCTGAAAAAAGTGTCCCAATCTATTTTAAAAACCCTAACCATTTGTGAACTCATCACGATATTAGGAGATTTCCGAAGAATCCACCTGTTTTCGGTGATCCTCCTTGGTGAATTGAAGCTCAAATTACACCACTCGACTATTTTTGGCGCTCCAATTGCATGAAAATATCATCCGACATCCATTTTTTTTATTTCGATTACAATTCGGGTGGGGTTTCGTATCACTTTCCAGCAATTTATCTGCCTGAGGTAGGTGGTTCTATGCACTAACAATTTTAGATAATTTAATTTGCTCACTTGGTTAATTTTTACATTCTCTATGGTTTATTTTGGTGGTGCGAACATGTTTTATAAATTCTTTGACATGAATTTGTGTTGAAAATAAATTTTATAAAGAGAAATTGTTATGTTTCTATATAGGCCTTGTTGTGAAAAATTGGTAGAAGTATTCAATTAGTTGTTTGAGTAGTTCTAAATGTGTTTTTTTGGTTGCTTAAGGTGCACGTGTGTTGAAAAAGGTTTTTTGATGGGAAATGGATCATTTTGGGCATGTTAGCCTTATTATGTAATTTTGAGTATGAGTTGTGAAGTGTTTAAATAATGAAGAATTTGTTTTAGAAATGAAATTTAGGATATGGAAATGGTTTATTAAATGGTGTGAGTAATGAAAAATTTGTTTTTGAAGGGTTTAGCATGATTTGTGTTGAGCTTCGGTTTTTTAACGGAAAATGGATATGTTGTGTGTGTGTGTTTTAGTGTGGTGTTCCATGGAAGGGTTTTATGGGTTGTTTGAAAGGTGAAAATCATTTTTTTCAAAGGCGTATAAATGATAATAGGTTTGTAAGTAAGTTCTTAAAGAAAATTGACATACTTTTCCATGTTGAACATATTGTACCTTTTTTAATGTGAATTGTAAATTTTTTAAAGGATGGTAGACATGTTTTGAAAATGATTTTGGGTTGTGTAAAAAAAATTTAAAAAAGTAACTTTATATGGAATTGGTTTCAAATTGGTGTAAAAACTAGTTTTTTTTATTGTAAGTGTTCTATAAATTAGTTAATAGATTTATTAGATTATATAAGTGTTGAAAATTATGTTTGATGTAGTTATGCAGTGCATTTTATTTTAAAAGTATCATTTTCATGTGAACTTGGGTGTGTTTTTTATGTAAAGCCTTTCGGTGCTTCTGGGGGTTATTTTAGAAAACTTTTTAAATGAATTATTAATATAAATAATAGGTGTGAGTCATGTTTGTAAAATTATTTGTTGTGCATAAGTTTTCAAATGGGGTTTGGGTGTGCAAGTAGTGGCACACTATGTGTACTTTGTTTGGAATGACTTGTGTGTGTAAATGTGCTTTGTTAGTGACATGTGAATGTGAAACTTTATTGAGCACAAATAAAAGGGAATCATGGGTAACTTGGTAACTTTATTGTTCTATGTTATGGAATCTTGATATTTTCATAGTAAAATCATTTTCCATAGAATTAATATATTGTTTCATATTTATGTTTAATTAATTTACTTTTAGTATTACTCACATAACTATTGTTTTCCTATACAAGTGGATTATTTTGTTTGAGTTGTGGTTCTCTGTCCAACTTCCATGCTTCTTCTCCCTTAAAATATTTACACCCATGCAGTAGTGCATCTATCACTTTCTTTCAAGTTACCTCCACTTACTTTGTAGAAAGAGAAACGACACTACCTCTACTCAATCATAGAGGTAATCTTGATATTTGCACAGTAAAATCATTGTCCATAGAATTAATATATTGTTTCATATTTATTTTTAAATCATTTCTTTTTAGTATTACTCGCATAATAATTGTTTTCTTATACAGGTGGATTCTTTTATTTGAGTTGGGGTTCCCTTTCCAACTTTCATGCTCCTTATCCCTTAAAATATTTTCACCCATGCAGTTTTGCATTTATCGTTTTCTTTCAAGTTACCTCCAATACCTTTTCAATAAGAGAAATTATGATGCCTATTCTCAATAACAAAGGTAATTTTGATGTTTACACAGTAAAATAATTGTCAATAGAATTAATGTATTGTTTCATATTTATGTTTAATTTATTTATTTTTAGTATTACTAACATAATAATTGTTTTCTTATAAAGGTGGATTCTTTTGTTCGAGTTGGGGTGCTCTGTCTAACTTTCATGATTTTTCTCCCTTAAAATATCTTCACTCATGTAGTGGTGCATTCATCACTTTCTTTCATGTTACCTCCACTTACTTTGTAGGAAGATAAACTACGCTTCCTCTGCTCAATCACATAATTAATCTTGATATTTTAAAAGTAATTTTTTCCCATATAATTAATGTATTATTTTATATTTATTTCTAATTTATTTCTTCTTAGTATTACTCACATAATAATTGTTTTCTTATATAGGTGGATTATTTTGTTCGAGTTGATGTGGTTTTTTCAAAGATGCTCATGTAGTGTTGTCAATTATACAAATAAAGTCAATGGAAATCATGGTAACATTGACAGTTAGGATTGTTTTTGAATTTATGAAATAATTTGTATTTATGTAATTGTATAAAATAATTATTGAAATGTCTATAATATAGAGTTTTTTCTAGTATTTGTGTTGTAAATTTCTTTTCATTTAAATTATGTATTGAGACTTGTTTTTGTTGATATATCTGGTGTGTTTCTAGTGATTTTGGTGCTTCTGGTGTTGCGGTGTGCTATAATATCACATTATAGTGGTGCTGCAGTGTACTGTTACAACATACTATAGTATGGCCTTTTATCAATGCTCATAAAGAACGCATTTATCAGTGATTCTAAGTGTTGATAAATGACTACTTTATCAATGTTTCTAAAGCACTGATAAATAATTATTTTATAATTTATTTAATAAGTGCTTATAAATGTACCCTTTATCAGTGATTTTTCAGTGCTGATAAAAGTCATGGGCTTTTAATGTCACTCGCGTTGTTAGTGCTTTTCTAGTGCTGATAAATGTTATTTCTAGGGCTGTTAAAGGTCTATTTTTTAGTTGTGCTTCCTTAAAATATAACACCTCTTGTTTATCCTATGTTATTCATATCCAACTTCTATTTAAATACTTCATGATGGTTCATGAAGAGTTTTTGAATTCCCAAATCATATATCCCAGGAGTTTCAAACCAGGTGTGCAGCAAGGCTCATTGTCATGTACCAGGTTACACCAAGTTAGGCCTGACACACCTGTTCAGAGTTGTTAATCTTAAGTGCATCTCTGCCTGAGCCACATCCACTTGTGATATCCATACAGTTATGTATTTCTAGAAAACCACTTATTCTATACTTTACCAAAATTCTAGGACATTTTCATAAATTTTTTCTTATCCTTATACTTATCCTTAGAGACATCCCTAGTTATATCCTTAGAAATATACCTAGGGACCTCACTAAAATTTTCTCATCCTAGTTTACAGAGGTTAACTAAAGATTTTCTATGATACCTACTATAGTGACCCTCACTTTTCATACATTAAAATTACATAACTTTTGAAAAATACTTAAAACATTATACAAACATATACCTAAATACCATACTATTCTAGTACCTTTGGAAACATAAACACTGGTACATAAGTTAGATATATTATCTCCCACTAGGTTTTTCTTGACTATAACCCTTTTTATACACATAAAACATAATATATATCTTCATAACCTAGGTAAGGAAACATAAAAATGGGTGATCTTGGATGCTCAGTATGGGTAAAAAAGGGAGATATGTAAGAATAATCAAGAGCATATGGGTATGATAACATGATCATGAAAATAGAAGATCATACCATACATATCAAAGATCATATACATGAATCATGGAATAAGTATTGTCAGTTCATAAGACATGAATCATAAGGAAATAAATAACATAATCTATGAAAGTATAATATTATAATAAGACATGGAATTGTGGAAGACATATAAGAATATAAAATTATTCCCATAGTAGTCAAGGTATTTCTTCCAAGGTCATATTAGTATCATGGGTTCACTCCCTATATAATCTTGGTAGTCATGGTTCACTCACATGGATATCTTAGTAGCATGAGTTCACTCCCCATACCATCTTGGTAGTCATGGTTCACTCACATGTCCATCTTAATAGTCAAGGTTTACTCCCAATACCATCTTAATCTATCTCATGAGATAAAAATATTTACCAAATGAATTGGAGGGAGATATAAGTCCCACAAATCTCATAATTAAATCATACATACATGTTCCACAAATTCATAAACAATCATATCATAACCAATGAAATTAAATGGGTATCATAAACATGTAATCATATCATAACCAATGGAAAAATATGTAGTTTTCATAATCATTTCATCAAAATCATAACCCAAGAAAAAAAGAAGGTTTCAAAAGAATATAACCCATGAAATGGAAACTGGTTTCATAAACATATGACCCGTGAAATAAAAATGGATTTCATAAATATATAACCCATGAAAGAGAAACGGATTTTGTAAACACCATTCCATAGAACATAAACCATTTAGATAAATAATATGAATGGACATATTGAATCATTTCCAAAAAAACGAATAAGTAACTCTAATGGGTGTCATATTAGATGGGAAATAGTATTTAAATATATTTTAAAAATAATTTCTTGAGTAAAATATCCTTTATTATTTAAAAACTCCTTTTAAAACATGGAACTTTTTTAAAACCATTTTCATTGAAAATAAACCTAAAAACATATAAATGATTCTTGAAAAAAAACTGAAAAAAATTTCCTTGAAAACTTATAAAATAATCTTGAAAACAATTTGAAAAACTTTTTCCTTGAAAAAAAAATAAAATAATCTTGAAAAAAATTGAAAATTGTTTTCCTTGAAAACTTATAAAAGAACCTTGACCACCTTTTTTCTTAAAAACTTGTAAAATAAGCTTCAAAACTTTTAAAAATATTTTTCTTTGAAAATACTTTGAAAAGTTAAAAATAAATCTTGAAAATGTTTTGAAAACAATTTATTTGAATATACTTTGAAAACTTAAAAATAATTCTTGAAAACATTTTTGAAAACCTTTTTATAAAACAAGGTTTTGAAAGAACATGGATTTCTGACTGAAGAGAGAGGTAAAATCAGACATTCTTAAAAACACTTTCTTAATTATATTAAGTACCAAAGAGTGGAAAAATTTTACTAGTGCATGTATATATCATGAATAAAAATAGTAGAAAAAAATCATGAGTTATCTTGAGATATATATCATAATATTTTATCAATGAAAGCATAATCATAAACAATCTCGAAAAACAATGAGATTGTTTCAATAAACTCTTACCACTTGGTATCTTTGAATCGTACTCCCCATGTAAGAAAATGAAATTTCACAGAGCCTAAAATATCATGAAAAATAAGGAGATTCATTATATAACATGTCAATTTTAAGCATATACACCTCCTAAAATAATGTAGGCGGATAAAAAAACATGTCTCATAAAAGGCAAACTGAGACAAAAATTACTTTACCAGTTTGGTAACTTTTAAACATAAAACCATTGAAAGAAATATCATAAAATATATATTAAAATAGACATAAATTTAAGTATAATAATAATATAATACATTTATGGGTATTATATACACCACACAAAATAAATGAGTGGTGAATAAGGCATGTATCTCATGGAAATAAAAAGTGAGATGAAATTCCCTAATGTTGTGTCTTGACTCTCATCGTACTCATACAAGATTTTTATATAATAAATTTAAGTTCATTATAAATGTTTTATAGAATAATTTTTTTTTATATAATACTATATATGGTTTTATTATGACTTTATATTACCCTTATATTAATAATTCTATGTTAAGGTTTCACTTTGGGTAATATCTGCTATGTTCTTCATACATGTTTTCACTTATTATTCTTGATCATCTTACTTAGAAAATGATTTACTTAATTATAGAATATAAAAAAATTATATAAATATCATATATATTCAGTATATATGTATTTATAATAATATATAAAATATAGAAAGATGAAATGGAATACACCGTTCATGGAGACGGTAGGCCGTACATACGCATGAATGATGTTTTCATTTTATTATCGTATTTAAAGAAATAAAGTAAATAAAATATATGTATATATATGTATATATATAATTATTCAATTATAATTATTATATAATATATATATCATATAATTTCACTAAACTCATCCTTAATAAATTCCATGTAGAGTTTGAATGAATCACATCACTTTGAGGAGGTGGTTTTCCATGCATCCACAGACGATGTTATCAAATTTACACAAGATGGGAAGTATAAAGATATGTGTTGAAAAATAATTAAAAAAATATTAAAGACGTAATATTTATCATATATATCATATATAAATATTTTTTCCATCATAATTCCCAAACATGAAAGGTGGTAAATTAAAAATGAACAATCATTGTTTCGGGAGGCGGTAGTTCGCCGTACACATAAACAGTATGTTTGTTACCCATTAGATGGAAGTGTGTGTAAGTGTAGGTAGAACCCTTAGCATAAAAACATATCACAATATTTATTATAATGGTTTTTTTATAATCATGGAATAAGGATAATGGATGGGTGGAGAATGAAAATAAGATAAAGGAGCTTGAGGAAGGATTTACCTCTTCTTTGGGTAACTCCTTTTAGTTTTCACCAAAGGAATTCCTTATATTGATTTCTGCCCAAAGGGGGGATTCATGGAGGAATTTAGAGATTTTTATAAGTTTATTTATCATATATTTACTGAACCTAAGTTATTTTAGAGGTGTGAGTAATGGGGAGAGGTGGTGGCCTTTTATAAGGGAGGAAAAGGAATCACTTGGTATTTTTGAAAACAAGTTAGGTGTACCCACTTTTTCACCTAAATAAAGTCATTAAAACCCAAAAAATCAATAATATAATTTTAATTGAAGAATAATATCCATAAAATTGGTTTTGAAAAGTTTCTAGTTCATTTGGGCCCTCAATTTTATGGTTTATTCCCTTGTTAAGCATAATTTTACCTTAATTGTTGTAATTAATTTTAACTACATTCACTAATATTTTTGATAAAAACCTAAGTTTTCCTTATTATAAATTATAAATTATTTTTATTCAAAATATGGAATCTATTTTTCCAAATTCTAATCAAATAATTTTTAGAAATTAATTTAAATTTAATCCCGCTGATGGGACGACCCTATGGGTTTTTAGAGTAAAAATAATCAAAAGTTTAATAATTTTTTATATCCAACTTCAATTTGAAACTGGTTCCAATGACCTATATTGGATTAATTGATAAAAATTTAATCTAATTAAAATTTAAAACAATTTAAAATATAATTTAACCTTATAAATAAATTATACAAAAAATAATTTTTGAATTAAAATTCAGTATTTTTCACTATTCATCCAAAAATAAAGTTTCTCAAAAAAATCCCAAAAAATCACCCTAATATAATTTATACATTATAAACTTTAAAATGAAGTTTATTTTATAAAATTAAATTTATAAATTTGTCTAAATTTAATTTTATTATTTTTCATAGAATGACATGAAAAGCAGTTCATTTGAGAAAATAGTATTTTTAAACATATGAATACTTTACCAAAAATTATATTTTTCATTATCAATATGTTTTATTTATATAAAACCATTATAAAAAATATTTTAAAATTAGTTATTACTATTCTTATTACTTATTTTAATGACTAGTTTATAAGTATCTCATTTAAATAATAACAATAAAATGATGTTTTGTAGAAACTCAGTATTGTGTGTAATGCACGCCAAGTCAGTGTTTCATATAGCACAAGCTAGGTCATTGTTTCATGTATCACAATCCTAGTTTTTGTTGCTTGTAATTCAAGCCAAGTCCTCATTGCGTGTAACACCATCCAAGTTGGTGTTTCATATAGCGAAAACCAAGTTGGTGTTGTGTGTACCACAAACTTATCTTGGGGAATCATATAATGAAAGATTAACATGGTGTTGCATAAAAAGAAATAATAACTTGGTGCTTTCATATAACATAAGAAAAATCAGTGTTTCTTGAGATTAAAAATATCAAAAATATTAAATTAATTGGAAAAAATATTTCACAAAAACTTAGGGTGTTACAGTCCATCCAGATATGATAAGGTTGATGTTATGATTGCGATGGTTGAGGTCACATGGCTCACTATTACCTAACCCAACATGCTGAGTAAGGTATAAAGATAGAGGATGGAACCCATGATAGAGGTAGCACTGTGATCAAGGATCTCCTAGACATGGTCAGGGTGGCACCTAGGGAGGTGGTGCTGATAGCAGAGTAGGTGGGGCTCTAGAGGGAGGAGGTGTAGGTGGAGGATGACACTACAAGATACTCCCTCTCCACCACCACCTAGTGGACCATGCTTGGATCAAAGGGTTGGAAGTCAAGGTCATTTCAGTTTCAAACTATGGAGGGATATGACCATGGTTCTCATGAGATGATCCAAGTTATGATCTATGTATTTTATATTCTTTATATAGTACTTATAGACACAATCATGAGTCATTATTTTATCTCTATATGCCTCATTTAAGAGTTAGAGATTCCAATTGAATCTTTATCCCAACAACTATGGCTATACGTTCTTACAAGGAGTGATTCTTCTATATCGCAATATATTGGTAGTGCGATTTGGAACTCAATGGAGAGAGTTTCTCATGATAAATCTTGGTCATTGAAATGAAAACTTATGATGTCATCCTAGGTATAGACTAGTTTTCCATGGTGCATGCCTAGATAGACTGTCATCATAGGAGAGTTAAATGAATTCGTACAGATGGGATGAGATTCTCTTTCATGGGTGAGAGAGATCTTATGGCTAGGTAGGTAGGTATTATGAATAGAAAGTTAAAACCTATCACCCATCAGTTGTAAATTTTAAATATTGGTGCAATGGGATCTTTAGGCATCTAGATATCTATGGTAGTGGGTTATTATATAGACGTCTTCTCCAAAGATGTTCTAGGACTACCACTAGGTGGGAGATAGACTTATGCATCTACTTATACCCCATGACTATATTAATATATTTTACAGCATATCAGATGGATCATACCGAGCTCTGAGGGCTGAGGATATATTTGGAAGACCTTTTATATAAAGGTTTCATTAGACCCAGTGTGTCCCCATAGGCTTCTCGAGCTTTTTCATGAAAAATGAATATGGGAGTTTGAGGTTTTGTGTTGATTATCATCATCAAAATTAGGTAACAATAAAGAAAAAGTATCCTTTGTTGCATATTGATTAACTTTTAGATCAATTGAAAGGTGCGAGTTGGTTCTCTAAGATAGATTTCAGGTTTGGTTATCGTTGGTTGAGGGTTCATGAGGATGATATTCTGAAGATGGCATTTAGATGTTTCTATGAACACTGTAAGTTTATAATGATACCTTTTGGCATAACTAATTACCCTACTGTGTTCATGGATATAATGAAGTAGATCTTCCAGACATACTTGGACCAATTCATAGTTTTATTTATTGATGAAATTCACATATACACCACATTAGTGGAGGAGCACACTGAGAATTTGAGGTCGGTCCTAGACTTACTCCAGGAGAACCAGCTTTATGGTAAGTTGTCAAAGTGTCTTTTTTGGATCTATGTGGTCCACTTTCTGGGGAATTTCATACCTAAGAATGGTTTATCTATGGAACCGGTGAAGATTGATGGAATACTTTCTTAGGAACCACTCAAGAGTGTGTTATAGGTGAAAAGTTTTCTCAGTTTGGAGGGGTACTACCATAGGTTCATGGTAAAATTTTCTAGGATAGCAGCCCCTTTGACTACCTTGGAACAGAAAGGGTGGCCATTTACCTAGCCTGATCAGTTTCATAGATCCTTTGAGCAGTTTAGACTGAGGTTGACCAGTGCTCTTATTTTGAGACTATTATAGGAGGGCATTGAGTTTATGGTGTTTTGTGATGTCTCTGGAGATAGTCATAATTTCATGTTGATACAAAGGCAATAAGTGGTCACTTATGGGTCAAGGAAGTTGATACCCCATGATTATAATTACAAAACCCATGACTTAGAGTTTACAATGGTAGTCTTTTCTCTAAATATGTGGAGGCACTATCTTCTGAGTGATCATTTTTTTGTTTACTCAGACCAACAGAGTCTCATATAATTATTTAACAATAGATATATTTACCTGAGATATAGGCATTGGTTGAAGTTCCTATAGTAATATGACTTTGATATATTTTATACTCTTGAGAAGTGTAAGGTGGTGGAAGATTCCCTTAGTATTAAGTCATGTTCTTTCTTAGTGGAGTAGGTGTTTGAGAAATTGGCATTGTTGCAATAGACCTGGTGGAGTAGAGTGGTGTGTATATTATCTTATGTTGATGATTGTGACTCCACCACTTCTTTTAATGTTTGATAGTGTCTTAGTTTTGAGACATCAACTTTGAGATTATACATGACTAGATATCCATGAGATATGCACCAGATGGATTTTCTGAATGAGGGGAGAATGTTAATCCTTTTCCAAGGATGGATAGTAGTTCCAGTCATGTTGTTTGAGGAGGTGTTGAGGGATTTTCATACTTCCTCCTTGGTTTTACATTTTGGTGTGTAAAATATATACGAGGGCCATAAGTGTAATTTTTGGTTGGATGACATGAGGATGAGCATCACCGAGTTTGTCTCTAAATGTCTCACTTGTTAGCAGGTAAAGGCTGAACATTAGGTTCCAGTAGGTTTGACTCAACCTCTTAAGATATTGGAATTAAAGTATGATGGAATATTGATGTATTTTTTTGGTTATTGTATATTAAATGAGATTTCATGATGTTATTTGGGTTATTATTGACTGACTCACCAAATCTAAACACTTTATTTCCATCTGGGAACTAAGTTTGGTCGAGATTTTGGGGAATTTTTACATACAGGAGATCATCCATCTTCATGGGTTAACCATAATGATCATCTCCAATCATGATTCTGGGTTCATGCCATGATTTTAGATGGGTTTATAGGAGGATTTTGGGGCCTAGTTATGGATGATCATGGTGTTTCACCCCGAGACAGACAAGCATACTGAGTGTACTATCCATATTTTGGAGGATATATTGCGGTCTTGTGTGTTAGGATTTGGTCAGAACTAGGAGGATAACTTTTCATTTGTTTATTTTTCATATAATAATATCTATCACTCTACTATCTACATGGAAACTTTTGAGGCCCTATACGGGATACCCTGCAGGTCACCCTTGTATTGGATTGAGATTGGTGAGACATATCTTGTTGGTCCAGAGCTAGTTCAGGCAATGAAAAATAAAGTTCAAGTGATCGATGAGTGTATGAGTAAATCCCATATATGACATAAATATTATACAGATTGATTTTATAAGCCTTTGCAGTTTCATAATGGAGACCATGATTTCCTGAGAGTCTCCCCATGATTAGGATTATGGAGATTTGGATGGGGAAGCAAGTTATCCCTGAGATTCATCAGGTCATTTGAGATCCTACGGAGGATTGGGGAGGTTTCTTACTACTTCTACTTTCCCCCACAATTGAATTAGGTTCATTACATCTTTCATGTGTTGCATTTTAGGATATACATGCACGACCCATTACATGTTATTGATGGGGAGGGATGGACATCGAGGACAGATCCACCTTTTCATAGTACCTAGTGGAAATAGAGGATTGATAAGGGATGACCTTTCATGGATGGAACATCCCTTTGGTTCGAGTTATTTGGTAGTATGGGAGCATATATGAGAGCTCTTGGGAGCCATAGATCTTGATTTGGGCTCAGTACCCCCACCTTTTTGTGTAATATGTTCTTTTTAGGGTTAAAATACTTAAAGTAGGGGATAGTGTAACGAATCAAGATTTTTTAATTTAGTCCTTTGAATAATTCTGTATATATCTCTATATTTTTCCTCAAAGTTGGTGTTGGGTTTGGGTTTTGTAGGACCCTGGAATTAATATATTGAAAATATTAATGTATATTAAATCACACACACATATTTTTGGAATAAATGGTTTTCCCATTGATCGAGACCTCATATGAAAAATTTGAGACCATGATTGTTTTTAGAATGTGGGGTTTACCCGAGACATTACATAAAGTTGTTCAACCTCGAGTTTCTAGTTAAGGGAAACTGTTGTCAGTGTGTTAAGTAAAATAAATATTTTTATTTTTATTTTATTTAATGACCTAAACCCTAATCCTACCTATAAATATACTATTATGGAACCCCCCCCCCCCCATGGTTATCTATGTAACCCTGGGAGATTATATAGGAGGAGATTCATTGATAAAAAACAACAGATCGTGGAGTAATGGCCATTTTTCAAAGGATTCTTCATCACCAATGGAATTCCTATTTCTCACCAACAACAATGGCACAAACTCATTATTCACTAATGATCAATACAAACTCAAGGTAGGGCATTTTATTTTTCTTATTTTTTCCCTTGATTTTATTTTTTGAGCATCGATTCTATATCTACTTATTTTTTTCTATGATTTCTATGCTTCGTATGAGCCCATATTAGAAAAATACTCTTAATCTGATTTATTTGTAATTGTTTTGCATGTTATGAACCCTTAGTTTCACTTTGTGTAATATTTGGATGGTATCACGCTGGAAAAATATGGTAATCAACTCATTTTTTTGAATTTCTCCCCACCATTCTTCATGTTCTTTATCGTTGGCCCATGGGGTTGCGGTTCGACATTGTCGAGATGGATTCGAGTGCAACTGAACCCCCAGATTCATAGAAGATGCATGAATGAGTTAGAGGTCAACATTTTATGATTGGATTGGGATGAGATGCTGGATATGGGTGTCCAAAACATATATCATATGTTATATCATGGGTCTTTGACCATGGGTGAGGCAACGCAGTGGTGCGGTGTGACGGGAATGGTCCGCACAAGGTTTGAATGGCGTGAATCTAGAAACTGGTGATTAATTAAACATGGTCATCCCTAGATCCATGTTCCATAGTATATTTCATGGTGGATCTAGGGACATAAGAGTTCAAGTAATACATTTAAGAGTTATTTAGGTTCTAGAAAATATCAAAATACACGTCATATAGTTTGGAAACACATGTCATGAAGTCCCCTTGTTGTAGTGGCTAGGGTTTTAGGGGGAGTTAAATATGAAATACCATGTATAACCCATATATTTCATGTGACCTAGTACTAGAGAATCGATATGTACCCCGGGAATACATTGTAACTAGCACGGATAGATACATGGGCATAGCCATATACTCAGACGTGACGAAGGTACCTAAACATGGACAGTGTACACTAGCATGGCCAGAGTACATGGACAAAGGCCTAAGTACATTATAATGATCCAGGAGGAAATGAGAATTCCTCAGATATCCAAGACATGACATGTACTTCATATACATGCCATTTAGTTTTATATGGACAACCAAGTGGTGTGCAGGTGAGGGCATGCCTAAGTTTCCAGGTGATTCCACGTGTCATGTGACCCTATGTACACATTTTATACCTTCCCTAGGAACTTATACCTTGTGTGTATATTTATTTGGGACTCATATTGGGCCATGAGTAGCCTATAATGATCATTTTTCTATGTAAAACATGATATTGGTTTTAGTTTTAGAATCAGAGATATGACACGAGGTTTTATGAGTGTGACACTTCCTTTAGCAATGATTGTTCAATGGTAGTGATCAGGTGTAATCATCAAAGAGATACCAGGGTTAGTGATCCCCTATTGCACCAGGACATGATTCCCCATACTATTTACATAGGTATATTTAATACTCCCCCATATAATAGTAGGGTGTGGTTCTTCTATCTACAGAGTGTTACTGCCCCATCTTCAAGCTCTAGTGTTGAGTGTGTCCTCCATAGGAGTTAGTGATCCCTTGTCTATGGATAAAAATAGCAATGATTGGGCCCGTCTACTTAGATTATAGTGAGGTTACTTATGGTTTTGGGCATCATAGATGGTCCTTTGGAGCTGTAGGCAGACTCATCATTCTTAGTTGAGTTATGGAGATGGAGATCCCCTTTTTCTCTCACTTGGGTTTCTTTTGAGAATGTATATTGGGTTTTAATTTATCTCTTGATTATGGGTTGAGCTGTCTATTATATATTTCTATTTCTCACTTATTAGTTTTTAGGGGTGTCTTACTAGGTATGTATATACTCACCCCTACATGGGATTCTACTGCACATGTTTTGTCTTATACATATGGAAGGAAGGTTTTTTATGATATTGGTGGACTGGGTTTCAGAGGATCATAGTTGTACTTAGTGGATTTGACCATGTTTGATGTTTCATCTTAGAGATTGTGATTAGAGCTCTCTTTAGTTTCCCCATTTCCAGTTGTTTTCATTTTGGGACCTCATTTCTGGTTGGACATGTATTTTTTCCCTTTATATTTTTTTACTATGATGTTGTAATTTTATGCTTTCCTAGAGGTTATTGCATGCATGGTTTACCCTTTAGATGTTTAGTATTTTATTATGTCTCTGCACTATTTCATGGAGCTGGTTGTGTGTGTGTACAGGTACTTAAGCTAAAGCCTCCCATTTCAGTATTATCTACTCAGTACTTTTCACTAGCCCTAAACCTATTGGATGTGGTCTTGGGGTGTCTCACTCAACTTACCTATGGACATGAGGGCACTAGTGGGTCGGTTTGTAACATTTTTCTTGTGGTTCACCATGCTTCCTTAGCAACGGGACCAAAATTTGGTATGCTTGAAGTACATCATTGAATCATCCAATTGATATTGAAGTATAAATTTTATTATACCCAATTAACACTATTATAAAGGCCCATAGAATAGTGGAAGAATTTTTTCAAGTCGACGAGGAAAAGAGTGATTGGTGACACCTTTATTTTTATACCTAAAGTCAACTCTTCAGACAATAATGGGTGAATGGATTGAATTTGAAATATTTAAAATAAACTACAATTGAATAAAAAAGTGTTTAGAATCAATTTCAAGGAGTTTATTCAAGGGATTTAATTAATCCATACCTATTTAATTATAATGGTATTGTCCTACAAGTTATTTAAAGTTCATTAATTACTTTTCATCAAATTAATTGATTCTACCTAAACTAATAACTACTCATTTATCTAGAAGTAGTTATCAATCTAGGTTCTTGAAGTGAAACTTTTAGAGAAGAAAATGAATTGATGTAATTATTAATCACTCAATTTATTCCAATTATATTAGATTTAATACTTTATAATTACATGGATCTTGTTTATGTAAAATTATGAGATGATATTTATTGATTAATATAATTCCACGCTAATTAGATTACCCATTTCACACCCGTTTTTTTTCTTTTCATGTCAGGGTTTTGATCTGGTTCATTTAAAATACCGTTCCTTTTCTTGGCTGTTGGGTGAGATTAATTTTTAGTTTTTAACATCAATATATGTATAATCACCCTAATTTGGGTTCCCCATTTCTTGTTTAGGATTTTCTGGAGAGAGGGTGGTTACTTCATGATTTGGGTCAACCGTGAGCCCATTTCCAGTTTTAAAAACCAAATTTGTTTCTTTTATAACTCCTTTGTTTTTAATCATTTTTTACCCATTCCACTTCATAAATTTCCTACCCTGAAATATTAAAACCAACATATCCTTTTTGACCCCTTAAGAATTCATAATCAGGGTTAATTGGGGTTATTTATTTAGGTATTGGTCCAGCCCATGGGCCCATTTCCAGATTTAAAAAAATAAATTGTTTCTTTTATATCTAATTAAATTCTTAATATATTTCGATGATTACACCTCCCACTCGAATCCAATATCCCTATAATAACCCTCATTATCTATTTTCCCTCTTTTGAGCTCATATGAGTCTTGGATTTGGGAGAAAGTTCTCATATTACCTCAAATCGTCCAGAATTGAGAAGGTAAATTGTTTCACACATATATCATTCAATTATTACTCTTTTTCCTATAAATATTCTTTACCAAGTTATTAAATACCTTATGATAATCTCCAAGAATTTTCAAGCCATTACCTTTTCTCTAAGGGTGCATATATAATGGAATACGAAGAGTTTTCTAGTTGAAAAAGGCAAGATTCCTTCTCCTTTATCCTCCCTCTTCTTCCTTCTTTCATTATTTCTTGGTTTTATAATCTCACCTAGTAATTATAGAACTATAGTTATGTTATACCATAATTTTGATGGGGTTTTTGTTCGTTTGGGGCTGGTCGTCATCAGTTTAGGGTTTGTAAACCCTCGGATGGTGATTTTGGGTGTGTGTTTCCATTACGCCAAGGATTTGAGGTAGGATATCCCTTGAACAATCCTTTATCATTTAATTTTCATCAATATAATTCTGTTATAACCTTTTTTATATGGCATTTTCTGCTGTTAAACCTTGTTTTCAAAGTTTTTGTGTGCAAATTATGTTTTATGACTTATTTTGTTAAAAATATAGTTGTTTTGGTATAAATGTGCACTCCTATTGTTTGATAAATTATTCCATGAGATTTTAAACATGTTTTATGGTATTTTGAATATTTTTCAGAATCTTTAATAACTTTATGGAATTAAAATGTTATTTTATCCCTTTTTATGTGCTTAACATAAATTGTTTTGTTAAAGAGTGCATGTCGTGTGTTTGGTAAATTGATCGGTTGGATTTTATGTGTCTAGTGCAATTTAAAATGATTTGTTTGGATTTATAAATACATTTGAAGCATTTAAAAATTTATTTTGGGATCCTTTTATGGATTTAAAATTTTTATTTGGTTTTAAAAACAAATATTTTTTGGTTTAAAACATGTTTTGGCCCGAGTTGTCGGAAAATGGCTCATTTCACATCCTTATGAAAATGGTTGTGTTTTGAATATGTAACCTGAATGTTTTAAGGGATTTATTATTGTTTTTTGATGCTATAAATGGTGTTTATAAACCTCCTTAAAAAAGTTAAATTCATACCTTGTTCAAATGATAGTTTTGATAAGGGTTTAAAGGCCCGTTTGGCATTTGTTTTTTTGTAAAAATGGTTTCCATGTGTATTTCAGGTTCTGTATTTTGGGAAAATTTTATGGTTCATGAAAATGATTTATTAATTGGTTTTGGGGATTCAAAATTTGTTTTTTTATGTTATTTATGAGTTTTTTTCCTTAAAAGAGCATTATTTAATGGATTTTATGTGCAAGGCCTCGTTATACTCCTTGAAATTGTTTTACAAATATTTTTAGTGGTTTCTTGATTCGTGAAAGAAATGTAAAGAATGTTTATGTGATGTTTGTGTGTTTATGGTTTTGTAATTTAATTTTGATGTGTAAAGTTTATTTGATAATATGTGTAACTTGATTGAGCACAAAAGGGAATCTCAGGTATCTAGGTTGGCGGACATGTACTAGTATGCTAGTGATTCCGTGGGGTTTGGCCCCTGTTTCACGTAGCAAGTACGATGACAACACTAACTAAACTATGATTATGATGTTGTTGGGGGACCACTAGGTTATGGTTATTATCCCTACTAGTGGCTCATGTGCACGATAATGGATATTTATTATGGTTACTTTCACCGAGATACGAGATACCTGGGGCTCACAAGTAACTAGTTCCTAGGGGTGTTCCCGTGACTTGTGCTCATTGGATATTTTGTACTCACTATTGGAATATGGTGTGTTTAGTTGTTAAATTAAGTAGCTTGTGTGATTTATTTAAAATTTTAACTTCTTTAATACATCCCTCTTGAAAACTATTTTCATTTTTAAGTTGCACCTCTTTGAAAATTGTTACTAGCATTCTTATTTATAAAACATGCAAGTTTTTGTCTGGTAATTTTTTTATAGCATGGGACCTCATTTGGAAAAAATACCTTTATATTTTTATTTTAAACTTGAAATTTAGGTTTCTTTTATTTTAAAGGATGTGTATTGGGAATAGAATATCAGGCTAACCTACTGAGTTTTAATACTCACGCCTATAGTCTTCTTCTGTTTTTAGCCCTTGTGTGGGTTTCATCTTGAGTTCGATCACTCTGGGTGACATGTGATCATTTTGTTGGAGAGTGACCAGAAGGGTCATATGGAGTTATTTTTTTATCGGGTTTGGTCAGTTGAGTTGTTGGTTTAGTTGTACTTTCAGTTTCTTGAACAAATAATGTTCAGTTCAATTTTTATATAAATGTATTTTGGGCTGTCCATTTATTTCTGCTATTTGTTTTATTGTTTATATGTGGGAAAAATCATTCCCTTGTGTACTCTATTGATGAACTTGGTTCTTTTCACCATCCCAGGAGGATCGGGAATGCCTCTCGGGACTTATCGCGGGCTGGCCTGGGTGACTGGTTCAGGGTCGACTCGGGCTGGTTCGTGACAAAATGGTATCAGAGGAGGTCGGATCTTGGTAGACCTTTATTTTTAGAGTTCCATTTTTATTTGGGGGATGTCAAGGTAGATGGAGTAGGATTATTGGTACTTGAGGGGTAATTTCGGGAAGAGCTTCGTGAACTCTTTCTCATTCTAATCCTCGGGTTTCCATGGGAATTCCGGTTTTATTAGTGTCTTTTTTTCTTGTTGATTGTCTGGTTTTGGGATATGACAGGAGGATTCTTACTAATGGCATATGTGAGCCCGCAGGGCTTGGAAAGCCATGTGGAGCCAGGTAATGGTCCTAATAAGTCTCTCTATATTGTTTTTTTGTTTGACATATGTCCTCCAACCATATGGTCAAGTCACCCACCGACACTAGTTCCCTTTTGTGGGTTTCTTGGACGTTTCTTGAATTCTGAATTTTTGTTTTGAAAATTCCTGTGTGAGAATTATGGAAATGGGTTTTAAAGGAAGGATTGGATTTGGAAAAGTAGAAAAGGGGTTTTAAAATATTAAATATAAGAATGTTTTTGGGAATGTTGTGTTTTTTTTAAACAAATTTCAAGAAGGAAGTGGAAATTTTTTAACGGGATTGGATTTTCTCTAATCTAAACTTGTGGTTTGTTGAAAAAAAATGTTTTGAAAGTGTGCATCATTTTAAATTAATTCTGAAACTTTTTTTTAAATGGGGTGTTTTGGGATATTTAAAAGTTTTTGAATCTGATGAATTGGTTTTGGAAGTTTGGTTTTGAGCGGATGGTGTTTTCTGGAAAGGAGTTTTGGCCTTTGTGGTTGTTAGATTATGAAAAGAGACCTTACTGAATTTTTTAAAAATGGGAAAGGGATATTTGGAATAGAATGGTTGTTTTTGGAAGTTCTATTAAATGAAATGGATTGTTTTTTTAATCAAATAGTTCTTGATAAAGTATGGTTTGTCTTGTAAAATCTGAAAAGGGTTTTTGATTTGGTGGTTAATGTTCCTTTGGAAGGTACATGATTATTTTTGTAATGATGATGTTTTGTTTTTGCATTCGGTTTTTTCATGGGTTCTCACATGCAAGGTTTTATGGGTATATGGATGAATGGATGGTATGGAATGGTATTTGAGTGCCCGGGTGGCACGTAAATGTTCATGTGAGTGAGACTTGATGAAACACCATTGGTGAATGTGAAAATCCACCAAGTTAGTTTATTTTTTATTTTATTTATTTTTTAAAAGTGTTTTTAGCTGAAAAATTATGGTGTTTGTTTTGAACTAACGGTTATTTGTATGGTTTATCCTATGTATTAAAAGCGTTTTCTATTCAGTATGCTTCCTTATGATCTACAATTCATACTCTTGTTGCATCCTAAGATGAGATCTTGTTGGTGGTTCAGTTTTGGGGTAATGTTCAGTGGGTTTCTAAAGATGTTTTGGATGTTGTGATGTTTCTATGGATGGTTCTCCATTGCTATTCTTTCCAATTTATCAACCTAAAGATTTGTTTCAAATTTTAAATCCACCACTTAAAATGATACCTCATCCCGTTTGTTGAAATAGAGAGATGTTTGGGCTCAATTTAAAGTGCCTTCCCTTTATGGTGATTCTCTTGGTTGTAGTAGTTGTGATCGGTGATGTTTGGTGGGTGTTTTTTTTAGGCCTTGTTCATTATTCTCCCCATTAGGAGTGAGATAAAATAGTTTTTTGTATCTTCATGTTCTTGTTTGGGTAAAAATGTCTTGTTGAGGAAGAGAGTTTCATGGTGTCTATTGATCTGTTGTTTATTAATGGGAGTTTTATGTGGTACTGTGTGGAACTAAGGGATGGAGTACAAGTTGGGGATTATCAAATCCTGGCTTTGAGGAAAGAGATTCTCCATCAATCAAAGCTCCAGCCACAGGTTTCGGAGTGAAGCTAGCGCATAGTCAGGAGTCCTAGGATTATGGGTAGTATTTCTAAGATCATACCTATACCATTAAATTGAGGTAGTTCCATTGTTTCTTTTTTGGTTTCAATGTCCCAATGATTGGGTCACCTTCCCTCCCCTCCTTAATTGGTGGGGGTTTGGATCCGTGTAGAGAGTATTGGCCCAATTATTGCCACCTCCATTCGAGAGTGGGTGGCTTAAATGTTCATTTTGTGTTCCTCTCAACTTGGGGTTTTAGGTTGTTGTGGGAGAGTTTTAGTGGTCCTTTGTAGGTGAGTCCAAATTCTAGTTCATTTTGATTGATTTTTTTTGTTTATTTCTAGTTGGTCTCTAATTGTGGGGAGACCCACTACATGTCTCAAAGATCTTTCCTTTAGGATTTGTCGGATGGTAGTTGTGATTTAATGATGGGGAGACCATTCTGGACTCCACCCCAAGTCATTGTATTTTTTGAGCGAACTATGGTTTGGGGTGATCTTTGGGTTCATTGGGAGAAGGCCCAACAATCTAGTTCTTGGCTTGGTTGTGGAGGTGGTAGCTTGATCTTTCTGTTGATTCTCCGGAAGTGGTTGTGAGTTGGTGTTTTGTTTGGGAAATAGTATTAAGTTACATTGTTGGTGAATGATATTTCCTTATCTTTAGAGGATGGATTATTTTTATAATGAATCCTTAGGTTATGTTCTATCAGTTGAAAAGCATTATGGCTTTCTGGGGGCAGAAAGCTTTAATGGTGGGGAGAATTGTCACACCAGTTTTTTTTCTTTTCATGTCAGGGTTTTGATCCGGTTCATTTAAAATCTTGTTCCTTTTCTTGGGTGTTGGGTGAGATTAATTTTGTGTTTTTAACTTCCATATATGTCTAATAACCCTAATTTGGGTTCCCCATTTCTTTTTAAGGAGTTTTTTGAGAGAGGGTGGTTACTTTATGATTTGGCCCAAGCGTGAGCCCATTTCCAGTTTTAAAAACCAAATTTTTTTCTTTTATAACACCTTTGTTTTAAACATTTTTAACCAATTACACTTGATACATTTCCTACTCTTACATATTCAAACCAACATATCCTTTTTCACCCCTTAATAATTCATAATCATGGTGAATTGGGGTTACTTATTTAGGTATTGGGCCAGCCCATGGGCCCACTTCCAGATTTAAGAAAATAATTTTTTTCTTTTATATCTAACTCAATTTTTAATATATTTTTGTGATTACACCTCCCAATAGAATCCAATATCCCTATCCTCACCCCCATTATCGATTTTCCCTCTTTGGAGCTCATATGTGTCACGGATTTGGGAGAAATATCTCATATTACCTCAAATTGTCCAGAATTGAGAAGGTAAATTGTTTCACACATACATCATTCAATTCGTACTATTTTTCCTATAAATCTTCTTTACATGGTTATTAAAGACCTTAGGAGAATCTCAAATAAGTTTCAAGCCATTACCTTTTCTCTAAGGGTGCATATCTAATGGAATACAAAGAGTTTTCTAGTTGAAAAGGTGAGATTCCTTCTCTTTTATCCTCCCTCTTCTTCCTTCTTTCATTATTTATTGGTTTTATAATCTCCCCTAGTCATGATAGACCTATTGTTCTATTATCACCTGATTTTTTATGGGGTTTTGTTTTGATTGTGGCTGGTCGTCATAGGTTTAGGGTTTGTAACCCTTGAATGGTGATTTTGGGTGTGCGTTTCCATTATGCCAAGGATTTGAGGTAGGATATTCCTTGAACAAGCCTTTATCATTTAAGTTTCATCATTATAATTATTTTATAACCTTATTTATATGATATTTTCTTCTTTGAAACCTTGGTTTTAAAGGTTTTGTGTGCAAATTATGTTTTATGACTTATTTTGTTAAAAATATAGTTGTTTTGGTATAAATGTGCACTCCTCTTGTTTGATAAATTATTCCATGATCTGTCGCACCTGTTTTATATTATTTTAAATATTTTTTAGAATATTTAATAACTTTATGGCATGAAAATAGTATTTTATCCCTTTTTATGTTCTTAACATAAGTTGTTTTGTTGAAGAGTGCATGCCATGTGTTTGGTAAATTGATCGGTTGTCTTTTATGTGTCTAGTGCAATTTAAAATAATTTTTTTGGATTTATAAATACATTGGAAGCATGTAAAAAATTATTTTGGGATCATTTTATGGATTTCCAATTTGTATTTGGTTTTACAAACAAATGGTTTTTGGTTTACAACATGTTTTGGCCCAAGTTGCCGAAAAATGGCTCGTTTCATATCCGTATGAAAATGGTTGTGTTTTTAATATGTAACCTGAATGTTTTAAGGGATTTATGATTTTTTTTATGCTATAAATTTTGTTTATAAACCTAATTAAAAAAAGTTAAATTCATACCTTGTTCAAATGATAGTTTTGAGAAAGTCTTAAAGGCCCGTTTGGCATTTGTTTTTTTGTAAAAATGGTTTCTATGTGTATTTCATGTTCTATCTTTTGGGACAATTTTATGGTCCCTGAAAATGATTTATTAATTGGTTTTGGGGCTTCCAAATCTGGTTTTTTATTTTATTGATGGGTTTTTTGCCTTAAAAGAGAATTATTTAATGGATTTTATGTGCAAGGCCTCGTTATACTCCTTGAAATTATTTTACAAATCTTTTTAGTGGTTTCTTGATTCGTAAAAGAAATGTGAAGCATGTTTATGGGATGTTTGTGTGTTTATGGTTTGGTAATGTAATTTTTATGTGTAAAGTATATTTGATAATATGTGTAACTTTATTGAGCACAAAAGGTAATCTTAGGTATCTAGGTGGGTGGACGTGTACTAGTATGCTAGTGATTCTTTGGGGTTTTGCCCCTATTTCACGTAACAAGTTTGACGATGACAACACTAACTAAACTATGATTATGATGTTGTTGTGGGACCACTAGGTTATGGGTATGATCCATAATAGTGGATTTTTCGGATGATAATGGATATTTATTATGGTTACTTTCACCGAGATACGAGGTACCTGGGGCTCACAACTAACTAGTGCCTAGGGGGGTTCCCGTGACTTGTGCTCATTGGCTATTTTGTACTCGCCATCGGCATACAGTGTGTTTGGTTGGTAAATTCAGTAGTGTGTGTGATTTATTTAAAAGTGTAAATTCTTTAAAGCAGCCCTCTTGAAAACTATTTTCATTTTGAATTTTCACCTCTTTGAAAATTGCTACTAGCATTCTTGTTTATAAAACATGCAAGTTTTTGTCTGATAATTTTTTTATAGCATGGGACCTCATTTGGAAAAAATACCTTTATATTTTTATTTTAAACTTGAAATTTATGTTTATTTTATTTTAAAGGATGTGCATTTGGAATAGAATATCGGGCTAACCTACTGAGTTTTAATACTCACGTCAATAGTCTTCTTCTGTTTTTAGCCTTTGTGCGGGTTTCAGCTTGAGTTCGATCGCCCTGGGCGATGTGTGATCATTTTTTTGGAGAGTGACCAGCGGGTTCACGTGTAGTTAGTTGGATATTGGGTTTGGTTAGTTGAGTTGTTGGTTTAGTTTTACTTTCAGTTTCTTGAACAAATAATATTCAATTCAATTTTTATATAAATGTATTTTGGGCTGTCCATTTCTTTCCGCTGTTTGTTTGATTGTTTATATATGGGTGAAATTGTTCCCTTGTGTACTCTATTGATGCCCTTGGTGCTTGTCACCATCTCGGGAGGATCGGGAACACCTCTTGGTACTTTTCGCGGTCTTTCCTGGGTGACTGGTTCAGGGTCGACTCAGGCTGGTTCGTGACAACCCAAGTTTTGATTAATGATTTACGTAAGTTCTCCCTCCCTTAATCTTGATTCCTATCCATAAGAGGATTATCCAAGCATCATAAAAATATAATTTTTCATGTGTGAAAAAGAAGGTAATAATTATAAAACATGAAAATTGTAATCTTCAAAAGAAAATAATTAAAATCAAAATAACTTACTTGAAAATAGATAAATCGCGATGTGGCGACAAAAAAATTGAAAACAAACTCATCTCAGAGAACAATGGAAGTTGGAAAGGCCTAAAACTTCAAGAGTATAGTAGTAAAATAGAGAAAATAGAGAAACTAGGATCAAGGGAATTATTTATAAAAAATTTAAGGGTCCTAGATATTTATATGAAAAAATGTTTCATAATATGAATAATAATTCACGTCGTGAGTTGGCATGAGACCCTTCCAATGGGAGGCTATCATGGAATTTCACATCGTGAACTCTTCTTTTATATAATGAATATAAAAGTTAGATCTTAACATCTTAGTTATTCTTTGATTCATGTCTTATAACTAACTGTGAAATTTTTAGATTCTTTAATGAGATTTAACCAGTGGACAGAGCTTGAGAGGTTCATGTGATGAATTTAATTCACATCATGAGTTTTCTTGATTTCATGAATTCACAACTCAAATGAGTTTCACAACTTAAATTGGATACCTATCAGTAAATCTTTAGTTTAGTATTCTAAGTTTCACATTTTGAATGGACAATTCACAACATGAATCATCTAGAATTTTATATTTCAGTAGCATTTTCTCTAAACTCTTTAATTTCTAATTATCTGTTAAAAAACAAACAAAAATCAAGGCATCACAGCATATGATAAACAATAAAATTAATAAATTCAACCCAAAATGTATATACAAATTCAATACATCAGTTTTACACAACTAAAACTCTACTGGATTTAATTTTACTGATTGGTTCTTGAAATCTGGGTTGTGGGCATCCCCTAAAACATGTTTGAAAAATTAATTAAATGGTGTTTTCAAATAAAGTTAGTTTTTGACATGTATTATTAGCATATCTAGGTTTTGTGTGTTCATGTTCATATGGTATGTATCATGTTTTTAAGTACCAATTTAAAATATGGAAACATGGGATGGATCATGGTATAAATTACCACCATTAAATTGGGTCACCAAGTGATGGATTCGTGAAAGGATGGATAACCAATTGTGAGTATAGGGAGTTTCAGGTCATGAATGTACAAGTGTTTGTGAGTGTGAAAACATGGATGGGTTATTCCAAATTGAAATTAATTAATTACTTCTTCTCTTGAAAGTAAAACTCATCTTTATTTATACTACTTTAGGTAAATATGTTCATCTTCTTTATTGAATATTTTTGAAACCTCTTTATCTTCTTTGATATTTTTCCTATCTATTTTATTATCCTATTAGATGACATATTTCTAGTCTTAGTGGAATGTAATAAAAGTTTCATTGGGTTTTTCTACTAGGTATGATTACTCATCCCTGAATATTCACTTTGGTGCATATATATATGTTGTTTTTCATGATATAGTAAAGGGGTAGGTTTATTACTACTCTAGCGGCACTTCTTAAGTTTTTTTTCATAATTGGTGGAGATTGATCTTTGGATTAGTTTTCATCCTAGTTAGATGTGGTTCCACCTTAGTGCTAAAGTCATCTACTGCTTTAGAGTCTTATTTTTCTTATTTACACTATTTTGATGTTACTCTAATATTGGTTTTGATACATTTATTATTGTTGGTTTTATTACTTGAATCATTTATATATACATCCTTAGTTTTATTAACTTTATCTTTATCATGTGAATTTTTGTGTGTGTATAAGTATGGTAAATGATTTACCCCAATAAATTTGGGTTTAAACCCTTGTAATTTATTTCCAGCCTTTGGTGTCTAGGAAATGTCAACTAAGTTTAGTAGCACCTCTGAACTAGACCAAGATAATAGGTTAGGTGAGGATGTTATAAAAATCATGTCAATGATAATATGAAACGTTCATACTGGATAAAAGTTAAATTTTCAAGTTTATCCATGCATAAATTATAAAGTTTTTATAATTTATTTATTAATTTTTCATAAATTGTTTATCTCATGTTTAAAAATATTAATTGTTCATTTATTTAAATATTCATTTCTTTATTCATATATATAAAGTTTTATATTATGAATTGTTATGTATGATTTAGTTTAAAGAGTTAAATTTCTTCTAAACTATCACACATTCATCTAAGGAGTTTCATGCTTGGTTTGATAATTGATTTAGTTTTCTTATACCTTGAATTTGGATTGTATTATACTATGATATTAAATTAAGAATTTAATTGTGATTTATGTATATTAGGTGTTATAATTAGTATAGAATTGAAATTTATCTTAAGTAAATTGTCCATGGGTAGTGGGGATTTGAGTAGTATTTCTCACTGGACTGGAGGGTTATGCCTCATCTAGAAAAGTGGTAGTTAACTATTTATGGCTCCAAAATTATTCATGTTGGGGTTGTTGATTTCATATAATTATAATTATTTTCATGAAATAGTTTCATGTACCTTATGGATAATGTAAATTTGGATATGTATGAATATAATTAAATTTAGATTTTGGTTAGTAACAAAAGTTGTGATTTGTGTAAAAGTTTACACATCAATATGGTTTGAACATATTGATTTTTTGGAAGGAATAGTATTCAAAACTAAATCACTATAATAATTAATAAATATAAAGGTAATAACATAAGATAATATAGTAAGATTAAATCCCCTTAAAATTAATAAGTGTTAGATCCCTTCCAAAGTTCACACTTTTCAAGACCTAGATCATCCAACCAGGTTGTTTCAAACCAAAGTGGGGTTCCCCAAGATTATATTTTGTAAGTAAAGAAAGTAATTAGGTGACCCTAAGAGTATTGTTCCATGTTTTAACATTTTATTTGGGTTAAACTCAACTGGGAAACCCTGAGATTCAGGATACTATAGGAATAGTGTTGAGTTTATCCATATGATGGATAGGGAAAAGAGTTTTATGCTTAATCATCCAAGATTTATATGTGATATAGTTGTAATTATGTCATAATTAAATAGCTAAATGGTGGTAATAACACTAAGTTAGACTCATTTCCTATTGAAATATAGATTGTGGCCCACTAGTAGGTTTGATGAAATTAAAAGGGTTCATCATTTTAGTGGGGGTATATTTAATAAAAGTTATTATTAAATGTATGTAAAATATGATAATCATCTGATAAAAGATTTTTGTAGATATAAATAAAATCATCATATTATAATATGACTTTATGATAAATATTTGAAAATAATAAGCTAAATGGTAGCAACTTCTTAGACTAGTATAGAAATTTAAGAATAGTGCTCAAACAAGAATAGAAATGTTATGTGTTGTATGAACCAATTCTCAAGGAAACGCCTTTAAATGAAGTAGGTCAATAGGTTAATAATTTTTATTATAAAAATAATAAGTATTCTATTTAAGTGTATACATTTATTCTTTTCTATATGGATCCTAAACTCCAGAAGCAATATGAAACCATGGATTCTTATGTGATAATTGATAACCTAAAAATGTTATATCATGTGCAAGTTAGAAATGAAATATATGAAGTGACTAAAGAACTTTTTTGGTATAAGATGATATGAGTAACTTTAGTATTATCTCAGGCACTCAATTTGATTGGGTATGTAAATGACTTTGAGAGATTGGGGTCAACTCTTGATGATGACCTAGATACTGATTTCATTCGGAAATATTTACTAGAAAGGTTTTTGTAGTTCATTATTAATTATAATATTAATTAACTCAAGAAAAGTTTACCCAATATACTCAATATATTTTAGATATCTTAGTAGTACATGGGAGTCCTATACTCGATCACTATACTGATAGTGCAAAGGTCGTAAAATTTTAAAGAAGAAGAAAAAAAAGATTTGTTAGAAAGTCTAGGAGCGAATCTTTTGATATATAGTCAGCTCTTTAAAACTAAAGTGTGGAGTCAAAAATAAAGTTGAATGTTTCAATTTTATAAATTATATCAACTAGAGAAGGAATTATACATATTTCCTGAAGGTTTATAATAACCCCTGTAAAGATTCTATGAAATCCATGATGTGATAAAAATAAATTCTTAGATTTTGAAAAAATGTATATGATACCAACTATATGTTTTACAAGTGTTGTAAATATATAAGAATTAAATATTGATAAATATTTTATGGAATAATCTTAAAGTTTCTTTCTGGGTAATAGAGCAAGGAGTTTCGACATTAAGGACTTGGATATAGGAATACTTAAAATTTGGGATGAAAGGATTTGTGTTTTGGGTCTCATTTTTTATCTTGTGTAATAATAGATACTTATAAAAAATGGTTGTATAATGAATAAATGAGAATATTTTTTTATATGAATGTTTATGTTTCATTTGATTCTATAATATATTTTCAAAAGTATATAAGGATACGATGATTTTTATTCATGATAAAGTGTTTATCCAAGTTGTTAGCTGAAATATGAGGAATGTGATTCCACCACCATAAGTGGCATATTTAAAGAATAAAATAATAATTTCAGAAAAATACTCCAAATAGATAGAATAAAATATAAGATATGGAATTAAATAGTTTATTTATTAAATATTCCCACTCTAATGAAATAGGTGTTAATTTCTAAACACAAAATAGTTTTCTTATCTAACATGATATTCTAAATGAATATAGTTTCTATGAGGCTAATGAAAGTGTTTTTTGGACTTAGAGAAGTCCAAAGATAATAAATAAAATATTATTTCAATTGGTATTCAAAGATAATATTACTTTATGCTAAAATAGTTTACGATATGACTGTAAAAAGAAATTTAAATAGATAAATTTAGTTACCTTAAAGAATAGAATATCACATTATATTCTAAAGGAGTTTAGGATGTGTTGATAAATAAATAATGTAAAGAGTTACATTGGTTAATTAAATGATCTCAAGGAAACATTTTATGAAAACATTACAAGAATGATAATAATGATGAACTTAGAAAGATTTTTAAGTATACAATTTAATTTATTAACATTATAACATTTGATGTTGTGAATTAAAGGATTTTGAATATCTGTTCAAAGGAATTAACATTAGGAATATGATTCTTAAGTATTACTATCATTCAAATTAGATTACTTCATAGATGTTACTCATTAAAGTAGTTTATTGGGATGTTTTTATCATATGTTTATGTACATATATAGTAGAAATTACATAGAGACGTAATGAATTTAACAAAATCCTAAAAGTGAAACAAACATAAGGTAGGTCTGATGGTTTATCATATGAAATAAAATTAGATGGGAACTTATGTAATGTTTTCTAATGTTATTAAAGGATTATAAGGATATAAAATGTATTATGTTAATAAAAAGTATGGTATCCATTTTTCAAATTAGTTTCATATCAAGAATATTGTTTACCTTTCTTTCCCAAATGATGATGACTCAATCATGATGATATTTTTAGAAATACATAATCACCTATATCAAAATATAATCTGCATAGGATTTATGTTAGATATGGTCCATATCCATTCGCTTCCTAATCATCTTAATCTTTTATGTAGTCTCTTAGATAAGACTAGCTCTGATTAGTGAAGTTTCTCCTATTTCCACCCAAAAAAGTGGAGAGCAATAAGGAAGGCCATAAAATGACTCAAACAGGGACATATGTATTATGGGATGATAATTATTGTTATATGAGAAATCAACTAAAGGTATGTGATCTTCTCATAAGCCACTAAATTTTATAACATAATCTCTAATAATATCTTATAATGTTTAAATCTTACATTTTGATTTCCCATCCATATAAGGGTGATATATTGTTCTCATGTTCAATTGGGTTCTAAGATTCTATTGTGAAGAGAACGAAAACTGAGAATTAAATCTAGGATCTTTGTTAGAGACAATATACATCAGTACTCCATGAAATTTAACTACTTTCTAAATATACATCTTTTCTAGATCTTCTATTATTTTGGACTCTTAAATTGGGAGGAAGTGTACTAACTTTGTAATTCGATCCACAATCACTCAAATAGAATCATGCTTCTGAATTTTACATGGTAGACCTATGAAAAATTTCGTGTAAATCTATTCCCATTTCTAAATAGGTATAGGCATAGATTTAAGGATGCCTACTGGATGTTGATTATTTTATTTTACCTGTTGGAAAGTAAGGTATATCATGACACATGCCACAATATTTATTTTCATACTGGACCACTAAAAATTATATTTCATTACCTTGTATATTTTTTGAGTTTCTGGTTGAATAGCCCATTTTGAATGGTGTTACACTGAAATAATCTACTCTTGGAAAGACTGGAATACCAAAAATAATTTATGAAAATGAAATTCTGAGTTTTTATCCTCTATAAAACCATCCATGCTCTCTTCATAATTTATGTTTTCTCTAATGGTGATGTATTCAAGATCTAATTGTTGAGCCTCTTTGACTAAATCCACTAAATTAGGAACAAGAGTGATCGGGAATAAAACTATATTTTCATTCTATTTGGAATAGTCAAAATTCATGTTAGTGATAATTCTCATCAAATGTCATTGGTTGTGAGCTTCTCTAATAATTTCATCATAAGACTTCTGATTCAAATCATCCATTACTAAATTCCCTTTATTGGGTGTATACACCAAGTTGAAGTCATACATATAGAGATACTTCATCCAATATCATTGTCTCATGTTTAGGTCTCTATGAGAGAATATATATTTTAATCTATTATGATTAGTAAATACTATGAAATTTTCTCCAAAGAGATACTGGAACCATATTTTTAAGGCATGGACCACTGCAGCTAGTTACAAATCATTCATTGGATAATTATTTTCATGTGTTCATAGTTTTATTGAGACATGGTCCACAACATGATCTCCCTGGATAATAACATAACCCAGTCATGATCCATATACATCACAATATACAACATATCCTCATCCTAGTTTTGGTAAGATGAGGATAGGAACTGAAGTGATATGAGATTTAAGCTCCTAAAAGGATTTATAACAATATTTAGGACACTTGAATGGGATCCCCTTTCTCCTAAACATATTCATAGGAGAATAAATCCTAGAGAAAACTATAATGATTAAATGATAATAGATTTTTAATCCTAGAAAAATTTGTATCTCGAATTCATTATTGGGTGGCTACCAAGAAATGATTGCTTCAACCTTCCTTGGGTCAACTTACATTCCTTTATTAGAAATGCAATTCCCAAGAAAATGGAATTATTATATCCAGAAGTCCCGCTTAGAAAATTTAGCATAAATTTGGTGATCATACAATGTGTGTGATACAATCTCCAAGTGCTCCTGATGATCATTCCTACTATGAGAGTAAACCAAAATATCATGAAAAATTTTCATGAAAAATGAATCAAGATACTTGTGAAAGATATGGTTCATCAAGGCCATGAAAACTATAGGTTCATTCATCATACCAAAGTGTATGAAAACATATTCATAATGGATATATATACTTCAAAATGTTGTCTTTCGAATATCCTCTTTCTTGAATATGAGTTGATGGTATCATGATTGTAGATCAATCTTACAGAACCAATTGGATCCCTTAAATTGATCAAATAGATCATAAATTAAAGGAATAGGATATCTATTCTTGATCAAAACTTGATTCAAATTATTATAGTCGACACAAAATAAAAACGAACCATCTACCTTCTTTATAAACAAAACTAGAGAAACCTAAGTCGTTGTACTTGGTTTAATTAAACTCTTACTCTCCAATTACTCTACCTAGAAATGTAATCCCCACAACTCTTTTAGATCCATTATATATTATGGAAGTGAAATAAGTATTATTCTTGAAAGTAGATTGAAAAAAAAATTGATTTCCCATTCAAGGGGTATTTTAGAGAAATCATTCAGAAAGACGTTCGAGTATCAGTCTACTATGACAGTAAGAGTCCTATTTCTAATTTCAGATATAGTATCCAAATAAATTGTTGTTAAATAACTAGAAATGTTTTCATCCGCTACCACTAAAGGTCCTGTTATGCCAGTATTCATATCACAATCACTGTTTAATAAATGAATAGCTCTATATGGGGATGTGAAAGTCACTTTCCAAAAATAGTAATCAATATGGTATTTGAATTCCACCAACCTTTCTATTCTAAAGATTACATCGAAAATATACATTTCTAGGATAGTAAAATCCCATATAATATGTATTGTATCAATGTTGATGGTATAATCTAGGCACTTTAATCCTCTATATTCATGTGAACTGAGAGGTGTCTTGATGCTCATGACATGGGGCATCATTTCCACATACAAGACCAATTATTTAACCACATTATAAGAAAGAAAATAATATGATGCACCAGTAACAAAAAAGACATTTATAAGGGTTGATTTCAAAATAATGGTACCTTGCATAGTCAAGGGACCTAGTTTCTCAGTCAAAATATCCTACTTAGCTCCATATAACTATCGATTGGATCATATATAATAGTCTTTAATACCTTGTTGTGGTGTTGTCTGAATAACTGAGGTGTTTCTAGATTTATCTTGGTTTGTCCAGTTCTAATGGAGAGAACTATTCTGATGAGATCATCCTGATTGAGTATGGGATACATGTGACTAGTTTGAGTTATCTCCTCCTATTGACATCAAAGGTTTCGGGAAATATTTATTGATATTCCCTATTTTGACATAGTTGTGAAAATATAACAGTGGTACAATACACTACTTATTTATATGCTAAAGATAGACACACTAAAAGTGACTTGGTATATTGTTAATACATAGTGGATAAGAGACCAATCCTATAGATAGATTCTTCGGTGCCCTACTTCCCTGGGAATAACTCTCCCCTTTCTGCTTATTCCTTAAAATTGAGTTCATGATTAAACGTGGATGGAAAAACATGTCCTCTCCACTAGGATTCCCTATAAGTTCTCTCTCTCCCATAAATTCTTTATTCATCATCTATGTATAGTTCATAATATAGAACATAACCAATTTAGAGTGAATATCATGTTGTAGGCCTCCCTCAAATATTCACACCTTCAGACTTTCACTAGTTTCTACCTCTAGTGAAAAGAAAAATAGGTGTGTGAACTGGGTAGCATATTCAGTCATTGGAATACATTATTTCTTTATATAGAATAATTTTGTTATCTTTTCTATATGGAAAGTGTTTGGGTAAAACTTTATATTGAAAAAATACTCAAACCCTTCCTTAGTTAGACCTTGATCCATCTTTACTTTAACCGTTAAGTCCCACAATTATTGGGTGAGGTATTTGAACATGTAAATATCTAGATTAACCTTCATCCTAGTTAGATTTTCAAGGAAGTTGAATATTCTGATAATCCTACCTTGCCATACTTCTATTTTCTTAGGTCCTTAATCACCCTAAAAATTCAGTGGATTATGCTTCTAGAATTCAGATGAGTGATTCACATGATGATGTTCCTTAGTATTAGATCCCTTTTCAAGATCTTGGAAAACTTTCACAATAATTATTACAAGTTATTGTTTCACCTATGGTTTGGGTGCAACCACATTCTCATTAGTTACCTCTTTCTAGTTTCTCATTCCCCTGACCGATGGCATTATCATTCTATAACCATAGAAACATTTACTAGTTTATTATTTTACTAATTACTTATTCAAGGTTATATAATATGAGGAAAAACAAAATCAAAACATCATCATACAAAAAACAAATAATCATATAATAATGCAGTCATAGTGGGAAGTATTTTTGTTAACGCGTGATACTCTACTCTCATTGGCTAAACCAACGATGATGAGGTTACAATACACCTAAAATTATTTTAGGGAACTTTTTTTGTAATCATGACACCATGGTAACTTGAAGTTCAAAATAAATAGGTTTGATATGTCTTTTATTCTATAAATTTTAAGTTTTGACATGTCATATCTTCTTACTACCATCACAATTGATAGACCAAAAAAAACCGATACCATTTGTAATGACCTAACCCTAACCATTAGATTGTAAAGATACAGGGTGTCACTAACCTTAGGTGACATGCCCTAGAAACCAAAGGTTGAAAATAAATTCCAAGGTATTATGAAATTATTAGGGGATGATTTTTCTTTTAAACACACACAACTTATTGAGACAACAAAATAACCAACCAAACCAATACTAAATGATGCATGAAAAGTAACAATGAAACTTAAATTCAAATAACCAAACAATGTCATTGTAACATTGGAAATAAAAAATAAAAACCACTAAAACTCCAAAAAAATAAAGGCTCAGGTACCAAGGTAGAACAGCTCAAAACTCTCAAACATGACAAATTCCAAAGATCCACCTCCATCATCCATGATATAAACATCAAATGCACCACTAGTAAAATATGAAATCTTCCCCTTTCCCGTATCATGTAAAACAATGTATTCATACACACTAAATTGAATATGAAAGGGGTGATTAATTATATCAAGTATGAAAACCTCTAGCCTTCCCACACATTCCACTAGAACCAGAAACAAGTTAGATTCATAGTTATATAAAATAAGAGTAAGATATTTCAGAATAGGTCATCAAATCCATAGTTCCAAAAAAGGAAATGGGATAAATCTAATCCATTCATTCATTCAACAATTTCACATGGTTTAACCTTTACATGTTAACACATGCATTCATATTGAATAAAAACCCCTATTCTCGTGAGCAGTGAATCCTCCCTTCACTAAGTCTTTAGATGGCGACATATCCTTTTGTGTTGTTATTCTAACATTTTGTTTCAATTATTCACTAACAAGGCCCTATAAAATGAAAATGAACACACACAAACCATGTATGCTAAGTTTTCATTCAAAATTAAAAAATTTAACCAAAAACCATCTCCAATTTCCCAACATTTTGTAATTATAATTACCATCATTATTTCCAAATCAAATTCACTTCCAACATTTTAAATGAAAACACTTTTCAAAAAACTTTTGAATTCACAATTCAAACCCATTTAAAATAGGGATCCATTTATATAAAATCCAAAAAATATTTTCATTGACAAAAACTTATCATAAACCATTGAAAAAAGGGTTTTTTATAAAGGATTAAATAAATTTTTTCTTTAAAAACATTAAGCATAAATCACACATCGAAATCATAATTTAAAAACTAATAACCAAATATTTTCTAATCAAAAATCAACAAGACAATTCTTTTAAAAGAAAAACACTTCATTATAAAATACAAATCTTTCTAATTTTAAAGAAATTGGAGATATAGAGAATCCACCTACCTCTTACAATTGATCTAACCACCCAATAATGAGATAGTAAGATTTTTCCCACAACACTAAGAAATCAAATCCTTAACCAAGTCAAAACATCCCAAAATAGAACCCTGGAGTCATATGGTTTGAAAACCCTGAGGAGAGGATGAGTATAGGTTATAAGAGGCAATTTTTAGTCCTAAATCACATTAAAAACCCTCCCAATAAAATAATATTTGAATCCATAACCCCACCCCCAAGATCGATTTTCAAATTAGGTGTTTAAAAAATACCAATTTGACTATCACCATGACCTGGTGGTGTCTGCCACGGTACCGGTTCCTTTGATCACCCCAAGTCCAAGGACCCACCATAGCATTTCGTAATGAAATAATCTATTTTGGACACACTATTCCCCAGATCATGATATTGTTAGGCCTCCTCTAGTCATATTTCATAGACTGGCCCCCAGCATTCTATTCCCAAGTCCACCCAATGACCATGGCATCCATTGGTAATATTTGGTGTGCCTGTGTTTCACAAGAGAACTCCCAGTGCACCATTCCCTCCAATGTGATTTTTTTTTACCCGTGGTTCACCAAGAAGTTCCCAAACACTCCCAAACTCTCTGAGAAACCTACCAATGCTTCCTGAACCCAAATAAAACCATGAAAAGTCTTTAAAACTTAATATAACATGTAAAGTACCTAAAACTAGGGGTGTTATAGGGATCCTACTCATTATATATCTCTCTCTTCTACTGTATTTGAGTATATATTTTCTTGGAGAAATGTATTTAATGTGAAATTGGAACCAATCCCCTCTTGTATTGTTCCATACTAAATCTCTTTAGTATCTGTTCAATGTTTATACTTTGACTTAGTCCAAACATCTTAAGTCCTTTTGGATATATCATGAATGAACTTGATTCCAAAAATATATGATTCTTTACCTAAGTCCTTTATATAGACAAACTTATTTAACCTGTCCTTAACTGACTGTAATACTAATATGTCATTTTCAAGAAGTAATATGTCATCAACATGCACTATTAGGAATAAGACTACACTCCCACTAAATCTCTTATAAACACAAGGCTCACATTTATTCTTTATGAAACCAAATTCTCTTATGTCATCATCGAACCAAATTTTCCCGGACCTAGATTCCTACTTTCAACCATAAATGGATATATATAATTTTTATATCTTATTAGTATTTTTTGGAGTCACAAACCCTTCAGGTTGTGTTATAAATATATCTTCTTGAAGGTTTCTATTAAGGAAATCTAGTTTGACATCCACCTTCAAAATATCACAATCATGAGAAGATATTATGGTAAGTGTAATTATAATGGATTTAAACATGAAAACTGGAGAAAATGTTTGATCATATTCAATTCCTTGAATTTATTTAAAACCTTCATCTACTATCCTTTCTTTATAGGTACTCACTTTACCTTCCATGTCTAGTTTTCTCTTGAATACAAATTAGCACCCAATATTATTTACAAAAACTATAGGATCAATTAAAAGCCATACTTAGTTTTGATACATGGAATTCATCTAAAAATTTATGTATTCCTACCATCTGGAAGCTTCTAGGTTCTCCACAGCCACCATGTGGGAAATAGGATCATTATTTTAAACTAATAATAGGGCACCATATTCAATGACTAGAAAACCATATATTTTTTGTTTTCTAACCTCATTGGTTCTCATACATAGTACTTAAATTTAAAAAATAACTTCTTTCATGGGGACCTTTATAATCTATTAATGTGCCAACTCTTATATATCTTGAGCATCAACTTCATAAAAGTCAATATTTCACCCACTATCCTTATTGAGGATGTTCTCCCACTCAATAAAAATACTTTGTATTGTGACAATAACCTTATTTTTTAAATGGTTTTATAGATAGTATCCTCTTGTTTCCTTGGGATACCCTATAAAGATAAACTTCCCACATCAAGATTCTAGTTTTTTGTTAAAGTTTAACTTAACATACACCTCGTAACCCCATGCACAAATATGTGACAACATGGATTTATTTACATTCTATAACTCAAAAGAAATATTTTTTTCACTTTAGTTAGTGCATGGTTTAATTTTTATGTTTTAGTGTGTAATAAATATCCCTAAAAGGATAGTGGAAGACTTGCATGGCTCAGCATTGACCTTACCATATTAATAAAGGTATAGTTCCTCCATTCACTAACACCAATCGATTGTTGTGTATAAGGATGAGTGATTTGAGATATAATCTCATATTCCCATAGAAATTTGATGAATTATTGGTTAATATATTCACTACCTCAATTAGATCAAATATTATTTATATTCTTACTAAGTTTATTCTCTACTTCATTCTTGGATTATTTAAATTTCTCAAAAGATTCTAACTTATACTTCATTTAGTAAACCTACCCATATCTACTTAAATCTTCATTAAAATCAATTAAGTAAGAATAATAACCTTTATCTTCTATTTAAATGGTATGCACACATCAATGTGTACCAATTCTAGAAGCTCTATAGCTCTTTCACCATGTCCACCAAAAGGTGGCTTGGTTATTTTTTATTATAAAAATGCATGACATATGTCAAGTAGTTTTATCTCAAAAGATTCTATGTAACCATCTAGATAGATATTTTTCAAATGCTTCCCATTTACATGACCAAGATGGTGATACCACAACTAGGTGTGAAATGAGTCAATCAAACTTGATTCATAATCAATTTCTAATACTTGGTTTTCATAATTTAATATAAAATACTTTTATTTAAATATGTCACACTATAACATATGTTATCTTTATAAAAAAATATTTTATTTCTAAACATGAAAATAAAACCATTAGTATCTAAGTATGATAAATTTTTTTGGTAACTATTGGTACATAATAATAATCTCTTAAAACCAAGACCATCCTAGTTGTAAATAAAATGTGTTAGTCTCCAATGGCTAGAGCAGCCAACCTCACACTATTGGAAACCCATAAATCCACCTCTCCTATAAAAATATTTTAAAATATACTTGGTTGCTACATTTGAATACATATGTGAGAACCAAAAGCTATATCTAAAACCCAATGTGTATATATAGAAAGATTACACTCGATAATGAATGCACCTAAAGTTTCCCCTTGATTCTGTAACCGAGTGTGGTTCTTTTTCTAGTGGACCAACTTAACACATGAAAACATACTACATCATTTTTTCCTACCATTGGATATTTCTTTTATTAGAATGATGGTGCTCAGGATCCTTAGACTTGGAATGATTATTGGGCCTCTTTGCCTTGTTCTTCCTTTTCTTATTCACCATAAAGATCGTAGGCTTTTCACACCCCATATCTTTATCAACTTAACAGATAAGAGTAAGGAGTTCTAGAAGAGTCTTCTCATTATTTCTTGTATTATAATTAATAATAAAATAGGATAAACTATTAGGTAGTGGTTATAAAATGAGATATGTGCATAGATCATCAGGGATCATAAACCCCAAGATGTTTAAGTGCTCAATGTAGCTAATCATATTGAATACATGAGGCCCATATGGTGTTGAATTTCTAAGATTGAACATTAACAGTGCATTAGAGATCTCATATCTCTCTTGTATCTCCTTATCTTGATAAATATCTCTAAGGTGAGATGGGATTCTATAGGCATTTATATCCCTATTTTTCTTTAAAAACTCACTAGATATGTATGATAGCATAAAACATTGGACATTTTCAATATCATCCAAATGTCTCATATAGAGAGACATTTCTTCCTCACTAGCCTCTTTTATAGTAACCTTGAGAATAGGGTTTTCTAGCATATATAATTTTCATTCATCGCATAGTATAATGGGTAAATACCTATACCATTCATGTAAATTTGAGTCGGCAAGAAGGTTATCCTTCTTTAGAATGGATCATAATGAAATACTTGAAGTCGTTTTGATTTATATTTTTACAATAAATAAAAGAATAATTTTAGCTCTTTGTCATGATTAAAAATTTAGAAAATAAATTTTAAAATTTAATTTATTAATCTCCCGCTATTTTTTCAAAACCTAATATCCCTCAACATTGGTTTTAGAATATCTCGTCGCATGGATATTATTGTGGAAAGGATCCATATTCCCCCTCTCAAATCCCATACTTGGTCTTGAAAAGATATTTGAATGGTTTTAGGTAGGCATAACTTTCTACCTTCATTAACTCACATATCCTTTATCTATTGAGTGTACTCCCCAATCTTGAAATCCTATATAATAATCTCCTCGATTTTTTTCCTCTTAGTTTCACCATTCCCTGTGTGGCTAGTCAACCCTTGATGTGAAGTAAGTTAAGTTAACCTAATAACTCGAGTTAAAACTCCAAAATAATTGAAAGTACCCTGACTTGGTCTAGTCAATCACTTTGAACTATGGTTCAATTCTAACTCATGTAGTATAAGGATATGCCAACTTGATATTTAATTTGAGGGTTTTTATCTTTATATGTAAACTACCCATTTTATCCTGTTACATTCCTGTTAACATGAAATAGATTTTAATTAAGTGATTGACCATATAGATAAATTTTACACATATTATAATATTTATTTTTAATTTCATCTTACATTATTTTTAATTAAATAGTTTAATGATTTAAACATCTAGAAATAATTAACCATGCAATTAAAAAAATAAAAAAAATAAAGTGGAATGACTGTGAGCTTATCTAATGGTTGGTTTATCTAGAATATGATAAACCAACACTTTAACCTAGGAATTAACCCCTCAAACCATGCCTTGTTCGAGTTGAAACATTCTACCACTACTCCTATGAACCTCTTGGATTATTTTCACCTCATCTACATACTTTAATCACCTCCACTTACCTAGGATCCTCATCCATTGCATAATTTTACTCACACGTGGGTGAGGGGAACCAAGGATTGGTTAAGGGGGGTTACATAAAATAAATCATGGGCACATAGGACCTTACATAATGAGAAGAGAGGAATGAATCACAAACCATTATTAAATTTAATAAATTATTACAAAAATTGTGAAATAATAATAAATTAAATAAATCAATCACATACACGGGCTGGTATAATCTCGTGGTCATCCACATAGAATACAATGAATATGAAAAAAATACACTAACTAACTTTCACTTAAATTTATTTTTTATTATTAAGATAAATGCACATGAATTAATTCAATTAATTAATTGATTAATTGATTAATTAATTAATTCCATTTATCTTAATGACCATCTAAAGTCTCTTGAATATTCCCATAATAAATGCAACATGGGAAATAAACAGCATGCACAATAATTATAGATAATTTCATGGAATTAATTGAAAAATTATTAATTCTTTAAACCTTTATTACATATCCAGCACATAATATTTCAATTGTGTAATTAAGTTTTTAATGATTTAATTAATTATACTTTATGAAATTTAATTTTATTATTTATAGGGTGACTACATGGTGTTTACTAATGATCTACATGCCATGTTTATCGATTGTCATGTATCTAAGATTAATGCCTAAGGAATATATGTGTATCTGATTTGGGTTACAAAACATTTCATGCCATGTGTTCTTCTTTTAATGTGTCTGCATAAATCACCTATGGACTTGTTGTGTTCTTTGAACATGAGAATTAAAGATTTGCACGATATGTATGCCAACTACACACCATGTATCTCATTAATGATATAGCCTATCAGTCTCACATGGCATAATTATGTGTATTTAAACATGTGATTATTGTGAATTTCACTACTAAATCATATTGACTACACAACGTATATTCCAACAACACATTGTGTGGTCCGACAAACCATGTTTCAGGCTGGACTAGTCAACATGTGTTGTGCATTAAATGATCTGAGTGTTATTACTATATGGATAATCATGTATCCCATAATATGTCTATGTGTAATGAACTTGGGTACATGATGTGTACTTCGATCACGCGCCGTATATCCCTATCTACTTACCAGAATCCTCAGTACCTTATTATAGAATCTCTGGTAATTATTCATCTATTATTAATATGTTTAAGATTATATGAAACTTGAATGAATAGAATTAATATGTCAAAAAACATGTTAATTAAATCATGGATTAAATAAAAAATAAACTTTAATTGAAAAAATAACAACAATTTCATATAATAAATAAATGAATAAAAAATAATTATAAATCATTATGTGACTAATCTGATTCCACTTGAAGGTCCCAAGGAATAGCGTAATCATGTTAGGTATTTCCCAAAAAAAATATTTTCATCAACATCTTTGGATTTCTATTCAAAATGAGATAGAAATGTGTTCCTAGAATCCACAAAGAAAGGATATTTTCATATATAATTTATAATAAATTTAATTAATTTAAAAATTACCTTTTGTTGAATTCTTTCTTCATCGACGAATCGATACACCACTCTTTTTGTACTATCATTGTGTTAGAGGAATCAAATGTAGATTCCCTCTAGTGTTGATCCACACGTGCTTCACAAATATCCAATCATCATCGTATAATTCTTTGAGTGCTAGTGCAGAAAAATCTAACACTTGTAATGATCACCGTTGATCGCAAATGAATCCTTCAAAGGAGAAGGGGTTCACTCTAGTGGAGGAAGAGAGTTTCACTACATTCTTCAGGGCATTCTAGGGAGGGATCTCTCCAGGGATTGAGAGGATTATCTCTAGAACACATTATGAAAAATGATGGAATGAATCTTGTTAATCCAAAAAATTTCATAATCGGGTTTATATAGTGATAGAGTTAGAAAAAATAATTTTTCAGGGGCCTTTATTATTTTCTTAATCCCTGATAAACCTCATGTATAATAATAATAGAATTATTATTATTTACTTGAATGCATTAAACTCGCGGATAGAATAAATATTATTTTTATTGAATAAATAAATTAATATTTATTCAAATAATATTTAATATGAAATTTCTCATCAAACCATTAAATTTTGTGTTCTAATCCTCCTAGATATTTATTAGGCCTTGAACAATAACTTTTTATTCATTAAATAAATGTCACTAAATTATTCACCAATAAATATATAAATATTATATTCACCAGAATAGTGAATAAATAAATATATATATATATATTAAATATTCACGTAAATAAATAAATAAATATATTTTTTACCTTTTGAATAAACCATAATAAAAAAATTATATTTGAGTAATTAAATAATTACCTGGTGAATAAATATTTATTAAATATTCAACTCACATATATATTTTATTGAATAGATGGTGATTGAATATCTGTGATCAAACCAACATGAATAATTATTAAAACACATATAGAAATAATATGTATCCAATATGTTAAATTCATATGGAATTTAACTAAGGTTCTGAATACACTTAGTGCATGACCCTCTAGGCCCCTTTATCAGTGGAATTAGGCTACACTACCTAAAGTACATGGTTAGTGTCTAAAAACACACCAACTCTCCCATAGAGAAATAATTTAATGTTGCAACAATATGTAACCTTCTATAAACTTTAATTGTGTAATATAATATCTCTATCTTGATATCTCTAATCAAGAAGGTTTCATACTAGTGTCATCAGCCTATATGCCTAGTGTCTCTTTTTTTTGACTTTCCAAATATAAACTTACCAAAAACACCATTTTGACTATGGACTTAACTAGAAAATTTGATTCCAATTAGATGGATTGAGATATAAACTTCAATTAAATAATAGAATGGGTACATCTTTTATTTCATTATTCATTAATACAACATCACTTGTGACACACCCAATGTTTCCTACCTCACTGTGAGAATATGTTGTCATAGTTTTCATGAATACATCAAAGTACACAACTCATGGAATGTATTAATAATAATCTTAAATTATAAGGATAATTACACACATTTTTTGATCGGAATATCCAATGAAAAATATAAATTTGGATTTCCTATTAGTGGTTCAAGTTCTCATAATATCCTACACTTTATATTACCAAGGGCATACACCATGAGAAAGTGTCTCAAAGTCCTATGAGTTTACACACCTGATATCCTAAATCATTTGTGTCCCATCAAATGTTATAATCTGGATATATAACTTATATTTAAGAATAATATCATGGAAATTCTAGGTTCTCATCATAGTAGGTAACTATTATGACCTTTCAATGTGACAAGTACACTTAGGACATTATCACAGAATATGTCATGCATAAGAAAAATCATGATGTGATAAGATATTTTATTAAAATTAAAATACATGAATACAGGTAATCATAAAGTACTTATAAGTTGGTTTGGGGTACCAAATCCAACAGTATGAAAGGATTCCATTAGGATATCCTCTTTATTAACTTTTTAAGGGATTATATCCAGAACAAAGGATAGTCTTCGAGAAATATTGAGCCCCTTGATGTTGATAAAAGAGTTCATCAATATGTGGCAATGGATACTTTTTCTTTATATTAATTCCATTCATTTTCCTCTAATATATGAACAACCTCATTGAACCATCCTTCTTTTTCAAAAATAAAATAATGACTCCCCATGTTGAAACACTTCTATGAATCTAAAATTTGACACATAAGTCTTCTAATTGCTTCCACAACTCAAATAACTCCATTGGTTCCATCTAACATGGTTTATTAGATATAGGTTTTGAATCAGGGATAAGATCAATAGAGAATTCAACTTCCTATTCATGGGGAAATCTAGGTAATTCATTAGGAAATACATCAATGTATTCTTACACAATGGGTACGTATTCTATTCTCAATACCTCTTTACCCATCATAGATTGAATTTCATACATATATTCCCCAAGGATTTCATTAAGCTAAGTTATTAGGGGTGGTTCCTCAAAATACTTAGGTAATGAAATATCCCCTTGAAAAACAATTAATTCCATACTTTCCCCACTAACTCAAACTTTTTTCTCTCTATAATAAATTCTCACTTCATAATTTGAGATCCAATTCATCTTCAAGATTACATAAAAATCCACCATAGGTATGATGGTTAAATTTGAAACTATATAACACCCATGCATTTTAATTTGAACTGAATAGTATATCTTTGATGCAATCAAAGTACCAATCAGTGTTCTAATTGATAAATCACTCATTAATTCATCAGAGGGTGATTGAATATTCTATATAAGCATGAAAGATATGAAAGACTGCATTAGTCCAGAATCAAGTAACATATTAGCTAACTTTAAGTGTATAATAAAATTATATTCTATCTCTTCATTTAGAGATTTAACTTCAATAATTTTTATTGAAAATCCCAACCTTGATCTTCAAGCCTTTTTGGGGTAGATTACCTTAACGCATGGAAGATTTATTAGATTAATTCCCTATATCCTTATAGTTAAATCATTGCACATTGATTGATTTTTCCTTTCCTTTTCACTCATGAGATTTATGACCTCTCTCTACACATTTAAAGTATACACCCAATCCTCTTAAGAAATCCCTTGGTTTTTCTTCCCACATTTATTATATATAGGGAACTCCACTCTTCCCTTATTTCACTTTACAATGGTTCTTTCCTCGTGGCGATCAGCCATTCTCTTCCTATCAGGTTTCCCTTTGAAAAATAATGATTTAGAAAACTCTTTCTCTATCTTGATATCACTTGTTATAGTTTCTTCATATGAATAAAAATTTGGAGTGATTGATGATCTTCTAAGACTTGGATTAAAACCATAAAAGAAATGATCAATCTTGTTTTATGGGTTGTGTAGATAATTTCAAACATACCTTAATAACCTTGTGAAATTATCCCCATACTCCTCCACTGTCTCTTCTTCCCTTTGTCTCAATTTTAAAAATTTATTTTCCATATCAACACATTGCTCCTAAGGAAAATATTTTTCCAACAAAATCACCTTAAATGCATTCCACGACATGTTTTATATCTCCTTGGTCCTCTTGGTATTTCGATTCAAGGAACATCATTGGTCAATATCATCCTTTAAAGGATACACAACCATGATAACTTTTTCTTTCTCTAAAACCACAAACCCATAAAGATATTCTCTAGATACTTTATCCATTGCCCTGCCGCCATTGGACTAGTGGACCCACTTAATGATGGGGGTAGTTTCCTTATAAAATGATCTAGGGTGGTTAATCCTTATTGAGGGGAAACTGGTTTCTACATATGGATGAGGTTATTTATCATAACCTGAGTTGATTTCCCCAAGACAATAATAATTTTCTTAGCACCAATGTTAACTCCATTATCTTAATTATCATACAATCCCCATATTTTCCTCGGTTATTATCTTGGTTTCCATTTCTTCTAGTAAGTTCCATTATCTAACAAATAGAATAGCTTAATTAGTAATATTATAAACTTATAATGTATAAAAAATGACTTATATATCATGTTTTCCTAAAATAGTCTGATGCATAGGATACTTATCAAACCAATTCTAGAATAATCTCTATAATTTACTAGCAATATGTTATCTGCCTACATTATTTTAAACCAAGTTCCTAAGTTTTATACCAAACCTTGCTTTGATTCCAACTATAATGCCCCCAACCCTAGTCACCTGGTGCTGATGAGTGATTTATTTCATGGTAATTAAAATGTAAGAGATTGAATTCCCAAGATCATGGTTTAATAGTCCTCAAGATACTAAATACATAAACATTATAATACAACATGACATTTACAACATTTGAGTATAGGTTTTTATTCCTTAATTCTAACCTTAAATTTGATCATGCAAATTATTCCACTTAGTTACCTAGGGAAATATACATAAAAGTGAAGGGTGATCTCAAATGCTCGGTAAGGGAAAGTGTACAATGAAAGCTAACACAACATAATAATGCAATAGGAAATATATTGAGAATAAGTAAAAAATGATATCTTAATCATAACATATTCGATGGATGAAAAGGAAATAGATAGTCACATGGATCACTTAATGATGGTAATATATAATGTCGAACATTATAAACATATTGGCAAGGCCTTGTGCCAATACATCATACATAAAGGGTAAGGACACTCCCTTTACCCTATCTTAGTTGTATCATGAGACTTAGTAGTGCACTGAGAGGCTATATAATTTTAGGACCCACCCATCACATAAAAGTTTAATGCATTCCATCACAAACTAAAGAATCATGGACTATACATGGAGTAATGTTCAAGCGTGAACAAATTAGAAATACATGACATAATTTCTTAAAGAATATTATCATACAATAATTTTCTATATTTAATAATGGATTATATGGATTATCAATATATCACCCCAATCAATGAATTAATATGGATGTCTTGGTGAATTCCCTGGAATCATGTAGAGAATAATTAGGGTTTCACAATATTTAAATAAGTACCCTTATCGAGTGAAGAATATGGATTTTTAGTTATAAGGTACTTATAAAAATTTAGATTATCAATGAGTTTGAGAAGTAGAAAAAAAATTACTATAGTGATAGACCAAAGAAATTATGGATAAATCGCTATAGGGAAATTAATTTTTTATGATGAGTTATTTATAATGGAATTGTATTTCGTCAAAAATAGTCTATGAAATAAGGCTTATTTGTGACTGACCAGCTCATCTGTCACAAATAGTTTTTTGATGAAATATTTTCACAACAGATGAACTTATCCATCACAAAAGGTTTTGGCGCACTTTCTCGCATGGCGGTGGGAATAGCCTATTTGTGATAGAAACAAATTGATGTCATAAGTAGTTTATTGTTGCAAGGTTATTTGCAACAAACTCTTATGTCCATCACAAATAACCCCTTCTGATAATAAGTATTTTCGATGGATCAGTCGCAAATTCTCATCCTGATAAGTTCTATTCGTGATGGATTAGTCACTGATACTTTTTGTGATAGATTTTTCATAAATACAACTACACCACTATATTCGCAACAGATTCCAATGCAAAAAGTATTATTTGCGAGGAATCTATCGCAAGTAATCTATCGTCATGTTTATTTGTGATAGACTATTCCATTGCAAATAGTTTTTTGTTTAGTGAGAAATATTATTTTTGGGGATAGTATTTTGTGATGAATTATTAGTTCATTGTAAATAACCATCACAAAAAGTCTATCGTAATAAAAAATATATAAAAATATACGCACCCCCCTCCCCCTCCTCACTATCTTTCCATAACTCTTTGGTTTATATCGAAAAAATGCTCTAATTTTAGATCTGACCCTCATCTTAGTATATTCAAAACCAGATTTACAAATCCTCTAGCAAAGTGCCAATTTTGAGGTATTTTTTAAACGTTATTTTTAATAATCATTAATTTTTCCTATTTAACTATTTTTTAATTTATATTGTTTGTTGGTTATTTTAATTTATTAAATTGGCATTACATTTAGTATAATTTAGTATAATTTAATGCAAATTGTTATAATTTATAGTAAATTTTTGTAAATTAATATTAAATTAGTATAAATTAATAAAAAATGTTATGAATTGTTATAAATTAATAAAAACTAGCATAAATTGATATAAATTAATAAAAATTAGTATAAATTGATATAAATTAATAGAAATTAGTATAAATTGATATGAATTAAAAAATGGTATAAATTGATGTAAATTAATAAGAATTATTATTATTATTATAAAATTAGTATAAATTGATATAATTTAGTATAACTTAGTATAAATTATTAAAAATTGGTATAAATTATTAAATATTAGTATAAATTAATAAAAATTAATATATATTAGTATAAATTGAAATAAATTAAAAAAATTATTATATATTCATATAAATTAGTATAAATTGATATTATTTATTATAAATTGATATAAATTATTATTTATTCATATAAATTTGTATGTATTTGTAAAAATTAATATACATTATTATAAATTATTATAAAATTACTATAAATTGATATAATTTTTCATAAATTCATATAAATTTTTATAAATTGCTATTAAATCTTAGTAAATTAGTATAGGTAAATATAAATTATTATAAAGTGGTTTAATTTAGTATAAATTAGTATAAATTAATAAAATTGGTATAAATTATTTAAAATTATTATAAATTAATAATAATTAAATTATATTAATATAAATTAATAAAAATGAAAAAAACTATTATTGTTAAATATTTATATAAATTACTATAAATTGATATAAATTATTATAAATTGATATAAATTATTTTTTATTTATATAAATTTGTATACATTTATAAAGAATAATATATATCATTATAATTTAATATAATTTAGTATAAAATAACAAAAATTAGTACAACTAATTATAAATTGCTATAAATTGATATAATTTAATATAAATTGATATAAGTTACTATGAATTAGTATAATTTAGTATAAATTAATATAAATTAAAATAAATTATTATAAATTAGTATTAATTTTTCATAAATTAGTATAAAAAATATTATTTTCTATAAATTGAGATAATTAGTATAAATTAAAATAATTTAATATAAATTAATATAAATTAATAAACATTAGTATAATTTAATATGAATTTAAAGAAATAGTATAAATTAATATAAGTTAGTATAATTTAATATAAAGTAATAAAAATTATTATATATTAGTATAAAGTTAAAAAAATTAGTATTAATTAATACATATTAGTATAATTTAGTATAAATTAGTATACTTTTTTATAAATTAATATAAATTGTTATGTAATAGAATAAATTAGTATATATTAATATAATTGTTATACATTCATATAAATTAGTATAAATTTATATAAATTTGTATTAATTCCTCACAAACAAGTATAAATTACTATGATTTACTATAAATTGATATAATTTATATAACAGCCTCAAACCTACACTCCCATATCTCTTGCTAATAACATATACTTTATATTTATGGATTTGATACTGATGAAGGTGACCCAATTTTCAATATCCAAAACTTAAAACATCAAAAGGGTATATTAGATCACTTACATTCTCAATAACCTTTTAGGTTTAGAGTTTTATAGAATTATGATAAAGTCTTAACATCATGGATTCATAATCAAGTGGTTCATAAAGAGATACATCATCTCCCACTATATCTATCTTTTCATATTCCACATTAGGTCATCATAATCATCCATATGAAACCATTCTGGACATAATTCTTTTAACATCATTCTTGATAACCTAGGGAAAAAGAAACATAAAAAGGGTGAGCTAAATGCTCAATAAGGGTAGATATAAGCATTAACAATTGAATGTCATCAGTGAGAATAAGATGATCATAAGGGTATGATGACATAATCAAAGTGAATGAGCATAAGATAAGAATATTCATACCCATCAATACCTGGATCATCAAACATGAAAACATAGCATAAGGCTTTCATAAAGTCAATAGTCACTAGAATCAATAATATTGAGCCATGTGATATCAATATTGATAAAAGGAAACATTTATAACCATATTAAGAATAATAAAAATGTATTGGTATCTTGGGGCATTATCTTCATATCACTTCTTATGAATGGAATAAACAATATGGTTGACTTCTATATCTGTATTACCTACTTTATTGGAGGACTATCATAGACCCACCCATCCTTGGTTTATCACAAAACCATCCATCCTTGGTTGATCATGGAATCACCCATCCTTGGTTAATAACATAACCAACCATCCTTGGTTTATAACGAAACCACCCATCCTTGGTTTATAACATAACCACCCGACATTATAAACAATTTATAAGAACCATATCATGAATAAAGTACATGGAGAATTCATTTCATCATAAACTCATTGAAACAACATTTATTATTTTTAGAAATTTATTAACTCATAGAAAAGAAATAGGTTCCATAATAATATATTTGAAACATGATTAAATCAATAAAAAGAAACAAGTTCCATGAAAATCTCTTTGAAACATAATTAACCCATGGAAAAGAAACATGTTCTTTAACAATCTCTTTAAAACAATCTTAATCCATCCGGAGAAAGAATGAGGATGGTATCAGTAAAAAATATCCCCATTGGAGCATAAGTAACAAAAAGGGTTTTTGACTTTTATGGATAGAAACACCATTAAAAGATCATTAAAATTATTTTTGAGGAAAATAAACTTCTTATTTTGAGTAACATAAAAGGATTCTATATTATATGAAAAATGATTTTTAAAGAACACTTGAAACATTTGTTGAGGAAAATACCCTTTCCATTTTGAAAACACTTATTTAAAATATAAAACATTCTAAAACATTAAATAAATAATTTTATTTTAAAATAACCTTTGAAACATAAAAAAGAAAGCTTTAAAACATTTATCGGTCATGATGGTGTAAAATTATATTCATGTCGAGTATGTTAAAACAAAGATTTCTTTCACATTTTCAGTAAAAGTAAAAAAGTGATTCATTCAGAAAATGATAGGAATATTCCTTTTAATTTTTTTTGTAAAAATACAATTATGGGTAAAAATGAATTTAAACAGTGATAGTAAAACATTCTGAAAACATTTTTAGAAAACATGTATTTGGAAGAAAAGGGATTTTCAACTAAATAGAGAAATAAAGTTGAATTTTCTTAAAAACATTTGATTAAATCATTGTAAGTACCAAAGAGATGAAAATTGTACTATTACTTGAAAATTTAATGGATAACCATAGGAGAATAAAAAAATGGTTTTATCATATATTGATCAAATAATTTCCTTTAATGTAAATTCAAGCGTAAATAATCCCGATTAAAAAGGAGATTATAACATAAATCCTTTGATACTTTGGTACTCTTCAATCGTAAGCTCTATGAAAGAATAAATTAAAATTATAATTTAAATACAATACAAATAAGCATTTTAATGATATAACAAGTTAAAGGAGCAATATATAAACCTCATAAAATTAGATAGATGTATAAAATAACATATGTCCCAAAGAAGATGATTTAAGACGAGCAACCCTTATAATGATCATAACGCTGAAGTGAGAATTAATAAATGAATAAATTGTGTGTATAAAATGTAAATACACATAAAATAAGTGGATATACAAAATAATATAATAAAATTTTATTAAGCACATAATCTTAGAATATCAAAGACAATGAATATGTAATATAACCCAATAAAAAGAAATTAAGTTATGAAATTCTTTACCACTTGGTAACTTTCAAGTAAAATATACTAGGATAAAATAATTCAATTTGAAACTTAAAATACCATGAAATATACAGGATTAATGATATTACATTTAAATCCATTTTATACATCATATAAAAGAAACTAGGTGCATAAAATTAAAATATGACTCAATGAAGGGTAATTGAGACAAAGTCTCTTACTACTTCGGTAATCTCTGGATCAAAAACATCATGAAAGTGAGGACCTCATGTGGATTTTTAAATCCAAAAAAAATAATGAAAATATTCATGATATACATTCATGGTCGGTATACACATCACATAATAAAAATAAGTGTTGAATATGGAATATGTCTCACAAAAGTAAAAGCGGGATGAGAAACCCTTACCTCTAGTCTGACTTCCTTCATACATGTCCGAACCTCCTATACAATAAGATTATATTAATTATTTGATTTTTTAATAACATATTATAGGTTTAATACATTATACTTACTAATTTATTTTATTTATTTTTAATGAAATATTTAAATATTTAATCAGTTAAGTCTATGTTGGGTGTTTTGAGGACGTTCAGTTCATTATTTCAAAACGGATTCGGTGTATTGACCATGGTCAAAGTGGTCATTATTTAAATATATCCATAATAATAATAATAAATTAATTATAATATTTATACATAAGTTATAATTTTTTAAAACCAATTATGAAATATGGTTATGATAAATGAACTATGTTATGATCATAGACACGGTAGGTCATACGCATGAGTAATGTTTCCATTTTTCAATGATCATTATGGAAAAAAAGGTATGTATTGTTTTATATTTACAGAAATATAATAATATCATAAATATCATATTATTTTTTAAAATATACTTATATATATTTTCCATGTGATTTAATGATGAAAAAATATTCACATCGCTTTGTGGAGGCGGTAGTCCACACGTAAGTACGAATAACATTATCATTTTTCAATATAAGAAATAAACTAATATATTATCTTTTTAGAATGATAAATATGTCATTAATATCATAATTATTTCATTTATATCACATATATTTATTAAATTTATCCTTATTACCTTCCATGTAGATTGTTAGTGAAAAATGAACCACGTCGCTTCGCGAGGAAGTAGTTCGTCGTACACACGAATGACGTTATCATATCCCCCACAGAATGGAAAGTAAGAATATATATGTGATATTATAACTCAAAAAGTATAAATATGTTAAAAATATCATATATTTATGTATATATATACTTTAAATCCATCATTATAAAAATTCATGAGAGATAATGATGGAAAACGAATGACATCAGTTCGTGAGGCGGTAGTCCTCTGTACACACAAATGATGATTTCGTATCCCATTTGATGGAAGAGGAGATGGGTTTAAGTTATTAAATTAACATAGTAACATCTAAGTATATGGGATATAATATTTTTATTATATCATAATAATTTAATAATATTTTAAGGAGGTTTAGTATTAAATAAAATAAAAATACTAGGTTAAGCACGATACCTCTTCTTCGGACAACCTCCCGAGGTTAGCACCAAAATCCTTCTTAGGATATATTTATAATAAAAAAAAGGGATCTTTGATGTGTGAAGGGAAGTAATTAAGACATCTGGGTAGGTATTTTCTAAGAAAAATGGATTTGAATATGTGAATAGGAGAGAAAACAGGTGGCCTTTTTTAAGTGAGGTGAGTGATACGCTTGTAAATTTTTAAAAGAAAAAGGTGTAACCAAGTTTTTCACATGGCACAAGGATAAAAAAATAGACCATTTTCAAGACTTAGACTTGATAAGATTGTAATATGTCCATAATATAGATTTTAGATAAGTTTTTTAGGTCATTTTAACCCTTATCATTTTAGTTTACCCCCGGTAAACTCATTTTCACCTTAAGCGCAATAATTAATTTTTACTGCTTTCACTATTCATTAAGGTAAAAAATTAAGTTGACCTTATTATATAATATAAATTAGGATGATTAAAAATATTGAATCCATTTTACCAAATTCAATTCACATAAGTGGAAAATTTTAATTTAAAATTAAACCCACAGACACGATGAAAAAGCTAGTTTTCAAGAAATGTATTTTTCAAGAAAAATAAGATTTTATATTAACTTTATGACTAATAATAATAATTGTATGAATGAAAATTAATATTTATTGATATATAATATATAAATTTAATTTAAATAATTACTAATTAGGGGGTGTTTTAATTAATTAAAAAGGAGAAACATTATTCACTTTAAAACAGTTTTCAGAAAAATATCGTTTTTAAACAAAAAAATAAACTTATACTAAAATCCAATATAAAGACGATTCAAATATAATTAAGTGAATTAAATACAAATAAATAATAATTATGTTAATTTAAATCATATTCAAAACATAATGGGACTTTTAAATTAGTTAATTTATTGAAAATAAATTACAGTTTTATAAAAATTGGTATTTTTCACTATTCACTAAAGAATCAATATTTTCCGAAAAATCACAAAATTTCAAATTATGTTAATTTTGATATGATGATTTAAAAAATGAATTTAATTTTATAAAATATATTTTCTAAAAGTTCCAAATTTTAATTATAATATTTTCTCACAAAAAGAAATAAAATCATTTTTAAAGAAAATATATTTTTGAAGAATTACTTTACTGAAAATTGATAAATTATTTACTAAGAATTTATCAATAATTTATATTGAGTATGAAATTTATATATATATATATATCATAAATTAGTTAATACTATTCATATCTACCAAATTAATGGTTAGGTTAAAACAGTTATATATTTCACGGGTCGTTTAAGCTCGGTGTTTCGTTTCGAATACGCTATTGAACACGGTTTTCTTTTCTAAAATCTCAGGGTGTTACAATTTAGTATAAATTAATAAAAACATACTATAATTTAATAAAAATAGTTTAAATTCATAAAAATTGGTATAAAATAAAATAAATTATTCTCATTTTTCATAAATTGATTTACATTAGTATAAATTAATAAAATTTATTATACATTAGTAAAAATTATTATAAATTAAAATATTTTACTATGAATTTGTATTAATTCATCATAAATTAGTATAAATTAGTAAAATTTACTATTAATATAAATAATTTATAGTAAACTAATATAAATTCATAAAATTAATAAATATTAGTATAAATTAATATAAATTAGTAAAAATTAGTTTTATTTAGTATAAACTAATAAAAATTAATATAATTTTTTATAAATTAGTAAATTTTATTATATATTAGTATAAATTATTATAAAATAATATATATTACTATAAATTAGTATTAATTCCTCACAAATTATTATAAATTAGTATAATTTACTATAAATCGATATAATTTATTATAAATTAGTTTAAATTTCTCAAAAATTAGTATAAATTAATATAAAATAGAATAAATTAGTATAAATTAATTAAAACTCGTATAAATTAGTGTAATTTATTATATATTAATATAATTTATTATAAATTGTTGTAAATTGGTATAAATTAATAAAAAATAATATACATTTAAATTTATAAATTTATAAATTTGTAATAATATTTAAAATCACTACTATAAAACAGTCCTTTAATATCGCCAGAATTGGCCTTTATCAATGTTACAAATGTACTGATTGTTGGAGTTTTATTAAAAGACCAAGTCTTTTATCATCACTTTTATTTAGCGCTTATAAAGGGATCCTTTATCAGTACTAATAAATGCATTGATAAAGTCATCCCTTATCAATGCTACTAAATGAAACACCAGAAACAGCACCAGAAAGCATCAAAATTAGGTACAAATACAGAATTTAAATGAAATAAATTTTATAACATAAATACAAAAAAACTATATTATAGACATTTTAAACATTGGTTTATACAATTACATGAGTAAGTACAAATTATCACATACATTAAAAAATATCAATGTTCTTTTGTATTTTTCCCTTGACCCTGACTCATGTTGTTGTCGAACAAACTACCCATGCTCGATTAAAATAATACACCTGTATAAGAAAAAAATTCTTATGTTAGTAATAATATAAAGAAATAAATAAAATAGAAATGGTTAATTTTAAACTAAACTTTGATTCATACTAGGAACATCGTGTATCAGATTGAGTTATGGAAGATTCTTGCACATCACACCATTTCTTATTCATCTTCAAGAATTATCTCTGTAAAAATTAACTTAGTATAAGATAAAAATTATAAGTAAATTAACTAAGTAATAGCATATGGAATGATGATAAAACAATCTAGGATTGTTTGCTCAATTTTAGCGATGTGGTGTGTGTTTAAAACTAAAATGACACTTATATATTGAAAAGACGCATTTAGAGTCATAACGGTCACAAAGTGAATCGGATTGAGATTAATCCGATTCATACATGTCCCAAATGACTTATGGACCATTTTCCTAAAGTATTAAAACAATATGAATGCATTTTCTTGGTTTTGAGTATGTCACTTGTGTTTTTTACTAAAATGTAATTTTAAACTAGAAACACGCACTTTGATTCATACTGATCACATAGTGTGTTGGTTTGATATGATATTTATTCCTACATGTCACAAATGACTTATGAATCATTTTACAAAATTATCAAGACAATCTGAGTGTGTTTTCTTAGTTTTCAGTGAGTGGCACTTTTTGAACTAAAATATCAATTTTAAACTAATAACAAATACTTTTAGTCGTATCAAGAACATTGTGCATCATATTGAGATGTGTTGGATTCATAAATGTCATATATAACCAATGGATAATTTTAATAAATTATCAAAATAAAACTAATTCATTTTCTTGGTTTTGAGTATGTCAATTATCTTTTTTACTCAAATGAATGTCAAGTTTAAATAAAAAGATGCACTTGGATTCATACCGGTCGCACCATGCGTCATATTGAGGTGAGGAGGATTCCTAAAAATCCCAAATTACTTACTTATCATTTTCATAAATTATAAAAACAATATGAATGTTTTTTCTTAGTTTTGAGTACGTTACTTGTTTTTTTTTTCTAAAATGTCATTTTAAACTCGAAACATGCACTTTGAGTCATACCAGTCACATAGTGTGTCAGTTTGATGTGAGACTGATTACTAAACATAAAAAATGACTTATGAATAATTTTCTTAAATTATAAAGACAATATGAGTGTATTTTTTCTATTTTCAGTGAGTGAAACTTTTTGAACTAAAATGTCAATTTTAAACTGATAACAGACACTTTGAATCATACCAGGCACATCGTGTATCCAATTTAGGTGAGGTTGATTCCTACACATCACATATGACTTATGGATCATTTTATTAAAGTATAAAAAACAATATTGATGGTTTTTATTAGTTTTGAGTATGTTAGTTGTCTTTTTTACTAAAATTAATGTCGATTTTAAATAAAAAGACGCACTTGGAGTCATACCAGTCGCACCGTGCATCAGATTGAAGTGAGGCTGATTATTATATGTCCCAAATAATTTATTAATCATTTTACTAAAGTATAAAAATAATAAAAAATGTGTTTTCTTAGATTTGAGTACTTCACTTTTTTTTACTAAAATATCATTTTAAACTGGAAACACACACTTTGAGTCATACTGGTCATATCGAGTGTTGATTTTATGTGATACTAATTCCTACATGTCAAAAATGACTTATGAATCATTTTCATAAATTATCAAGACAATATGATCATGTTTTCATATTTTTTAGTGAGTAATACTTTTTGAACTGAAATTTCAATTTTAAACTGATAACGAACACTTTGAGTCATACAGGGAACATTGTGTATCGTATTGAGGAGTAGATGATTCCTACACATAAAAAATGACTTATGGTTTATTTTAATAAATTTTCAAAACAATGAGAATGTGTTTTCTCAGTTTTGAGTATGTCAGTTGTCTTTTTTACTAAAATTAATGTCAATTTTAAATTCAAAGACACACTTGGAGTCATACCGATCGCATCATGCATCGTATTGAGATGAGGTTTATTATTACACATCTAAAATGACTTATGGATCATTGTAATAAAGTATAAAAACAATAAAAAAATTCTTGTTTTTGAGTATGTAACTTGTGTTTTTTAATAAAATGTCATTTTAAACTAGAAACACACACTTTGAGTCACACTGGTCACATAGTGTGTCGATTGGATGTGAGATGGATTCCTACACATTATAAATGAATTATGAATAATTTTCCTAAATTATAAATATAATCCAAGAATGTTTTATCAATTTTCAGTATGTCACTTGTCTTTTTTACTAAAATTAATATCTATTTTAAATAAAAAAGACACAGTTGGAGTTATATTGGGCACATCGTACGTCATATTGAGGTGAGACTAATTTATACATGTCACAAATGACTTATGGATTGTTTTCTTAAATTATAAAAATAATATTAATGTTTTTTCTTGTTTTTTGAGTATGTGATGTGTGTTTTAAACTGAAATGTAAATTATAAACTAAAAAAATACAGTCTGGGTCATACCGAGCACATTTTGTATCGGATTGAGGTGCAGATGATTGAGTATGCGATATATTTTTTATTTTAACTATCTAAAAAAATATAGAAAATAAATAACATGTTCTATTTTGATGGAATAGAAACTCCAAGAACATGAGCCTCAACATAATTGGTGAGGACTCCTTAAGTACATCCAGGAGACCCGGGATCAAATCCAGGTGGAGGATAATTTTCGATACTGTAGCAGTACTGTAGTAGGAACTGTGCGGTATTGTAGCAGTTACTATAGCGGAACTGTAGAAGGCACTGTTTGGCACTGTAGTAGCCAGGAATATTCCCCCGTTTGGGCCTTCAGGCCACCAATTTGGTCCCCGAGTCCTTTAAGGCCTTCGAGCCACCCAGGCCTTCGGGTCAGTAAGGCCTTCGGGCCACCTCAAGGCCTTCGGGCCACCTTAAGTGCAAATGAAAACCAGACAACCTACAATGAACAAGCTTCAGAAGAAGTATGATCAAGGAGATTTCACCATATCAGAAGCTAAACGGATTGCAATAATGAGAGGGTATGGCACCTACTATTGGGACAAGCCTGTGCATGCATGGGAAAGCCTATCCAAACAGTAATGCGAAGGTGGAGAGCTGGTTTCACGATAAAGATGCTGGGGAGGAGCGGTTCCAAGTAGTTAGTCTGGGTTATATATAATGTTTGAAGCCTATGGGCATTTGAATTCCTCTGAGTCCTACGGGCCATGTAATACTTACGCCTACGGGCCTTGTAAGGGTTCCACCTCACCCCTTGAAAGGTGGATTATCAAAATCAATAAAAAAATGAAGGCCTTTAGGACATTGGAGAGGAGAAACTCCATGATCCCTAAAACACTTCATGTTTCAAGTAGCATGGGGTTTCCTCTTCCATCATAAAGGAAGGTGTTCTCTCTTTTTCGGATTTTTGTAGATAATTGAAAGCAAAATATGTCTTCCCAAAAGATATGTGAAAAAATATAAATAATTATTAGATAAAAATGATAAGGAAATTAACTTACAAATAGTAGATAAATGATGACAAAATTAATTAAATAAGTAGTAGGAATTAACCTTTTCATAATGGTTGTATACATTCTTGACCAATTTCTTTATTGTCATTATATCAGTTGCATCCTTGAAGTCCAATCTCTCATGAGAATGAGCATCTTTGAACAAAGCACCCCAAATCGAACAAAATAATCTACATTTATATGAAAAAATTCTCATGTTATTAATACTAAAAATAAATGAATTAAACATAAATATGAAACAATGCATTACTTCTATGAAAAATGATTTTACTGTGAAAACATTGAGATTGGAATGTCTGTGCAAGAGATGAAGTTCTTGAAATATTCAAAAAGAACCAACCAACCAAGTTTTAATTTAACTCACTAAATTTCTTTGATAAAATATAGATATAGTTGAATTTAGTTCGGATCTTAGGAAATGTTTTTTATTAGTTTTGAGTATATGATTTTTTTTCGACTAAAATGTAAATTATAAACTAAAAACATACATTTTGATTCATAACACACACATTGTGTATTAGATTGAGGTGTTTCTAAAATATTATGTGATTTTTGTTTTTCTTTCAACCATCTTCACTAAGCCAGAAAAGAAAGAAATGTTCCATTTGGATCAAAGAGGAACCCCATGTTGCCTGAAACACCCCATCCAAAAGCAACATGTTCTGTCTTTTTTGGATTATTGCAAATAATTGAAGGAAAAATATGACTTCCCAAAAGATCTATGAAAAAAATAATTATTAGATAAAAATTATAAGGAAATTAACTTAAAAATAGTAAATAAAATGGTGACAAAATTAACTAAATAAGTAGTAGGAATTCACCTTTTCATGATAATAGTAAAGGAGCGACTCATTCTTGTTAATGTATCTATTAAAATTAACAAAATAAGTATTAGATAAAAATGATGAGAAAATTAACTAAAAAAGTAGATAAAATTATGAGAAAAAAAACTAAAAGGAAACTTGTTCTAGTTATATATCATTAAACTATAACATAATTATTCTTGATCATATGAAACTAAAATACAATGAATTTAATCAATATTACAAGTCCCTAAAAGAAAATATTTTAGAAGCTCAATCCCAACAACATGATATATTTAACCACTTTATAAGAACATAACATTCACATATTACACAAAATTACCATAAAAAATTTTATCCTTATGGGTTGGTGTAATAGTTATATATAAACATTTTCCTTTTTATTTGATACAAAAAACTAGCATAACACATTATATATTCCTATATTATACAAAAAAATTAGTATATCCCTTTATTTTTTCCTAGAAAACATTAACCATTAGTGTAAACCTATTATCATTCATTGATTAAACTAAAATAAATATTTACATTTGAGTTTTTATAGAACATAATAAAATCTATCTTTCCCTTTTACTATCATAGAGAGAACAAACTCCATGATAAACCATTTACCTTCTTTATTGTAAAAAACTTCAGTGTGTCCCATTATGTATTTTTAGAAGACACTAAACTCCATTATAAATTTTTTACCCCTTTTTGACAATATTAAACATCAGTATTTTCCTTTATAGCATCCAAATGACAATAAAATATAGTAAATCCATTAAATCTTCTTGGATTATGCTATAGATAAGTATATCCTTTTCAATATTCTGGTTGATGATAAACTCTAACATGACATTTTTTGGACCCACGACCATTCTACGCAGGAAATGGAGTATGGTTTCTGTTTGTTGTCAATATTCATTGGAATTTCAGAATGTTTTCCAGAAAAGGGATCATACAGTTCATGAATACAATAGTATTAATGGTGGCATTGTTTCCCAATGTTTTCAAAAATTTTCGACCTGAAAATTGAAAAATGGATAAATGTGTGTTTGGAAAAGGAAGTTGCACGCAAGATTGGAGGGTGTTTTGAAACTTGCGTGCAAGGCTTATTGTGGGATCAGTTCATCAAAATATGGCAAAGGAAAAAAGTGCATGAAAGACATAAATTTTTGTGAAAGATGGTGTTTCATGAAAGAAACTTACGCACCCAATGCGATGTCAAAAGGGGTTTTGCGTGCTCAGAAAGAAGCTTACATGCACTGATGAAAACACTTTGGGATCTTGTGCATGGGGTCATAAAGGGCCTATAAATATGCGGTTACCCCCAAGGAAGACTTAATAATTTTCCATCAAAAATCTAGTAACTCTGTTGTGTGAAATATTTGTGCGCAAAAGATTGGAAGAGAGTTAATCTTGCGTGCTAGGTGTTCCTTTAGTATGAAAAGACCAAGTAAACACTTAGGTGAAGTTGCGTGAAAGATATTGGTTATAAAAAAAGTAGGGGTTGTCCGAAAGTTATCTTTCGCGACAATTCCCAAATCTTGCGTGCAAGTTGAGGTATTGTGCGCAAGTGTGGTGTTATGCTTCTGACAGGTTTTTGAATATCCGGTGTGGGTGATCAGTGCTTCCACGTGCATCAATTCAGAACTTCGATGCAAGCAGTGTCTCATGCTGGAATGAGACAAAGACTTCAATGAAAATATATTTAAGGGACCTTCACATCCATAAACTGAGTGTGACTTCACCGGAGGCAGTGAGCCAAGGGGAGTCAATGGAAGTGATCCAAGGGAAGAAGTGAGTTGTCCCAGAACTTTTGTAAAGGCGGTGTGTCTAGCACAGAGTGATTGTGACCGAACTCTTGTACTCCAAAAATAGTGAATATTAGTGGATTTCATTACGACTGACACACTATCAGTGTCTTCTCCTTGGACGTAGCCCTTTGTAGTGAACCAAGTAAAAGTGTTGCATGGCCTCTTTGCATGTGTTTATTTATTTGTTGTCCATATCCATCATATAGGTTTAACATGTTATTACTAATGTGGGAACAAGATCTATCACTTTAAAATAAAAATTTGACACCCTGATTCACCCCTCCCTTCTTAGGGCGTCCCGGAGTTCTACAAGTAGTATCAAAGGGTAAAGGTTGCGGGTGTTGAATCTGTCTTTTATCGTCATGGATAATTCAATCAACATTAGGGGATTCCGCCTCTTCGATGGAAGCAACTTTCAAATGTGAAAAAACAGGATGAGATCTCATCTAAGATCTCTTGGAATGGATGTTTTATTTTATACTATGCAAGGAATACAAGTCACAGATCCTACAGGGCTTTCAATGAAAGATACAAATAGAAAGATGGTTGATGTTGACGCCAAAGCACAGAATGCTCTTACTGTAGCACTTTCTGATCAAATTTATCAAAAAGTGATGAGTTTTAATTAATCTAAGTCTATTTGGGAAAATCTAGAGAATATTTATGAAGGGGACAATAAAGTAAAGGAGGAAAAATTACAAGTTCTGCACAATAGGTTTGATGATATGAAGATTCATCCAGATGAAAATGCATATTCCTTCTTCAATTGAATTACTGAAGTTATAGAATCAATTCAAGTACTTTGAGAAGAAATTAAAGACATCGACGTCGTGAATAAAATTTTGAGAAGGCTTCCACCACTCTATAATCCCAAAGTGTCTTCCCTTGAATAAATAGATTTGTCCAATATTTCTTCGAATGATATTCTAAGCAGTTTGAATTCATATGAAATGAGAGTAAAACTGGAGGATGCAACAAGGCGTGTTATAAAGGAGATTTCATTCAAAGCCATAGAAAAACTCAATATTTTAGGAGTCTGTATTAATTATGCTAATGATAAAGGTGAGTTTCTCTCTCTCTATTTTCCAAGAAATTCAAGAGAGGAAAAGGAATATTTGAAGGGAAGCTACCCTTGGCATGTTTTCATTGTGGTAAAGTTGGGCACATTTCTTCTCAGTGATCAATGAAGATTGATGATAATGAAAGTGAATAAGAAAACTTACAAAATCATAAGAAGAGGTTTTATAAAAAGGGAAACTTCATGTCTGGGAAGAAAAAATAGAGGAAAAGTTTTCTCTGTGAAGAATATGATGACAGTGATAATGACTTCTTTGAGGAAGAAGAACCAGAATTTAAATCTGAGAAACATGCTTCTATGATGGCTACTGTAGAAAATTCAGAACCATCAAGTAAAAAAAGATAGAGATAATCAGTTGAATACTGGTGTCTATCCCAAACTTGAATTGATGGATACTCCTCATAAGCCTGAGAATCAATGTAACAGATGAAAAAACATGGAGAGCAGTTGTGGAAGAATCATATGACTATGTTGATCAGCTTGAAGTATAAATTGAATGACTGGAAGAATTTTCGAAATTATAGTATTCAATCATTTAAAGCACAGAAGATGTTGTGGAACTAAAGCTCAGAATTGAAGAACAGGACATGGTCATCAATGATCTTACCTCCAAACTGGAAGAGAGGTCTGAGACTATTGAGGGTCTTGAAGAAGAAGTTGTTACTCTTAGGAGTAAACTGGAAAGTCAATCAAACTCAAAAGAGGCAAAGAAGAAAATACAGTTTGGAAGATTTTTAGATCCATAATTACTAGTGAGAGCTAAGAGTGGTTCTAATGGAGTTTAAAATATGTTTAAATATCAAAGACCCGCATTCATGGGGAATAATGTAATTGGCTGTGATGATGAATCATCGAATAATGGGAATAATATGAGTTGAAATAAAGGAAAGATGGAAGTTTGACATGTTGCAAAGTCACCTAAAGTCCAAATAAAGAAAGTCCCAAGACAAACTGGATGGAGAACTAAAAATTATTCACAAGATTTTATAAATAATCAGCAATCACAATCTTATCTGGAGGAAGGGAACATGAAAAATAATCAAAGTGAAAAGATATTTCCTCTTATGAAATGTCAATTCTGTGGATATCTGGGACATACTATGTCATACTATGAAGAGGCAGTGAGTTATTTGAATGGGGAGATCTAGGAGGTCAAAACGGAGAATTAATTCATATCCAACTTCTTATAGAATAAATGGGTTCAATGGATATTGTTTTAATTGCTCTAACTTTGTCCATAAGGCTGTGTATTGCGGGAAAAGGAATGACGGGAACAATTCCTACAAAGCTCAAAGACAAGTCCACTCTCACCAACTAGATGGTGTTTCTCTTTCAAATAGGTTTTCTTTTCTAGAAGAAGAGTGTGAGTATGATGAACATGTGCACAGTAAAATAATATTTGAAAATACATCTTCATCCTTCACTCAAGCTAATATTTCATGGAAGTAAAAGAAGAAGATTCAAAAATCCAATCTTGCTGAAGTTGCTCTCAAGGCTACCAAGAATAGTATCACCTAGATTCTTGATAGTGTATGATCATACCATATTATGGGAAATGTAGAAATGTTAATGAATATTAAGAAAAAGTTTTATGAAACAGTAAGTTTTGGTAATGATGGTGCTTTGAAGATTAAAGACAGTGGATGTACTGAACTGGCTAACTGAGAGCTAAAGAATATAGAAGTTATGTATGTGGATGGTCTATGTCAAAATCTCCTGAGTGTGATTCAACTCTATGACTCAAGAATTATAGTGACGTTCAATGAAAAGGGGTGCACTATAAATTGAATGAGAGCGAATTCTCTTATAAAGGGTTGCAGAACTGATGGAAACCTATATCAAGTGGACAGTAAAGAGAACATTTTCTATCTGACGATTGAAGAAGAAAACAACTTGTGGCACCAGAGGTTGGGTCACATCAATCAACGAGACATGGAAAAGATATAAAAAGTGAAGATTTTCATGAATATTCCCATCCTAAAGTGTGAACGTGAAAAGACGTGTGATGCGTGAATTCGTGGGAAATTGGTCTGCAGTTCCTATCAGACAAAGAAGAAAAGAGCATCTAATCTTCTTGACCTCATTCATACAGATGTATGTAGCCTGATAAATGTTGTTGGAATTCAAGTATAAAGGTTCTTTTTCCTTTTCATAGATTATTATAGTAGAATGGAAAGTGTGATAGTTATACACGGGAAACGAAAAGTTCTTGATTTCATGAAGACTTATCGTTGAATTTCCGAAAATGAAACCGGGTGGAAAATTAAAGTTCTATGATCTGATAATGGAGGGGAATACATGTCTATCGAGTTTTAGAATTACCTGGAGAATCGTGGAATATAACATGAGGTGGAAAATGTAAGAACCCCACAGCAGAATGGAGTTGTGGAGCATAGGAATCAACAAGTGAACAATATGGCTAGAACAATGCTGATTGAGAGCCATATCCCTCATCACTGTTGGAAATATGTAGTTCAAGCAGCGGTATATATTCAAAATTGAATAGGGATATATATGGGTGAAACCAAGACACTGTATGAGTTGTGTCATGGAAGGAATCCCTCCTTGAAGTATTTATGTGTTTTCGGAAGTAAATGCTTTATCCAAAACAAAGAAGGAAATCAAGGTAAGTATGGTGATGCGGTAGATGAAGAAATATTCCTTGGATACTCAATGAAAATAAAAGCCTACAAATTCCTCAATAAGAGACTTTGAAAAATTGTATAAAGTAGTGATGTAAAGATCATTGTAGACAAAACCACAAGTGCATCAAAGAATCCTTATGCTGATGTGATAGAAAATAAGGAAGAAAGTGAACGTGGAGTAAATGAAAATACAGAAATAGAAGAAGATGTACAAAAAACTCAGGAGTCACATCATGATATTAACTCAGAAGAAGAATCTAAAGAGGAAACCTTGGCTGGAGAGAATGTGGTTGAATCTCAAAGGAGGAATAGAAGATAAGAAATTGATCAATCTAACATTATTTTGGATTGGACTACACCCACAAAAACAAGGAGAATGAGGAATAACACACAATTTACATTTCTGTCAGTTGTGGAACCATCCTCATTTGAAGAATCTACAAATGATGAATCATGGTTGAATCCCATGAATGAAGAGTTAGATCAGATTGATAAGAATCAAACATGGGATTTAGTAAAGAGACCCAAAGGTCACAATGTGATTGGTAAAAAGTGTATTTTCAAGAAGAATTTTGATGATAATGGAAGTGTGATCAGAAACAAGGAACGATTGGTATGTAAAGGATATTCCCAGATTGAAGGTGTTGATGTTGAAGAAACCTTTGCTCTGGTGTCTATACTAGATTCAATCAGGTTTTTTATTTTCATGGAACTCCAAAGAGGATATAAAGTATATCAAATGGATGTCAAGATAGCATTATTGAATAGTGTTCTTGAAGAAGAAGTCTACATTGAACAACCATTGGTTTTTCTTCTTGGTACTGATGAAACAAAGGTTTGAAAACTAAATAAAGTACTCTATGGCTTGAAACAGGCACCATGGGCATGGTACTCCCAGATGGATTCTTATCTCAAGAAGCTGGAATTCAAAATAGGAGGAGTAGATCACAATCTCTATGTGAAGAATTCTTTGAGAGATCAGTTCATGGTTCTAGTTTACGTTTATGACATTATATTTGTTGGAAGCAGGAAGAAATCAGTGGATGAATTTTCCAATCACATTAAATCAGAATTTGAAATTCCAATGATTGGGGAGATCATATATTTCTTGGGGCTAAAAGTGACTCAAAATAAATATTACACTTTCATCTATCAGGAAAAGTATACAAGAGAGCTGTTAAATAAATTTAATATGTATGACTCCAAACCAATGTCAACTCCCATTGTAGTTGGAACCAAACTTGGAAAGAATGGGGATGGGACTTCTTTAGATCCCACCATGTACAGGAGGATCATTGGGAGTCTACTATACCTGACAGGGACACATCCAGATATTGTCTTTGCAATATGTCTAGTAGCCTTCTTTCAGAGTAATCCAAATGAGGAACATATGGAGGCAGTAAAAAGAATCATTAGGTACATTAAAGGTACTCCTAATTTTGGGTTATACTTTGCTGCAGAAAGGGACAGTGAATTATCATCATTTTCTGATGCTGACTGGGCTGGTGATGTAGTGGATAGAAAGTCCACTAGTGTTGGAACATTCTATATTGGGAAGAAATGTGTTGGCTAGTTGATCAAGAAACAAGAAAGTACTTCTCTTAGTACTATTGAAGCTGGGTATATCTCCGCTACAAAGGCATGAACTCAACTACTATGGATGAAGTAGCAATTGAAAGATATTGGTAATAAGGTGAAATAACCAATGGTGATTTATTGTGATAATAAGAGTGCAATTGATCTTACAAAGAATCTTGTTCATCATTCTCATACAAAACATATTGAAATCAGATATCACTTTATCAAGGAAAAAGTTGAACAAGGCATGATTAAATTGGATCTTGTCGGAACTGATGAGCAAGTGGTTGATATCCTGACCAAGCCACTTTCAGTGGCTGTGTTTGAGAAACATCAGTTGAAACTCGGTGTTCAGCCACCTCCCAGTGCATAAGGAGGTTACGAATTTTCCCTCTCCCTAGTTGTTTTAACTATTTTAATCTGTGTTGTGGAAGTGTTTCAGGTTTATGGGGGAGATACGATCCAGGGGGAGTATGTTCTGATCTCTACAATGGATGATTATCTGTATTTGGGTTTATTTCCAATGGGGGAGAAATGGATAGAATGTGGTGTCTCTAGATGAGAGAAGACATAGATAATCATAGCTAAAGATGGAGAGAATAGTGAAGGGAGAAAACTTTCCAAGATCATTCATTTAAACACACGAGAACACAATTCATGTCTTCTCTCTTATTTTCTACACTGAGCATTGCTCACGTAGACTTAGAGTGTTGGATGAGTTGATTCTTACGTATCAGGTTTTAATAGTGGTTGGTGCACCTTTGAATCTATTTGGAGATTGCCAACAAACCCATAGGGGGAGATTGTTGGACCCACGATCATTCTATGCAGGAAATGGAGTATATTTTTTGTTTGTTTTCAATCCTCATAAGAAGTTCAGAATGTTTTCTAGAAAAGGGATCATATAGTTCAAGCAGACAGCAGTATTGAAGGTGGTGTCGTTTCCCAGTGTTTGCCAAATTTTTCGACCTGAAAATTGGAAAATGGAGAAATGTGTGTTTGGAAAAGGAAGTTGCACGCAATATTGGAGGGTGTTTTGAAACTTGCGTGCAAGTCTTATTTTGGGATTAGTTCATCAAAATATGGAAAAGGAAAAAAGTGCGTGCAAGACATAAATGTGTGTGAAAGATGGTGCTGCGCGAAAGAATCTTATGCACCCAATGTGACTTCAAAAGGGGTTTTTCATGCTCAGAAATAAGCTTACGTGAACCGAAAAAAATGAATTAGGATCTTTCATGTAGGGTCATCAAGGGATTATAAATATGTGGATACCCCCAAGGAAGACTTAATAATTTTCTATTGAAAATCTGGTAACTCTGCCACGTGAAAGATGTGTGCGCAAAAGATTGGAAGAGAGTTAATCTTGCGCACAAGGTGTTCCTTTAGTCTGCAAAGACCAAGTGAACCCTTCGGTGTAGTTGCACGAAAGATATTGGTTGTGCGGAAAGTAGGGGTTGCGTGAAAGTCATCTTTCACAATAATTCCCAAATCTTGCACGCAAGTTGAGGTATTGTGTGAAAGTGTGGTGTTATGCTTCTGACAGTTTTTTGAATATCTGGTGTGTGTGATCAGTGATTCCATGTGAATCAATTCAGGACTTCAATGCAAGTAGTGTCTCATGTTGGACTGAGACAAAGACTTCAATGAAAATCTATTGAAGGGACCTTCACATCCATAAACTGAGTGTGACTTCACCGGAGGCAGTGAGCCAGGGGGAGTCAACAGAAGTGATCCAAGGGAAGTAGTGAGTTGTCCCTAAACTTTTGTAAAGGTAGTGTTCCTGGCACAGAGTGACTGTGACCAAACTCTTGTACTCCACAACCAGTGAATATTAGTGTATCTTGTTATGACCAACACACTGTCAGCGTATTCTCCTTGTACATAGCCCTTTGTGGTGAACCAAGTAAAAGTGTTGTGTGGCATATTTACATGTGTTTATTTATTTTTTGTTCATATCCATCATACAGGTTTAACATGTTCCTACCAATGTGGGAACAAGATCTATCACTTTAAAAGAAAAATTTGACACCCTAATTCACCCCTCCCCTCTCAGGGCATCACGAGGTTCTACAACATCATCATTATTTATTCATCAAAATGAGAATATCCCTATTCTCGTGTATTTTTTATTGAGAATGATGATGAATTTTTTATTAATGAACTTGTAAACATAGATCATTTTACATAATGAATGTGCACATGCATATTAGTGATGAACCAATGGAAACTTTTTTTTTTGGTGATCCAGTGAATAAGTATCTATATTCATAATAAGGATAGGTTAAACACCTCTACTCATGTAATGATTGTGAGATTTTATGTGATATAATGGTGGGATGATTTAATTTCACATCATTTGCATTCAAAAGAATCAGTTTTTGTCAATCCATTTCACTAATGTAATCTTGATGTGTTACTTTCATGGATTTAACAATCATTTGAGATATTATATCATGCATATAAATGATGATTTAATAGCCCAAATAATTATACCACCCACCAAATTGAAACCACTATATTTTTATTTTCTAAAAATTCATGATTCAGTCGATGAAATATTATATTTATTTATTTTTTTAGAGGTTTGGGATCAAGATACTAGCTTCTTTTTCAAAGTGGACTTCATTTGTATTTTCAGTGCTTTATGATTTCATTTGAAGTGGGTTTTCATTTTTTGGGGATTTCTTTGTAAATCATTTTCTTTTCATTTGATTCCATGTTTCCTTTGACACCATCCCTCCTTGATGACCACAATATCTCAATGCTGGTTTTCCTTCAATAGTTCTCTCATACACCTGTTGGCTTCTGTCACAACCCGACCCTACCCGGGCTCGAGCCGCAACTACCCCAAGCCCGCCTCCATAGGCCAAGGGCTGGTGACAAGCGCCGAAGGCTAAAAAACTCGGGGAGGCCTTTGCCTGAGTACCTGTACACACACACGCAGCACACTCAATGCAAAAGTGTAGAGTAAAAAGATAAGCAAAGTATAAACTGCTATAAATAAACCAAAAATGTGCATCGACCTCTAAATATTACAAAGCAAATGATGAAGGTAAAGTGAAAAAGAAAAGGGAAAAAAAGAACCCAACCAGAAAAGGTGCCACAACCCGGAAACAGTTAAATAAAAGAAAAACAGCTCGAAGGGTCCCCCACCTAGAACCCGACTACGACCACCGCACGCGGTCCAAGATCCCGAACTCCTAAGCTCCACTGAAGTCATGACCAACTTTTCCGTCGTCTGCAAGGTCACACCAAGTGCGGGCAAAGCCCAAGCAGGGGTGAGTATAAAAATACTCAGTAGGATACCCCGAAGGATCGAGGGAGCAGCAAAGGAGGTACCGAAGGGTGAGTAGTAGAGCGAATAGGAAAAGTAAAGGAGTAAAACCGAGAGTGCAGTAAAGAGTAACAGTAGAGAGTCCATATCAACCCAACAAGAGGAAAGAAGGTAGACTCGTCTAGACACAACGAGCTGGAAACGGTGAGAAGATGAACTTCTCGTCGAGTCTTCGCTACCTATAGCAGGAGAGTATACTCATCCAACCATGAGAAGCTAGACACAGAAAGCACATGGAATACCCTACGCGTCTTTGCCTCTCCTAGAAGGAGAGTAACCAACCCAAGAAGTGGGTACTAGAACAAGGTATATACATATACATGTGCTCAATAATAAGCCCGAACAAGGTCGTAAGGGGATCTTCATCCCATAGCTCAGCCCAAGAAAGTGAGTCACCAACAGTCCTATAAGTAAACACCATCGATGCCCAGCATCCCGCACGTCTTCCCCGAACTACAATTCAAGGGCTCAAATCACCGCACCTCGAAACTATCCACTTTGGGTGGCACTGACTCACCCACACGGTTTTAGGTCGCGTCGCAAGGACGCATCTCAGTGGGGAAAAGCGCCCCTCGTACTTGAGAGTTCTGGGGGAACGTCAAACCACAACTCATCACTGCCCCATAGTCCAGAGGTCTCCTCAAAGTCAACAGGCGACCCCCTGACCAGCCCCGCTGGAGGGTCCCTGGAATTCGACGGGTTCCCACTAAAGGGAGACCCGACAAGAGTAGACAGGTGTCACACTGCCCAGTCCCGTAATAGGGTAATCCACTAGAGGGAGACCCGGCTAAAGTTGGTGACGGGACCACTGCCCAGCCCCACTGGAGGTAACCCAGCATCGGGGACCACTGCCCAGCCCAGCTGGAGGTAAGCCCTGCATTAGGAACCATTTCCCAGCCCAACTGGAGGTAAGCCCGGCATCGGGGACCACTGCCCAGCCCTGCTGGAGGTAAGCCCGGCATCGGGGACCACTGCCCAGCCCCGCTGGAGGTAAGCCCGGCATCGGGGACCACTGCCCAGCCCCGCTGGAGGTAAACCCGGAACTGCTCTGGCCATCCCTGCTGGATGGTACTACTCGGTGAACACTGTTGTACTGGCCATCCCTGTTGGATGGTAACTCACTGGCCATCCCTGCTGGAAAAAACCTCAGCCCTATTGGAAACAACCTCAGCCCTTCTAGAAACAACCTACGGGTAGAGGATCAGTGCCCGCGTAATGTGTTGGTCACACCGAATCCATAAGAAATCTATTGGGGAACACGGAGTGATGTGAGAATCTCCCCAGGCCTCACAATGCGATCACGCTCCAATCTGCTGAGTCACTGTCGAAGCAGACCGAGACAACTCATCCCAGAAAGTGGGGAAACACCCACACTATACAAACACCCGTAGTCACAAACGGTGTCATAGTCCGGTGAAAGGGGCACGGTACTGAAACCCCTCATAGCTTAAGAAACAGAGGAACTAAACCATATCTGACAGCCAAACGAGAACAGCACCAGGGGAAAACTCAACCCTGCTGGTCAACAAATGAGAACCGAACCAGGGTAAAACTCAACCCTGCTGGTCAACAGACGAGAAGAGGACCAGGGGAAAACTCAACCCTGCTGGTCAACAGACGAGAACAGGACCAGGGGAAAACTCAACCCTGCTGGTCAACAAACGAGAACAAAGGGACCCTCTATGTCACAAGAGGTCAAAAGTACGTAAAGCAGAACACAGCACGCACATGGGGCCCACATGACGTGTGGCCCGAAGTCAACATCAACCAAGTGCACAAACATTCTTAGGTACCAACATCCACATGTACCTCCCAGAGTTCTCGTATACTCCCAGAGTATACCACGTCTCTAGCCCAAAGGCTAACGTGCACCCGGCACCCAACGTCAACGCGAAGGTGTGAACGTAACAACTCCAACCTTCCACCTCAACGGATGAGTCACAGCCAACCACATCTCTTCAAGCATTTACATCACTCACACAGGAGTGCACGCGATCACACGCCAAGGGTCCGCTACAAACACGGTAGAAGGACCACCACCGGCACCTTCACATTTCCACATTTAATAAGATCACGTAAGAGGCTCTGCTCGCCTGAATAGATTACACCATTGTAATCCTCGCGGAAAAACATGCGATATCGAATACTTACTCGCCTCAAACGGATATCCGACGGAAAAGTTGTCCAACACCGCTTTACGCCCGAACGGCGTCCCGTGATCTCGAGCCTCGGCCCCGCAAAAGAGTCGGGCGCATCGCACCATTGCGATCTCCTTGTAAAGACATGTCAAAAAGATTTCACACTTGAGCACAATGAATATCCGGAGAAAAAGATACATTCTGGCACACCGCACACAAGCGGTGCTTCGTGGGACCTGCATCCTGGTCCCGAAACACAATGAACGGATCGCACCATTACGATCCTCTCAAAAAAGCACACAAGTTGTACTATTCACTTGTCCAAAATGGACACCCAGTGATAATGCTGGAAATCACTGTCAACTCCCGAAACGGCCCTCGTGGGGCCCGCACCAGCGTGCGGAATTAGAGCGGGCAGACTGCGCCAATGCGATGCCCTCGGAAAAACACCCAACATCGATTGCTCGCATGCCCTGAACGGACGTCTGATGAAAAATTCGATAAACGCTGCTCGCAGCTCAAAGGACAGGCCATGGGGCCCACGCCTCAACTCCAGTTTCGGTGCCCAAAACCACCCTGGAAAACTCTGCCTCGATGCTAGAGTCGCAACATCATTGACGGCACCCAATTCGGACATCGGATGTGTCTGCGCCGTCCAAAACAAGAATCCCCGGAAAAAGTTCTCAACCGCTTGACGGCGTGTCATGCTTCTGAGGCCCCTGTCTCGGGGATTAAAATCACCCGAAACCATCTCAAAATATTCCTCTCATTCTGAGGCACTCGCCGCCGCAGATGGATCACGAAACCGACTCCCGGTTTATGATTTATTAAAAAAAATCATTTTATAATAATAATAATAATAATAATAATATATTATTATTATTATAACCTTTTTCTTTTTTTCTTTTTTTCTTTTTTTCTTTTTTTCTTTCTTTTTTAAAAAAAAAACCAGACCGGCCATTCGGTCGGTCTTCTCCTCCCATCAGGACCTGCAGCTTGCGGGTCCTTGTCGGCCAGCCGGGGTCCGTAGACCCCGGTCTCCCTCGCAATGACCGGCCAAAGCCGGTCCTTGCCACGTCGTCGCCCCGCTGGCACCTGCTGCCAACGACCCTGTGACCCAGCGCTCCACTGGCCTCCGCTCGGCCTCCTCCACGGCGTCCCCTGCTGACCCAGCGCCGGCCTCCACTGAAGCCCGCTCGCCCAGCCGCCGAAGTCGAACCCCCCGCCACCGCCTGCTGCTCACCCAGCCACCGCGTTGAAGCCCTCGACCCCCGTCGTCCACCTGAAGACAGAGCCTGTGCTGCCGCGCCTCGGACCGTCGGAACACCCAAAACTGGCCAGAAACAACTCAAAAACCCGCAACTTTCGCCGGACGATTGCGGACACCACAGAGCTCGGATTTCGAGTCTGAAACAAGCGTCGGAAAGCTTAAAATATGTACTACGCAAACATGGGCTTCGCTCGACAATTAGGCAGAAATTCTACATAAAAATTTGCGTTCGAATTTAAGTACGGGAATGAAAATACAAAACGCAACCTCCTACCTGTTGGGGTGTTGCCCGACACTTCACGGAGGGTCCGCCGCCACACCGCTACCTTGCCGGAGGGGAGGAGGAGAGGAGGAGATTGAGGGTGGAGGTCTCCTTGGGTGAGCTCTTCCGCTAGGGGTGCCAAAGGATAAGGAGGGGTGGGTTTGGTTTAAAAAGAAAATTAAATTAATAAAATTTTAATTAATTTAATCCTTAATTTTAACCCGCATCTGAAACTCTCGACGGGGTCGAGGTTAAGCCTCCCCTAGGGTAAACAACACCTCCCGAGCACAAAGGTGGTCTCAGAATTTTAATTTGAGGCCCTGTTCAAAAGTTATTAAACTCAACGCCTGAGGCCGCCAAATTACGAAAACGCCCCTGGGGCCATTTTTCACAGACGGCCCGCGCCCGCGAAACTTACACCCCTCCTAGGGTAAATGGAACATTACGGACTCAAAAGTGCCATAATTTTTTTAATCCGAGCCACCTTTTAAGAGATACTTGAGTTAAGTTGTTAAACAAATAAATTAATTATTTATCCGTTTAACGTTCCAAAAGCGAGCGAGGGGTCCAAACGTCCCGTGCCGACATGTTTTATGTCGTTCCTAGGGTAAACACCCCATTACGGACACATCTGTGTACTCAGATCTCTGATCTGAAGCTCTGTTTAGGAGTTATCCCATTTATTTGGTGTGTCTAGTGTGAACGCACTGAAAATTTAATTTCGGCCACATCAGGGCTCGAAATCGCACGCCGTCTGAAGGTGCTGCTCTGGAATAATATCAAAAATATTCCAAAGTGTTTTATATCAAAAATAGGGTTCTTACAGCTTAGTTGGTCGATGACGCACATATTTATTCAAACATTTAAGTTTTATTATATACATTTTTGATGGTTGTATTGGTGTTGTATGATTCTCAAGTGACTATTGGATCCACTACTAAGACCCTTTATTTATAGTGTATAAAATCCATGGGAAAGAAACTGCATATTTTTTTAGTTTGTTCTTGGTGAGGGGTTTCTTTCACACTTCAGTAATATTTGATAGTACTTGGACTATGCTAATAGAAATTGTATCATGTGATAATCAGTTTAAAAAAATAAGTGGTGTTTGTTTTGTTTCTAAAGAAACCTCCACTTAAATTCTTGTAAAAATAACCAAAACAAGTGGTGAAAAAAATCTATAAGTATCCTGAAACACTTGCACAATGGATCTTATCTTAAGTGAAAAAATTTTTGTGCACTTTTCAACAATTGTTATCAAACACAACCTTGGTATGAACTTCATTCTACTTCATTTCCCAACAATTTTATTATTGTAGGCCAGTGCTTCATGTCAACCTATGCCCCAGTCTCTACCACTGCCTCCTCCTCCACCTTGGTCTCCAACTCCGCCTCCACCTCCTTCTACGCCTCTACCATTTCCCAAAAAAATATTGTTTTTAGTCCAACGCTTCTAAACAAATTTATTTCCTCCATTATACTTCTCCTTGAGAAACATTTCAAAAATAATATATAAGCATTCTGAAACTAATTTTTCACACCCCAAATCTATTTCTAAGGTCATAGCCCATACTAGATCACAAACATAGTAAGTAATCACCTAAATTTATTTTTAGTAAACATTCTCAAACCATGTATGCTGCCCATTTATCTCTAAATAAATTTACTTCTTCTTTTGAGTAAAATGGTTGTCAAAAATCTTTATAGTGATGAGAGAATATAGATAAACAAATGATTAAGAAATAATTTTAATGAAATTGTAATTACCTTTGGAAATTACCTGTTCAGAGATGCTGGTATTTTCATCATTTATGATTTCTATCATAAATGTTCAATCATAATATCCACAATCATTGTCATTATCTTGTTTTTCACACTATAAAAACATTGACCAAAATAAGTAAATTGTTTTGAAATATGTTTTATAGTTAAATATTTCTATATATACCATAATCTATTTCTATTTTAAGTAATCCATAGGATTTTTATGTTCAGTCACCAAATTCATACCATGATTTAGCCTATATTTAGTAGCCACCCTATCATAATAAATTTTTTGTTAAAACACGGACTCAAAGATATAATTTTAAGTTTATTTATAAAATTTTGAATGAATTGTATTACAAATTAATAATACACGTCATGTGTGGTCGGTTTGTTGGATATCCATGCATTGGATCCAAAAAATAAATATTTGGGATATCCATATTGACTGCGATTAGCATCCAGTGCTTCCTAAAAAAAATAAAAACAAATAAGTAATGAAAAAAATAAAAATATATTTTATTTGATTAGATTGTAGAGTTTTACCTCTAAATTTTAGGAATCAAAAAGAGTATATCGTCTATTATTTTTTTCTCAAACACATTGTATAGTTCATCTCTTTTATTCTCAATTTCTTTCTTCGGCAAAGTAAGCTTTTTCATAGTAATAATATAGGGATTAATGAATCCAAATCATACTTCACACATTTTTCCCTTTATATATTATTAATATAAATTCCTATAAAAAAATATGAATAGTTATTAATTTTAATGAACATATTATCTTACTATTTGGAAAAATGTATTATCAAAATGTACCTTATGTATGTATTCACAACTGAGACTCTCAACCATTCATTCTTGAGAATATCATTTATATTCTTGATACAAAATACATCTTTCATGAAAGTTCCATTTATTTTTTCTTCATATGTAGTGTAAGACATATTTTAGTCTTTAAATATGGTCTCTTCATGAAGCTGTAATGATAATAAATGTTGCTCTGGAACTGGTAGGGAGAAGGTACTCCCAGAAGGTCCTTTTGACTTCTTCGTCAATTCACTAGATTTTCTTGATCTGGCCTTTTGTTTCCCCGTCACTTTATCCATTTGTAATATCATACCTCACTTTAGTACTTTTTTCATCAACTGTTATAGGTTTTTCATAGGAAAAAATTTGTTGAAGATGTACCTCATGTATCTTTATAAAATTAGAAGACCATGTTATGAAATTTCCAATAGCATCATTGACCATTGTAATTTCCTCATCATTAAGTGGAATAGGAATCTTAGAAGTTGGATCATGATAAATCTCAATCCTCACTCTCATGTGATCGTTTGGGAGTTATTTATGGTGTATCTTGTCTCTCGAGATATTAAACACTGTACCCATCGCAATAAGGTAGTGCATGGGTGTTGACAGATAAAAATCACATGCAACTTTAACCTATATAATTTTAGTAATATAAAGTTATCAAAAGTTGTTTGATTCAAATTTAAGAGAAATAGTAATGAAAAAATTGATTACCTTGGTTAAGGTATGCAGTTGAGGGGAATAACTAGCCTCAAAGATAGTAGGGTCTTTTAGTTCTTTATGTGCGGATCTTTGTTTCATTTTCAGTTCACTTTGATATTTTCTCATACATTAGCATTCCAAACCAAAATGGACAATAATATATTGTAAATAATATATTTTTTATTAAAATCCTTTCATAATCTTATATATATCTTCATGTGGCTTTATATTCTCTAAATATGCATGAGGATACACTCCAAAACCTACTCCTCTAATGCGACCATACTGTTCCGGCCACTTCAAATCCACTGGAAGTAGTTTTTCTTCAAGTAAATTCATTGTTGATTCTTACATCTAAACCATATAAAAAATATGAACATAAATATATATTTTTATGTAATATTGTTGTAAATCATAATGAATTACTATTATGACATACTTATACATGTTTCTCATACTTCTTTTCTATTTTCATCAACTAGTTTACCCTCCTTATTTACACGAGCCTCCTTCCATAGCACATGATATGGGATGGAATTAGCTTAGGATTTTGATTCATCAATTTGAATATAAAAAAGTAACATATTTTGTTTCATATCACACAAAACTTTTATTATTTCTTTAAAATAAATACCAATTTCTTCTCTAGTAAATCATACTCCATCCTTTCTTTGCGATAGAGGTACATTGGTTTTGATGCATGTTATTTATTTTCGGCATTATTTCCCTATTTCATAAATTAATAATTTTGAATCAAATTGGATAAAATAAATAATGTAAAATAATATATTATTAACTAAAATTCAACTAGAATTATTTCTCATTACGATGACTGATGAAATCATTCCATGTTTCTTGCTTTATAATGTGTGTATAACTAACTGGTGGGTGGGGTTTTACTTTCCCCTAAGCATCCCTAAGATATAACCTGGTAAGAAGAGTTTATAATCCTCTATGGGATTTTATAGTGTCTATTAACATGTATTTATTACAGAAATATTCTAAAATAAATGAAATATATAACGAATAATGAAAATTAAATCAACGTTTCTTTATATAATTTTTTGTAAAATAGAGAAAGTATATCGTAACATTACCTTTATATCTTCCCAAAGAGTTTCCTTCATTATAGGTTAGATTTGGCACCACGAATCTATATCAATCAACACATTCACCCACATTGTGACCCCAACATAACTAATGAACATTGACTTATTGGGAACAATAGGTTGGTCATGTTGATTCCAACCAACCTCTAATTTTATACCCTTACTTATTTCCTTAATAATTTTATTCAACATTGTAATACTACATAGTTCTTGTATTTTTCATAATCATTCTATTGATCCCCTATTAATTCTACAGTTTCAGTATCAACACTCTGTTCTTCCCTAGGATTCGTAACGTCATCATGTGCAGAAGACATTTTTTGTCTGCATGAGTAGTTAAAAATTTAATTTAGATTATGTTAATATAGTAAATAACAGATAATATTATGAGAAAAAACATAGTATATTAAAAAAACTTTAACCATATCATTGAAATCTATTTCTTTTTTTAAATTTTTTAGGGTTTTGGATCCTCTATAGAGAATTAAAATCCCCTCTTTATGGTCTCCTATAATGTACAAGACATTGTCTACATTGGGACTGACATGAACTGATTATGATCTCCCAATGAAAGGGTCATCCTCGATTGAATTTTCAAATGACCCTAAAGTTTCTTTATTCACCAGTAGTACAATTGACTAATTCTTATTTACTGGATCTGAGATATCATTTACACTGGTATTCATATCAAATGATCCATAAACCACAGTATCATCCTAATCGGTGTGTGCGTTCAGTTTTTTCCTATGTTTAGTCCATTATTTATAGATCTGATCTATTCTGTGAAAAATAAAATGTTCCTCCAACTCTTCTAGACTAATTTTTATTGAATAAAAACAATTTAAACATGGAAAAATTATTTTAGAATGGTTGTATGCATGCTCTATTGAAAACTTGATAAACTCTTTAACTCCATCTTCATACTCTTTTGTCAAATGATTAGCATGCATCCATTTTCAATTCATATCCATCCTATTAGGTTCATAAAATATTCATTTTGTACAATAAATAAATAAATACACATAAGATATTCAATATCAAATGTGAAAGTTATAGATAATTTTAATAAGGGGAACCCAACATTTGATTGTTTCAAATAATTTCAGTATTATTTGAAGGAAATGGGTAATTAAATTTTAGAAAAGAATTAATCCACCATGGTAGGTGTTATCCTCTAAATTCATACAAAGGTGAAAGTTATAGACAAATATCATCCTCATCATCTTCATCTCTTGAATAGTTTTTATTTCATTTTGTTGCTTGAGACTCATCCCCCATCTCTTCTGGACATGCACCTATGTTGCTTGAACTACTCTGAGCAGTAGTCATCCCATACTAGGTATCAGTGATCATTTTGGATGAATACTACTCAGAGTAGTTCAAGAAACATAGAAGAGATGGGGGATGAGTCTCAAGAAACAAAATTCAATAATAACTGTTTGGGAGATAAAGCTGATGAGGATAACAATCGTCTCTTTAAAACTTTTTAAATTGCCACATCTTAATTTAAAATTTCAAATCTCATCTCAAAGTGATAAAAGGTCCCTCATACTTCCATGAGAACATCAACTCATCCCCATTGAGCTAAAGCAACTCTAATCTATGTTACTAGTCCTTTTCCCTCACCTATATCATAAATATAAGAGCTCTATGTCCACTAAGGTTCATGTGTAGGGTGTGAGTATAAAAATCAACAAGTAAATACTAAAAGGGTCCATAAAATATACACAAATGCATATATTTGAGTATATGTTTAAAGTATAAACACTCAAAATACACATGTAAGTCAAGTCATTGTGTACCGATCAGGACACCATGATAATAAAATGTACCTACTTCATTTTATACAAGTGAATTATATTAATCATACCATAAGTTTATGCCATGGTAGTTCCCTGAAATTCAAATAATTTAACTAATAAGAGATTAAAATTGTAATTGTAGGAGAAGAAAAAATTATTTATCTCCCTATGGAACTAACCACATCACACATACCATGAGATTCAACCTCATACCCCTAACATCCAAGACTATCACTCAGGGATAACCATCACATGTGCTTATTGCATCCAAATCATGAAATGGGTATAACATATCCATTTTTCTTAGGAAGTACATTTGAAATATGGATAATTCTTAACATAATTGGTTCCTATAGGAAAGAACCTCGTAATGGGTGACACAATACATTGGTTAAACCCAACTTCTACAAAATCATAAAGAAGAACAAACAACAACAAAAATGCCACATCACCCTTACCCTATCCCTCGATGAATCACTAACATGTCTATAGTAACTCACATTCTAACATACCATACCTAGCCCTCACACAATACCCATCATATTCTAATATATGATACTCAAATATCATTTGTCTTAGGATTTGATCATCTCTCTCAACGATCAATCATTAGATAATCCCATAGTCCGTAGGCCATAATTCATCACTCACACACCTCAAATCGCAAGACAAAGTATGATATATGATCAACTAATACATCCCACCCTTTATAGGTTATCCCACTATGTTTCAAGGGAATATACTCGATTTTATACCATATATCTAATCACTACTAAGGTGTTCATATAATCTCTCTTAGTACATCACTACCCTAAGAAAAAAATTCATAGGGAAATTCATACATTGTTCTACCCTTATGGGATACTTCCATTAGCTAGGATTATCCTCACTAGACCTCTCATAATCTAACCTATATACTACTGGACATTAACTTCCATTGTGATATCCTATATCCTAAGTCCATGTCTCACTTTCTTCATAGACCATGTCCATAAGGAAACTATTTACAACCATCAATCACACAATCCACTCTCAAAGGTCCCTCTCACATAATCATACAAGAATATCCATGGTTTACCCCCCCCCTATTTTATATTTTAATATCCCTTAATATTTTCCCAACTAACCAACTTGAGGATCATAAGGTGAACAAACCACCGAGTAAGACTATAATCATCTCATAGAGTATAGAATGACTATTTTATTCCAAATCATTGTTACCTATTATAAATCATGATTATAAACCCATATCAGAACTCATTATGGTCTCCTTTACCCAATTAGTTATTCCTACATATCACATTCCATGCTAAAATTAATATAAAAAATTGCTTGATAATTTTATTACCACCCACCTATTTTATAAAGTTAACCGTATGGGCATCAATTTTATAATTCCATGCAAGCCTACTACATAGATCCTCAATCACATTATCCCATATATCATCAATAAAATAGTAAAATGTGTAATTATAAAAAATTATAATTGATTTTCAAAAATAATTTACCTATGAAGAACTTAAGAAAATCCACCAGGTAGTTCCACAACATCAGAACCACAACCTACATCATGGTAATGAACCAAGTCATTCTCTCAATAATATTATGAGAAAAATTACCATCAGTAACAGAATAAATTATTTTCAATTTAAAAAAAGTATAAAATATCCTAGTAAGAACTCACCGGGACATTTACCAATTCTCTAAATGGAACAATTTAATGCATACGGAGACACCTTATTATAATTATATCTACTTTTAATAGTAGGTATTTCACTTGGGGAGGTGGTTTCCTATATCTTCCTTATCATTGGATGAAGTAAGAAATCCATTATACATCCTTCTAATGATGGGGATATCACCCAGTTTATAAATATCATAGGATCTGGTTCCAAACTCTCTATATACTAAAATGAAGGTGTCTATACCTAAACACCAACATCTAAACATATTTATGAGAATATTATATGGTTATTAACTCACAAATTAGAAGATCCATACTTCCTCAAAAAGTTAAAATACCCACAGCCATTCAGTGAAATCAACACAACTTTGATGTGCCCAAAAATCCTAGGCTCACTCATCAAAAAGACCACCACCTAAGTTAGAAGCACCTTATATGGAACCCAAACAAGAAATAAACGGGTGAGGAGGAGGAGAAAATAACATACCATGGATTCAAGATTTTATTATTCCAAGAGAAAGTAGAGATATCGTGTGTGAAAACTTGGATTCATTCAAGCCTTGGATTTGTTCGAGACTTGAATCACTCGAGCCTTGGATTCATTCAAGCCATGTATTTATTCGAGAATTGATTCATTCAAGGCTTGTATTGGAGCCTTGTATGCATTTGAGATTTGATTCAATCCTTCATTCAATCCTATATTTGAGGAGGATCTTTATCATCAGGCGGCTTCCATAGAAATATTTAGATATCATGACTGAAACAATTGTGGTTAGGGTTCTTTACATAGACTGAGAGGATTTTATCAGTGCTTTCAGAAAAGCACTGATAAAGATACATTTTATCAGCTCTAAATTAATAAGCACTGATAAAATCAATTTTTATTAGCATTAAAACTTTAGTGATGATAAAGGATTTATAATTATAATTATAAAGATAAAAATTAGTAAATATATTTATAGAATTATATTTTTATTTATTATACTTTTATAATTATTTAAATATATAATTATTTATTTATAATTATATAAATACTTTTTAAAAAATATTTTTTTTTATTTATAATTATAAATATATAATTTTATAAATATAGTAAATATACATTTATAAATATATTTATATAATTATGTATATTTTTATTAATGAATATATAATCTTAATTGTACGCATGTTAAAAATGAGCAAAATTGAATAATTAAAAATGAGTACACTTAAAAATAATTAAAAAAATTGATAAGTTTTATTAATTAAATATAAATTATTAAAAAAATATATAAATATATTGAAATAAAGATGAATACATATTGAAAATATTAAAACATAGTAAAAAAATAAAAATAAATAATAGAAAATGATTAAATTCCCCAAAAAATAAAAAAAATATTAAAATTGAACTAATACCTAACTGTAATAATTTTAAAAATAAATAAATAAAATTTACCTATTAAATACATCATGTATTGAATGTATCATGTTATAATGAAATTCTAAAATGAATATTAAAATTTGAATAAATTACATAAATATTAGGTGTATGTATTTCTCTATATATAAAATTTCATTAATTACGTAAATATTTGTCTGTGTGCATCGTATTTAAAAATGAATTAATTACGTATATGTATGTGAAATTAATGTGACACATGTTTGATATATGTTAAATTGAAAAATCAAATGACATTCAATTATGTTCATTAATCGATATGTAATTAGTTAGTATTTTTAATTGATATTAATTTTTAATTATAAATCAATATTCATCACTAAATATATATAACTTATTTAATATGTATGCAAAAATATTTTGTATTATATAAATCATATTTTAGAAAATATTAAACTTTCATATATATTTATATATAGAAATATATACAAATATATCTCTATATCAAATGTATGAAAGAATAGTTATGCATAAAAACCATTAAAAATAAATAAGACATTAATATGTTTTTAATTATTACATTTTATTAACTTTATATATTTATATTTAATATATATTATTTATTACTATTTATAATATATAAATATATATATTAATCTTATTCATTTTTATTAATAATTTTTTCATTGATAAATTTTTTAATAATTTTATAATTTACCCATTTTTACTTTTTTTGTTTAATTATTACAATTTATTCATTTTTTATTTTTTTGTTTAATTATTACAATTTATTCCTTTTATATAAATATATACTATTTATTAATATTTATAATCTATATATATGTATATTAGATTTATTCATTTTTATCAATAATTATTTAATTGATAAAAAGTTTAATATTTTTCTTAATTTACTCATTTTTAATTTTTATTTGTCTAGTTATTTCATTTTATTCATTTTACATATCTATATATTTAATATATACTATTTATTGATATTTATAATTTATATATATATATATTAAATTTATTCATTTTCATCAATAATTATTTAATTAATAAAATTGTTGATATTTCTTAATTTTCTCTTTTTTAATTTTTATTTGTTTAACTATTTCATTTTATTCGGGACCTTTATGAGTGCTAAAAATAAAGTACTGATAAAGGGTAGTGCTGTTAAAGGTCTTTTTTATAGTAGTGAATGTAATATTTTATTAAATATATTATAAAAATTAATTAACTCATCCTTTAATGAAAGAAGTTATGTATTAAATTTAATATATAATAAACTAATTACTATTTTTTAGAAAATATGGACCTAGGAAATAAAAAACATTTTTTACTATAAGATCATGATTGTATAAATTTTCATAGAAATCCCAATAGATTTGGTATAAATCTTCTCTACATCAAGGCTGTTGAAGCATTTATATCATTCAAATCATCAAATTCAAAGTTTGTTCAGAAGGAACAATTAGGTACTCGTATAAGAAGTGTGATCTCAAAAGATATGGAATGTTTGATAATATTAGGGTTCATCTTTTACGTCTCATTTTTCAGATTGATTAGGTATTTTGGTGTCAACATAGTGAACAAAATTCAGAAGGAGATACAATTTTTTTGTTCAAAAACCATCTTAGTTTCAAAATATAGTACATGATGTTGTTGGACCATCTTTTCAAGAAACATAATCTTAGAATAATTATTATAATACTAAATTGGAACTATCTAGAATTTATGATTTTTTAAAATATATTAAGGATTCCTTATATCCTAGATGAAAGATAAGAAAATTTGGATCTATTATAAAATTTATGGCTATTAAATTTTATTTTGGAATGTCAATTAATTATTTTGATTAGATATATTATTTTGTTAAATCATTATTTCCTATAAGGATTACATTTCCAATAAGTTTCTATGAAAGAAAAAATTTGGTTTATAATTTGGGTCTTGGTTATCAAAATACTCATGAATGTTCAAATGACTGCATCTTATATTATGGTGAATATGAGTCGTTAAAAAATTTTCCAATATTTAGAAAATCAATGTATAAAGAGGTATAGTTAGGAAAGTCCATATTTATTCTTGTTAAACAATTGAGGTATTTTACGATTACATCTATATTGAAACATCTATTTAAGTCTCGCTACATAACATCATTGATTGCATGGAATAGGTAAAAGCCTAAATCATCATTGTAATGGGTATTCTTGAAAACACTTTGATCTGATGCATCTACCTTTTTATTCTGAACCTCATAACATATGGTTGGGTCTTTCTACTAATGGTTTCTATCCATTTTGTTCTTACAATAGTCAATATTCTTGTTGGCATGTTTTCATAACTTCATACAACTAAACTCCTTGGATATTGATGGAATAACCATATATATATATATATATATTTGGCATTATTATGACATCCGAAAAATAATATCGATGTTTATTTGAAGTCATTGATTGATGAGTTAATTTTATTATGGAACGATGGTTAAACTACATATGATGTAGTTCCAGGTCAGAATTTTATACTCAAAGTTTCATTAATGTATAAAATCAATGACTTTATGGTGTGTGGTATGTTATCTAGATGGAGTGAACATGGTCCAAAATCTTTTCCATACTACATTGCTGATAGAAAATCATTTATGTTCGTTAATGGAAGAAAGCCTTGTTTTTTACTATCATTGGAGATTTATTCCTATGAATTACTATTCTGAAGGGATATATATAATTTTACAAAAGTGGAATTGAAATATACGAACCTCCAATAGTTTTCTCAGACATTCAGTTAAAATCTATTATCTCTTAATTACTTCCTGTTACTTTTGGACCAACTGTAAACCAATAAAAAATATGTGGTTTGTGAGAGATCACAAATAGATAAAGGGGGGTATTTTTTTAGGAGTTTTCATATTGGTATAATTTGGTGGTTCATCACATGTTAGATGTAATGCATGTTAATAATAATTGTTTTGATGACATATTTTATATCATTCCGGGTATGCCTTATAAGACTAAAGATACTGGGAAGGTGTGGTTAGATCGTTCTCAAATTTCCTAGTGTCATGAACTTGAGTTGTTTGAAAATGAAAGATAATATAAATTAATGAAGCAAAAATTAGCTTATGAACTTTCTAAAAAAAATTATTATTATTATTTTAATGGATTGAAGATTTGAGGTTATCATATAGTTAAGCTTGTAATTTTTCTCTTTACATCAGAAATGGACATATTACGGGGTTAAAAATTCATTACTATCATGTCATCATGGAAATATTTTTTCCTATTAGCAATATAGAGATGATTAATTCTTTAATCTGGGATGTTTTGACTGAAATATCATGTTTATTTCAATACATATGCTCATAAAAAATAGACTTTGATGCAATGAGTACGCTATAAAAATATGTTATAATTTTATGTAAATTGGAAAAAATATTTCTTTCAGCCTTATTTGAATCAATGGAATACTTAATATTTCTTTTATAATATAAATCTAAATGTGTAGGTCTAATAAAATTCCAATGGATGTTCCCATTTGAGATATGTATGAAAAAATTGAAGAAGAAGGTATGTAATAAGGCATCGGTTGAAGGGTCAATTGTCAAAGTGTACTTGCAGGAGAAATTTTCAAATTTCTTATATTATTATTTTCAATCTAAATATCCTTAAGAACATAATCAAAACGGTCATAATGATGAAAATTTTTATGATTTCATAGAAAATTTATTGTCAATATTTCTTCAGTCTGAGCTTGGTTTTTTTGTTCATCGTGAATGATGGATTTCAGATAAAAAAATGCATAGAGGTCATGCATATGTTGTGCTCAATTGTGAAGGAATGGCATGGTTTGTACAGTAAGTGCTACTTTTACTTATATTTTTAAAAATATTTGTTAAAAGTAAATTTATATTAATTTTTTATAGATTATATGATGATCATATAAAAAAATAATTCACACAAATTACTAAAGATTCTCTTGAAGAACTCTGACAATGTAATTTTTTCTACTAGTTTCAAATGTTGGTAAGTCAAATTGTTTACAATCAAACATGTGAAATCAATTTTTTATTTTATATATTTTTAATTTTTTTATCTAGGTATCAAAAAATGGAAATAAAATTTAAATTTTATTATATGTATTCAGTAATCCATCATCCAAATTGGTCAAATCTTATAATGCTTATGTGGCAAATGGATTTCGATTTCATACATGTACATGTGGTGAATAAAAAAAATCAATGAACATTGGTGTTTGTTTATAAGGATATTATCATAAAGAAAGTGAAGTTGTATTTTATAGGATACTAGATGAAATAATTGAGTTATGTTATCAAGGAAAGAATTACATAATAATGTATAAATGACATTGGTTTGATACCAATCGAGGGTTGCATGTCCATCCATGACATGGAATCATTGATGTTAAATATAAAATTATTCTTATAGTAAATGAACCATTTTGGTGGCATATCAAGCACGTATTATACAGATTTTCATGTTAGATCAATAGATTTAAATAACAAGTGGAGTGTAATAAAAATGAAATATCATAAATTTATAAAAAATTAAAGTGGTACTTTTGAAGTTAAGAATATTGAAATTTTGTAAGAAACACCACTGAATATATCCCTTAATCTAAGAGATATATATATATCAATTATGAGACCCCATAGTTAAAGGTTGATGGTGTTGATAATGTTGACGATATAACCGATGACATTAATATTATAAGGGATGGTGAAATTGAAGCTCATATGGAAATTGATGATGTCGAAGTAGAAGTTGAAGACATTGAAACTGATGTAATTAAAGATGAAAATAAAGATGAAGATGAAGAATGATGCATTATTTGTTTTTAATAAATATTTATTAGTATTTTTATTTTATATTAGTATTAATAATTATTTTCAAGTAACATTATTCTAACCCATTTTATTTCAAAAAAAGGTTCAATAATTTTTAAATTATCTATATTTTTATAGAGTACATAATTTTTTCATAAAAATAATTATACGTTTCAGATGACTAGAGATGATTATGATGACATGATTCATAGCTTAAATGTGGATGTGAAACCTGGTTATGAGCCTCATGATTCATTAACCGAGGGTGTTGACCTAACACCAGCTACTAGTAGGGGTCAGGGCCTTACACAATTAATGATTTTGGATCCTGCTATAGGGAAACTTCTATCTCTTGACTTTGATCCTCATTATCATAAGTAAGTTTAAAAATAAATTTTATTTAATTTTCAGTTAATTTATTCTATTTAATAATTATTTGGATAACTATTCTTGTTTTCATAGTTTTTCACAACAAGTCATTAGTCAGGCTAGTTCTATTTTGTGGAACTAGTTTTCTGATCCATGGGTTTCATGGGATCAAGCTCCTATCGAGTTATGTCATTTCATATTCACGCATTGATTGGTGCATATAAATAGATAATGTTTTTTATTTTAAATTTATATAATTTTTAGTTTACTATATTATTAAAGATTTTTTGGGTTTATGGTCTCCTGTTGATGAGAGCATGAGACCCAGTATTTGGGAGGTATGGGAGTCTTGCATGCATGATTATTTTTATTGTTTTTTACATTTCCTTCATAGGATAGCTATACAGATAAAATCAACAACTATATTTGTAGAGTCTTGTACGCATCACATGTAATGTCTCGTAAATTTTGTATATATTTTTTTAATTAAATGGAATTATTACGAGACCGTGAAATCTAATGGCACACGATTCTAAGGCCCAGAGTGCTCGGAATGATCCGTCGAAGTTTTGTTATGCTTTAATTAGCGCATGTAATCATTTTTCCTGAAAAATGGAATAACACTTAAACGGTTACCCAGATCAGAAATCAGAGGGCACCGTTGCGTTCAGAATGGTGGGTTTACCTTAGGTGCGACTTAAGTTTGGTTGGCGCGGGCCTCCAGTGAGAAAAACCAAAAATGGCATAATCATAAATAAAATAATTAAATAAATTATTTTATTTTTCAAATGCTTATAACTCACAAACGATAGCTCGGATTGAGAATCTGAGACCACTGCTGAACTCATGAGGGAATTCTTTATTTAATAAGATACTAACTTTGGCCGGTGCGGGCCACTAGTGAAAGTTAGTTTTTGTCCATAAATAAAATAATTAAGTGACAATTATTTTATTGTAAAATACATAACTTTTAAAAGGTAACTCATATTAGAAATCTGAGAGTACCTTTGGGTTCATTGGGGAATGTTTCATTTGGGCATATCCTAACCTCGACCGGCGCGGGTTGAGGGTGGTTGTTAATAATTTTTCTAAACTTTTTTTCGGGTACATTCAGTAAACGTGGAAGCGGCGTTTTGTAACTTTTGAACCGGTACTCAGAATTGAAATCTGAGGACATCATTGAACTCGTAGCACCAATATTCACTTAAGGAGACATTAACTTTGAATGCAGTAGGTCTGGAGAAAAAGTTAGTTTTTGGAACTTTTAATAGAATAAATAAAATAACTTTATTATTTTATTTTTATTCTATTCCTCCAATGGACGAGCAGTATGATGGGACTAGTGACGTGTCAAGACAATAAATGTCTTGACCCTCCAATCTGAGTAACAGCAAGATTGGGGGAAATTAGGAAGATTCCTAATTAATAATCCCCATTAACTCTCCGCGTAGTTACTTACCCTCCCCCTCTCCTATAAATATGGAGATAGGGAAGGGGTATCGGAGAGCTTCACCAAGCAGAGAATTGCTGATGGAATGTTGTGACGCCAGACCCTTAGAAGACGAAGCCGACCCAGCGGGAGGTGACGGATGACATCGAACCACCAATGGGAGATGTGTGAGTGGCATCTTTGGGATCTGGTCGTGGGAACTAAGAACATGGTCCACCGGCAAGCGCGGACGATTCTCCGGCGTTCAAGTTAGGGGTGTGATTTTGATTTACCTTCATAAATTTTCTTTTATGTTGAACCTCTCTCCATGAGCTGCTTGCTATCTCTCTAACGCAGAGGGTGCGGGCCAAATGAACATGGCCTGACCTCTCCGCAACCTTTGTGGTTTTGATGCGATCTTCACGATGGAGGAGGACGGTATCTGGTGCTGATGATTGGAACTGATGGGACTTGGGAGCAACAACTGGCACCATGGCCGGTAGCGAAGACGGTGGTGGCGCAACCACGCCGCTGGAGAAGAGTCGTGGCCTGTCGGCAGCGGTGAAGCAAGGGAGGCTGCCGGTGGTGGTCGCCCGCGTGATGGAGGCGGCAGTGCGCATCCGGGCTGTCGGGCGTGCGGAAGCCGTGGAATAAGGCCTCAGCGGTGAGGCAAGGGTGGTCGTCTCGCTTCCGGTTGCTGGAGATGGTGTGGCGCGTGACCGCGCCACGCGGAGGAGAGGTTGGCCATCCGACCAGCCAGGGATGCCGCACCGCGGGCTGCCCAGTGGGCTGGGCCGCGCTAGCAGGCTGGTCCAGACCTAGTGGGCCAATCCAGACCCAGCGGGCCAGGCTGGGTCAGACCCAGGGCTGGACCCGAGTCGGGCCGGGTCGGTTCGACTGGGTCGGACCGAACCCGGACCAACTTTGACCATTTTCGTTCTTTCGGTTATATACTGAACTACAAGCATCCGTTTGACGAACCGCCTTTGGCACCGGAAACCTTGGGTTGAGACGGACCTTTTGGTATACCCCACTTGAGTTTTGGATAAAGTTGGGGTATGGCTGAGTTGGATCAAACACGAATCCAACCGGGACCTTGGGACTAAAAGGCCAATAACTTACAGACTGGGCGTCCAATTGACACACCATCTATTGCATTGAGACCCCTTTTTCATGACAGTCCTTTGGGATACTTCTTCGTGGGACTTCATGGAAGTTGGAGTATCGACCTATGGCTTGAGGAGCGGACCCTCTCAGAATCAAGCGAGCTTAGTGCAGGAACCCTGTAGCTGGTTGTATCATGAGAAAGGGATCATATGTGGGTCTGTGCTTTGGAATCCTATGTGGGTCTATTCTTTGGGATCCTATGTGGGTATGTTCTTTGGGATCCTATGTGGGTATGTGCTTTGGGATCCTATGTGGGTCTGTGCTTTGGGATCCTATGTGGGTCTTTGTTCGAGAGTCCCACTTGGATCTACTCTAGGAATCCACGTGGAACTACTCTAGGATCCTACGTGGGTGTGCTGTACTAGGATCCTACATGGGTATAATGATTTAGGATCCTATGTGGGTATGCCTCTTAACAGAGTAATATGATTCAGTAGTTACATCTAATCATCTTTACTACCATACCTGAGTTATACCTGGTGTGAGCTGAGTCCTTACCATCGTGGTGATACCTTTGTGGTATTCTTCTGTGTGGCATACCTTTGTGGTACTTACCTTTGTGATGATACCTTTGTGGTATTCTTTTGTGTGGAGTACCTTTGTGGTACTTACCTTTTTGGTGATACCTTAGTGGTATTCTTCTATGTGGCGTACCTTTGTGGTACTTACCTTCATGGTGATACCTTTGTGGTATTCTTCTGTGTGGCGTCCCTTTATGCCACTTACCTTCATAGTGATACCTTTGTAGTATTCTTCTATGTGGCATACATTTGTGGTACTTACCTTCGTGGTGATACCTTTGTGGTATTCTTCTATGTGGCGTTACCTTTGTGGTACTTACCTTTGTGTTGTTACCTTCGTGGTATTCTTTCCTTCATGGAATAGTTGGGCTTTGGGCTAATTAGTTGGGCCTTGTGTTTCCTCATGAATGAGATGAGTATACTTAATAACTTAGGTATATGTATGGGCATATACCTAAGTAGGGTTGACTATTGTTTCCATGCTTTGTGGTTTATCCTTTGTGGATTTAGGGAGACCTCTGGGGGTCTCGGGGTCCCTACTGAGTATCGTTATACTCACCCCTGCACGGGTTATGCCCACACCTTATTGTGTTTGGTGCAGACGACGGACAGTGCTGACTGTGGATGAGAGTACCAAGACTGGAAGTAGCTCAGAGGTGGACATTAGAAGAGTCATACCATAGAGATGACCATTAGAGAGTTTTACCTACCCTTCAGGTAGGATCCTTGGCGGGAGTTTGTAGGAGCTATTTCAGTTTACTTGTACTTCTCAGTTTTCTTGTACTTTCCAATTGGGATTGTATTTTGTCCCCTTTTTCTTACTGTACACACCCTTTTTACTATACAGTTTACTTGTGATCATATCTTTTTATATGCTTGGTTGTGTGTGTTTATAGGTTATAAAGGCAATGCCTTCCCGGTTTTAAGGAATACGCCTTTCGGTGCTAGTCTCCAGCCTCTGGCCTATGGAAGGCGGGCTTGGGGTAGTCACGAAATGGGCCCCGGGGGACGAGTTGTGACATCATAAACCTCATTACATCCTTTATCAGGATTAGGAGGTATTGTGCATATTCTGGATAAGATAGAATTTTTAGTGGAGATCCAATTATGGTCAACATAATCGAGGATACATAATTTCACACACTGATTTGGGAGTCGTACTTTTAGTATACATCATCGACATTTGGTAAGTAATATTATTTAATAATTATATATATTTACTTTTAATACTAAATGTATGTGATAAATTTATGAAGTCTATAGTTGATCCAACCATTATAGAGTTTTATGTGTATAAGAATATGTACATTAATAGTAGTACAAGAAAAATTATTGGTGATAGATGGTGACATACTATGGTTAGTATTTTTTCTGGTTTTTTAAATTAACATAATTTTTTTTTAATATTATCAATTTTTATTTATATGATTTTAGAAGACATATGAGATAGATATTTCTCACATGCATGGAAGTCAATATGAGATAGATGGTGGGGATGATTCCTTGTGTGAGTCATGTTTTGATAAGGCAGCTTGGGTGTCGGTGGTGATGACTAGTCTTCAGAAATGTACAGTGATTTGTATAGGTTCATGATTGACCCTAACTTTTTACTATGGAACTTAAGTGATGGCATCATATGGATCAAATGGATTAGTTTCATCATAATAATAATTTTCTACTACAAATTATGAGGTGAGGCTATAGGATGATTTTATATAGATGTTGACTAGAGAGTAGGAAGAGCAGCAACGCTAGCATGAAGAGCAATAATGAAAATGGAAGTAGAAACATGAGGAGATGATGGAGTATATGTGCCAATTTACACATAGTTTAGGGAAGGATTTACCTCTTCTATTTGAACATGATTATCCACCCCATCAGTGACATTATTATTTTATTTTATTTTTCTATGTAACATTTCATGTAATATATTAGTTTTTAATTTTATAATGTTGTTTTTTGGTTTTTTTGTTATTATTTAGTGTATTTTTTCGATTTTTAGTTATTTTTAATTGAATTGGTATTCCATCATAAATAATTATAGAAATTCCTTTTTATAATGGACTCAATATTCCATCACTAATACTTTTTTTAGATAGCATATTGAATCCATCACAAATAATTTTTTCTACGAAATCTACATTCTATCACAAAAAAAGTATTTACAAAATATTTATTGTAATAAAAAAAATCCATCACAAATAGTATCTTCATGGGGTTAATTGCAATGGTCTATCATAAATAATAGTATTTATAATTCTCTTTTCCACAGTAGACTATTTATGAAGAATTTTCATTGAAAATAACACATCCTAAAAAATTGAATTTCTTGTAGTGAATCCCCATAGAAGTATAATCAAATCCTTCATTATGGTTTATATAGAGCATGATAATCATCCAAATAATATCCTTTGGGAATGTCAAACTAGGTGTGTGGTAAGGTCCTACTTTTCATACACTGAGTAGAGATTGAGTTAATACCTGACCAGCCTTTTCAAGGTTATTACCCCTAGGTGCATTTGTGCCAAAATCACATCGACTTTTTTGTATCCATTCATGGATGTAGTTTCTAGGAAAACCACACACACTCTTTTCTTTACAAAAATTTAGGATGGTTTTACAGCTATGGGAAAGTTTAAGCATGGTAAAGGCTTACGAATCAGGAAATTACATGAGTGAGATAGGTACTCACATTGATAGAATAATGTAAGTATGGAACTTAAAATGATATGAATACAATACTTGAATAATAATTTATAAATTTAAAAGGATATAATAAAGGAAATGTAAATAGGAATTGTAAAGAGAGATAAAAATAACCCTTACATCTCTTGAGATTCTTAGCTTGGAGTCAAACCTTTGAACTAACCAGACTCCTCAAGAATGAAGAGAGGGATATGGGAGAGACTCCTTGAGAGATCTATAAATAAAGGAATTTGATTTTTTTTATATGAAAATAAGAATAAGGGTGGTTATTTATAGGTGTGGTGAGTGGAATTTCATGGAATAAATTATTTATTATTTTATTTCTTCACTATCTTAAGTGCTCCACTACCCCCCCCCCCATAGTTCCTCATTAACTCCTTTAATGTTATACTATAATTATTAGTGCCATAAATAGTTAAATATCACTATCATGTTCTAATTGAGTCATACTTACATACATATGGGGTCATATTTACCGTATTTCATCATTTTTTACTGTATTTTACTATTTTTTCCAAAGATTTACAAATTTTACCCTTTAACTAATTTTGATGTTCCAATTCCAAATTTGTATTTCATTTTATCAAATTAATACTCTAATTATATACATTTTACATTTTATATAGGGATGAAAATTTTAATAAAAATGTGGTATCAGAGTAAACATAATTTCATTTCTCAAAGAATGTACACATTAATAATACTTAACCTCTAGATACATAACCCTTTATTAGACCAGCATAATCTATAAGGGTAAGGTGTGAAATGGAGGCACTTTCATGGGGTGTTTTAGCCAACATTGATCTGGTAGTGATCTCCATTAACTTGAACTTCTCCCATGGATGATTTCTATCCAATCTCAATTATTGAAGTTCTACTTTGGGTTGGTCAAGGGCGAACCCCAGTGATGCTACCTCCTTCCAAAACTCTAATAAATGAACTTTATAAGGGATGTTCCTAATGATCAAATTCATGGTTCCTTCCTTTTGTGGTAATTAACTCTTATTAATACCCTTAATATATTATAATCCAAATGGTTAGTTCTTAATTGTTATACCACTAATGGTTATAATTCTCAACAGTCGTAGCTTCCAATGGCCATATCGAAAAATGGTTATATTAACCCTTATATATACACCAACATCTAAATTCATTCATATCATTCACTTAGTTCATATATCATTTATATTGTAATGTTTATTTTTTTCTTATTGATATAAATATATCTTGTATACTTGTTATTCTTCTTTGAGTATGATCCACCTAAGTAAATGATTATAATGTTTCTTCATCTTGTTACATGTTTTATGGTATTGGTTTTAACATTTATTATAAATGTAATTACCTTGTTTTCCATTGTACCAGTATTTGTTTTATTATGATGATGGAATAAAGGAATTCACATTATGTAACATTTTTGTGATGAAACATTTATTTACTATAGAATAATACCAAGTATTATACCCCTCTACCCATGTGTTAAAATTTTTTAACTATTATTTGAATTGATGAAAATTTAAGGGGGGAGATAGATCTATGGGGTGTAATTGTGCTAAAAGCAGATAAATTCAATAAGTGGGGTCAGAATTATTATAGTTCTTAATTTGTATTATACCTAAAAATATATAAAAAGGTATTGAGGCCCAATATAACTCAATAAGTGGTTTTGAGAAACCACTTTAGATTTATAAGTTGAATATGTATTTATATGTTGTGATGAAGAAGTTTGAATGATATATATCCTAATCTAGAATTAAAGTGGTGTCAAAGACTCATCTAAAATTTTTAGTGGAATAAATCCCACTTTGGTGATCAATAAATGATATTAGGATATATCTTAAGTGATATAAGACCAATAAAAGAAGGATAAGACAACTCAATATAAGACTTAGCAACATTTATAGAATTCTTGTTTATTTGTTCATTTAATAACTATATGGTATTATTTGGTTGATTTTTTATGATAAAAAAGAAATAGGGAAAAATATTTCATAGATAACAAGTGGTTTTCTCATGCTGAAAATTATCTCATTACTAGGTTCTGAGAACCAAAGGCATTGAAGGGTAGTTATCGGTGAGTATTCAAAGGTTATTTAGCCTTATATGGCATAGAAAAATCCATATGAAGAAAGGAAATATCATAATTATCAAGTGGTAACACAGTTTCTTCATAAATAAGTGATTTCATTTGTTTCAACATATGGTATGAATTATTCACTTTATGATTTATTGATTATTAATTAATGGTTTTTTGTAAGTGTGGTTGAGATCACAGGAAGAATTTTTGAAAGAAATTGAAAGCTCAAGTTGCATTGCTAAAAGTATTTATTGAATTAAGTGAGTAACATAGACAATATTGAAGTTATTAACTTATAATATTGTTAACTATGTCTAGTTCTAACTCATTAATCTTAGAGGATTTGTTAATGACTCATTTTTATGTGGTAAAATCACCTACTGGAAATATTTGAGTAAAATACAGTTGGAGAGAAAAAATGGTTCAAATATTGAAAGGTGAAAAACTATAATTATTTTATTTAATAACTATAACCAACGATAAAGTGAAAAACTTGAGTTACACCCTTGGTAAAAGTGTAAAAGGTTTGATAAAAAGGTGTTTATAAGATCCTAATGGTTTTAAGGTGAAAAAAAGAAAATATTTCAAGGGCTAATCCTGATTTGGAAGTGGTTAAAATAGATAATGTTTTTAGGGTATCTTTAAAATGGTTAACATGGTCAACAGTTCTGGATGTTAACAAGTGGTATCAAGAGAATGGTTAAGAGGTTTTAGTTTTTGGAATATGTTTAAAGATCCCAATATCAAAATGGGTTGTGAAATATTTACATGAACAAGGGAGGGAAAAACTCTCTAAATCTGGATTTTATAAGTTGAGGAGAATCAATATGCCCTAGAGATCATTGAAAATCGGAATAAAATATTTCATGGATGAAGGGGGAGCTGATATAAGAAGGGGTGCCTCTATAGAAATCTATTATAAAGTGGGAGATAATAAAAAGAACAATATGGATCAAAAGATCTTTGTATTTTATTGAAAAATGGGTAATGAGCATAATACACCATAAATCTATTTTTTGTAAAATATTTGGAGTTAAAATGTGGAGTAGGATTATGGTAGTATTATCAACAAAATAAAAAAGGAGGAATATTGAAACTAGGGGGTTGTTTGTTGGATTTTCTGACAATATCTGTCAGATTTTTTGATACGTATATAAAGGATGTGAAATAATTGAGAAGATAGGGTGAATAGATGAAAAACCTGAATGTGGGTTATTCTAGATTTGGAAACGGTCGAAGAAGGATATGAAGAATTTTAGTCTAGAAGTTTTGGGTATATAGATTTTATAGAAATAGAAAAATCCATAAATATTTAAGGGTTATCTTTTAGATATGTAAGGGTTTCCATGGTGTTGAGTTGATTTCATAAAAATGATAAGGTCTCATATATAAAGGTAACTTGGACTCAATATGAAAAGGTAACTGATGTTGAGTATATTTTAGAAATTTAGAAAGGTGAATACTCTCACTAGAATATTTAGGGGTGGATAGATGGTAAATTTATATATGTAAAAGTAATCTAGGTCAATATGTAAAGGTCATCAAAAAAATATGTAAAGGTTGAAAGAATAAAAATGGCATAGTCCTTGAACACTCCTTGTATACGTAAGAGTGAATTTTAAAGAAGTATAGAAATGTGGCTAAGTAAAAAAACTTAAGTCAAAACATAAAATTAACCAGATGATAAATAAGATTCATTTGGCACATAGAAAACTATGTTAGAAAAATGTAAAAGTTTTGGGGAAGCCTCACTGTGATACATAAGTGTCATTAACTTAATATGTAAAAGTAATCCAATCATAAAAATGATAAATTCATGGAGAAGCTTCACTATGATACATAAGGTTCATCAAACTGATATATAAAAGTAATCCAGACATAAAAATGGTACTATTAAACATTCATTGTGATACATAAAGGTAAATGATCCAATACATAAAGGTTGTCTAGATAAAGAAATGGAAAAATTCACATAGGGGGCATATATAAGAGTAACTAGATGGAGAAGCAGATATGAAACTATTTATCAATCATAAAAAAATTATCGATAATATAACCAATTGTAAATTAGGATATACACTGTCAATCATAAAATATGATTGATAGTTTATCCAACCACATATTATGATATATGGTATATCACAAGATATGATTGATAATGAGGTCGATTTGGGATGTTGTTACACCATGATAAAGAAAATCATGTTGTGATTAAAGGAGGATTTCATTATGATATTTTAGTAATTTAAATACAATATTTTTGTGGATTTATTGGATCTAGTTTTTTACGAGGCATCACACTATAAATAAAAAAATTCACGCCATGAATATGTTATTTTCAAAATATTTGGAGGATTCAATTAAAATTGAAAATGAGAAGATGGTATGACATTTAGGGGAGTTTACTCTATTTTATTAGTATATTATGACCATATTAAAAAGTTTGGTACAATTGTAATGATCATGGGGGACTAAAAGAAGAAGGATTGATCCCAACCATTGAATGTGAGGTTGGGTACATTGAAGAATTCATAAAAATTGATGGTAGAAGTTATGGAAGTGCATGGGAGTAATATTGAATATCTATTAATAGGTTCCTAAAAAAATTAATATTTGGTTTCATGAAAGAATAATAAAGAGAGAGGATAAATATATTATAATATCCAATTTAAGATAATAAGAGAGGAGGTCTGCAAAGGATTTATATCTATATATCGAGTTCAATTCAAGAGAGAAGGCTTGGAGAAGAAAAGGGATTACACTGTTATATTTGGTTGTTAAATAAGGTGAGAAACAAGATAATTTAGTGTGTAATTATCTTCATCTAGAGTAAGATTCATTATTTTTGTGTTTTTTGGAATACATATAAACTCAACCCTCGCATAGAGGAGTTGATCTCATCAGACCTTGGAGTATTGGAAGAGTAGTAAATGTGTGCTACAACTGAGCATTAAATTTGGAGTTAGAATGAAATATGAATCACATGTTGAACATGGATAGACCCTCATGTTTATAAACTCACATTTTATTTCACTACATCAGTGTGTGGAGGATAATTGGTGGGAGTGTCCCTTAGATTGACAGTGTATCATTCTAGAACCTTGTTAGGGAAGTGAACCTTGGCATGAAGTGACAATGAACTAAAAACATACATCAGTTGAAAGTGATTATAGTGTATTATGGTATAATAGCACAAAAATATTTTTATACTCCTTGGATTAGCTCTCAGTTTTGAACTGAGTAAAATCCTCATGTGCATATGCATTACTTTTTTGCATATTCATCCTTGTTATTTGATGTAATCGACAATGAGTGGAAGCGAGTTTGAATGTGTTCCTTCCAAAAATGGTCTAGGATCCGAATGATCGAGGGTGTTAAAATAAAAGAAAAGGTTTAATTTAGTGTGCACCCTGACCCCTCCCCCCTAAGGCCTCAATGTGCTTGCAGTCATCTTGGTTCTAAAATATCATAAGTAAATCACAGTATACATGCTATATCAAATGAACTATTGTCATGAATCGGCCTGGTCACCTTGGTACCCTAATACCCAAATCCATAACTAACATAGCACAAAGGGCATTCCCGATCCCCATGGGTTGGTGACTAGCACCTGGCATCATAAAAGATAGAGTGGGAACTATTTTTTCCACATAAACATAGTGGAAGAAACATATACATGTCAGCATGCTCAAAGAAATCTCCCAAAGGAGAAAGTACCATAAGTCAAACAGGTATAACAAAACCCAAATAGTACATCAACAAAGTACTAGAAAGACAAAACAAACATCCCAAGTCCCAGCAGACATAGCACTCCAAGCCCAAAATATCAACAACCACCACATATAAGTGGTGCTTTCCCCTTACTCAAACCTGGCATAAGGAAATCTACAAATTCCCAAAGGCAAAGGTAGGGTGTGAGATAAAATACCAGAAGGGTCTCCTCAAGTGTTTCATAATAATATGATAATAAAATAAACCAATACATTATTTCAATTTCAAATAAAACAGGCATGGAAGTACAATTTCATATTTACAACAAAACATGCTATTCATTTCAATTGATGGAAACATTTAAAAAAATTTCATATAAAACAGTTTATATAAATTAATGAGGCATATGTAAATTAGTTTTAAAAAAGATGGAATATATATCAAAATAATCACAAATGAGCAATATGGTCATCTACCAAGAGGTATGATAGTTCTATGTTATGGTATCCTCACACACTCATATAGTAATAATGACAATGTGCACACATGTACCTCTGACACTGGCCAAAGAGGAATAACTAACATCCCATTTGGAATAATATCTACCAATAGGTTTATGTTAGAGTTGTAAAGTGTTAATATGTTGCTAGGAAAATTCCAACCTAGTGTGTTTTTTCCAAATAACTCACTAACTACCTAGACTTGTATGTGATCAAACAACAGTCAATAATGGTCAATTTATTTCAAAACTATTAAAAATAAAATTGCCCCATTTTCCATTTCAATGTTCCAATTTCTCTTTAAAAACAAAAACATGGGGTTTTAATCAAATCATGCCTTTTTCCAAGATAAAACCAAATGGGTTCTTATAAAAAAAATCCATTTTTTCAAACTCAATTTCACAAATCAAATTCCACAATTTCTATCAAATACAAATCACACCCCAATTCATTAGAATTGGGGGGTTTTCACAAAATCCATACCCTTTCAATTTAAATCCCAATTCTCATAAAATTTGGGTTTTCAAAACAAAATTTAAAGCAATTAAAAGAATCAATAAATTCAAGGTTAAATTAATTGGTCAAACTTATAGAGAACCTCCTACCTTAATATGGAGATCTCGTATCACAACTCCCAAAATGGGAAACTCCAATGAAGAATGTCGGAAATGGAGATCTAAGAATCAAATCTAGATTCAAGATCTAAAACAAATAATTTTATACCTCTCAACAATAAGAATATCTAAAAAACCCTAGGAAGGTGAAAAGAAGAGAGTGGGAGAGAAGTAATGGGGGAATAAATCTTACGGGAGAGAGATCTAATGACATTCATCTAGCTTCGATCCACTTCATAAAGGGTTTGGATAATCCAAAATCACCTCTAGGGAGCCTCCAAGGAATAATAAATCGAGTTAGGGTCAAATGGGCTCATTGAACACTTAAAACAGGGGTTTTGGCATTTTAAAAAAAAATCAGAATTAAAAAAAACATTATTTGCATGGTTAGCTAGGTAGGGCCGCATGATTTGTCAAACCGCATGCCAAATGTGCAAATCCCCAATGCTTAGGTTTTCATAGTTTACCCTGGGTGGGTGCATGGTTTGGGAAAACCATGTGCCAACCATGTACAACCCAAAAAGTTCCAAAAATTTTAACTTTCTTCACAAAACAACCTGAGATGAACCCCAACCAAAGCATAGGAAAAAGGAGGAGTTGAGGAGTACTTAAAAATAGTAACATGATGTCACAACCTCCCCACTATAGAAACTTTATATGCCCAGAATACCCGTTAATAAGTCTCCATGTCAAAAAGATGAGTTCATTGTTCTCTCATCGGTGCCTCTCTCTCCCAAGTATCATGAGTATCAGAACCTTGCTCCCATAACACTCAAACCAAAGGCATCATCCTCCCACAAAGTTCCTTGGTTTAAAAATCAATAATCCTGACTAGATGCTCAGTCAAAAATAAATCAGGATCAACATCAAGATCACTCCAGGTCAGAACATGAGATGGATTAGAAAGATACTTTCTCAGCTATGATGCATGAAACACGTTATGTATCGACATAAACTATGGCATGAGTTCTAAATGGTATGAAACTTTCCCTACTTGGTCTAAAACCTCAAAAGGACCCACAAAATGAGGAGTGAGCTTCTCTTGCCACCCAAACTATCAATGACCTAAATGAGGTGAAACTTTCAAGAACACCTAATCACCAACTGAAAATTTAGTTGGTCTATGGTGACGATCAGCATAAGACTTATACCTTCTCTTCACTATCAAAATTATCTATCTAATCAACTGAATATTTTCCATCATATCTTGAACCAAGATCGATCCAACCAAGTAACTTTCACTGATCTCCAACCAACGCAATGGATATTTTCAAGGTCATCCATATAAGGCCTCAAAATGAGCCATCCTAATCACGGATTGGTAACTATTGTTATAAGAAAACTCAACCAGCCCTAAATGGTCATACCAAGCTCCACCAAAATTGAGGATGTGAGAATGAATCATATCCTCAAGAATTTATATAGATATTTCTATCTTGACATCTAACTTTATATGATATGTCGTACTCAAATGGGCATCAGATCTCAGTGCCTTCTAAAGGCCTCTCCAAAAGCGAGAAGTAAACCAAGGATCCCTATCAGAGACTATAACATATGGAACTCCATGAAAATGAAAAATATCTTTCACATAGATATTTCACATATCCTCAACTTTGGTTGTATCATGAATGAGTATGAAGTGAGCTGATTTGGTCAGCCTATCAATCACAACCCATATCACTTTCTTCTTTTTCTGGGTATGTAGAAACCTAACCACAAAGTCTATAGAAATATCATCCCACTTCCAAATTGGAACTCGAAGTGGTTGAAGCAAACCTGAAGGTCTCTGGTTCTCAACATTAACCTGTTGGCATGTATAATAATTAGAGACAAATTTAGAAATTCCCCATCTCATACCTAGACACCAAAATCATTTTTTCATGTCATAGAACATCTTCGTGGTTCCTGGGTGAATTTCCCAAATTATGAAAATCCCCCATCACAGTTTTCCTTACAGGTAAAGGTGCAATGTACCAGTTCCAGAAACATAGAATACCCTTTATGGAGAATGACCACTCAGTAATAATCTCCCCACCATAAAGAGAGTCTTTAATACTATAAAATTCATCAACAAGATGTTGTTCTTGAAGAATCATCTTGAGAAGAGATAAGTTCAATTAAAAACTGTCCAAAACAACCTCATCCTCTATTTCTCAAAATTATATATGCAACAGTGCAAAAATATCCATAAAGTTCCACTATTTTGATGATTCTTCCATGGTCTGGGTTGAAAGTTTCATTCTCAAATCATCTGCAACAACATTCTCTTTTCTTAGGGTATAGGTGATGTCAAAAACAAAGGATTTTAGGTACTCTACCCAACACCTCTGGTGGAGATTTAAATATTTTTGAGAGAAGATATAACTCAATCTCTTGTGGTTGGAATACACGATAAAACTTTCTCTAAAAAGGTAATGTTATCAACTCTTAAGTCCATGAATCACAACTATGAGTTCAAGTACATGGGTAAGATATTTCTTCTCATGTGGCCTAAGTTGTCGACATCCATAGGCAATGACATGATTACCCTTCATAAGAAAATAACCCAATCCCAAACCTGATGTATCACATAAGACCACATAGACCTATCTGGCCTCAAAAAGAGTCAACATCAGTTCAATAGTCAGAAGACATTTCAACTCAAAAAAATAACTCTAAAATTTATCATCCCGAACAAACTTTACTACCTTCCAAGTTATAAAAGTCATCATAGAATCCAACTTCGAAAAATCCTTTACAAACCGAAGATAATACCCATCCAAACCCAAGAAGCTATGAATCTTGAAAAAAATATGTGGTTGTTCTCAGGTCATAATAGATTTCACCTTCTCATGATCAACTAAGATACCATGTTTTAACACCACATGTCCCAAGAACTTCACTTCCCAAATCCAAAAATTATATTTTGATATATTGGCATAAATTTGGTGATTTCTCAACAATTCTATAAATACTCTTAGATGATGCACATGATTCTCCTCATACGTATGGAAAACTAGGATGTCATCCACAAAGACTACTACAAAGGTATCAAGATACTCATTGAAAATCCTATTCATTAAATCCATAAAGACTGCAGGAGAATTGGTTTGACCAAATGGCATGAAAAGGTACTCATAATGTCTATACCTACTCCAGAAGGTAGTTTTATGAATTTTAGATTATTTTATTCTTAACTGGTGATAACCAGATCAAAGATAAATCTTCAAGAACCACTTTTCCCCTTTAAACTAGTCAAAAAACCATCAATATATGGAAACAGATACTTTTTCTTTACCATGGATTGATTGAGTTTTTAGTAATCAACACAAAGGCAAAGTGACCCATTCTCTTTCTTAAAAAAGAAAACTAGCACTGCCCAAGGTGACATACTCGGGTATATAAATCCTTTCTTCAAAATATCATCCAATTGAGTCTTCAATTATTTCATTTTAGCCATTCAATAAGAATCATTAGACACTGGTTGATTACCAGGCACTAAATCAATAGAAAAATCTACCACCCTTATTGGCAGAATACCAAAGAATTTAGAAGGAAAAATGTTAGGAAAATAGAAAAAAAAACTGGAGGGAGATCATCACTCAAATATTCTCACTTCAAGTCAAAAGAGAACACTAATATTAATTTCTCCGGCTCTAGATAAGAAGGTATGTCTCTACTTGACCTCAATTCACATTCTCCCTGAAAGATATGACACACTCCATTGGGTGAAATAAAGGAGATTCTTCAAAGATGGCAATCAATTGAGGCTTTATTAGTAATGAGATAATCCATCCTGAATATGACATCAAGAGGTTTCATGCTGAGAACCAAAAAATCCCAAGAAATATCAGTCTTTGATAAAGAGAGGACACAAGTGGGATAATGGAAACCCTGCTCTCTTTTCATTCTAAGGGGTGTAGTAATATCCATAACATAATATAAAATCTTCATAGGAAAATTTAGAATATTCACAACACGGGTTGAAATAAATGAATGAGATGAAACAGTATCAAATAAAGTAGTCACTAAAGATGAAGCTATAGTGATAGTACCTCTCACGGTCACTTGACCCACATATTCTTCCTTTGGAGACTCTTCCACTGCATGAAGAAGCTTCATTCTGGATGCCTGTGACTAGAACCCCTTAGTTCATGAAGCATTTGATTACACTGTATACTTTTAGGCACTGATAATCTCATTCCACTAAATGGAGTAGAATAGATATGACATAACTTCTACAGGTGACCAGAGCATCTGCATAAACCATACACCTTGGGTGACTTAGTGAAAACTCATTTCAAGTGGCTAGTATTGCCACACTAGTAGCAAATCAAAGGGACTTTTCATGATACTAAAGGAGGTCTAGAATAAACATGTTGTTGAAATCCACCATAAGACTCATCATGCTTTCTCTTCCCTTTAAAGTAACTCACAAAATTTCCATTGGGAGAAAATGAAACTCCTGTTAACCCTAACTTACCAGCCAGGTCCATATTGACCATCAACGATCTATCCAGCACATCAGCATAAGAAGGGATATTTAGTAAGAAAATATGAGAATGAATATCAGATCTAAGTCCCATATATAACCATTGAGTCTTCATCTTCTCATTTGATATAATCTTGGGTGAAAACTGCACAATCTTAGTAAAGCAATTTGCATATTCTGTCACAGTCCTATCAACCTGGTCAAGTTTGAAAAACTCTATAGCCTTAGCCAATACCATAAAATATGGATAGAACTATTCAGTGAAAATATCTTTAAATTCTTTCCACTCTAATCCCTCATTCTTCTTCATCGTCATCATCATGTACCACCATCTCCTTCTAGGTCCCTCTAGCTTGAACATGGAACACTTCACCTTTATTTCATAGGGTGTCTCTAGGAACTCAAGAAAAAGTTAAACCCTTATCAACCAATACTCATCCTCTTTAGGATCATTTTATCCTTGGAATTTCAATGACTTCTAGCAAAGAAACTCCTAAGAATTATTTTGGATAACATCCCTCTGAGGTTCCACAGTTGTAGCCTTAATGGGAGTGGGTGCTGGTGCCTATCCCAAATCTTGGACAACATACACAATAAACTCAACAATATTTTGGTCCATGGGAGGATTTACTTATTTTGGTTCATCATAATATTCCCCCTGGATCCTATTTATGCATCTTCTTAGAGGCATGATGCTACACAACATCAACAGAGGATATTTAAGACATTAGAATGTTACCCAGATCAACACTCAAATAAGAGCAGTAGAGAAAATTAATCCCATAAGATAGACAAACAAGATTTGTATTTCAACCTATCCAAATCAAAATTAGGGAAAATACAAGAACTAATATTCAAGAATTATTTAACAAAACTATCCATGGTGACTTAAGGCTTATTGTAGTGAGATCTAGAGAGGCACTCACGCTCAACTACCTCCTAAGTCCCAACAAGATTACACAACTCCATGTTGAAATCAAAGAAAGAAGCTCAACCTAGAGCTTTGATACCACTTTGTCACAAACTAACCCAGACACCCTGGTACCCTGATACCTGATCCAGCACTAACATAGCCTGAAGGGAATTCCCGATCCCCATGGGTTGTTGACTATCACCTGGCATCATACAAGATATAGTGGAAATGGTTTTCCACATAAACATAGTATAAGAAATAGATACATGTCAGCATTATCAAAGAAATATCCCAAAGGAGACAATACCAAAAGTGAAATAGGTATAACAAAACCCAAACAGTGTATCAAAAAAGTACCAGAAATACAAAACAAATAGCCCAAATCCTAATAGACACAACACTCCAAGACTAAAAGATCAAAAAACACTGCCTCCAAGTGGTGCTTTCCCCTTGATCGAACCTGGAAAAAGGAAATCTATAAACACCCGAAGGCAAAGGTAGGGTATGATCTAAAATCTCATTAGGGTCTCACCAAGTGTTCCATAATAATATGCCAATAAAATAAACCAATTCATGCTTTCAATTTCAAATAAAACAGGCATGGCAGTACAACTTCATATTTAAAACAAAACATGCTACTCATTTCAATTGATAGAAACATTTAAAACAATGGATTAATAAACATTTTATATAAAATAGTTTATATAAATCCACAAGGCATATGTAAATAAGTTTTACAAGCAATGGTATATATATAAAAATAATCAAAAATGAGAAACATGGTCATTTTCCAAGAGGTGTGATAGTTCCAGGTTATGGGATCCTCACACACTCATATAGTGATATCGAAAATGTGAACACACATCCCTCTGACACTGTCCAAAGTGGACTAACTAACATTCCACTAGGGATAAGATATTCCAATAGTTTTATGTTATAGTTGTAAATCATTAATCTATTACTAGGGAAATTCAAACATAGCATGTTTTTCCCAAATAACTCACTAACTACTTAGGCTTTCATGTGCTCAAACAAAAATCAATAATGGTAAAATTATTTCAAAACTATTCAAAATAAAATTTCCCCATTTACCATTTCAAAATGCCAATTTCTCTTTAAAAACAAAAACATGGGTTTTTAATCAATTCATGACTTTTTCTAATAAAAAACCAAATTGGTTATTATCAAAAAAAATTAATCCATTTTCTCAAAATCAATTTCACAAATCAAATTCACAAATAAAATTCCATAATTTCCATCAAATCCAAATCCCAACCTAATTCATTAGAATTGGGGGGTTTTCCCAAAATTCATACCATTTCAATTTAAATCCTAATTTGTATCAAATTGGGTTTTTCACAATATAATTGAAATTAATTAAAATAATCAACCAATTCAAGGTTAAGTTAATTGACCAAACTTATATTGAACCACCTACCTTAATATGGAGATCTCGTATCACAACGCCCGTAATGGGTGAAAGACCCCGGAACACCCTGAGAAGGGAGGGGTGAATCAGGGAGTCAAATTTTTATTTTAAAGTAATGGATATGTTTCCCACATCGGTAGGAACTTGTTAAATATATTTATTGGTAATGTGAAATAATTTAAACATTCACACGTAGAAGGACCATATAGTAATTTTACTTGGTTCACCACTAAGGGCTAGTCCAAGGAGCATACACCAATAAGTTTTTGGTCATACCAAAGTCCACTAATCTTCACTAGTTTTGGATTAAAAAAGTTTAAAACAATCACTCTATGCTAGGAACACTTCCTTTACAAGGTTTTAGAGATATCACATTACATCCATCAGATCACTTATATTGAATCCCCCTTGCTCACTACATTGGGAAGAATCTGAACTTAGTTTATTGACTTGAAGGTCGCTTTAATGGGTTGGCATTAAATCATGCATCATAAACTATAGATAGATGCTCTGTTGAAGTCTTGTTTTCACCTATGGAAGTAATTCACTTTTCCATGTAATGTTCATTCATGAAATTTTCCTCCATGTACTATCCTTCTTCCTCCGTGTACTACATTGCACCGCGTACTGCAAGTGCTTCATGAACCACCTCTGCATACTGCCTCTGAAAACCACGATTGCGTATTACCTTCAAAAACCACGTCCGCGTACTGGTTCTTTTCTATCAACCAACTCCTCCTCCGCGAACTATATTCCATGAACTGTGTTCCACAAACCATCTTCACTATTCGCCATTATTTGTACCATATTTCATGATCTGAAAACTATTCTTAGAAATATCATTCCAAATACTGCCTTTGCGGAAAGTCTTCTTTTTCCAAAAACAAACTCCCAATTTTGAGGCCCAAAAATTTGGCAAACACTGGGAAACTATGCCACCTTAAACGCCTGCTCCAGCCTATACTGTTAGATCACTTGACTTGAAAACCCATTAATCAACCCAATGTGGATTGAAAAAAAATAAAAATCATACTCTATTTCCAGCAAAGAACAGCCTTGGTTCCAACAATGGGAAACTCCAATGAAGAATGTCAGCAACGATGATCCAAGAATCAAACCTAGATTCAAGATCTAAAACAAATTAGTTTAGATCTCTCAACAATAAGAAGATCTAACAAACCCCAAGGAATAGATAAGAAGAGAGTGGGAGAGAATGAATGGGGGAAGAACTCTTACTAGGGAGAGATTAAATGATTTTCTCCTAGATTCAATCCGCTTTGTAATGGGTTTTGATGATCCAAAATCACCTCTATGGATCCTCTGAGGAAGAATAAATCAAGTTAGGGTCGAATGGGCTTGTTAGACACTTAAACCGGGGGTTTGGGGATTTAAAAAAATCAGAATTAAAAAACACTGATTTCATGGTTAACTAGGTGGGGCCACAAAATTTTTCAAACTATGTGCCCTAACTATGCGCCGCTACTGTGGGGTGCATAGTTTTTCAAACTATGTGCCAACTATGCCAACCCCCACTACCTGGGTTTGCACAGTTTACCCTGGGTGGGCATACGGTTTGGCCAAACCATGTTCCAATCATGCATAGCCCAAAAAGTTCCAAAGTTTTCAACTTTCTTCCCGAAACAACCCAAAACGAACCCCAACCAAAACATAAGCAAAAATAGGGGTCGAGGAGTACCTAAAAATAGTAACAGGATTTTACAACCATTGTGATTTCACACAATTAATATAGGTATGAATAATATTTTATCTAGTATAATCATATACAATATGGTTCGGAAATAAAAAAAAGGGTGACATCCATAAAAAATTATCTTGAATCCTAACTTGGCCCTATCTCCAAACTCCAACTCAACGTGTCCATCACAACCATCCCTTGTAGTGCCTTTACCCTCACCTGTGTCATGAACCCTGAAACCTATATGTGCATAGAGATGCTTGTGTGTGGTGTGATCACTATTGTAGAAACTATTTAAAACAACAACATTTATAATGTTATTTTTTAAAAATCAATGTTATAAAGTTTTTTTTTGCATCACTTATATAATAAATGATGTAAAATTCATGATTAGGAAGACATTTACATCATTTATTATATAAAAAACATAAAACCCTATTTTTTATGTCAGTTAATAAATAAATGATGTAAAAAAAATAGGGTGTTTACATCATTTTATTAATAACCATCATTGAAAATCTTTAAAAAAATTAATATGTCAAATGGGACCTCTTATTTCATTTTACTCACTCAATATCTCTCAAATTTTTTTCAAAATGATTACCTAACCTATGATTCAATGATATTATATGTTATCATCATCATTACCTACCACCATTTTCATATCATGCTAGCACTGTCGTCGCCCTCCACCACCATTTCCCTTAGTTTATTGTTCTTGGAATTTCTTCAAATCTCTTTTATCTTATCAACTACATATCAAGTTCTTTATTTTTCCATTATTTTTGTTTTTTATTTTATTGAATTTTTACCATTTATTAAAGATGAATTGTGTAATGCCCCACCACAAAATCCACTGAACCAATGCTTCAGACAGGTGTGCCACATGGCCTAAAGTGCACCTCCTCATATGTCAGAGGATTCCAAATAGTGACGAGGGCCTACGAGGTTACCATGGTAAGACTATTACCACATTATTAGTGTGTGAAACATGTAAGTAAATAAAAGATATATCATCCAAGAAGATATAGTAAATTTCATGAACCATCCCGGATGCCATGGTACCCTAATACCTGAGATGGATCTAACATAGCCTAAAGGGAAATCTTGATCCCCATGGGTTTACAATTAGCACCTGGAATCATACATGATCAAATAGGTAACAATTGTTTCCATAAAACAGTGGAAGATAAAAGATACAAGTCGGTATGATCAATACTCCAAAGGGAGAAAGTACCAAAAACAAATAGGTAAAATAGTACCTTGATTGAAATATAAACATCCCAAAGGATACAACTACATAAACCAAACAAAAATGTCAAAATAATTTTTGTAACAAGTGTAAAACAGCTCCCCCAATCACTATCATCACTCCACGGTCCCGAGGATCAAGAACATCCACCACCTCTAAGTGGTGATTTCCCTTTTCTCAGACCTGGCATAAGAAAATCTACAAATTCCTGAAGGAAAAGTTAGGGTGTGATCTATAAAACTTACTAGGGTCCCACCAAGTGTTCAATAATAAATTCCATGAAAAATAACTCAATTATGATTTCATTTAAAATAAATAAAACAAGACATGGTATTTTATTCACATATTTTAAACCAAAACATGATTTCACATCAAAAGAGATGGAAGATATATCAAAAATGGATTAAATGAACATTTTAAATAAAACACTTATATAAAGAATTTGTAATGAATAAAATATTTCAATAATCAATGGCATTTATATCCAATTCAACAAATCATATCACCATGAACAAAATCCCCACAGTATGTTAGTTTGGGTAATAGGATCCTCACACATCTCAATAATGATCTCGACTCAAGATATTTTTCATACATAAAGTAATCTACACCCCAATCAGGGAACCCACATGGGTCATCTACACCCCCAAAGGGGAACCCTCTCAGACATTCATGTCATAATTGTTTAGTTAGAGTTGTCATTGTCAATCCATTTCTGGGGAATCAAGTTCCTAGTGTGCTTATGCCAGTTACCACTAACAACCCAAGCCAACATATACTTCAAAAAATAAATCAAACAAACATTTTAAAATCAATCATTTAAAATCAATTCAAATTAATATTTCCCAGTTTTAGTTTTTAACATGCCTTTCTCATTTCAAAACCAAAACAGTGGTTTTCATCAATTTATTACATTTTAAATTATATTTCACTTTAATCCATTTTTCACAAGGTTAAAAATCAAATCAATTTATCAAATAAATTTCAAAAATCAAGCCATAATTTTTCCCAAAATATACCCCACATTTTAACTCCATTAAAATTGGGGTTTTTCATAAATTTCATGCCAATCTCAAAATCAAACATCAAATACTTTAAAATCAAGGATTTAAAATAAATTAAAAACTAATTTCAATTAAATCAAGAAATTCAATGTTACAATCATAGGGAAAAGTATTATGGAACCACCTACCTTTAAAAATGGAGATTAGATCCATCAATAACATGATGATATACCACTCTCTAATAAGGAGAGAAATATATATTGTAAAAAAATACATGAGAGGAGATCCACTTACCGGGAGGTGATCGAACGCAATCATCGAAGCTTCGATCCACCAAGAAATGGGTTTTAATGAGTCAAAATCGCCTCTTGGGAGGACTAAGGATTCAAGATAGTGTCTAAATAGGGTGATTAGGGGTTACACCGGAGGGTTTTGGTATTTTAATAAAATTTTCAAGGGAATTAAAACCCGCATGCAAGGTTTTTTGGGTAGGGTCGCATGGTTAGACAAACTGTGCACCCTAACCGTGTACCCCTGGTAGTAGGGTGCATATTTTATCCTTGGAGGGTGAATTATTTTTCAAACCATTCCATAACCATGAAAACCCTCACTATCTAAGGTTATACGTTTTGGAGGGGAAATACACATATTTTGGACAAACTGTGCACCCCCTTCAAGTGGATCACAACAGGGTGCATGGTTTGTTGATCCAAATCATATGGTTTTCCTCAACCATGAACCAACCATGAACAACCCCTTAGGCTTCCAAAATTATCCAAATTTCATCTAAAACACCCTGATACAAGATCCAACTAAAAGGAAATCAAAACAAGGGTCAAGGATACTTGAAAAAGGAAACGGGATGTTACAACCTCCCCACCATAAAAAATTTCTATCTCTAGAGAGCCTATCAAGAAGACTCCATGTCAAAGAGATTAGGTCACTAATCTCTCATCAAGGCCTCACACTCCCAAGTATCATGAGAATTAGAACCATGCTGTTATAGCACATGAACCAAAGGTATCATCCTCTTATGAAGTACCTTTATCTCAAAATCAACTATCCTGAATGGATGCTCATTCATGGAAAAATTAGGTTCTACATTGAGATCCTCTCAGGTCAAGACATGAGACAGGTCAAAAAGATACTTCCAAAGTTGTGATACATGGAACACACTATGTATCTATATCAACTGTGGTAGAAATGTTAATGTTAAACCACTTTACCCAAATTCTCAACAACCTCAAAAGGTATCACAAATCACGGTGCAAGCTTACCCTATTTTCCAAGACATTGATAACCCAAATGAGGTGAAAATCTTAAAAACACCTAGTCATCAACTGAAAAATCCAAAGGTCATCAATGAAGATTAGGATAGGTGTCATGACTCGACCCACTGGGGCTCGCCTAGCCGGTGGAAGGATGAGCCGCAACTACCCCAATCCTACCTCTATAGGATAGGGGATTTCGAAAAGCACCGAAAGGTATAACTAAAATGGGAGGCCTTTGCCTAAACTACCTATACACATTCAACCAACCATATCCATGAAAAAGTGAAGATGAATAATAATAAAAGATGGTAACATATAGAGTAAAAACCATGCATGTAATTATCTCTAGGGGATACAAAAGAGTGGAATAGAGTATACCAAAATGTAAAGGGAAAAAATACACGCCCAACCAAAAAAGAAGATACAACATGAAAAAAACTAGAATAAAGTAAGATGAGAGAGTCCAGCACCAGATATCCAAGACCTGACCATCGTATGTGGTCAAATGCATTAGGGTATCCCTATGCTCCTATGAAGTCATTGTCGACCTGTCTGTCATCTTCATAAGACACAACACATGCGAGCATATCCCATGTAGGGGTGAGTATATACATACCCAATAGGACACCCTGAAAATTGAATAGGTGGTGATAGAAGATGCAATAGAAGTAGTTAGCTCAACCCAAAAAAGGCATGTCACTCAGAATATGAGACAACAACCATAATAAAAAACCAAATATTCTTAACAAGAATCCCAAACAAGAAAGAAATGGGATCTCTATATAAACATCCCAGCTAAGAATAATGATTCTGCCAATAAATCTAAAAAGGGACCATATTTAATGCTTAGAATCTCGTGTGTATGTCTGGATAAGTAATTGTGTGGAGGACCCACACCTCTCCATTGTGTCACATAGTCAAGTGGTACAATCTCCAAGTAGAGGACCTACACCCTAGTGCGTCACTGGGGTACCACTCCATAGGTTGAGGACCCGCACCCTAGTCCATCAGGGGGATTCCACTCAGTATATAGATGAATAAAACCCCAGTGCATCAGGGGATTCCACTCAGTATATAGATGAATCACACCCTAGTGCATCAGGGGGTACCACTCAGTAGGTAGAGGAATAACACCCTAATATGTCAAGGGATACCACTCAGTAGGTGGAGGACCCATTCCCTGGTGTTTTAGGGGGTACCACTCAGTAGATAGAGAATTTTTGCCCTGATGAATTAGGGGGTACCACTTAGTAGATAGAGGACCCAAACCTTGGTTTGATAGGGGTACCACTCAATAGATAAAGAACCCATGCCTTAGTATGTTGGGGGGTACCACTCAGTAGGTAGAGAACCCGCACCTTGATGTGTCGGGGGGTATCACTCAATAGATAGAGGATTTTCACCCTATTGTGTCAAGGGGGTACCACTCAGTAGGTATAAGATGCATTACCTGATGTATCAGAGAGTTACCACTTAGTAGAAAGATGACCCACACCTTGGTGTGTTAGGGGGAACCACTCAATAGATAGAGGACACACACTATGGTGCATCAGGGGGTACCACTCAATAGATATAGGACTCGCACCCCAGTGCATCAAGGGGGTACCACTCAGTAGATAGAGAACTCGTGCCCTAGTGCATTAGGGGGTACCACTCAGTAGATAGAGGACTCATGCCCTGGTACATCAGGGGGGTACCACTCAGTAGATAGAGGACTCGCTCCCTGGTGCATCAAGGGGCACCACTCTCTGATGATCTTGTCTGATCGTTGTCTCCATTGAGCACTGCTTAAAGAATAATCATGCTCAGAATATTTCTTATTATATCTCAAGACCCACTATGAAGCCCACCATCACATTCTACATGAAAAAGAAACTCAAGATAGATGACTCGCGGGCCAAAATCTGAGTCAAGATGAATGATATTAGAGAGGTAAAAGATTAACAAGAAGTACATGGTGTGTGGCCCCATACCTCTACTTGGTCATGTCCTCTCCAGCACACAACTTACTAGTCGTGTAGTACTACACGACATGTAAGGGTACTACACGAAATGTCTCTATCAAAATCCTGACGAACGCATGAGGATCGTCATTTTTTCAATGGGATAAAACATAAAACCTATTATATTCCATTAAAATAACCATTAATGGCCAAAAAGATCACACCATTGTGATCCTAGAAGAAAAATGATTGAGATAGGTTACTCACTTGACTAAATCATACATCAGGTGAAAAAAAAACATTTCACCACATCACGTTTGAATAGTGTTTCATGAGACTGAGCCATGAGTCTAAATTAAATGATCAATGTTGGTCTTGAAACATTTTCCTCAATATTAGGGTCATTATGCCTCAGATAGTTTGTAATTATAACATTGTATGAAAAAGATATGTCAAATACTAAGTTTTGTAATAATAATAATAATAATAATAATATCATTGAGTGCTTCGTGGACCCAATCCATGAGCCTAAAAAAAGGTATTCATCACTGGTCTTGAAATGACTATCACAAAGTTAGGTTCACGATGTCGCTGATGGTTTGTCGTTTCGATGTCAAATGAAAAAGATACTGTATAATTAGTGTTTTGATAACCAAAATAATAGTAGTAATAATAATAATATTATTATTATTATTATTTAAAATTATTTCAAGGGATAGAGAGAGCCACACTCAATCTCCCTTCCCAACTATTTCACTAATGAAGTATCCCAAGCCCCTCTTTTATCCCTTATTAATAATAATAACATTATTATTATTATTATAACAATTAAGACAAAATGGGTAGGATTAACTCCACCCAAATTTCACACCCCAAATGCGTATAGCATGTGCACCTCCCTCATATCCCACCTCTTCATTCCACCATTTATTCTTTTTATTATTATTAAAAAAACGAATTTGGTTTCCTTTAAAAACTTCAAACGATTTTATTCTTTTATTAAATTAAATCCATTTAGTTTTTTTAACCACACAAACATTTTTTTAATGTTATTATTATTATTAAAAATAATAATAACAACAGTTGTGTTGACCATGTATAGACACCTTTTCGAAGATCCAAGTTTGGTCACTATCACATCCATGCCAAGTAGCCTCCACTATGAGACCCCACACATGGTCTACACTCAGAATCGATCCCATCACACCGCACATCATCACTACGTGTCAACTAGAAAAATAGGAAACCCTCAACCACTCTGCTCAACTGGCATCCTCATCGCACCTCGATTGCATCCTCGATCACGAACCCTCACCCATGGTACAAATCTGATCCGTTCACAAAAAACCATCCTTCTCGTTCATCAATACATCCAAAAATAGTTGATCTGTGTGTAATTCATGCTATTACAATGAATCTAAGGATTCAATCGCACTCGAACCTACCCCGGAAAAGTAGAACCGTGGCCCCATTGGCCAATGATGAATAACATGATGAACGAAGAGGAGAAAGGAATAAGAAGAAATTGAATAGTCATTATCCAACCTTTCTTGGGAATTGATTATATAAATGGGGATATAACATGTGAAATAAGGGAAGAATTATTCCAGATCAATTTAATCAATAAAAACTGTAGGGATCATGCGAAGAACAACTATCACAGATCAAAATCAGATAAAATCCAAGCTTAATATTTTAATAAAAAGGGTGAAAACCACAAATGATGATCCCTACCTTGATTATGGATTGATAATTGGTGAATAATACATCCTCTAGAGATGAAGGTGATGATCCCGCTGTGTTTTTCATTCATATCACGATTATCCTCGATCTGATCATCATTCATCATTCGATATTGATCTGCCAATGAAGAACTCCCTACTCCTCCTCTTAGATCTTAAAAGGGTTATGCGGATAACCCTTGAAAAACCATCATAGGAGGGTATTTATAGATTATTTAATTAGTTTTTTTAATAAAACACATAAATAATTTATTTATTTATTTTAATTAAATGTATCCTCCAATGACTTCCTCTACTGAATGTACCATGCCGACCAACCTTAGGTCGCACCTAGGATAAACCCCATGTTCTGGACTCAACCGTAGTCTCACATTTGTGATATAAGGATCCATTCAATAGATATTACATTATTTATGAAAAACTACATGTGCATGATATAAAATATATTTAATATTTTTATAAAATTAATTATGAGCTCACCGGGCCTTAGAATCATACGTCATCTTAGCGCCTGACTCTAAAAATATTCCTATAAATAATCCTAAGTATTAAAAGGAAAAAAATAAAGTCTCTACATTATTCCCTTATTCAAATATTTTTGTCCTCAAAAAGCAAAAACTAAGGAAAAATATGGGGATACTGAGATCTCAACTGGGTCTCCAACTCCCATGAGCTCCCCTGATGGTTTCCTATGCTACCAACAAACACACATCCAAGGAAAACACTTTCCCATAAAGGGTATTTCTCTAAAAGTACTCAACATAATTGGATTCTTAAAAAAAACTCCAATCTCATGGATTAGCTTACCTAGGTCAATATCATACAACGAGTCATGCACATACCTCCTCAACCATGACATATGGAGAACAACAAGCACCCAATCTAACTGCAAAGAGTTAAACTGCTCCATCACCTCTCTTGAAAATAGTAGATAGAAAACCTCACTATGAGCATTTGTTTCCATGGCCACACCTTGGGTGGCCCTCAAGCTCATGATGCCTCAACCTATGCAAGGTCCACTTTCACTCTCATATCAGAGAAGAAATATCCTAAGAAGTGGTCCTTCAAATCTAGAATTGACTCTATGAGAGATTTCATGCAACTGGAACTCCAAGAGCATGTCTAGAACCATCCTCTTGTGTATTGTGTGCTCCAAACCTAATGTCAAGGACATGAGGGTACCATCATAGAAGACTACCATGAACTGATCTAAGAAAGATTAAGGATTTGACTCATAAGTCTTTCAAACACTGTTAGGACGTTCAACACACTAAAGGGTATCACCAATATCTCAAAGAAACTACAATGGCTCTAGGAAACCACACTCAGTACATCCACCTATCAAACCTGGAGCTAGTGATAACCCATCCTGAGGTCAAACTATGAGATCCACTTCACCTCCACCATCTAGATGATGAGGTCGTCAGTTATCAAGGGTGGATACTCCTTCTAGATAGTTACCTGGCTTGGGTGATGCCAATCCACAACTGCCCTCAATCTCTCATTTAACTTTTAGGTGAACAACACAGGGATTCCCAGGAAAACACACTAGGTCTTATCAAGCCCTAGCTCTGTAGACTCCTCCAACCATACCTCTATCTCTCACAGATACATAGGATCATTTGATATGCTAGCACAGATATTGGTTCATTCCTAGTGTAAGTACATGTAGGAAAAAAATCTCAATAGTGAGGTAAACCCAACACGCCCTCAAGAAGGATGAGCTCATACTCCTCTACCATCACAGGAAACTAAAATCTCATAGCACCCACTGCTCCAAGGGTAATACTAGCCAACTGATATGGAAGTGACTATAACCTCTTATGAATGAGCTCATCCTGCCCTACTCGGGGATCACATATTATCAAAGGGGAAGACCTCATCCAAAAAAACCAGAAGCACCACTACACTCACTAGTAGAAATCATCTGAGCATAGATGGTAAATGACTATACCATACTTAGGAAAACACCATAGGGTCCCACTACTACTAGGTAAATATTTCATGTGAGGCTCTCTCTCTCTCCTCATAGATTCAGGTCACACTGTCAGCAGAAACAGGTGATCACCAATCCTCTCTATAGGAGCCTCCAGCATGAGGGTCAAGAAAAAATGCCTCCACTGGTATCCCTAGGACATGAATAGGGGCTAAATTTTGGGAAATTTGGTTTATGACTCTGTTACAACTATAGTTTGATTCATGGAGACACATGCCATTCCCCGAACCACACTCGAATCCACTAACTCATAAGCTCATACCACCTAGAGTTATTCATTCCCTTTCCCACCTACTCACCAAAACCAGGGCTCATCCCGTCACCTTATCACATTATAAGGAAATCAAACACACAATTTAATGGAAATCATCCACTACACCTCAATACTATCTGCTCTAGGACAACACTAACTCACCTGCACAGTTTTAGATCATGTAATAAGAAAGCATCTCACTGGGGGAAGTGTCCATCTTCCTTGCATGTCTGAAGCCATATTGAAAATTTCTAAATAAGGATATACTGATTCCCCATGTCACCTTAGAGAAGTATCACCACCAGGATCATCATCAAGAGGGGTCTTATCCAAGTAGTACATTCACACCACAAGCTCGAGCTAATCCTATACCACTTGAGAAGGTTTTTTTTCTCACCATGAAGACTAGGAGATCTCAATCCATGAAACCCGCAATGCACACTCAATATAAGTGCTTCATATATTAGTACCTCCATATCCAAAATCTTCTCCATGGAGAAGACTGGTCACCAACACAACCATCTGATCATTCAGGGTCTAGAAAAGCCATAAAACCCAGACTACTATCTCAAGTCAAACCTCTACTACCTGAGGGTTTATCTCATCATGTAACCTCGGTGTTCACCATCATTTTAACTCATGTAACATGATAATAATGTGCATACCATTGTCTTGTCCTACTAGAGATATCAAATTCTCAACATGAAGACGATCATCTTCGTGATCCACAAAAGGATCCATGCACTACTCAATAGTTGGTATCACTTCTTGGTGCCCACATAGGGAAAATACCTCATGGGTAGGTCCCTAAATTGAGTCCTCATCATTCAAACGGTCATCATCATGACATTATCTCAAAATCCTAGCTAGTTATCATTAAGAATTCATCATGAAAGTTATCAAGATGTACCATGGTCAAAGAGTATATCTGGTGATCAGGCTTAAGAAGGACATTCAAAGGACTCAATCTTATATGATGCATGTTATATTAATACCTGTAACCTATTTCTCAGTATGCTAAGTCGAAAAGTAGGTGACCAAAGTCCTAGTGTATGGATACATCATCTGTCGCACCAACGTTGGGTTCCCTATCCTAAAAGTCATGCTCAAGACACTTTAACACCATTTCCCTAAGTTTCCAACCAAATCCTCATCATGGGTCTAACTCTAAACACTAACCTAAGGATGAACCTAAAACTTAAACCTAGGCAGTTTCATAACACTTCAGACAGGGTATTCTCTTTTGATGTCAATATATCACATCCCGATTCACTAAGACTCACCTGACCAATATAAGGTTGATCCAAAAATACCCTAATCCTGCCTCCATAGGCCAGGGGCTGGCAACAAGTGCTGAAATTCATAACTAAAATGGGAGTACTTAGCCTAAACTACCTTTACACATGCACATAACCATCTCCATAAAAAAGTGAATAGGAATAGTAATAAAATATAGTAACATCTGGAGTAAAAAACATGCATGTAATAATCTTTAAGGGGATAAAAACGAGTGCAATGGAGTAAAATGAGATGTAAAGGGGAAAAATACACTCCCAAACAGAAAAAAAGTCCCAACATGACAGCAAATGGAATAAAGTAAGTTGGGAGAGTCCAGATCTAGATCTCCAAAACCCAACCACCATATTCATTCAAATTCATCCAAATATCCCTATGATCCTCTAAAGTCACCATCGACATGTCTATCATCTGCATAAGATGTGACACATGTGGGCATAGCCTATGTAGGGTTGAGTATATACCTACCCAATAGGATGCCCCAAAAACTAAAGAGGGAGTGATATAAGACATGATGGAAGTAGTTATCTCAACCTAATGAATGCATGTTAATCATAAATGAGACAATAAGCATAAATAAAAACCAAATATTCTCAAAATAATCCCAAATGAGAGAGAAAGGGGATCTCCATATCCACAACCCAGATAAGAACAACGAGTCTGCCAAAAACTCTAATAATAGACCATATCAGATTCCCAGTATCTCTTATGTATGTCTGAAGAAGTAACTGTGTGAAGGACCCACACCTTGACACTGAGTCTCATAATCAAGGGGGGATAATCTCTAAGTAGAGTACCTACTCACTAGTACATCAAGGAGTACCACTCCATAGGTAGAGGACCTGCACCCTAGTCCATCAGGGGGGTACCACTCAGTAGGTAGATGAATCGCACCCTAATGTGTTAAGGGTCACCACTTAGTAGGTAGGGGACTTACACCCTAATGCATCATGGGGTGACACTCAGTAGGTAGAGGACCCTTGCCTTGGTGTGTTAGGTGGGTACCACTCAATAGATAGAGGAATCACGCTCTATTGCATCAGGGGGTACCACTTAGTATATAGACAACATGTTCCCTGGTGTTTTAGGGGGTACCACTCAATTGATTTAGGACTCATGCCCTGGTGTATTAGGGGGGTACCACTCATTAGGTAGAGGAACCACACCTTGATGCGTCAGGAGGGGTACCAATCAGTAGATAGAGGACCCATACCCTTGTACATCACGGGGTACCACTCAGTAGATATAGGACTCATTCCCTAGTGTGTCAAGTGGGATACCACTTAATAGATAGAGGACTCATGCCCTGGTGCATTAAGGGGGTACCAATCAGTAGGTAGAGGACTCGCACCCTAGTGTTTCGGGGGTACCGCTTAGTAGATATAGGACTTGCACCCTGGTGCATCAAGGGGTACCACTCAGTACGTAGAGGACTCACATCATGGTGTGCCAGGGGGTACCACTCTTAAATGATCATGTCAGATTGTTTTCATCATTGAGAACCATCTAAATAAGCATCATGATTGAAACATCTCACATCATATCTTAAGATGCACTACGAAGGCCACCATCATTTTATACATGGAAAAACACTCAAGATAGGCTACTCTCGGGCCAAAATCCAAGTTAATACAAATGAGATATGATAAGTTTTATATTCTCAAGAAGTACACATCATGTAAGGGGTCCACACAACATGTGTCCCCACACCTCTGCCTATTAATTTCATTTCCAGCACACAACCTACTGGTCATGTAGTACTACATAGTGTGTAAGGGTACTACATGATGTGTCTTGTCCAAAATCCTAACAAATGCAAGATGATCATCATCAGTGTGATGGGAAAAAACATAAAACATATGATATTTCATCACAAATAGACATGAATGGACAAACAGATCACACTGTTGTGATCCTCATGGAAAAATGCTCAAGATAAGATATTCACTTGACCAAATCAGACACCTGGTGAAAAAACATTTCATTGCATCACGCTCGAATGGTGTTTCTTGTGCCTGAGCCATGAGACTAAATTAAATACTCAATATTGATATTGAAACATCCACCTCAATATTAGGGTTGAAATTCCTCATACGGCTCATCATTCAGACACCGTATGAAAAAATATATGTCGGATACTAGATTTAGTAATATTATTATTATTATTATTATTATTATTGAGTGTTGCGTTGACCCAAGACACGAGCACTAAAAAGGTATCCATCACTGGTCTTTAAATGGTCATCTCAAATTCAAGGTCACAATTTCATTTATGGTTCATAAAACTGATGTCAAACGAAGAAGATATGGTAGAATCAAGGTTTTGATAACCAAAATAATAATATTATTATTTTATTATTGTTATTATTGTTATTATTTAAACTTATGTCAAGGGAGAGAGAGATCCACGCTCAAGCTCCCTCCCCACCCATTTAATGCATGAAGTATCCCATGTCCCTCCTTTATCTCTTATTAATAATAATAATAATAACATTATTATCATCATTATTATTATTATAACAATTAAGACAAAATTGGTAGGAGTGTCTCCACCCAAATTCCACGACCCAAATGTGTATAACTTGTGTGTATCCCTCACATCCCACCTCTTCATTCCACCAATTATTCTTTTTTATTATTATTAAAAAAAGAATTTTATTTCCTTTAAAAACCCTAAATGATTTTCATCCTTTATTAAATTAAATCCATTAAATTTTTTTAATCACACACATTTTTTAATGTTATTATTATTATTAAAAATAATAATAACACTTGTCATGTTGACCATGTCTGGCCACCTTGTCAGAGATCTAAGTATGAAAAATGTCATGTCCACATCAAGTAGACTCTAACAAGAGACCCCACACATGTCCTCCACTCAGAACTAATCTTGTCACACCACACATCATCACTGCATGTCAACAAAGAAAAATGGAATCCTCGAACCACCTCGGATCAACCGCTGTCCTCATCGCACCTTGATTGCATCCTCGATTGTGAACCCACGCCCATGGTACCGATCCGATCCATTCACAAAACACCATCTCTATTTTTCATCAATTTGTAGAAAAACTATCGATCTGTGTGTCGTTCGTGCTACCAAAATGAATCTAGGGATTTGACCACACTCAAAACTTCCCCGAAAAAGTCTAATCATGGCCCTATTGGCTAATGCTTAAGAACGCGATGAACTGAGAGGGGAAAATCACAATAACAAAGTGAATCATCATTGTCCAAGCATTCTTGTAAAATTATTATATAAATGGGGATATAAAATTTTCAAAAAGGGGATAATTATACCGAATCAATTTAATTAATAAAAATTGTGGGGATCATGCAAAGAACAATTATCATATATCAAAATCAAATAAAATACATGCTCAATATTTTAATCAAAAGGAAGAAAACCAAAAATGACAAGACCTACCTCGATTATGGATCGGTCATTGGGGAAGAATTCACTTTATAGTGATGAAGGTGATGATCCAACTGCGTTCGACATTAATCTCACGATTATCCTTGATCTAATTAGCATTCATCATTCGATGTCGATCCTCCAAAGAAGAACACTCACCTCCTCTTCTTAGATCTAAAAATGGTTATACATCTAACCCTTGATCTCACCTAGGGTAAACCTTGCATTTTGGACTCAACTATAGTCTCAGTTTTCTGATCTGAGACTTCGTTCAAGATATATTCCATTATTTTTGAAAAAAAATTCATGTGTTATATAAAATATATTTAATATTTTTATAAAATTAATTTTAGGCTCACCGGGCCTTGAAATCACACATCGTCTCAGCGCCTGGATCCAAAAATATTTCTAGAAATATTCAAAAGTATTACAAGGAAAAATAGAGTCTCTATAATAGGAATTATACCAGATCTATATCTTATCCATCCTCTAAATAATCAATTGAATCTTCACCATCGGCTCTTGGACCAAACTCGGACCAACCAAGGAAGCTTCACCAACCTCCGACCAACACAATAGAGATTTACATGGCCTGCTATAAAAGGCTTCAAAAGGAGACAATCAAATTGAAAAATGGTAAATGTTATTATAAGAAAACTCAACCAGTCCCAAATGGACATCCCAAGCTCCACCAAAGTTGAGAATGCAAGCATGTAACATGTCCTCAAGAACCTGTGTAGCTTATCCTGTCTGTCTAACTATCTATAAATGATATGTTGTGCTCAAACATAAATGATATCCTAGTGTCTCTTAGAGAAGTCTCCAAAAGTGAGACATAAAAGAAGGATCCCTACAGAGACTATAACAGAAGGGGCTCCATGCAATATAAAAATCTCCTACACATAGAGATTCCCCAAGTCCTCAACTTTGGTTGTATCTCGAATGGGTATAAAGTGGGATGATTTGGTTACCCTATCGATCACAACCCATATCGAATTCTTATTCTGAGGTGTATGTGGAAACCCAACCACAAATTCTAGAGAGATCGCATCTCACTTACAAGTTGGAACTAGAAGTGGTTGAAGCAAAATCAAAGGTCTCTAGTGCTCATATTTTACCTACTTATAGATATAATAATGAGAAACAAAGTTAGCAATGTATTGTATCATACCTAAACACCATAACCATCACCACATATCATAAAACATCTTCATGATTTCCAGGGTTTATTGCCCACTAGGAATTATGGAAATATCCTATTGTGGTCTTTCTTATGAGAAAAGGTATAAAAAATGATTTTGAAAACATTGGATTCCCTCAGAAGAGAACGACCACTCACTAACAGTATCCCCGCTATAAAGAGGGTCCCTAATGCTATGAAATTCATCATCAAGCTGTTGCTCCTGAAGAATCATCTCAAGAAGAGAGGAATTAAACTGAAAACTTGCCAAGACAACTATAAACTCCTCTTCCTAGACTCCTAAATGAAATTGAGAAAAAATATCCATCATGTTCATCTCTTCTGATGATTCTTTTATAACATGGATTGGAAGTTTCCTACTCAAAGCAGCAACAATGACATTCCCCTTCCCTATGGTGTAGGCAATGTCAAAATCAAAAGACTATAGGTACTCCACCCAACACCTTTATCGAAGGTTCAAATATTTTTGAGAGAAGATACAACTCAATATTTTTTTCATATTAAACAGTAGACCTTTCTCCAAAAAGTTAATGTCACCAACTCTTAAGAGTATGCATCACAACTGTGAGTTTGAGATCATGGGTTGGATAATTTTTCTCATGTGGACTAATATTTTTGGAGCCATATGCTATCATGTGATCACCCTATATAATAAAACAACCCAAAACCAAACCTGATGTGTCATAGAAGACCATATAGCCCTACCCATCCTCTGGAAGATTCAACACTGGTGTAGAAGTCAAAATATGTTTCAGCTCATTAAAAGAACTTTGACATTATTTATTCCATAAGAACTTCACTCCCTTCTAGATGAGTGAAATAATTGGAGAATCTAGCTTTGATAAATCATTAAAAACCCTATGGTAATACCCTGAAAATACCAAGAAGCTATGTATCTCAAAAACATTACTCGATTTCTCCCATGTCATAACATTATTCACCTTCTCAGAATCAACTAAGATTCCATGTTATAAGACCACATGTCCCAAGAAATTCACTTATTATATCCATAAATTACATTTTGAAAGCTTCAAATAAAGTCTGTGATATATCAAGATTTCTAGGACTGTTCTAAAATTACACACATGATACTCCTCGGTTTTGGAGTAAACCAATATATCATCCACAAATACCACCATGAACAAATTGATGTACTCATGTAATATTATTTTCATCAAAGTTATAAAGATCGAAGGATCATTGGTCAGGCCAAAAGGCATAACAATATACTCAAAGTGACTATACATACTTTTGAAGGTAGTCTTTAGAATGTAATATTCTTTTATTCTCAACTGGTGATAACCATATCAAAGATTGATTTTAAAGAACCGCTTTTCCCCTTTCAACTAGTCAAACAGATCATCGATCCATGGTAATGGATACTTTTTCTTTAGCATAACTCGATTGAGATTTTGATAATCAACACCGAGGAGAAGTGTGCCATATCATTTCTTTATAAGGAGAATATTAACCCAAGGTGATACACTAAGGCATATAAATAATTTCCTAAGAATATCATCCAAATTAGACTTTAACTATATCAACTCTGATAGTTCCATATGGTAAGAAAGAATAGATACTGACTGATTACCATATACTAAATCAATAGATACCTCTACCTCTCTTATTAGTGGTGGACTAGACAAATTAGAAATAAACATGTTGGGAAACTTAACAATGATTGGAGGGAGATCACCACTTAAATATTATCACTCCAAGTCAAAAGAAAACATTGATATTACCCTACTTAGCTCTAGAAAATATGGTCCAGCTCTACTCAACCTCGAGTCTCATCTTCCTCAAACTACACGGCACACCCCATCGGGCATAGTAAAGGAGACCCATAGAAGATAAAAATCAATTCAGGCCTTATTAAAAAGTATCCAATCCATCCCAAAAATGATGTAAATAGTTTTCATGTTGAGAATAATAAAATTATAGGTATGCTCAATCTCTAATAAAGAGAAAACACAATCAGGATAGTAGAGACCCCACTCTCTCTTCATTTTGAGGGGCATAGTAATATCCATCACATATGAAAAAATTTCTGTAGGAAGATTTAGTAGTTTCACATTATGAGTCGATATAAATGAGTGAGATTCATTGGTATAAAATAAAGAAGTCACTAAATATTAATCTATAGTGATGGTACCTCTCACAGTCATTGAACCTATATAAGCTTCCTCTAGAGACTCTTCCACTGCTTGAAGAAGATTTGTTCTAGATGTATGTTACCAAAACCCCTTAGATCTTGAATCATATGATTTCATCATAGTTATTCTTGGATTTTATGAGAATGTACCACTATATGGAGAAAAAAATAAATAGAAAAACTTTTTTAGATGTCCTGAGTGACCACAAGAACTGTAGATCTTAGGCACCTCAGTAAAAACATGTCTCAAATTCCCAACCTTTTCGCACTGAAAGCAAGTCAATGGGACTCTTCCAAACACTATAGGAGGTCTGGAAGACACCTTATATCTATAACCACCACATGAATCATCCTGATTCCTCTTTCCTTTAAAGGAACTCACAGAACAGTCACTACGAGAAAAATAAACTTCAGTCAACCCTGACTTTCCAGCCAGGTCAATATTAACCATCAATGCCCTATCCAACAAATCAGTATAAAAAAACTAGATTTATTAAGAAAACATTAGATCAACTGTTAAGATGAATACCCATATCAAATATGCATGCCTTCATATTATCATTAGTCACCACCTTAGGAGAGAACTGAACAATCTCAGCAAAGAGGTTTGCATACTAAGTCATGATCTTATCATCCTATTGGAGGTTAAAAAACTCCATGGATTTCACCAAGACCATAGATTCTAGATAGAACTGATCGGTCAAAAGAAATCAAAATTATTTTCATTCCAAACCCTCATGTTTCTTCACCATCACCATCGAATCCCAAGATCTCTAGATAGGGCCTTCCATCTTAAAGATAGAATATTTCACCTTAATAGCTTCAAACATTTCCAATAAATCAAAAATAATCTCTACCATTTTCAACTAGTTCTTTGCCTATTTAGGATTATTAGAGCCTTAGAAAGTGGGTGGATTCCGATGAATAAACTCTTGAGCATGATCATGAGATTCATACCTTAAGAGTTCCAATACTGGATCCTAAATGGGAATGAGTGTAGGTACTTATCCTAGAGCTTGGACAATCCACACCACTATCTCAATAATATTTTGGTCCACTGGAGTACTTTCTCACTATTGTTCACTAGCAGTTTCCACCTGGGGCTTATTCACATGTCTTCTTAGAGGCATGATTCCACATAACATCAACAAACAACACTAAAGACATCATAAAGGATACATAGATCAAAAAATAGTAATATCAATTCTATAAAGTATAAATTTAAGATTGGTATTTCAACATACTCATACCAAAGGCAAGGAAAATACTAGAATCAGATCAAAATATTCCTCAAAGACACTTTTACCAAACTCCCATGGTGACTTAAGGCTTGTTACAGTGAGAGATGGTCAGGAACTCACTCACAACTACCACCTAAGTCCTATCAAGACATCTAAAATCGTATACTAACATCAAGGAAAGATTCCTAACCTGCACCTTTGATACTAATTTTTCATGAACTAGCCCAAATACCCTAGTACCCTGATACCTGATCTGGCTCTAGCATAGCCCAAATGATATTCTTGATTCCCATGGGTTGGAGACTAACACCTGGCATCATACAAGATCAAAGAGGTAATGATTTTTGACATAAAACAAAGGAAGATAAAAGATACAAGTCAGTATTATCAACACTCCAAAGGGATAAAGTACTAAAAAATAGGTAAAACACTACCCGGATAGAAATATAAACATCCCAAAGGAAAAAACTCATCAACCAGAAAAAAAAAAAGTCTCAAAATATCATGTGTAACTAGTGGAAAACAGTTTCATTAATCACCATCATCACTCCACGGTCCCAAGTATCAAGAACATCCACAACATCCAAGTGGATCCTTCCCTTTACTCATACATGGAATAAGAAAATATACAAATGCCTGAAGGTAAAGGTAGGGTGTACACTATAAGTCCCAGTAGGGTCTTTCTAAGTGTTCCATAATCACTTTCATGAAAAATAACCCAGATGTTCTTTCATTTAAAATAAATAAAACAAGTCATGGTATTTCATTTATATATTTCAAACCAAAACATGTTTTAACATAAAAAGAGATAGAAGATATATCAAAACAGGCTTAAATGAACATTTTATATAAAACACTTATATAAAGAAAATGGCATGAATAAAATGGTTCAATAATCAATGGCATATATATCCAAGTCAATAAATAATAGCATCATGTACAAAATCCCCATATTATGTTATTTAGGGTAATAAAATCTTCACACATCTTAATAATGATCTTGGTTCAAGATATGTGTGCACACACAAAACAATCTACACCCCATCGGGGAACCCTTATAGGCCATCTACACCCCCAAAGGGGAGCCCTCTTGGGTGTTCGTGCTGCAATTGTTTAGTTAGAGAGTTATCATCATCAATCCATTTCTAGGGAATCAAGGTCATAGTGTGCTTGTCCCAGTTTCCACTAACTACCCATACTAACATTTTCTTCAAATAATCAATTAATCAAACATGGGAAAATCAATCATTTCAAATCAATTCAAATTGTAGTTTCCCAGTTTCAATTTTCAACATGCCATTCTCATTTCAAAACCAAAACAGAGGTTTTCATCAATTCATGTCATTTCAAATCATCTTTCACTTTAATACATTTTTTCAAGGATCAACATAAAATAAATTTCAAAATTAATCCATCATTTTTTCCAAAATCCAACCACCATTTCAATTCCATTAAAATTGGGGTTTTTTATTAATTCCATGCCAATATCAAAATCAAACATCAAATCCTTTAAAATAAGGGTTTTAAAATCAATTAAAAACTCATTTCAATTCAATAAATAAATTTAAGGTTTCAATCATAAGGTAAAGTATATGTAACCACCTACCTTTAAATCAAGAGATCACAACACACTATGTCCATAATAGGGAATGCCAACGGAGAATGAAGGTGGAAGAGATCAAGAAACATAACCTAGAATCAATATCCATAAAAATAAATATTATATCCATAAATAACATTATGATCCATCACTCTCTAAGGAGGAGATAAAGATATATCATAAGAAATCGCATGAGAGAAGATCCACTTACCTGGAGGAGATCGAATGCAATCACTGGAGCTTCGATCTGTCAAGAAAAGGGTGTAGAGGAGTCAAAATCTATTCATGGGAGCCTTCAAGGACCAAGGATTTGACTTAGGGTCAAAATAGGGTGATTAGGGTTTAAACTAGATGGATTCTGTATTTAAATAAAAAATTTAGGGGAATTAAAACTTGTATGTACAGTTTTCTGGGTAGGGTCACACGGTTAGACAAATTGTGCACCCTTACTGGTAGGGTGCATGATTTCTCCTAGGAGGGCACACAATTTTTTAAACTATTTTCCAAATATGAAACCCTCAATTCCTTAGGTTTCATAGTTTAGAGGGGCTAGTTGTATGTTTTGGAAAAACTATGTGTCCCCTTCCAGTGGATCACAATAGGGTTCACAGTTTGCTGGGCCAAACCGCATGATTTTTCAAAATTTTGTGCCAACTGTGCATAGCCTCTTGAATTCAAAAATTCTCCAAATTTCACCCAAAACACCCCAAGACAAGAACCAACCAAAAGGAGATAAAAAGGGTCAAATAATACATGAAATAAGGTAATGGTATATTATAGTAAATAAATCAAGACATAACGTATGTAATAGGTAAGAAGATGACCCATTTTATAACAAAATACATTATACACCCATCAATGAGTCATACATGTCAGAAAGTCATGTGTACAAGTAAAAAATACCCAAAATAAAAAAGGGACCAAATACTAAAAAACACCCAAAGTGTTTTGAGTATTATCATGGTCCACATTACTAAGATCCAACTTCATCCATATCATACATTTGTCACAGGGTGCTTTCCCTTGTCTAGAACTCTGTTTGTGAAGTCTTCTTGGGTACCAACTGGAGACCCAAGAAGGGTGTGAGTATAAATCAGTATTCCACCAACAACAGTGTCTAAAATTATGTCCATTTTGAGCCAATATATTGCATGCCAAAATATTCCATAAATAAGTGATTACAACAAGTAAATAAATAAATTAAAATACCCTTAACCTTAGAGCTCCGTGATGATTCATGGGTCAAACATACCTGCTTCATCCAATGTCATATGTATCTATGCACATCTCGATAAACATGCCAACCATAGTCACCACACAAAATCTAGGATCTCATCCTGACATTACCAAATCTCATTTATCTTGTAGGATCTGGGTATTAATCCTAGAATTCCCAAGCATCTAGTATCATGTGGAATCCACATAGCTCATCTTGGAATTCCTAAATCATGTACCATATGAAATCCAAGGATACCATCCCAGTATTCCCACTTATTTATCATCATATATCATATGAAATCCAAAGATATCATCCTTATATTATCATTAATTTAGCATCGTATATAATACATAATCCAAGGAGAACATTCTGACAATCACACATAATCATCGTCGTGTATCACATGGAATCCCAGGAGCTCATCCTGGAATCCCACTCATTTAACATCATGTATAATATAGAATATAATGATATAATCTCGATATTCCCACTCATTTAATTAATCTAATACATACCCATGTATTCAATTTAAGTATTATTAGGCCTAAGGAAAAATTCAAGTCATTTTCATTAATTTCCATTTTAAAGACAACATATTTAATATTCAAAAGAGAGGGATTCCAGACATCCCATTTATAAATTATTCACAAGATCATTTAACTAGTTTAAGGATTTACAAGGGTTATTTATGTTAATTATAACCAAGGGTTATAACGAACATCCTAGGAGCCTTCCCTTTATACCTAAGGTCAACTCTTAAGTCCACAACACCTCTCGAGTGTCACCTTTTTCATAAACCAAACAATACATAATATATGTTCACCCAAAAGGGGTGTCCAAGGTATCAATTTAATATTAAAAAGGGTTAATTCATGGTCTTTTAAGGGTTCTAGAATTATTTTGGGGGATAAACTAATTGAATTTAGGTTTTATTTTGAATGCACAACAATTTGGCATGACGATATACATGTCACGTACTATAAAATGGTAAAACATTATGGGATAGATAGAAGACTGCCTACCTCATACTCATAGATGTATAATCATCCAACACTATCCTTTGATTAGGGTTAATTTGGAAGAAATCAGAAAAGTGTAAGAATACTATGAAAATAGGGAAAACACAAATAAACAATGAGAACCCTCATGATAGTGGAACAAACAAAGACATAGAGGAGGAAAACTAATAGAAATACCATTGGCTCTTGATCCCAAATGATGGCACACAATTTCACTAAAAATGAGGAATAAATCCCTCTTGCAGTTTGGAAGAACCGATGGTAGGGTGCGTCATTGCACGCTACTGCCAAAGGGGAACCTCCTTTTGTTTTACAAAACCCCCAACCCAAAAACCACTTAAAAACTTAAAAAAATATTTTGGGTGTTGTCAAATAATGACACGTAAAGTCATGTCATGACTTTTCAGGGTAGAGTATCATCCCCTCTATCCAACCAATTCACAATGTAATACATGTTTCCATGCCATGAAGGGATACAGCCTGTAGTTTTCTGACTATAGGCTAGCCCAACTTCCCTGAGACCCATCACAGGACACTTCTAACCTCTAAAACACTTATAATTAATTAAAATAAACATTTTTTTGAAAAAAATGCATATATACCTTATAAATTGGTTGGAGTTTTATAACCTCCCCACCTTAAAGCAGTCTATCCTCAAGCTACTCTCTCAAACAACACCAATCCTCAATGAAAATTAATATTATCCAATGATCTTGTGCACCCAACTCTCGCTCTCATGCCTCCACCAGGGCATGCCCATGCTACCACATCATGCACACCATAGTAATTTTCCTATCGTGAGGAGTCTTTTCACTCTGGTAAACCATAAGAATGGACACTCCTCAAAGGATGTGCTAGCCTCAAACTCAACATCTCTTCAATGACCCACACATTGGGTACCACTCGTACTCATGATCTAGGACATCAAATTCTTTTTCTTATCGAGCACTGATACCCAAAAATTCACTTTATTGGATTTTTTTACATTATTCACCCCATAAATCATGTGTTGAAATAGGTTTTACCCCTTAAAACAAGTCACAAAATAGGTTCACCCCCTAAACTAAGTCACAAATAGGGTTTCACCCCCTAGATTAAGCTTTGAAGTCTTCTACATGAGACTTGTCCTGATCAACACTAACACATTCTTCTTCATACAACATAGAGGGAAACAATAATAAATCCAATTGGTTCACCCAAGAAACACTAAAACCCAAGTTGTGCGGTCTCATCATGTCCTCTATAATCTAAATTAGCCACTAGAACTATCACATTCACCAAGCCCAATATACAGACCAACTATACACCTTTTTCTATTTGTGGTCATGCCAATATTGTACCCAAACTATGTCCACTTCTCAAAATCTTACCAGATCACACACTATGGAATCGATTATATTAAATCACTCCACCATGATTCCCCACTCATGGTGGAATTTATAAATTTTCAAAAAACCACATCACACATCATTGGTTGATGTCATTGATCCACACCAATCTATTTCTCATCTGTCCATATCATAAGTATCAATAGTCTAACTCCTAAGACTATTTATATCACAAGGCCTCACCTCATATTAATGTCAATAAGTTTCCCCTGAGCATTGAAGTCCCACATACTCTACCTCATTACCAAATTACTTTTTGATATCACACTAGGCCATACCACCTGACTGTTATCCCATATATAACAGCTATTAAAAACTAATCATACCAAATCCATAAAAATTTTAGTAACTAACACCTGTACTTGGGTGAATTCCACTTTATATGCCTAAATTAGCCTCTTATATCCAAATAAACATCACAAAATTGAAACCACCTCCAAGTTTGGTTAATATTCACGTCACTTTCAACATTTATCATAAACTGTACAAGATGATCATTAAGCGATCAAACCATCCACAGTGTGCTCCCCACCTTAGTACTTCCTTATTAAGGATCAATGATCATGATATTAGCTAAGATCCACCATCCACTAAACATCAGTATTTCCAAACCACGCTTGTGATACTTGAACAAGACCTCAACAAAAGTCTGGATTTAGACTTAATTAACACCATGGTGCCTCATGCAACTTCTCCTCAAAACTATTAACAAAACATAACCATACACCTAGTATTTATGATTCAAACTTAAGTCCCATAGCCTTACTCATCATCATGTGACTCATGCATTCATCATGTGGAGCGACTCGGAATTCTATACAACCCAAGGCTACCACACCACTGCCTACACTTTTTTCAAAGGTCACAACTCACCCTCCATAATAGTTAACTATCCCTACCATAATAAGGCATTCCTGGTACCAAGACAAGCCATTATTGATCATAGAGACCTCATCTCATGCCCCAGTCAAACCCCGATGCATTAATACCCAAGAAAACTACACATGGACATCCTCCAAAGCCACTTTTTCTCTAATCAGCATACACAATAACCTAAAGGGTCTATACCCTCTTCTTAATCCTAATAAAATAATGTAATATATATCTTTTAACCATACTTTCATGGATAAACACTCACCGGTCTCATTTATATCCCTGGATCTCACTTCTCGTAGTTGGAAAAACCAAGGAGTCCTAGACCCCACTAGAATATACAAACACCTCATATGGTCCAAACCCTTGCATTCTCTAGGGTCCAAACATGTACATTCCAAAATAGTCCATACATGAACTAAAAGAATAAGAAGCAATCATCACACACCTCTACCCATATTTTGACCTCACCTCAGGGATTACACAACTTCCTAGCTCAATCTCCCTACCTCATAAATTTATCAGAAACAAAACACTAACATGTCACACACGTCATCTAGAGTTGGAAATCAAATTTGAAACATCCAGATTACCACCTAAAGGTCAATATTAGGTTGTATTATCCCACCTACCACATAGGTCATACAAAACCCACTCACTTAGTTCAAGGTAAATAATGTACCTCATTTATTCCTTTGCAAAAAAATTCAACAACTCAAGATACAAATTAGGTAACCTAATAAATGTACATCCCAGTGTCATTATGTTTTACTATCTTACTTAACTAACTAGGGTCATAAAATATCCATTAGGATCATGCACCTAGTGTCTTAGGCTAACCATGGGTCAACTCGTATAGCTGAAATCATCCCACTTGGTGCTTTCCTTTTTTCAACAAGCCTAGGGCACCTCACCCGTGTCAAGGCCACTACACGATCACTAGCCATCTTGGCATTCCATGAAAATAAAAGTGTTTACCTATGATCTACCTATTATAGACCCAATTTTATAGGATCACATCACAAACAAGGTTGGGAATACAACTGATCCTACCCTTAAAAAATCCAAGTACATCTCACCACATTAGGGTTGGGCATCTGCACCCACACAAAAAAGGCATCTACATTTCCATTCCAAGTTTTAGTTAGAATTTACCATGAAAAAAACCAAAACTCGATAATCCATCATACTTCTTATATCCAAGGAATCAAAAATAATGGATTAACCCCTCTCTTAGGTTACCCACATATATCACATTTATCTTTAACAATAGTAGTAAAACGTCCAACTACTCAACCATAGTGCTCATCTCCCCAGTATCCTGAGCCACATATCAATATAATAAGGCAACTCACGGGCCAACACACCAACTCAAGGGTTACACTCAACTCACTCTCTTACTCACTGAAGTAAAACAATGACAAAAACATATATCTACACTCCACTTGAACCCTACAAACACAAGAGCCTTATACTAACTAAAATCTACCCTACCCTACCCACTCTCAGGTCAAGAAAAAACCCACAAGTGTCATTGATAGCTACAATAGGTATAACTTTCCATTGTCCTATACATCTCAAGTCGTGTAGGTATCATAACCAAATCTCTCCCATTATCCCTATTTACCCATTCTCGGAATCGGGACACACACAATCAGGACCCACATCAGATCACATTTTTTTATCAATCCCAAACACTATAGTGAAAGGAAGGTGATAATAAGCACAAACCCCACTAATCCCTACATATCTCACCATAAGAAACTCATAACTCGAGAACTCTCAAGATCCCCAACTACTCATACACAAGGTCAAAATCTCATATACACAAGGTCCACATCATATACATAGGATTCCATATTTTTCATTTTTATTTTCACTTTAACTAAAATTTCCATATCATGGTGCTCGGTTAAATGAAATTTCAAGTACAAGTTATAGAGGGAAATGCTTTATAAGTTATACTTTGAATTTTATTTAGTTGATACCGCATGGAAATCAAGATAGGTGATCATGTAATATGGTTTCAACCATTTAATTTAATAAAAAAAATTACAACTGAGGCTTAGTTAAATGATATGTCAATTCCAAGTTATATAGTAAAATGATTTATAGGTTGTAATTGTCATTTTATTTAGCTAATGCCTTATAATAATCAAGGGAACCGATCAATTAACATAATTTTATCTATTTAGAGGATTGGTTCCATAAGGTACCACCATTCACTTATATGTAAGCATCATATAAATGGTTGTAGACACTTTAAATAACCACCCAATTCATAGTCTATGCAAACAATAATTGTAAATCATGTAAATGATATGTGAATCCCTACATGCTTGTTATGATGCATTAACACACACAATATTTCCATGTAGACAAGGATATAGAATCCCATAAACCAATTACATCATAACCATGTGTACCACTAGAGGTGAAATCAAATCAACTATAACCAGAAAATTCTAAGGAAAAAAAATACTATCTCTGGAAACTTGGATTTCCCCCATACATGGGTTGGTTATTCCCAGACATGAGATCTTTTACTAAGTACCAAAACATTACTATTATCCCATATATCATCTCAAAATAGTAAAATAAAAGGAAAAATCATTTGATACCCCTTTGTAACACCCCTCCCTATAATCCACTGAACTGAAGCTCTAATTAGGTGCACCACATTGAGTTAAGTGCACCTCCCCATATTCCAAGGCTACCAATTATTGGGAGGACCCATAATGTTACCATGGGAAGACTATGCCCTCATTATCATAGTGTGAAATATGGAAGTAAATAAAGGAGATATCATTTATCCAGACATATTAAATAAAACAAGGCATAAAGCATGTAATAGGTAAGTATATAACTCATGTTATAACAAAATGCATTGTATGCCCATCGGTGAGTCATACATATCAGAAAGTCATGTGTACAAGTCCAAAATAAAAAAAATAATAAAAAGGGACCAAAAACTACAAAACATTATAGGAGGTCTGAGTACTTTCCTGGTTCCACATCTAAGCTCTATCTTGGATCATATCGAGTATCTTCCATAGGGAGATTTCCCTTATCCAGACCTATGTCCATGAAGTTCTCATGAGTACCAACTAGTAGTCCAAGAAGGGTGTGAGTATAACTCAGTAGGCCACCACCAATGATGTCAAAAAGCATATATTGTTTGATCCAATATAGTGCATGACAATATATTCCATAAATAATCAAGTAAATCAAGTAAATAAATAAAATAAAATACCCTTGACCCTAAAGATCCGTGATGGTTCCTCGATTTAACATACCTACTTTATCCATCATTGGATGTATCTAGGAATGTCTCTAGGATCGTTCCAATCATAGTCACCACATGGAATCCAAGTGATCATTCTAGAATTCCCAAATATCATGTATCATGTGGAATCTAGGTACTCATCCTAAAATTCTCAAGCATATAGTATCATGTGGAATCCATAGAGCTCATCTTGACATTACTAACTCATGTAACATATAGAATTCAAGGATCTCATCCCAAAATTACCACTAATTTAGAAAAAAAATACAAGGAATGAATCCCATTATTCCCATTCATTTAGCATCATATTTCATACATAATCCAAGGAGCTCATCCCAACATTCCCACATAATCATTATCATGTATTACATGGAATCTAAGGAGATCATCCCAGAATTACCACTCATTTAACATCATGTTCCATACGGAATATAAGGATCTCATCTTGACATTCCCACTCATTTAATTAATCCAATACATACCCATGTACTCTATTTAAATATTATTAGGCCTAAGGCAAATGTTAAGTCATTCTCATTAATTTCCATTTCAAATATAACTCATTTAATATTCAAAAGAGTGGGATTTTATACATCCCATTTATAAAGGATTCACAGGCTCATTTTCCTAATTTAAGCATTTATTAGGGTTATTTATGTTAATTATAACCAAGGTTCCTGATGAACATCCTAGTAACCTTCCCTTTATACCTAAGATCGACTCTAAATTCCACAACACCTCATGAGTGTCCCCTTTTAGATAAACCAAATGATTCATAAGTTATTCTCACTGGAAGGGGGTGTCCAAGGTATCAATTTAAAATTTCCAAGGGTTAATTCATGATATTTAAAGGGTTATAGAATATTTTAGGGAACAAAATAATATAATTTAGGTTCTAGGTCGAATTCATGATAAAACGGCATGATGATTTACATGTCACATATTATAAAATGGAAAATACTTATATATTATCTTGAAGACCACCTACCTCATACTCATAGATGTCCACTCATCTAACATCAAATTTTGATTCAGGATAATCTGATAGAAATTGAAAAATCATAAAAATACCATGAAAATAGGGGAAAATGAACATAAAAAAATTAGAACCCACATGACAGTAAAAGAAAATAAATAAATGATGTAGACTAATAGACTTACCACTATCTCTTGACTGCAACTGACGTCATGTGATTCTGCTGATAAATAGGGAATAAATCTCTCTTGAAAGGGGGAAGAAGCAAGGGTAGGGGGCGTCATCGCGTGCTAATACCAATAGGGAACCTCCTTTTGTTTTATAAAACCCTTAACCAAAAAATCACTTAAAAACTTTAAAAAATATTCTTGGCAATGTCGCGACATGACACCTCAGGTCATGAACTAACTTTTTAAGGTACGGAGATCCTCCCCTCTATCCATCATTTTCATGGTGTAACATATATTTTCACACTCTTATAGACTACAACCTATTTTTTTCTAACTACAGGCCGGCCCAACTTCCTCGAGACCTATCAAGAGCCACTCCTAACCCCATAAACACTTATAATTAAGTAAAATACATGTATTTCAAGAAAAATTAAATGCATTCATACCTCAAAATGGGTTCAGGGTTTTAAAAATTATCAGTTTAGTAGTATTTTTTTATGTCTCATTGTATTCATTTTAGTCATAAACCTACCTATAGTTTTTTATTTGCATCAATTTGATCTTGGGTTCCAACACTGGATGAATTTTTTTCTAGAGGTTTTTTTTATCTGGTTTGATTGATATGATTTTATTTATTTTTTATTATATTCATTTTAGTTGCAATATTTTGATATAGTTTAAAATTTTAGGGTTTTATTTTTATTTACACTTTTCATTCAAGTAATTTGTGTGTTTTTAGAATTACTCTACTTTCATCACTCATTGTCTATTATAAATTTTTCATGTTTCTTATTATGACTTGTATTTTATTCAGCATACATGATACCTTTATTTAGTATTAAATATGTGAAAATTATTTATATAATAATTTATCCTAGTTTATTATATTTTATAAAGTTTAGTTTTTTAAGAATAAAAAATTTTATTATTAAATGTTTTACATTATCTAAAATTAATATTATTTAATAAGGAATATATATTTTATAAACTTTATAAATGTGTGTAAAGTTTATTAGTTTTTATTAATTTTAATAATTAATGTTTGGTTGTTTATTTTTTATGTTCTAACTTGTGTAGATCATTTTCAATGAAACATTTTGATAAATAAAATATTCTATTTCACTTTTGTTTTTTAAATAGAAAAATTTGGTTTTAATAATATTTAATTACATAATGAACAGTGATAAATAAAAAATTTGTCTTTTTTGTTTGTATTGTTATTTATAAAAGTAAATATGGATTTAAATTTAAAAATATAGTAACTTATATTTAATACTGGAATTTTTTATTAGTGATAAGGAATCATTTTTGGATTGATGCATAATAAATAAGTGATGAATATGATGAATGAGTTGATTCTTTTTTGGAATTTTCCAAGAAAAATGTTCCAAACAATGACATATTTTTTTATCCATTCTTAAAATGTTTAAATATGAGAAATCTCTAAAACAGATAAATTTAAGATCATTTAATTTGAAATGGTTTTAATCCGAGTTATAATACTTGGATTTTTCATGGTTATATTGGATAGAATTAAAGAACTAATGATGATAGAGATTTAAAAAATGAAAGTTTTGATCAAATTAAATAAATGATTCGTGATATTAAAGTGGATGCAATTGAGAAAACATTGTCAATTGAGCGCTTATATGGTGATTCTAAAAAACCATTGTATCCAGGTTGTATAAAATTCATGGTTCTATCAACAATGTTAAGATTGGTGAACTTGAAATCTAGGAATGTATAGAGTAACAATAGTTTTATATAATTTCTATAGTTTTTGAAAGACATGCTTTCTGAACACAAAAATCTTACAGATTTAGATTATAATGTGAAAAATATTATGCTTGATAGGATTTGGGTATAAGAAGATATATGTCTACCCCAATTATTTTTTATTATATTATATGGAATGTGAAGGTCATTCAAAGTGTTATAAATATGTGACATCATGGTATAATTTAAAAGAAAAATTATAATCTGATTCATATATTATGCTAAGTATCGAGATTCATACTAAAGAAATTTGGTATCTTCCTATATTTCCTCTTCTAAAATGTTTGTTTTCAAATTCAAATGATATAAAAATTGTAACACGGCATAAAGATGAGAGAATATATGATGGTAAACTATTTCATATAGCTAAGTGTCGACAATTGAATAAAATTGATCAACAATTTTCTAAATTTGGAAATGAATTTAGAAATATTAGACTTAGGTTGTGCATAGATGGAATGAATCCATTTTGTATCCTTAGTATCAAACATAGTCTATGCCTTATTTTTTGGGTAATTTACAACTTATCTCATGATTTTTGTATGAAGTGAAAATATATCATATTGAGTTTAATGATTTCTAAACCAAAATAACTTGAAAATGATATTGATGTTTACTTGTCACCATTAATTTATGATTTGACACAGTTATGGGAGGAAGGTATTAGAGTTTATGATTCTTATAAAAAGGAATATTTTTAATTGCATGTAATGTTTATGTTTACTATAAACAACTTTCCATCGTATGGAAATTTTTCTAGATATAGTGTTAAGGGGTATAAATCTTGTCCAGTTTGTGAAAGGAACTTTATTTTTTCAACTGCAACATTAGAGAAAAATAGTTTCCATAGGTCATTGAAATTTTTTGTCTATGTATCACTCTTATCGAAGATTAAAAAATGCATTCAATGGATCATAATAATTTGATATCGCTCCAAGTCCTTTGTCAAATGTTTAGTATTTTGAGAGATTGAAAACATCTATGTCATTTGGAAAGGAATAAAAATACAGTAATAACAAAAATATATGGAATAAATGATCAAAAAAAATTAGATTATAGATTAGAGAAATCATGAGATCAAACATAACATTGATGTGATTCATGTTTAGAAAAATATATATAATAGTTTGATTGAAACATTGTTAGATCTTAAATGCTAGATGAAGGATAGTTTTAATGCAATCTTAGATTTACATTCAATGGGAATATGTTTAGTATTAGCTTCCACTCCTAAAGGAAAATGAACATACTTGCCTCTAGTTTGTATTACATTGTCCAGTATGGAGAAAATTAGTTTTTTCACTGCCTCCATGGTTTCAAAGTGTCTCAAGGTTATTTTTAAAATGTAAAAAAATTTATCTCACTAAAAGATTTGAAGTTAACGGGCATGAAATCTCATGATTGTAATATTGTAATGCAATAAATCCTACTATTTTCATTGCATGGAATACTTACCATCCATGTTAGAATCGCTATCATGAAGGTGTTTTATTTTTTCAATTCCATTTTTAATAAAGTGATGGATGAGAAATCATTGAACAATTTAGAGAATGACTCAATTTATATACTTTCTCATCTATAAATGTACTTCCGCCATCTTTTTTGATATCATGGTGCATTTAATGGTTCATTTCGTGTGATAAATAAAGCTTTGTGTTCCTGTATAACTATGTTAGATGTATATTTTTTAAAGGTATATGAATATATTGAAGGGTTATGTTAAGAATCCAAATCAAATAGAAGACTCCATTATTGAGAGGTATAATTCTAAAGAGGTTGTAGACTTTTGTAAATACTATTTATCTACAGTGGTGAATGCTGATTTTTATGCATCTTGCAATGAAAAAGTTAGTTTTTGGGGAAGGGGATCCATGGATTTAAAATAAAATCATTGATAGGTAAAAAAATAAAGCAAGTACATTTATATATCTTTAATATCATAGATGATGATAATCCATATATAACATCACATATTAATGTGTTAAAATAATATTATTTGAAGAATAAAGATATTTAGAAATTGAATGATCATAACAAAACTTTTTTGTCATGGTTTAAAGAGACCATGAATAGTAGATTAGACATGTTAGAAACATTAATATGGTTAGCGAGCGGCCCAAGTATAAATGTGATAACATGGTCTAAGTATGATATTAATGGTTATGCATTTTGTACCACAGATCAAGAAAAAAATTATAGTATAGAATAGGAATTTATTTTTATTTTCTGAAGCAACACATTTTTCAAATGAAAAAGACAAAAAACTCAATCTCTACATCAAGAGAATATTGAAGATTCATTGAAGAAATATGGAATATTAATTACATTAAATTTTGATTTCCTGTATTCAAATGTAAATGGATTTTCATTAATAATAGTTGTAAACATGGTGAATTCAGTATGACACTAGTAAATATGAATATATTAGAATAAAAATATGGCCCTTTTATCATAAAAACACATGTGAAACAAATTTTCTATATTCTTGATCAATCAAATTTGTTTTGGTCTATTTCCTCCAATGGCCCGAAGGCCTTCATTTTTTATTGATTTTGATAATCCACCTTTCAAGGGGTGATGTGGAACCCTAACAAGGCCCGTATGCATAAGTATTACATGGACATTAGGCCTTAGAGGAATTCATTGTCCGTAGGCTTCAAACATTACATACAACCCAGACTAACTACTTGGAACTGCTCCTCCCCAGCATCTTCATCGTGAAATCAGCTCTCCACCTTCACATGGCTATTCGTCTAGGCATTCCCGTGCATGCACAGGCTTGTTTTTATTATATCATTTTTCAATTTATATTTAATTTTATATGTAACAGTTGAATTTGTATAATCTTTTACTAATTTTCTATCAATTTGATTCATAGGATAATGTTATATCAAATAGTTGATTTTCCTCAATCTTCTAGAGAGGTCCTGACACACACTTATATTGAGGATCCTTTTCATCCTTGTACATGGGAGCCTCCTACTTTTGTAGGGTTAGCAAAATATTCAAGGGTTGGTAAACAAGGTAGCCCGCATTTACCTAGAATATCACTTGCTCGTATCTAGTACTATAAGATATCTATTGGGTTAAATAATAATTTAATCCTAGGTGTAACGTTTTGTGCCTTCCTAGCCTGTTAATTTACTAGTTTTCATAGTCAAAGGTATTCGGAGGATTTCTGAGGAGGTTTTGTGGAGGTTAGAGCTGCAATAGTACTGTAGTAGGTAGTTCATGATGTGAACTTGATTCACATCATGAGTTGCTGATTTGCGACATGTGAGGCTAGTAGATTTACAGCTTGTGTTAGGATGAGGTGTGAAGCATGAAACGAATTCACATAAAGAAAGGGTAATTCATGATGTGTAATTAATTCAAGCTAAGGTGGCTTGAAATTTAGAAAAAGTTATAACTATGGTAAAATCACACCTTATAAAGGGTTCATGACTTATAAACCATATCCCATGTGGAATTCATGTTGTGAAACTGTAATTCATGATGTGAAAGGTACATTTTCCATGTTGTTTTTAGGTTTTATTTTTGGATTAATTTATTCATTTGGCCATTTCTCCCTCTCATTTTTAGAAAAAACCCTAGGAAACTATGGGATATTTTTTATCCCTCTTCAACTTGATTGATCTGCGGGTTCTGATGGTGGTGTTTTGGTAATCGACGGTGAGTTATTTTCCTTTATCCTCATGTTTTCTTTTGTTTTTCTTTGGGGTTCCACTATGGTGATTTTGTTTTGATCTGGTTGTATGTTGAGATTTTTTTTATAACCTTTTGGAATGATGTAGGTTGATCATGGTTTTTCTCATGTGGTTGTGGTTTTCAGGCTATTTTTTCTTTACCTTGTGTTGCGTAGTGATATCAAAAAGATTATTCTAAGTAAGGGATCCTTGTTCTCTCTCTATATACATGTTATATATGGGGATTTCATGGTCTTTATTATCTTTGGGTGCATAGTAATGGTCTGCGTAATAATATAATTAAATTGGTATAATTGAAATTGATGGGTATAGGGAGGTATAACATTTCAAAGAGACAAATAATATAAAGAAATTATCACATTAATGTTAATAATAAGAACAATAATCATGTGATAAAATATTTATTAATATTTTGGCAATCAAAAGTACAAATTTGGTTGCTTTTAGGGGTGTTCGTGGGTCAGTTCGGGTCAGTTTTGAGGGTTTTTTGGACCCGACCCAACCAAAAAGAGGTCAGTTCAGGTTGGGTTGAGGGTGTTTTTTATTTTGGACCTGATCCGACCCAACCCATCTTGGTTCGGGTCGGGTCGGGTCGGGTCGATCGGGTTATGTAAAAAAAATGGCCTCTTGTACTGCGTTGCACGAAGACATCTCCTCTCACTTTGCTTCATCTTCCTCTGCATACCAGATTACCTCATCTGGATGAAGAATCAACCCCAAAATTTTCAGTTGGTGGCATGCGTGATCGATAGTGGTGGGATGACTATAGATATGGGGTCTCGTAGTAGGTAGTTGTGGAGATGGAGATGGTCTCCACTTTCAAAGCGACCACCTCACTACCGGCCACAAGAAACTGTAGTTTGAGGCGTACAAGGAGGCAAAAAACTCTATAGGGGTCTTCTTCCACAAGTTCTCAGAATTCACTGAATGGACAAGCTCCATCTTTGACTGAGCGGCGGACCTTACTGAGCTGCTCTCGGGAGCGTCCTGACTCCCTAACAGACAACACGAACACATGAAGGCATGGTTTAGCTGGGTGATGACCGGATGGTGTGCCTGAAGGATATGGTGAAGGGGATGGTGGTGATCGACCTGGGGATGCTGGAGACGGTGGGTTTCTAGAGTTCAAATACTCGGTGGGGGACTGGTGCACATGCACTTGGCCCACCTCGTGGTGACAGAGGAGTTCTTGACACTGGTTTCGTGCTGGATCTGGGGACGATGGGGTACATGGTGGTGAGGATGTGCATGGGGAGTAGCGAGCGGTGGGTGGTGGGGAGATTGTGGTGTTGAGGTAGCGGGTTTCACTCATTCCTGGTGACTCAGTGGTACATGGTGGTGTCAGAGATGTCGTTGTAGTATAGTGCGAGGAACCTGGTGCGGGCGGAGCCGACACCTATGTACAAGTTCGAGTGGCAGCTGGAGATAAAGGTGGACACAAATTAGGATGGGGTAGTCTCCAGCAGATCCATCTAGGGTCATTGTGGTCACCATGGAGATGGAGGCGGAGGCAGAGGAAGAGAGGGTGTGGTGGATCTGGGGTTGCGACAGTCGCATTGTCCGGTGGGTGTAGTGGTGGAGAAATATGGCAGTGAGGGCGAGGAAAGGTGTGGCAGCGACAGAACATGTGGATAGGTAATGGGGAATGACACAGAATTGGCGGTGATGATGGGTGGGGAGGAAAATGTGATGGTGCTTGAAGGAGGGAAAGACCAAAGCAGACACAACGCAACACAGGGGTCCTCTATCGGGTCCGTTGGGTCGGGTTAGATCATTTTTTACTCAACCCGTGACCCAACCACAGGTCAACCCATATCAACCTGACCCATGCATATGGATTTTTGAACCCAACCCAACCTGACCCAACCTAGTCGGCTCGGGTCGGGTTGGTCGGTTTGGGTTGAGTCTGGACACCCCTAGTTGGTTCTATGACACCAACTCTAACACTTGCCCATAATATCATCTCATAAGTCTCAAGAATACTAGTTGGAGATTCACCCAACTTAGTAACCAAGTATGGTATGGTTGGTATTACACCCAATTCACACCTGTATAATATACTTAGTTAGCAGTACACCACACTTGTATCTCAAAATATCCATGGTTGGCATTACTCCCAACCCACATCACATGAACCACCATGGTTGGTATTACACCTAACCTTATCCCTAATACCCCCACAATGTCCAAATCATAATTACACCCAACTGCATGCCAAATATTACCTTGAGGTCATCATTACACCCAACTACTTACAACATACTCAGAATGGACAAGGTTGACATTACAACCAACCACTTTACAATTAATAACCCTGAGTTGTCATTACACCCAACACCATACTGAACGTATTTTTGGGTTGGAATTACACCCAATAACACCCCAAACATATCCCCTAGGTTGGTATCACACCCAACCGCATATCAACCACATTCCCAGTTAGAATTACACTAATCCTCATATGAAACACATCCTTGGGTTGTCATTTCACCTAACCGCTAAACATATTTCCAAGTTGGCATTACACCCAACCATGTACCAAGATTGAATCGAGTAGGCATTATACCCTGCCTCATGAAAGTTTCATAACTAGATGACAATCCAAGTATGAAAAACCACATGGTATAAATCAATTATTACAATATAACATGAATAATAAAGAAAACATTTTATATAAATAGATGTACATCGCAAGGGTCGATATGGGTTGTCATGTAACATCCCAGATCTTCCATCTCGTTAATATGTAGTAAATATGGTGGTAGAGGTGTTCAAAAGATATCCCATGGAGTTTGGAGGTGTTTAGGAGGGAAAAGGTGTGTTTTAGAGGATGACGACAGATCTTGAATATAGATCTTAATGGTAGATACTAATGATATATCCTGATATTAGATCATGGTGGTAGTATACTTGGTCTGGAGGTAGCTCCTGGTGGTAGCAGACTTAGTCTGGTTATAGAATTTAGAATTATCTTCTATTGGTATCTTCTAGTGATATATTCTAATGGTATCTTCTGGAATTATATCTTGGTGGTAGTAGACTTAGTCTAGTGGTATCTTCTAACGATAGATTTTGGTGGTAGCTTATAACAGTAGCTTCTAGCGGTAGCTTCTAACGGTATAATCTAGTAGTAGTAGACTTATCCTAATGGTATATTCTGATGGTAGATCCTGACAATAGCTTCTGGTGGTAGCTCATGATGGTAGCTCTTGACAGTATCTCCTAACACTAACTCCTAAAGGTAGTTCTAACAGTATCACCTCGTAGTAGCATGTTCCAGTTTTTCTAGAATTTACAGTTTTTCTCCTTCTACATTTTTATGTAAAATTGATTTAAATACTTAATTAAAGTAATTAAGAGTTGTTTAAAAAGATGATATTTATATCCTCTATTTCTTAAAAATATAGGTCTTTTAAATATATCTTTCACGTGGATTTAATGAGACCTGCATTAATGGTCAATTAAAATCATATTTTCGATCTAATATCCTGATGGTTTCGAACATGTTGATTCTAAAATGAATATCTTTCCTTTATTATTTACTTATTGCTTTCTCTTATGATTGTAGGTTCTAAATCATTTCCCTTGGAGTTGTGGAACTCTGTTTTCAATGTTGGTTTGAGTTCTTCTTGTAAGGGGTTCTATCCTGTGCGTACAACCCTTGATTTTGGTGGATCGAATCGAGTGAAGCTTATTTCTTCAAGGTATGGGGATCCTTCATTTCTCATCAGTTGTATCATATGGGGGGTCATACTTTTTTTATCTTTTGGGAATATTGTTTCATCCAATTTAATAAATATAAATTAATTGGTTTAATTTAATTTAAGGGGAAAGGGAATGAAATCACATGTTTTTATAGATTTGATATTATTATTGATATTGTGATTGTATGGACTTAATTACTTGCTAAAAATTGTGGTTGTTGGGGGATTTGTTTACATTGTGGTTTTTGTGGTGCGGAACCCTTATTTTTGTGATTTTTTGATATCACCCTAAATGGAATTGGATAATCACTTATATCTAGTTAATGAAATGGTTTCCCCTAAAAAATCTTCTTGTTTGAGAATACCCTAATAATGAAGTGGAATTGATGAAAATTCCCTCAAAGAATATTAAAATGATATGTGATGTGTCGTGGAAAGTGTTGTGATGTGAAAATGTGTGTCATGTTGTGTGGTTGTGCTATGGGGTGATTGTGATGGAAAGTGGTGGTGATGTGGTGGTTGTGATAAGGAGGTGGTTATGGTTGTGATGGTGGATTTGTGGACTTGTTGGAATTAGGATGATGGGTTTTCTATTTTTTTGATGTGTTGTGTTAATCTAGTTGCCCTGGAAGTATTTTAATTAAATGATAATATTGAAATTGAAATGGTATGGGCTAGTTTGGTTAATGGGATGAAATTAGTTAACAAATGAATGAGTAATAATGGGCTGTAAAATAAATGAGATAAATGAATGGAATTGGTTTGTAATGTGAATATGAAAATTTTATTAAACTAAGTAAGATAATGAAGCATGAAATATGTCTTGTGGCTTGTTGTATAGTGTTGTTCATTTAGTGGAATCAGCGAAAGTAGTGGTGTTATAAGTTGGTTAATGCTTCATTATGAACCCATAGGTTGGGCTTGTGTGCGACTATATATATATCATGTGTATTCCTGGTGATTTTTTATACGCTCCCCACCCGTATCGAGCACCATGTGCTGACACCTATATATTTTGGGGTGTTTTCCCAATATCCTGGTGGTGAGGATAAATGACCGGTACCCGCTATTTCCCACTTTCTCTTATAGGTGTTGATTACATGCATGGGATATGATGTCTAGAATTAAAAAGTGTAATGTAGTGAGGTTTTATGTGATGGGATGGCTTATGGTGGGGTTCATACATGGTAGGAGGAGGGAATTAGGTTGATGTCTTTCATGTTCATGATACCCTACTACTCTAGTTATGGGTGTGGATGAGGTGTAATGATGAACCATGTGTCTTCGGGTGAGATGTGATGTGATGGCCTAGGTGTCTTCAGGAGAGATGTGATGATATGGCCCAGGTGTGTTTGTACAAGATGTGGTATGATAGTTATTATGTCGAGTGGTGATATGTGATGTGATATTTGAAAGAGATGGGAGTTCCATGACGTACGGTGTTGGGGTGTTAGAGAGGAAAATCAGTGGGAAAGCGGTGCGAGTTACCCTTTATTGATATGATTCTTATTATGATATTATACTTGGATGTGTTATTTGGTGAGTGTGTCATTGTGAGGATAAGGATTGGTTATTTGACCTATTTTGGTGCTTTCTGGTGTTTTTGTTTGCTCATTGGTGCATTAGTATACTTCTTTCACATGTACACAAGAGACTTTGGTTACCCTGCTGAGTATACTTGTATGATCACCCAATATATATAAACTATTTTTTAGGTTTTTAGGAGGATTACATGGACCACATTGAACATTACTGGCTCATACCCTTGGACTATTGTTGTGTTGCTACTTTTTCTTTTACTCTTGGGTATTTACTTTGGAGACTTTTATTTGTGCCTGCTTTATTTATACATGCATTTTGGGATGGTTTTTAGCTTTATTTTTATATTATGTCATGTATTTTCTTGCTATTGATTCATCCTATCTCCTGGTCCTAAATTATTATAGAGGGTAATGCCTCCCATTTATGATATTTTTATACCCTCAGTGATAGTCACCTACCCGGGGCCTACTAGAGACGGGACTCGGGGTTAATTATCTCTCTCCCTCCATTGTGGTATCTTTTGTGGTATTGGGTTGTGATAGAGTGATATTAGAGCCTATGGTTGAGAGATAAATGAATTTTTTAGTTAGGCACAGTGAAGATTTCATGGGTTTGTAATGCACCAGTGTTAGTTGACCTTGGTGTGTGACAAGGGTCAGGGAGACTGGCTAGGACATGGGATTTTAGGGCCTCTTGTGATCCAGTGCACAAGCACTGATCTTATTGAACAACCAAGTGAGGTGGAACTTCTTGTAAGGTAGAGACCTAGGAGAGGTACATTCATCATGATTGGCTTGAGTTCTTTCTTGAATTGGGTGGTTTTGGGAAAGTTAAAATAAGTTAAAATAAATTTAACAAACCTAAATAAAATCACATACTACTGAGCTTAGGAAATATTTTTTTTCTTTTTAGCTATGTCTCATAGACATCATCTTCACGTGGCTCAGGTAGTGGAGGTTCAGTGAGAAAATCTAGTTTATTGTTAGAGGTTTGATCTAGTTGAGGAGGATAATCAGTGGCAGGGGATGGTGCACGCCTTTCAGTAGTAATCTTTGAGGAAGTATGAGGGTAGTGTTTTTGATCTAGAGATAGAGAGTTGGTTGGAGGATCTTGAGACCACTTTCAGTTTGATTTGATCCTCCGTGGAGTACTATGTCCCATTAATAGTTATCCAAATGAAAGGATTTGCGCGACAGTGGTGTATGTTTTATCTTAGTGAGAGGAAGTTGGCAGATGTTTTGTGGGTCAAATTCAAGAAAGAGTATCAGGAAGAGTTTCTGTCTTCGACCATGAAGGAAGTAAAGAGGCAGAGACTGCTCTCTCTTTAATAGGGGATCATGTTAGTATGGGATCTTGGGATCAAGTTCAAGGACCTCTTGCATTCACCCCGAATTATTTCTTACTGAGGAGTCCTGAGTGAGGCATCTTGAGGAGTCACTTCGTACTTCTATCTAGTATGTAGTTACCCTCATTACATTATCGACATATATGTAGGTTCATAATAAGGTGAAGGCAATCAAGTGCATGCACTTGTGAGGAGGTTTACCATGAGAGGGGAACCAACATAGTTCCTCGAGGATCATAGTTATTAGTGGTAGGTCTCAGGCAATAGGGCCTTTAAGTTTTTGGCTAGCATGGATTCGACCTTACCAGCTTCTCGTCCAACATTCTAGGGCTAGTGGTTTTCATGCTATTCCTGGGGGATTTGGGCTAGTTTTTTTTTATTTTTGGGGTTCATGGACATCATCAGAATCATTATCCCATGGTTCTTTGAGCTCAATTTGTTGTAGGCATTCAGTTTCAGTGTCAACCTCAGTAACAATTTCCAGGAAGTCTATTTCAGGAGCAGGGGGTGATAGGCTTATGCTCTATCGAGGGGAGAAAAATAAATTAAAGTATTATATCAAGATATTCCTCATGTTCATATACCTCAACTTAAGCATGACCATATAGTTGGTCATTAGTAGAGATGTAGGGGAGTTGGGCGTTGTCAGTTGCATGTGGTGGAGGTAGCGACACCATAGGAGTCAGAGATCATTTGAGGTACACTCAACTTGTTATCTACTCTTATTTATGCCTTGTTTTATTCAGTTGATTCACACTCCTTTATTTCACACACTCTATTTCATGATTTGGTAATGGATGTAGATAGGCTTCTCATGCCCCTAGCGTTGGCGATGCTAGTTGGAGGTCAGACCAACTTGTTGGATGTGTGTCATGGGTGTAGACTAATTATGGGGTCACATTAGTCCCATGGGGATCTATTATTAATTCATATGAAGTCGTATGATTTCATTCATGGAATTGACTAGCTATATTTTGTGCATTTTGTTATCGACGGCTTCCAGAGGAGAGTCATTTTCTCAAATGTGGATGGATAATGTGTAGTTTTCATTAGTGAGTAGATTCATCAGGTGGGAAGTAGATGTGTAGAGCCCCTTTTCTATTTAATGGATGATTTTTTTCATGGAATCAGTGGACACTGGGATGGTGGAGGTTCCTAGGGTTGTTGTGGAATTCCTGGATTTTTTTCTGAGGAGGTTGTGATGTTACCCCCTCAACGATATATTGAGTTTGGGATGGAATTATAGTCCAATGATTCTTTGATATCAATGGATATTTATCAGATATCACCTTCAGAGTTGCAGTATTTAAGGATTCAGATACATAATATGATGAATAAGGGATTTATCCATCCTATTATGTTTCCATGGGGTGCTCCAGTATTATTTTCTAAGAAGGAAGACAGTAGTCTAAGGTTGTGTATAGACTACCGGAGGTTGAATCAAGCAATGATCAAGAATTTTTACCCTTTTCCAAGGATATATGTTCTTTTCAAACATCTAAGAGGGGCGATTTGGTTTTCTAAAATTGATATGTGGTCTGGATATCACCAGTTGAGGGTGAAAGAAGATGATATCCCAAAGACTACCTTTAGATGTAAGTATGAGCACTTTGAGTTTGTGGTCATGTCATTTGGTGTCACTAATACACCAGTTGTGTTCATTGTGATCATTAACTATGTGTTTTGTGAATTATTGAACCATTTTTTAATCATTTTCATCGATGACATATTGATCTTCTCGATGTTAGAGGATGATCATGTCGATCATCTCAAAGTTGTCTTGTAGGTTCTTAGATTCCATCAACTATATGGAAATTGTTTAAGTGTAAGTTTTGGGCATGAAAGGTGAATTTTATTGGGAATGTGGTGTCCCATTAGAGTGTGGTCATAGACCCATCAAAGGTCAAGGTATTTGTTTCTTGGGCACCACCCAAGAATGTGGCAAAGGTTTGTAGCTTCATTAGTCTTACAGACTATTATCGGAGGTTTATACCTGATTTATCTCAACTTGTATCCCTGATAATATATTTTACTAGGAAGGACTATACTTTTTTTTGGACTAATCAGTGTCAGGAAACATTTGAATACCTGAATGGGAAGTTGGTCAGTGCTTCAGTGCTTCACTTTCCATTAAAATGGGTGATGTTTGAGGTGTTTTGTGATGCTTCTCATCTGGGCTTGGGATGCCTATTTATGTAACATAAGGTAGTGATCTCTTATGGGTCTATATAGTTACCCCCCCCCCCATTAACATAATTATGTCACCCATGATATAGAGTTAGGAATAGTTGTGTTTTCACTGAAGCTATGACAACATTACCTCATTGGGGAGTGCTTTGTGGCCTTCATAGATCACAAGATTTCGAGGTATATCTTTTCTCAGCATTATCTAAACCCGTGACAATGGTGGTGGGTGGATTTTCTTTAGGATTATGATTTTGAAATATCCTATACCTCAGGAAAGGGAAATTTTGTGGCTGACACTTTGAGAAGGAATTCATGTAGGGATGTGGTTTAGGATTCTGGATATGCTTGGAGAGTAATGGAGGAGTTGACAACCATACACTTGGATGTGAGGGTGGTTTATGGTGGAGGTTTCTTGTTAAAATTATATTATAGTCTTAACTAATTTAGAAGATAGAGGAGTCTCAATTTGGAGACTCAGAGGTGGAGGTAATGCACAATTATGTTGGCCATAGCGATGCTTTGGGGGGATGGTCAGAATCAAATGTTGTTTTAGGGAATGTTGTTTGTCTTGATATCAATGTACGAGGGAGTCCTTCGTGAGTTTCATAGCCTACCTTGGGTGGTACACCTGAGAGTTTTCAAGATTTATCATGTCTTGAGGACACAATTTTGGTGGCCTAGGATGAAACAGGAGGGGGTGGAGTTTGTGGCTCGATATTTGGTTTGTCAACAGGTAAAGTTTGAACACCATGTTCCTGGTGGTTTATTACAACCCTTGGATGTTACCAAGTGTAAATGAGATGATATCTCGATGGAATTTGTTGTAGGGTTACATCGAGATCTAGGAGGTTGTGATATTATTTGGGTAATCATGGATCTATTGATGAAATTGGCTCACTTCCTGGTGATCAAGGAGTCGGGCATCGTGGATGTTTTGGTGAAGAGGTATGTGGATGAGGTGGTGCAGCTACATGGAGTCCTTAGATCCATCACCTCATATTAGAATGATCATATTGCCTCATGAGTCTGGATTGGATTACAACATGATTTTGGAAACCAGTTTCACCTTAGCACTACTTTCCACCCTCAGACTTATGGACAGATGGAGCAAACTATCCAAATACTGGAGGATATGTTGTGCGCATTCATCTTGAACTTCAGAAGATCTTGGATGAAACACTTTACTTTGGTTTAGTTTTCCTATAAAAATAAATATCACTCATCCATGATGAGTGATATTTATTTTTATAGGAAAACTCAACCAAAGTAAAGTGTTTCATCCCAGATCTTCCCAAGTTCAAGATGAATTCCCACAACATATCCTCCAGCATTTGGATAGTTTGCTGATAGAGGTTCAGGGTTCAAATCCTGGGAGTCCGCTTTCAGGACGAGCCTCTCCCCCGGGATCCACCCATCTTTCTGAGTCGCCCGGTCTCAACTGGGCGGGCAAAATGAGGCGCGGCCCAATGTGATAACAGATTGCTTTGACAAACCATCGTCGATCGAGCCGTTACCCTCCGGGACGCTCTGCCATCTCGGCTGGAAACGGCTCCTTCCCCGGTTGGGGCTCTACCTCAGGGCAGTGACCTCTTCATGGGGGAGGGGGGTTACCATGTGTGGAGGGTTTGAAAAGGCCACACATGGGAATTCCCTTTTAGAAAAATAAAATAAAATAAATATCACTCATCCATTGGAATGACCCTGTTTGAGAATTTATATTAGTGGTCATATCATTATCTATTGTGTTGGGTTGAGGTTGGGGAGTCAGTAGTTATTGGACTCAATGTAGTGCAAATCACAACAAAGAAGGTTCAGGTTATTCATGATAGGATGAAAGCAATGAAATACTGGAAGAAGTCTTATACTGATCGTAGGAGGAGGCCCTTGGAGTTCAAGGTTAGAGACCACATTTTCTTGAAAGTTTCCCCTTGACATGGGCAGTGGAGGTTCGACAAGGGGAGTAAGCTCTTTCCCCAGTTTGTTGGGCCTTTTGAGGTGTTGGGGCATATTGGTGAGGTAGCTTATCGATTGGAACTTCCACTATGATTGGACCTAATTCACAACATCTTTCACATCTCTTAACTTTTTTAGTATCTTCTCAATGACTCCCATATCATTGATAGGATAGAGTTGGATACCAAGGATGATGTGATGTTCGTATAGCGGCCAGTAGAGATCTAGGATCATCGAGAGAAGGTGTTGTGGGGATGAATCATCCCCTTGGTTTGTGTTTTTTAGAGGCATTTTAGCATGGATTTGAGTACTTGGGAGCATGAGATACAGATGTATTCCCAACATTCTTGATTTTTTTTTAGATTTTTTTATTTTTCCTAAAAAAATAGATGATGTGATGATTGGACCTTATTTTTTTTATGATATGTGATTATTACTTATTGATATGATGTGTGATTAAAGTTTCAATTCATACAAATAAGGTAAATCATGATCCCTAATCATGATGTGTTATACCATGACACAATTGAAACCATGTGGGTGAGTCAGTGCCACCCAAATTAGATAGTATCTTGACATGGGATATGGAATTCCTTGATATGTGTACTTGGGGCTCTGTTTCGTATTGGTTTTGGAAGGTTTTGGATTTGGATTGTGTGGGTGTTAAAAGGGTTTTACAAGTATTTATGTGTAATATAAGAGGCTTGTGGTTGTGAGGGATGTTGCGGATGTTTTCTTTTGGTTGGTGTGTTTAGTTAGCGGTGGTGTTTCAGAGGTAACGAGATCCTTGTGAGGTATCTCAAGGGATGGTTATTTATATCTTTTCCATCTTTCCTTCTAGGTTGGTATTGATTCTTTAGGGTGAGAATAGTTTTATAGGTATCTGATGTAACGACTCGGACCTTCCATCTTATCACTTTGTAGGAAATTTGGTAGAGGTGCCTATAGGTGGTCCCAAGGAGTTTGGAGGTGTTTAGAATAGAAAAGGAGTGTTTATAGGGTGACTATAGATCTAGATGGTAGATCATGATGATATATCCTAATGTTATATTCTAACAATAGATCCTAATAGTATATCCTGATGGTATATCCTGGTAGTAACAGACTTAGTTCAGCAGTAGCTCTTGCTTGTAGTAGACTTAGTCTGGCGATAGCTTCTGGCAGTAGCTTCTGGTGGTAGCTTTTAATGGTAGCTTCTAGCGGTATCTTCTGATGGTATATCATGAAAGTATCTTCTTATAGTAAATCATGGTGGTATCTTCTAGAGGTAGCTTCCGATAGTAGCAACCGGTGGTAGCATACTTAGTCTGGTGTTAGATCTTGATAGTAGCTTCTAGCGGTAGCTCCTAACAGTAACTCCTGACGGTAGCTCCTGATGGTATCTCCTGAAAGTATCTCCTAGAAGTAGATCTTAGTGGTAGATCCTAGTGGTAGATCCTAATTATATCTCCTGATATTATCATGTTATAGTTTTTTCAAACTTTACAGTTTTTTCCTTTTTATGTTTTTAACTTAAAATGGATTTAAATCCGTAATTAAGGTAATTAAGAACTGTTTAAAAAGGGGATATTTATATCCTCCATCTCATAATATTTTGGGGCTTTTAAATGGATCTTTTACATGTATTTAAGGGTATCCACATTAATGGTCAATTAAAATCATATATGCAGTCTAAAATCTCGATGTTTTTGTATATGTTGATTCTAAAATGAAGATCTTTCCTTCATTCTTTCTTACTTGCTTTCTCTCAAAACCAGAGGTTCCAAATCCTTTCCCTTGGAGTTGTGGAATCCTTTTTCCACTATTGGTACAAGTTCTTCCTGTTAGTGGTTCCATCCTGTGCATGCAACCCCTATTTTTGGTGCAGCAAACTGAGTAAAGATTTTTTTCTTCCAGGTAAGGGGACCCTTCATTTCTCATCAATTGTATCATGTAATAGAGGTTCATGATTTTTTTATCTTTTTTTAATATGGTTTCATCCAGCTTAACAAAGATAAATTAATCAGTTTAATTGAATTTAAGGGGAAGGGGAATGAAATCACATGTTTTTACAAATTTGATATTATTGTTGATATTGTGATTGTACGGGCTTGATGACTTGCTTAAAATTGTGGTTGTTGGGGGATTTTTTTATGTTTTGGTTGTTGTGGGGTGAAACCCCTATTTTTGTGATTGTTTGACATCCTAAATGGAATTGGCTAATCACTTATATTCGGTTAATGAAGTGGTTGACCCTAGAAAATTCTGCTTGTGTGAGAATACCCTTAAAATTGAAGTGGAATTAATGAAAGACCCCTCAAACAATATGAAAAATGATATGTGATGTTTCATGGAAAGTGTTGTGATATGCAAATGTGTGTCATGTTTTGTGTTCGTTCTATGGGGTAGTTGTGATGAAAAGTGGTGGCGATGTGGCGGTTGTGACGAGGAGGCGGTTATGGCTGTGATGGTGGTTGTGTGGGCTTGTTAGTATGAGGATGATGAGTTGTTTATTGTTGTAATTTTTTGTGTTATGCTAGTGGTCTGGGTAGTATTGGAAGTAAATTATAATATTTAAATTGAAATGGTATGGGCTGGTTTGGTTAATGGGATGAAATTTGTTAACAAATGAATGAGTAATAATGGGTTGTAAAATCAATGGGCCAAATTAATGGAATTGATTTGTAATCTGAATCTAGACATTTGCTTAAATTGGGAAATAGAATGGAATATGCAATGTGGTTTGTGTATTGTTGTGTGGTGTTGTGCATTTAGTGGCAGTAGCGAAAGTAGTGGTTTTGTGAGATGGTTATTGCTTCATTGTGAACCCATATGTTGGGATTGTGTGTGACTATATGTATATATACCATGTATGTTCCTTATGATTTTCTATATGGACCCCACCCCTATTGATCACCATGTTTCGACACCTATATATTTTAGGGGATGTTTTTTCCAATATCTTGGCAGTGAGAATAGATGATTGGATACCCACTCTTTCCTGCTCTATATTTCAGGTGATGATTACATGTACGATTTGTGATGACTAAAATTAAAAAAGTGAATTATAGTTATGTTTTATGTGATGTGATGGATTATGTTAGGGGTCATGCATAGTAGGAGGAGGGCATGAGGTTGATGTCATTCATGTTCACGGTACTCTGCTACTCTGGTTATGGTGGTGGATAATGTGTAATGATGGCCTAGGTTTCTTCGGGAGAGATGTGATGTGATGGTTCAGGTGTCTTCAAGCGAGATGTGATGAGATGGCTCGGGTGTGTTCATGTTTATCGATATTTTTTATATTATGCTATTATACTTGGATACGTTATTTGGTGAGTGTGTCATGGTGAGGATGAGGATTGGTTAGATGACCTATTTGGGTGCTATTTGGTTTTGTTGTTTGCTCACTGGTGCATTAGTATGCTTCTTTCACAAGTTCATGAGATACTTTGGTTACCCTATTGAGTATACTTGTATGATCACCCTACATATATAAATAGTTTTTCAGGATTCTATGAGGATTATGTGGACCGTGTTGGACATTACTAGCTCAAACCCTTAGACCATTGTTGTGTCACTTCTTTAGATTCTACTTTTGGGTATTTACTTTGGAGATGTTTATTTATACCTGTTTTATTTACACATGCATGGTGGGGTGGTTTTTTGATTTCTTTTTATATTATGTCATAGAGTTTCTTGTGGTTGATCCATCCTATCTCTCGATCCTATATTATTATAAAGGGTAATGTCTTCCATTTATGAGATTTGTATACCCTCAATGCTAATAACCAACCTAAGGCCTATTGGAGAAGGGAATCAGGGGTCATTATCTCTCTCCCTCCATTGTGGTATCTTTGGTGGGAGGTGGTCGTTACATGGAAACTCACCCAACATTGTTATACACATTGCCTTAGGTTGGTCATTCACACACAACTTCTTTCCCACTTTCCATTCTCATCCAAGGCTACCTCTATGCTAGCCTTATATCATTATACCTCCCATCATCAAGGAGTAATCTAAGGCACCTATCATGGTCCAATATGTTATAACACCATCGAGGACACCTCTCATTGGCTCCCTTGTCCCATTTCCATAGAACTTTAGTCAAATGTGTGGTCATTAGAAACCATGGTGCCAAATAGAATTTAAGGGAAAACTCTCATGATCTTATTCCTTATTGTTACATTTATTAGATTAAAAAAACCATGTTTGGATTCATTCTGAAGCATTCACACATGCTCAGTAGATCGTAAATATAATAACACACATGATACACATATAAACCAATGATAAAGTTTAGTAACCACCTGCCATGTAACTTAATGAGACTCCCTGAGTGATTTCATCAAACGAATCAACTTCTCGTGAAAGAAATTAGAGAATCCATGGTGATCCAACACAATAATCAACCCTTGAATACAACCATAAACGGAAGAGATCTGACCTTAGGAAGGAAGAAGACTGAGAGAGGGGAGAGGAGGTATGTGTGGTGTGGGGTAAATGAAATGATAGGGGTGTTCAGTTTATAAGTTTTATCAATTAATTAAAATCACTGTCTTTTTTTTAAAAAAAAGTGCCCAAGTACCCACCAGGTGCCTTCCCAACATCCACCTGGTACTCGTTCTAGGGGAACTGGGTGGACGGTGTCCATTCCAGAACCACCCCTCGGTCCTCCGCTAATACCTCCAGAAACCAAAAGAATATTAAATTACACATGTTTAGATTCAAGTTTAAAAAAATTCATACTTCAGGATTGGTGGGGTATTGTGTGTGTTTTGAAGGTTTGTGCTTTGATTTATTCCCCATATGTGTAAATGAGTTCTTAATAAGAATAAATCAACTCTAAAAACACTTTTTATCTTCCATTGTTTTGATTTAGTTTTAAATCACCTCTCATTAAAATGTTATGCGTCCATGTTTGTTGAGTGAGTCTATCTGATTTGGGAGTATATGTTATATTCTTGAGCTAAGGTTGACCATTGTTTCTTGAATTATTAAGAACTTCATATCATGTAGTTTATTTCTTATAGCATGTTTGAGTTCACTTTTTTTCATGTTTGGGTGTTTTTATGAAATGGAATGGAATTATCATTAATAGAATGTAATGAGATAAAAAATGGGAAATAACAAAATTGAATGTTCCATTATTTATGATTTTTTTGATAGAATGCAATAGTTTTACCATATTATTATTTATAAAATAAATAAATAAAATTATTTTTTATTAATAATTTTCAATACCACCCTTGTTATTTTTATCCATTTTATTTTCCTTATATATATATATATATATATATATATATATTAAAATAATTTTTTTTGGTCCCTTCATTAATGATCCTCCGATTTCAAAGATGACTTGGGAAACCATTACTCACCATCTCACTTTTTTACAATAAAAATGTCACGACCCGACCCATGTCGGGGCTCGAACTGCAACTACCCCAATCCCGCCTCCATAGGTCAGGGGGTGGTGACTAGCGTCGAAGGTACAACAACTTAGGGAGGCCTTTGCCTAAGAACATGTACACATACACACAACCAATTCAAATAAAAAGTGAAGAGGAAAAGGAACAAAAGATACAACACTACTATAAGAAGGAAACCAAACATGCATCAACCTCTAATCAGTACAAGTACGGAAAAGTAAACTAAAAGGGAAAGGGGGAAAATAAACACCCAACCAGAAAAGTTTCATAACTGGTAGTAACTGAAAAGTAAAACAGCTGAGAGAGCCCCACTCCTGGATCCTAATCTACGACCATTGTAAGCGGTCCAAACACCCATATCCCTAAGCTTTTCTAAAGTCACGGTCAACTTGTTCATCGCCTGCATATGGCACGACACGTGTGGGAATAGCCCATGTAGGGGTGATAATAAAAATACTCAGTAGGATGCCCCGAAAAGGTGAAGGGGGAGTAGTAAGAGATACACTGAATATGAAAGCAATAGATAGGACAAGATACAATAAAAGATAGTATAGCTCAACCCAACAAGATAGTGAGGTAAACTCATCCAAAACATAAGGAGCTAGAAATAGTGAGAAGATAAACTTCTCATTGAGTCTTTGCTACCTATAGTAAGTGAGTAGACTCGTCCAACCATGAGAAGCTAGACACGGAAAGCACGTGGCATACCCTGCATGTCTTTACCTCTCCTAGAAGGAGAGTAACCAAAACCCAAGGAGTGGGTACTAAAATAGGATACATATATATGCTCATCCAAATAAGACCAGATAAGAGAGTAAGGGGATATCCATATCATAGCTCATCCCAAGAAAAGAGTCACCAATATTTCTAGAAGTAACCACCAACTATGCCCAGCATCCTATACATCTTCCCTGAACATACAAGTCAAAGGGACTCAATCACAACACCTTGATACTATCTGCTTTGGGCAGCACTATTTCGCCCTCACAGTTTTTAGGTCGCATCACAAGGATTAATCTCAGTGGGGAAAGTTCCCCTCTTACTCATGAGTCCAAAGTAATGTCAAAGCGTGTCTCTCCACTAATCCGCATAGTCGGATGGTGTAAACTTGAAGAAGATGACCTGTATATCATGGGGATTCCACTCTTATAGTAGTCATAGAAGACTCACACCCTAGTGCGTAAGTGGAATTCCTGTCACATAAATGACATATTTTAAAGGTATTTTTCATTTAATTTATATCCTTGCTTTTTTTGGGGGGTTTCCCTAGGTTTTATGGAGGAATAGATGAGTTTTCATGAATTGGGCCAAACTGTGAGCTCAATTCCAGATTGAAAAATAAATATTGTTTCTTCTATAACTTTTTCATTTTTCAAAATTTTTCATCCATTAAAATTCCTACTTGTCCTCCCCTAACCTATTAACACCACCAAGTAAATTTGGAGCCTTTAGAAATCCATAACCAAGGTTTATTTGGGTTTTTATCTAAGGGGTTGGGCCTGCCCGAAAGCCCAATTCCTGTTTTAAAAATGGATTTTTTTATGTTATAACTTATTCAATTTTTGGGAATTTTTGGTGATTCAAAGTCTCACCCAAACCCATTGAACCCATACTCACTTCTGAACTCTCTCCCTCCTCTTTGGAGCTCTGGTTAATCACTATTTGGTGCCGAACTTCATAGGCTTTCTCAAATCATCTAGATTTGAAGATGTAAAGTCTTTCTTTCATAACTCTCTCAATTATCAGTATTTTTCTTCCATTCCAGTTCCTAAATGACCTAATAAATCTTGTTCGAACGAACCCTGAATTTTGTCTATTTTAAATTTCAGATAATGGTGTTTTGGAGTGATTACTTCAAGATACTTCAAGTAAATGAGTCCTTTTCTTTCCTCTTTCAAATTACTTTGGGTTTCATTCATTGTTCTTATGGTTTATTCGCTTATCAATGAGTTTAATAATGTCCAGAAACTAGGTTTTAGAACCTAGGGTTTAAATTTGGGGTTTCTTGGCCAATTCTTGTGGTTTTAGGTTTGATCTAGGTCTCTCTTGGTGCAGTGGGGGTGCGATTTTATTTTCGCACGGAGATTCAAGGGTTTTTGTTACTTTGGTAGGTGATTCCATTGTGCGTGCAATTTTTGTGAATTATCTTTCTGTGTTAATGGTATTTTAATTTTTATTTCATTTGAATGTTTCTATAAAAATTGGTTTTAGTTTCATTTATAATGCAAATGAATTTTAAGTTCCAACTTTTGGTGAAATTGGGGGTTTTTCATACAAATCTTTTATTGGTTCATTTTCGGCTGACCTATAATTACTTAGTTGATTTTATTGAACTGTATTAGGACTGAAAATCATGTTTTTAATGTTTATCCTTTTTTGTTGATGCTGCAAAAGTTTTTTTAAATGGTGTTTGGGAAGCAAATGGGCTTTAAGTGCCATGTTTGTGTGAAAATGGTGGTTTTTAAAAGATATAACTTCTTGGTTCACATTGGGCTGCCCCATAACTTAATTATTGGTTTTGTTAAAGGGTATTTAACTGAAATTTTATTTTTATGACTTACAAGTGTTAAAATAGTGTGCAAAGTGGATATTTTAAAGAGCTTTGGGTGTAAAACAATGTGATATTTTGAGAGGTTGTTTTATTGAAAATCAAAATATTTTATTGTGTGTTTTAAATGGTATAAAATGTGTGTAGCTACTGTACTTTTTATTTGTAACCAGTAGTGATATTTTATATGCAAAAGTATGTGTGTTGTTTGCTTAAATTTTTTGAGCACAAAAGGGGAATCCCAGGTACTTAGGTGGACGGATATGTACTAGTACGGCTAGTGGACCGGATGGGTTGTGTCCCTGTTTCACTGAGAAAATGGATAACGACAACTCTAACTAAACTATGTGGATGATATTTGGGGACCACTAGGTTATGGGTATGTTCCCTACTAGTGGCTCGTTCACGGGAAAGGATTGTGACTTGGATACTTTACACCGAGGTACGAGGTACATAGGGCCCAAGACTATCTAGTTTCCTAGGGGTGTTCCCGGTTTTGGTGCTCATTGGATTTGTGGTATTTACCCTTGTTGTGGGGTGTTTTTGGAATTAATTTACAGTATCTCACATGTCTATTTAAATGTGTGAACATTCTGAAAATTTTATCTTGAAAACTGTTATCAATTGAAAGTTGCATTTCTTAGATTTTATCACTGCTTTTCTTTGCGTATTAAAACTGCTTGCTTTTTCACATTGTATTGCATTATATTTGGAATCATTGGGTGGTATCCTATTGTGATTAGGATCACAACCTACTTACACCCCTTGGTTTTAAGTAGACTTTGTTATGTTTGACTCAGGTAAAGGAAAGGCTAAGGGTGATGGCGGTTCAGGGTGTTAGTCCCCATCCTTTGGACGGAGTTGTGGAGACGGCTTGGGGGTGATGACCCTTGTCATGTGGAGTCCATGGGGATATTTTTTCTGTTTCATTGTGTCTTTAGACCTTTTGTACATCATTTGAACTTATGTATTCAGTTATGGATTTTTGTATAAACCTTGCGGGTATGAATTTTTCAGATTTATTTTATCAAATATTTTTGATGTTTTATGTATACATGTTCGGGTAAATCATTCCCAAACCAAGATAAATGATACCCGGGAACTTGTGTCAGCCCGTGGGGATCTGGAATTCCCTTCGGGCCTTGACATGGGCCAGGTTTGGTGCCGACCATATCCGGTTCATGACAAAATTGTATCAGAGGAGGTTAAAGTTTTTGGGTTATATTGTTATTTTGGGATGAGTCAGGATAGACAGGAGCTAGGACTATCGGGGCTCGGGGTTTTGGTTGTGAGTAGGGTGCCTGGCCCGCACCTCTCATGGCAGACCTTGAGTCACCAGGGGATGTTGTAATTTACAGATTGACTTTACTTCCAAGTGAGACGTGTGGGCTGTAGACCGCATGTGGACATCAAGTGGATGTGGAGTAGTTGTTTATTTTATTACTGGAATGTGTTTAGTTTATTTATATTTGATGTATTTGATTAAAATTTTCAGAATTGTGGTATTGACTATTGTTTTGTGACTGTTTCATTTTGTAGCAACATGCCTCCCTGGAAAGCTCCCACGCACCCACAGGAGGAAGCTGGAGAGAGTTCTCCCACACCGATTGATCAGAGGCTTGTGGAGGCTGCGGTTTGGGTTATCCAAGCTTTAGGACAGGTACCAGCTTCTGCTCCAATTCTTGTTAGAGCAGAAGAGACAGGTCCTAGAAAAGATAAAGCACAAGAGTTTATGAAAAACAAGCCTCCTACCTTCTGAGGTAGCTCAGAATCCCAGGAAGCAGAAGAATGGCTCGAGAAGATCGAGCGTATGTTTGAGTTCTTGGAAACACCCGAGGAGCTCAGGGTGAATTGTGCCTCCTTTCTGTTGGAGGGTCCTAGCCGTAAGTGGTGGGAGTCAATGCTTCAGACTAGGAAGAATAAGCAGATGCACTGGGGAGATTTCAAGGTTGTCTTCAATGAACAGTATTACCCTGAGGTATTGGCTTATGCTAGGTCTAGAGAGTTCATAGAACTTGTTCACGGGAATCTATCTATGATGGAGTATGCCAATCGTTTTGCTGAGTTGGTTCGGTATGCTCCATAAATTGTCTCTAATGAGAAGGCGAAGGCCCAAAGGTTTGAGAAAGGCTTGCGACCAGAGATATACTCCCAGGTGTTCTTGTTTAAGCTGAGGACCTATGCTGAGGTCATTGATCGGGCGTTCATGGTGGATATTGATAGGAAAGGCAGGGCTGGTTTCTATGGTTCTGTATTAGCAGTGGACAGTGGCAGCTCCTTAGAGAAGTAAAGGAAGCGGGGGGATCATGTGAAGAAAGGAGGGGGCAGTTCAGGCCACTCTTCCAGGCAGTTTTCTTTTGCGGCTTCTGATGCGAGATCGGTCATGTGCCACCAATGTGGGAATCCTGGTCATATTTGACCAGCATTTACACTTTATAGATTAAAAGTAATAAATCTTACCATCGCCACCACACTCGACCAAAACACAACCAAATCCTGCCACTTCTCAGGAAGAATGCCCGGAGGGACTCGTTGTAGAATGTCGGGCACACCCGAAAATGGTGTCCAGTGATCTCTCTTCACCCTTGACTTGTAATCCTTCCATAATTTTCGGCATTTGGACATACATACAACTCGAAACTCATCTGGACAAGATGTCAAATTATCTTGTTAAAAAAAATTGTCAGTAGATGGGACAATAATAATAACAATATCATGAAAAATTAAATAATTAATTTACCTGAACCTCCCTCCATAATTTGTCCATCGTATCCTGGGGGAAAGAACTCCATTCACGATTCGTCAGAGGAAATCTGTGTGAGTCTCGTATCATATGCCCAAACTGACGACTCAATACAGTACCACCTTCTCTGACTGGATGAAATGTGCCATCAAATAACACATCCAATCGGGCTCCAGAGTTCCAGGAACAAACCCCTCTATCAGGACCCCATGCTTCTTCTGGAAGACGCACTAGATCCTGATAAACATAAATTCATAATTCAATTACAATATAAATTAATGATTAGAAACAGTTAGGGAAATATACACAGAACATTACAATCAATTAATTTAAAAAAATGAAAACATAGATACCGACAACATCAGGTGAACCACTGTGACCACCCTGTGACATGCCTACATTAAAAGAAATTATAGTTAAATCAAGCAATTTTTATACATATACAACTCATAAATATTTTTACAAACAATAACTGGGGATATAATTACAATTTTCACTAATCATGAAATTCTATCGTATCTCCTTCAACTATCTCTATGGACCATTGTATATCTTCATCTCATACAACTACTGTTGTTTGGTCAAGTGTTTGATCAGGAAATGTGACAATGTCAGGTTCCTCTTGGTCAATCAGAAAAACCTCTCTTCTAGACATTTTCACCACAACTTTCCAATCAGAATCAATGCCGACAAAGTAAACTTGTTCTACCTGCGATGTCAGTATGAAGGGCTCACTGCTTACTCGATCATATTTATATAGCATATTGTTAAAGTTTACTGATGTAAATTGGAAGTTATCAACTTTTGTTCCACGAACCAGATCAACCCAATCACACCTTAACAATATGTGTTTTAAACCACGACCATAAACAACCTCAATAATATCTCTCAGAAATCCATAATAATAACCCACATCAACAAAAGAACAACCAACACCACTATTTTGTGTGGCTCAGTTCATGTCAACATCGCTGATATGAAATCAGAATCCGTTAACATCCAAAGACTTGAAGCGTCGAGCTGTAATAAATGGACCATCAGCTAGTTGGTTGAGTTCTTCGCTCACAGGATGGGTTAAATCACGTAACTTTTGAATCTGCAAATTTCACACATATAGTTTAATGGATAAAGGATTGTGAAAATACAACTAAGTTGCACTATAAAAATATTAAATCAATTATACGTACATGAGTCTTGAACCACTCATGAAATGTGTTGAAATGATGTTTTTAGATTTGATAGTCAGTTGCACGGGGCCTTTCACGTTTCAACTCAGCAATATGCATCCTAAATCACAACACAATATAAGGTAAGTAATAAAATAAATATAGAAACAAAATACACGTCAACTATGAAACTTACTGTATCAATGGAAAAACTGATGGAGTGTTGAACAACACATATCGATGAGCTTGAACCCACTCATCGTTCCACATATCAAATGTTATTCCTTCTCCAACTGGACCCTCATCATTCTGGGAGGGTTTATCTATATTTGTTTCAATCTCATCAATATATGAAGCACAAAAATTAGTACACTCATCCATTAAATATCCCTTGGAAATTGAGGCTTCCGGATGAGCTTTGTTGCGCACATATCATTTCAATGTATTTAAGTATCACTCTATTGGATACATCCACCTGAATTGTACGAGACCACCAGAAGTGACTTCACCAGTTAAATGAACGGTCAAGTGAACCATGACATCAAAAAAAGACGGTGGAAATGGTTTTTCTAGGTGACATAGTGAAAGTACAATCTTATCCTGTAGCTTTTTCAAATCACTCATGCGATGATTCCTTGAACAGAGCTGTCTGAAAAAATTAGAAACTTCAATCAACATCTCAACAACCTGGGTAGGTAAGCAATCACGAATTTCTATAGGAATTAACTGTTGAAGTATAATATGATTATCGTGACTTTTCAATCCCTGTAATGTCATGCTCTTCATATTCACATACTTGGAAATATTAGAGTAATAACCATCTGGCACCTTAACAGTCTTTAAAATTGATAGAAATTTTTGTTTCTCTTTTTTACTCATTGTGTACTGTGCAGTAGGCATGTATGCACGATTTCCTTCACCCGGTTGTAAATGTAAATGTTTTCTCAATCCCATTTCTTGCAAATCACGTCGATCATTAGTACTATCCTTTTATTTTCCCTTGATGCCTAAAATGGTGCACAATATATTATCACATACATTTTTTTCAATGTGCATCACATCCAAATTATGTCTTAAAATATTATATTTCCAATAAGGCAATTCAAAAAAAATACTATGTTTCTTCCAATTATGATTGCACTGTCTATTTGTAGCAGGAATAGAAGGCAATGCAGGATCCAATAAATATTGAAAATCATACATTGTACGGATGTTTTCTCGATCAAGTTGTGCACAAATTTGAACCCCAGACAATATTTGTGGTGATGGTTCATACTCTCTATTCCCATCAAACGATACACTGTCTTTTCTGAACCTGTGCAATGGAGGAAGAAAGCACCTATGACCAAGATATGCCCACTTTCTACAGTTCTTAAGCCATATAGATTTCTTACTCTTATTACAACAAGGGCAAGCAAATTCTCCTTTTGTACTCCAACCTGATAAGTTAGCATACACTGGGAAATAATTAATTGTCCATAACAAAGCAGCCCAAAGTCTAAATATTTCATTAACTTCCGAGTCAAAAGTCATTACACCATCGGCCCAAAATTCTTGCAGCTCATCAATCAAAGGTTGCATGTAAACATCGATTTTATCGACAGGTCCTCTCGGTCCATCAATTAGAATTGACAGTAACAAAAAAGGTTGCTTCATACATACCCATGTGGGAATGTTTTATGGAACAAACACCACTGGCCACGTACTATTTGTCACACCAATCATGGAACTAAATGGGTTAAAACCATCTGCTTCCAAACCCAGTCGAATATTACGATCATCTTGGGAAAAGTCTGGGTGTCTTTGATCAAACTCTTTCCATGCCAAAGAATATGTTGGGTGAGTTAATTTATCAACCTCTTTCTTTCTCTCTGAATGTCAAGTCATCAATTTAGCAATTTTAGTTGACATGAAGAATCTCTTCAGTCTCGGTTTCAGTGGGAAATAACGCATCTGTTTAGTGGCAACTTGTTTCCCTTGATTCAAGACTCTCCCAGGAAGAATCTGACTACCTTGATTAATCTCATTGGTCTTCCACCTGGATGTATAGCAAACAGTACAAATATTTAATTGTGAATTCTCTTTTATGAACAACATATAATTATTGTGACACGCATCAATTATATCATATGTAAAACCAAGATCATTGGTCAACTTCTGAGCTTGATAGAATGACTCCGGAATCTTCGCTCCATCAAGGAGTACTTTCTTCAACAATACCAACAACATGTCGAATGAGGTGTTTGACCACTGGTTCAAAGCCTTCAGGTGTAACAATTCAACGATGAATGACATTTTACTAAATTTAGTGCATCCATGATATAATTCAGTATGCGCATCGTCAAGAATTTCAAATAATTTCAATGCTTCTCCATCTGTAGAAGAACGGGGATTACTCAATCCAACGTCGTCATTTACGACATTACTGTCTTTAGGTTGAAACCGGTGCATCATATCATTGAGCATTATGTTCATCGGATCAACTGTTCTCGAATCAACATTTATATGAATACTTTCCGAGTGATGACATGAAACAGAATCTTCTCCATGACGTGTCCATGTCTTATAGTTTTTCAAAAACCCATTCAAAAACAAATGTTCTCTAACACTATCTCGTTTGAAGAGATATCTATTTTCACATTTTCTGCATGGACAACTAATCATATCGCTTGGAAATCTGTTGGTGAAATCCATAAATTGCTTAATCCCCTCAAAATATTCAGCCGAAAACCTATCTTGCATATCAATCCAACTCTTATCCATATCTTTATTTAATAGAAATCAAAAGTGAAATATCATATTTAAATTCTAAATAAACACATATCATTAAATTTAAAACCAATGACTTCAAAGATAAATTTGAAGGATAAAAAACATTACTTGTAGAGGACTCGACTGCGGGTAATGGGGTGCGACTCGATTGCGGATTCATGACGGCGCAGCGACTTGACGACAAGGGTTTGACAGCTAGAATCGAAAGCGGTGGAACCACTGGACGAAGCGTGGGAGGGTTCTACACGGCGGGGCATGACGAACCGGAAGGGTCTGACGGAGGCAGGACGTGAGGACTCACCGGAGGGATGCAGTGGGGCCAGGAGGGGACGAAGGGGGTAGGACTATCTGAAGTTGCAGTGCAGTCTATCGGGGTCGCGGGTGGCGCAGCGCGGGGTTGAGGGTGGCGTAGGGGGTCACCGGGGTTGCGGGTGGCCCAGCGCGGGGTCGGGGTCGTCGGGGGTCACTGGGGGTTGGGGTCACCGGGGGTCAGGTCGTCGGGGGTAGCCAGGGGTTGTCGGGGCTCGCAGGGGCTCGTCGGGGGTAGCCAGGGGTCGCTGGGGCTCGCAGGGGCTCGTCGGGGGTCAGGGTCGCAGGGGTCACCGGGGGTCGAGGTGGCCGGGGGCGGGGTCGCCGGGGGCGGGGTCGCCGGGATCGGGTTCGTGGGGTCGGGTATGGTCGTCGGGGTCACTGGGGGTCGGGGTGGCCGAGGTGGGGTCGCCGGGGTTGGGGTCACGGGGTCGGGGAGGGTAATTGGGGGGTCGGGAGGGGAGAAGGGGTAAAATTAGGTCTTCTGTGCAGCGACCGCCATTTGGCGGTCACTGTTGATAGAATTAGTGGCCACCAAATAGAGGCCGCTACAGGTCTCCCACCTCCAAAAGTAAAAATTCTAGTAGTGTTACCAGTGTGGAGTTATGGGGCATTTGTAGCGCTTCTGCGGTGTGGCACGTCCACTCCCAAGTGGGGCAGGGTCAGTGGCCTCAAGAGGAGTGCCATCACAGTCTGAGCCATCGAGGACTGGGGGATCTCTATTTAGAGGTCATGGTGGAAGGGCTGGATCATCTTCTGGGCAGAGCCAGTTCAAGGCACAGCCACAGACTAGCGGTCGTCCTCAGGCAGATACTGGACATCTCCATGCAGTGGATCAGGCACCAGCAGGATCAGAGGCGGGACCGTCGACAGTTCTAGGTACCGTTCTGATCGCATATTCTATATCTACTACTCTTTTTGATACTGGTGCCTCTGTTTCATTCATTTCTGCCCATTTTTTGGACATTCTGAATTTTCCAACTGAGTTGATGTCTTTCGCGATGGATTTGGTGACACCACTGGGAAAGAAGAAGAAGCAGGGCCTTAGGTGCCCCTTGTGTGTGCTTTCTGTGTCAGGGGTCGAGATGGAGTGGGACCTCTTGGTCTTAGATATGGAACTTTTTGATGTCATACTCGAGATGGATTGTCTAGTACACTTCCAGACACACATCGATTGCTACAGACGGCGTGTGAGTTTCACGGCACCTGATGGGGGTCGTCGGGTTTTTCATGGAGAATGGGATCCTCGGTCTGGTCGCGCAGGGCCTCCACTCCCAGAGTTGGGAAGTGTTATCTTCCAATTATCTTCGCTCATGCTAGAGGATGGTATTTCCCATGAAGGTGCACTACCTCATGTAGTGAATGAGTTTCCGAAGGTATTCCCGGATGATTTTTCAGGTTTTCCCCCGGAGCGGGATGTGGAGTTTTCGATTGATCTGGTGCTCGGAACACAGCCGATATCTCTTCCCTCTTATCACATGGCCCCCACCAAGCTGAGGGAATTAAAGATACAGCTGAATGAATTATAATCCAAAGGATTCATTCACCCGAGCGTCTCTCCTTGGTCCGCTCCTGTGTTGTTCACAAAAAAGGCTGATGGATCCCTCTGATTGTGCATTGACTACCGGAAGTTGAATAAGGTAACAATTAAAAACAAATACCCTTTGCCCAGAATAGATGATTTGTTTGATCAGTTTAAGGGGGAAAAGTGGTTCTCAAAGATAGACCTGCGTTCAGGGTATCATCAACTCAGGGTGAAGGGGTCAGATATCCCAAAGACAGCCTTCTGAAGCAGGTACGACCACTTTGAGTATTTGGTCATGCTCTTTGGATTGACCAATGCTCCAGTGGTCTTTATGGCACTTATGAATAGGGTGTTCCATCAGTATCTCGATTCCTTTGTTGTGGTGTTCGTGGATGACATTCTGGTATACTCTAGCTCTGAGGAGGAACACGAACATCACTTGAGGATCGTTTTGGGTACATTATGAGATCATCGCCTCTATGCAAAGTTGTCAAAATGCACTTTTTGGATCAGGGAAGTGAGATTTTTGGGGCATGTGATCTATAATCAGGGGGTTTCAGTGGACCCTGAGAAGATTAGTGCGTTTATTTCATGGGAGAAGCCGAATAATGTGTTCGAGATCAAGAGTTTCATTGGCCTGGCTGGTTATTACAGGCGATTCGTTCGAGATTTCTCTCAGCTTGCATCACCGATGACTGCACTCACTTGGAAAGGGGTGAAGTTTGTATGGGGTCTAGAATGTCAGGCATCATTCGAGGAGATAAAGAGGCAGTTGACTACTGCCCCCGTTCTAATTTTTCCTGAGGCCGGGAAGGGGTATGTGGTTTATTGTGATGCTTCAGGTATGGGTCTTGGGTGCGTGATTATGCAGGATGATCACGTGGTGGCTTATGGCTCTCTCCAACTCCGACCACACAAAAAGAACTACCCTACCCATGACTTGGAGTTGGCAGCGATGATGCATGCTTTGAAGACTTGGTGTCACTACCTCTTTGGGGAGAAGTTTATGGTCTACTCTGATCACAAAAGTTTAGCCTATATCTTCTCACAGAAGGACCTCAACTTGAGGTAGCATCACTGGATCGAGTACTTGTAGGGGTTCAACTTCGACATTATCTATACCTAAGGCAAGGGTAATGTGGTGGTCGATGCTTTGAGCAGAAGAGTTCCAGTTCAGGCTTTGAGGAAGTCTAGTGATGAGTGGACATTGATGGGGCTCTTTTCTCAGATGCATGTGGAGACCAGGGAACACAGTGGAGGGGCATTCTTGGCGAGTGTCCAGTTGAATCCTTCTCTACTGGAGTTGATTTAGCAGGAACAGCCCAGGGATGAGCTTTTTCAGCGGTCGAAGCAGTTTCTTCATGGTGGGGAGACATCCTATGATTAGTCATCGTCTCTCGAGGTCATCTTGTGCTTCAAGGGACGTTCAGTAGTGACATTATCTCTACGGAAGGTGGTGATGCAGGATAGCCACCAGTCTCAGTGGGCTGTCCATACGGGTTCCACTAAGATGTATTATGATGTACGTCGGCAGTTTTGGTGGCCTGTTATGAGACGGGACATAGCGGACTTTGTTTCGAGATGCTACACATGTCAGCAGGTGAAAGCAGAGCACCAAAGGCCTTCCGGTTTTCTCCAACCACTACCCATTCTTACCTGGAAGTGGGATGAGGTCTCCATGGACTTCATTGTTGGCTTACCTCGTACACCTTTGGGTAATAATTCCATTTGGGTGGCGATTTATCGTCTAACCAAATCATCCCACTTTATTATGATAAAAGATACAACTAAAGTGGATGATTTGGGCCATATTTATCTTTAGGAAGTGGTGAGACTCCATGGTTTACCATTAGCTGTTGTCTCAGATAGAGACTCCCGCTTCACTTCTTGATTTTGGGAAGGCCTTCATAAGGACTTGGGTCTCAGATTAAGATGAGCATTGAATAACACCCTCAGACAGATGGTCAGACAGAGCGGGCGAATCAGATTTTGGAGGACATGATTCGTGCATGTGTCCTGGACTTTAGAGGTTCTTGGGATAGCCATTTTGTATTGGTTGAGTTTTCTTATAATAATAGTTACCAATCCTCGATTTGAATGACCCCTTTTGAGGTGATCTATGATCGGCCATGTCGGTCCCCCCTATGTTGGGATGAGGTAGGAGAGACTTCACTGTTGGGGATGAGACTTGTGCAGGAGACTTCTAAGAAGTTCAAGTTGATCAGGAAACGCTTATTGACAGCTCAGAGTCGTCATAAATCTTATGCTGACCGGAGGCATCGATACCTAGAGTTTTCTATGGGTGACATGGTATTCTTAAAAGTGGCCCCTCGTCTGGGCCATCGTCGATTGGGGAAGCAAGGTAAGCTGATGCCACGGTATGTCAAGCCCTTTTAGATCACTGAGCGTATTGGAAAGGTGGCATACAGTTTGGCCTTACCTTTTCAATTGACGTCCATCCATGATGTCTTCCACGTCTCTCATTTGAAGAAATACAACCTGAATCCATCACATGTGTTGAGTTGGGAAGAACTGGAGATAGAGTCTGACTTGTCTGTTATTGAGAGGCTGGTGAAAATAGTGGACTCCCAAGAGAAGATACTTTGAGGAAAGTCAATTCCATTAGTTCGGGTTCTATGGCATCATGAGAATGATATACATGAGACATGGGAGCGAAAGTCATGGGTCGAGGAAGAGTACCCATTCTTGTTTTCCAACCAAGCTTCATGTTGAATTTCTGGGGTAGAAAGCCCTTCATGGTGGAAAGAATTGTCACATAAATGAAATTTTTAAAAGGTATTTTTAATTTAATTTATATCCTTGCTTTGTTTTGGGGTTTTCCCTAGGTTTTATGAAGGAATAGATGAGTTTTCATGAATTGGGCCAAATCGTGAGCCCAATTCCAGATTGAAAAATAAATTTTGTTTCTTTTATAACTTTTTAATTTTTCAAAATTTTTCATCCATTAAAATTCCTACTTGTCCTACCCTAACCTATTAACACCACCAAGTCAATTTGTATCCTTTAGAAATCCATAACCAAGGTTTATTTGAGTTTTTATCTAAGGGGTTGGGCCTGCCCGAAAGTCCAATTTCTGTTTTAAAAATGAATTTTGTTTATGTTATAACTTATTCAATTTTTGGTATTTTTCAGTGATTCCAAGTCTCACCCAAGACCATTGAACCCAAACACGCTTCTGAACTCTCTCCCCCCTCTTTAGAGCTCTGGTTAATCGCGATTAGGTGCCAAAATTCATAGGCTTCCTCAAATCGTCCAGATTTGAAGAGGTAGTCTTTATTTCATAAATCTCTCAATTCTCAATATTTTTCATCCATTCCAGTTCCTAAATGACCTAATAAATCTAGTTCGAACGAAACCTGAATTTTGGCTGTTTTAAATTTCAGATACTGGTGTTTTTGAGTGATTACTTCAAGATACTTAAAGTAAATGAGTCTCTTTCTTTCCTCTTTCAAATTACTTTGGGCTTCATTCATTGTTCTTAGGGTTTCTTCATTTATCATTGAGTTTACTAATGTCTAGAAACTAGTTTTTCGAACCTAGGATTTAACTTTGGGATTTATTGGCCAATTCTTGTGGTTTTAGGTTTGATCTAGGTCTCTCTTGGTGCGGCGAGGGTGCGATTTGATTTTTGCACGGAGATTCAAGGGTTTTTGTTACTTTGGTAGGTGATTCCATTGTACGTGCAATTTTTGTGAATTATCTTGCTGTTTTCGTGGTATTTTAATGTTTATTTCATTTGAATGTTTCTGTAAAAATTGGTTTTAGTTACATTTATAATTAAAATGAATTTTAAGTTCCAATTTTTGGTGAAATTGGGGGTTTTTCATACAAATCTTTTATTGGTTCATTTTGGGCTGACCTATAATTACTTAGTTGATTTTATTGAACTGTATTAGGACTGAAAATCATGTTTTGAATGTTTATACTTTTTGGTTGATGCTGTGAAAGTTTGTTTAAATGGTTTTTGGGAAGCAAATGGGCTTTAAGTGCCACGTTTATGTGAAAATGGTGGTTTTTAAAAGATATAACTTCTTGGTTCACATTGGGCTGCCTCATAACTGAATTATTGGTTTCATTAAAGGTTATTGAACTGAATTTTTTTTTGATGACATAAAAGTGTTCACATAGTGTGCAAAGTGGATATTTTAAAGAGCTTTGGGTGCAAAACAATGTGATATTTTGAGAGGCTGTTTTATTGAAAATCAAAATATTTTATTGTGTGTTTTAAATGGTATAAAATGTGTGTAGATACTGTATTGTTTGTTTGTGACCAGTATTGATATTTTATATTCAAAAGTATGTGTGTTGTTTTCTAAAATTATTTGAGCACAAAAGGGGAATCTCGGGTACTTAGGTGGGCGGATATGTACTAGTACGACTAGTGGACCGGATGGGTTGTGTCTCTGTTTCACTGAGAAAATGGATAAAGACAACTATAACTAAACTATGTGGATAATATTTGGGGACCACTAGATTATGGGTATGTTCCCTACTAGTGGCTCATGCATGGGAAAGGATTGTGACTTGGATACTTTACACCGAGGTACGAGGTACACAGGGCCTGAGACTATCTAGTTGCCTAGGGGTGTTCCCGGTTTTGGTGCTCATTGGATTTGTGGTATTTACCATTTTTGTGGGGTGTTTTTGGAAGTACTTTACAGTATCTCTCATTTCTATTTAAATGTGTGAACATTCTGAAAATTTTATCTTGAAAATTGTTATCAATTGAAAGTTGCATTTCTTAGATTTTATCACTGCTTTTCTTTACGTATTAAAACTGCTTGCTTTTTCACATTGTATTGCATTATATTTGGAATCATTGGGTGGTATACTATTGGTCTTAGGCTCACACCCTACTTAAACCCCTTGGGTGTAAGTATATTTGGTTATGTTTGACTCAGGTAAAGGAAAGGCTAAGGGTGATGGCGGTTCAGGGTGTTAGTCACCATCCTTTGGACGGAGTTGTGGAGACGGCTTGGGGGTGATGACCCCTTGTCATGTGGAGTCCATGGGGTTGTTTTGTTGTTGTTTCATTGTGTCTTTGGACCTTTTGTACTTCATTTTAACTTATATATTCAATTATGGATTTTTGTATAAACCTTGCGGGTATGAATTTTTCAGATTTATTTTATCAAATATTTTTGATGTTTTATGTATACATGTTCGGGTAAATCGTTCCCAAACCAATATAAATGATACTCGGGCACTTGTTCCAGCCCTTGGGGATAGGGAATACCCTTCAGGCCTTTCCATGGTCCGGGTTTGGTGCCGTTAATGGTGGCGACCAGATCTGGTTCGTGACAATTCCACTCTCATAGTAGTTGTAGAGGACCCACACCCTAGTACGTCAGGGGGATTCTACTCTCATAGTAGTTGTAGAGGACCCACACCCATGTGCATCATGGGGATTCCACTCATAGTAGTCGTAGAGGACCCACACCCATGTGTGTCTGGGGGATTTCTCTCTCATAGTAGTCATAGAGGACACACACCCTAGTGCGTCAGGGGAATTCCACTCTCATAGTAGTCGTAGAGGACCCACACCCTAGTGTCTCAGGGGGATTCCACTCTCATAGTAGTCGTAGAGGACCCATACCCTAGTGCGTTAGGAGGATTCCACTCTCATAGTAGTCGTAGAGGACCCACACCCATGTCGATGGGGGATTCCACTCAGAAGGTATCGAGGAACTACACTGGCCATTTCTGCTGGATGGTACATCACAGAAAGCACTGGCATGCCAGCGCCTGATCACTACCATCATCAGACGTCGCCTGAAAAGGCATCACACCTAGAACATCTCACACCGTGTCTTAAAAACCACTATGGAGGGCACCATCACGTTCTACGTAGAAAAACACTCAGGATAGACTACTCGCATGCCAAAATTCGAGTCCAAAAGAAGGGGACACGAGAGGTAGAAGATTCGTAAAGTGGTACACGACATATGTGGGTCCCACACGACGTGTGGCCCCACCTCATTGCCTGGTCATGTGCATATACATACTTGAGTACTAAATTGTGAACAAGTACCCCTAAGCATGTCAGTGTACTCCCAGAGTATATAGTATATCTATCCAAAAGGCTAACAAGCACACTGTGCTCGTTGTTGATCTGAAGGGCAAAAACGTAATTCATTGACACACCTCCTCAAACAGCCCCAAAAAAAATGACGATATCCAAAACAAATGACGAAATCTCTCCATACATCTTCTCCACTCTCACAAGAGTCAATGTTGACCTAAGTCGTGGGATCTCTTCAAACATAGTAGAAGAATCTTCCACCGATACTCCTTTCATGTTTCCAAAATTAATGAGATCACGAATAAGGATCTGTACATATAAACGGATCACACCATTTTGATCCTTGCAGAAAAACACACAAGATCGACTATTTATTCGCCCCAAACGGACATCCGATGGAAAAGTCATATGTCACTACATTGTGCTCGAATGGCATCCCATGGGGCCCACACCTCAATCTTGAAACAATTATATAGATCATGTCATTGCAATCATCATAGAAAAACACACATAATCGACTACTCGTTCATCCAAAATGGATACCCGGTGAAAAAGATGCATTTCACCGCAACACGTACGAACTGGACCTCATGGAGGTCGCACTTTGACCTTGGTTTAAACACCCGAAATTCATATTGAAAAGTTTTACTAGGGACCAGGGTCGTGCCGCCGCTGACGGCGCACAAAATGGATGTCGCATATAGGCGCCATGTCCGATAGAAGATTCCCTGGATAATAATAATAATATTTATATTATTAAAATCAGGCATTTTGTGGGACCGAGCCACGAAACCAAAACTAAAAATCCCCGAACAGGTCTAAAAAGGTTCATCTTGAAGAGTTGGATTTGTGGTCACAGATGGCGCATCAATCAGACGCCCGATTTAAGAGAAAGGGGCATTTAAAGGATCTCGACCCAATCCGGGCCGGTCCAGCCCATTCTAGTCGGACCCCTCTGCCTAGGTCGGCCCACCCCGGCCGGCCTGGTCCACTTTGTCGGCCCGCAGCTCGCTTGCCACCAGTCTGACCCTCCACCTCGCTGGCTGGTCAACCACCTCTACACAGTGACCTGCACGACCCAACCACATGTAGCCCCCCGGTCGCCCTGCCTGGTCGTGACGCCGCTCCGCCGCCATGACGCACACTCGTGCCTGCTCGTCGCAGCCCCCACTCCGTCGTCTCGCAGTTCCGCTCTGCCATCCCCTCGCCATGCCGACCTCGCTCCACTTAGCGCGTCGCCGACTCGCCGGAGCCGAGCCCTGCTGCGCTGTCGGCGGTTCTCTGGTTGTCCCTTTCATGGACCACCGGACTCCATCTGTTCGCTTGATTGTAGAACCATTAGTAGATCAAGGTCCCTTGCGACGACGGTTTCACAATGTCGACCTTTTCTCAATGATTTTTCGGTGGTTTGGTGCATCCAAAAGTGGATGGCGGGTATCCGCGAAGAACAAACGAAGAACAGGGTTTTAAACATAGATTGATGGTCGTGTTCATGCGACCATCGTTGATTTAAGGTTTAAATGGACAAACTAGGAGGCAAAGGACAAGTATTCAATTCAAAACTTGAATCGGAACTCAAAAATAGAAGAAATCCTACCTCGATTCGATCACACGTCATTGATGTCGTGTCCACTGCACTCCAGCTTTGATCCACTGAGGTTCAGTAGAAGAAATCTCCTCGATTCGATGAAGAACAGACAAAGAACAGTTGGGAGAGAATTAGGGGTTAACCCTAATTCTAACCTCTTAAATTTCTATTTATAGAAAAACGCCAGAAAGCCCGCCAACGGTCGTGGAATCTGATACCTTTACACCCTCTCATTTTATGTTGCACCTAGGGTAAACACGACATTACAAACTCAACGGTGGTCTCGGATTTCCAATTTGAGACTCCATTCAAAAGTTATTCGATCCGACGTCCAAAATAAATAAATTTATTTATTTATGAAAATGCCCTCGATAACTTTTTTCACGGAAGCCCTACACCCATAAAAGTTACACCCCACATAGGGTAAATGACATGCTTTAGACTCAACCGTAGCCTTGGATTTTTTATCTGAGCTACTATTTGAGAGATATCACGCTTCCATCATGTGCATAGTATAAAATATACTTAAATTTTTTATAAAATTTATTCTGGGCACACGGGGGCTCGGAATTTCACGCCGTCTTAGCGCCTAACTCTGAAAATATATGTAGAAATATTTCAAAGTCTTACAAGGTAAAAAATAGGTCTCTACAAAAAAAACTCTCAAACAATGGTTTAACCTGATAAATCCCTCCATTCTATTGTATTTCATCCATCTTAAAACTTTTAACATGTATAAAAGAATAAGCATATGTTATATTTTGATCACGCACATAGGTCCAAAAGTAACTAATGTTATAATTCCCATATGTGACTCCTTTTTGTTCGTTATGGATATTGAGTTTGTTGTTTTTTTCATTCATACAAATTTTTTATTTGATAAAGTTATGATAAATAGTGACTTCATAAACCATTTGACCCATATAAACAATCAGTAGCACTTTATAATGGAAATTTATTTTGATCACCCACCTTTGCATCAACTTAATAATTATAAATTATTCAATGAATATTGCAGGTTTATATATTAGTATTTTGTGAAAAAGTTTCCTTTTCCCACCCCCGAGAGCATGTCCACCACAAACATGACAACTCACCCACCACCGTTATACACGTTACCTTAGGTTGGTTACTCACACACAACTTCTTTCCTGCTTTCCATTCTCATCCAATGCTACCTCTATGCTAGCCTTATATCATTATACCTCCCATCATCAAGGAGTAATCTAGGGAACCTAACGTAGTCTACTGTGTTATAACACCATCGAGGACACATCTCGCTAGTTCCCTTGTCTCATTTCCATAGAACTTTAGTCAAAGGTGTGGTCATCGACGACCATGGTGCCAAATACAGTTCAAGGGGAAACGCTCATGAGAAAGGTTAGGAACCACCCACCATGTAACTATATGAGACTCCCTGAGCGATTTCATCAAATGAATCGACTTCTAGTAGAAGAAATCAAAGAACACATGGTGATCCAACATAACAATCGACCCTTTAATCCATTCATAAACAGAAGAGATGTGGCCATAGGAAGGAAGAAGATCTAGAGAGGGGAGAGGAGGGATGTGTGGTGTGGGGTAAATGAAATGAGAGGGGAGTGTTAAGTTTATAAGTTTCATTAGTTAATTAGAAGCACTATTTTAAAAAAATGCCCAAGTACCCACCCAACATCCACCGGGTACTCGTTCTAGGGGCAATGGGTGGTTGGTGTCCCTTCCAGAACCACCCCCTCCACCTAGAGCCATCAAGAACCCAATACCAAACCACTGGGCACCAGGTGCCTTCTGTCTTCAAAACAAAAGCCCTAAAATCGGGCCCGCTTCCTGAAACCAACCCCGGGCCTCCGTTAATACCTCTAACAACTGAAAATCATTAAATTACACATGGTTTGATGCAAGTTTAAACAATTTCGTACATTAGAATTGGCGGAGTGTTGCGTGTTTGTTGAAGGTTTTCTCTTTGATTCATTCCCCACACGTGTAATCGAGTTCTTAATAAGAACGACTCAACTCTAAAAGCACCTTTTATCTTCCATTGTTTTGATTGTGCTTACAGTGTTTTGCATCCATGTTTGTTGAGTGAGTTCGTCTGATTTGGGAGTATATGTTATCTCCTCTAGCTAAGGTTGACCAATGTTTCTTGAATTATCAAAAACTTCCTATCACGTAGTTTATTGCTTATAGCTTGTTTGAGTTCGCTTTTTGTCATGTCTGAGTGTTTTTATGCAATGGAATGAAATGGTCGTTAATGGAATGTAATGAGATAAAAAAATGGGAAATAATGTAATTGAATGCTCCATTTATTATGAGTTTTGCGATGGAATGCATTCAGATCTGGTTTCAGATCCGAACATCACCGATGAGGATTGATCTACGTTGGTGGCTGTTCCTTTGAGCAACGTCTTTGATGCTCCTCTGCGCGAAGGTGAAGCAAGCTCGGTCTCCCTTTGAGTAGTGGCTCTTGTTGGTTTGGGGGGGGGGTGTGGATGCCGATGTTGGGGGGAATCGGTCTCTTTCATGCTTGCCGTCATGCCTTGGTTGCTGCTTGCTCGGGATTTGCTGTTTGTTGTGTCTGTTTGGAAGGTCTTGCTGCCTCATCAATTGCAGATTCTTGAAGGATTGTATGGATGCTTGGTTTTGTGCTTCAGGCCCTGTGTGTGGCCCTCTGTTTGTGGCGGTGTGGCCTGGGGTGGTTGCGGGCGTTGTCTTGGCAGCTTTGGAATGTTGATGCATTGATGTTTCTATCTGTATTTTCCATTTCTGCTTTTTCTGGATCTGATTGACATCGGGAAGCAGATGTTTTGGTGGGAGATTGCTGCTTGTCTCTTTGCATTTGGTTGGCGTGTTCTGTCTTGCAGATTGCGTCGGGTGGGCGACCTCGAAGGAGGGATGAGTGTCTTGACACCCATCATTCAGGCGTATGTTTTTTTGGATGGATGGGTACCCTGATTGATTTTTGCACGGTGTTCTCTGGCGGATGTTGCGGCGCATCAGGTTGATGGTGCAATGAGTCACTCATTTGCACCGTCGGAGGGTGGCTCGAAAGAGAGATAGGTGTGCTGATGCCTATCGTCCAGTCCTCCTCTCATATTTCAATGTGAGTTGGAGGAGTGCTCTGCCTTGACTGTGTTGCCAGCACGACACATTTCATCGCAGAGGGGGTGACACAACATCTTGCCTGACTTCGCTGTTGCATTTTCGATTAGGGGGATGATGAGACTTTTTGGCTTGATCCTGCTATGATTTTTGTTTCTTTCTGACTTTTGGATCTTTGTTTGGACGTGTGCCCTATTTTGTTAGATGTTCTACATCTGTCTATGTAATGGGTTCCTCCTCCTTCAAAAGGAGTTTCTTTCTTCAATAAAGGCTTGCTCCCTTTACCTTAAAAAAAAAAAAAAAACAGTACCGTGTGAAAAAGTATCCTGTGAAAAAGTTTCCTTTCCCCACCCCAGACAGCATGTCCACCGCAGACGCGGAGAATAATGGGATATATGCCTAGTCGTCGTCTCCAAGCTAAAATAATTGCTGTTCTATATATACGCCAACACTAGACGATCAAAGTTGCTCCCCGTCCCGCTCGGCTTCATCTGGACGGGGCTTTGTGGCTGGTTTCGTCCTCCCCACTCTCCTCTAGCCCCGGGAGCATGTATTTCTCAGTCGCACAGGCAATGAATTGATATCGCTTCACCCGCGCTCCATAAAATCGATTTTTCCTTTCCTCTATACTACTCTGGGGTTATTTCTTTTGATCATGACATATTCCGCTTTCTTTTTTAGGGGCTCTCCAAGTCCCTCGCCATGACCGTGTTATCCGAGATCGGTGATAAGACGTTCTTTGCTGCTGCGGTTAGTTTTTTAATTGTACTGGCACATGCTAATGCTCCCCCCTCCCTCTGCATTGTTTTTAAAAAGTAGCGTTATATATATTATTTTAATGTTAATGCCTTGAGTGTTATTTCTAACATATTTTTTGTTAGCAATTAGTACATAATTCAGCTAACGAAATCAAATTTCTAACAATCTTCACCAATAGAGCGACTTGAAAATTGCTCTGTTGACACATTTTATTTTATTATATTAATATCCTACAAGATTTACATTGGGCCTAGAAGGTAATTTGGAATGCTACTGCTGGGCTGTTTAAAAAATGGAGAGTTGATGGCATTGAAAGGAGATTATTAATGCATTGAAAGCGGGAATGAGTTATAAATTTGAATTTAACATTTCTTATTCCAACAGGGTTGTCTTTGAATTTAAATAAATGCATCTTCTCAATGAAAAAAACTAATTTTTGGTGATATGAAACCAGTGGTTTTGTTTCTGATAGACCTGGCCACAGTTGTCCACAATTGGGAAGCATATTCCAGAAGGGGATAGAATAGTCCTTCCGGGAGGAGAGTTGTTAGGCAAGTGGGCCCACGTCGGAGGAAGGGAGATCTGTTATAAAGGGAGCACGAGGAGAGACGAAAGAGAGTAGGGAATATTGTTTAGGGTGTTTAGGCAGTTCAGCTGTAGCTTGAGAGAGAGTGTAAGGGGGCTCTGTGTCTTTTCTCTTATACTCTTCTTTTACCCCCTCTGTAATTCTGGTTCGTTCCTCTAATATATACAAGCAGTCCTCTGGTGTTTTCTATCAATTGGTTTGGCCTGCCGGCCTTCTCCATCACCCACCCCCGTTCATAAGGAACCATGGCGACCCACAATCACACTTGTTTGCAAACAACACTCTCTAAGCTACTCACGACCATGGATTGCCAGAAATGGGACAATAAGCGTCGCGAGCATGCCGCCTTGCGCTCCTATTCGATTCGTTGACTTGAGCACTTGTCACCACAGAGACCGACTGGACCCTCTTTGACGACAGCCCTACCAGCAGTGCACTTTGCCGCATCTGGCGTATAGGAGGGGCCATGGCATGACGAGGTGGAGTAGCTCCTAACGTGTGTCCAAGCGATGCTCTCAGCACTGGCTTCGATGAAGGATCATACCACGCCAGTGGAAGGACACACTTCCTTAACACTAGGTATGTCCGCAACACATTTAGTGGCGTCTGGAAGTACAGAGAAGCACAAACACACGACGTCTTGGGAATATGTAGCGGGGGAAATGCGCTACTTGAAGATGAGGCTTTAGCAGAGCGACGAACGAACATCCTTGGTTGCCAAGGAATTTGGCTTGTGTTATGAAGAAATCAACACCAAGGAAGCGCAGGCGTGGAAGGTGACCTAGACGGCGAATGCAGATGGTACTATACGGAACCAAATACCAGTCGTTCAAAGAGTTGCCATACCTATGTTCGACGCGAGGGAATCGGGGAACTGGAACACCTGAGCAAAATTGTACCTCTGTCTGCAAGAACACCCAATCACAATTGCAAGCCAGCCTTGGGAAAGTGGTACACCCAGCCGATGACACAGTTTGCTTTCAAACTCACAGCCTTATGAAGAGTGGGGAGCGTTACACCTCACATCCTTACAACTCTTAAGCGAGTCCATGGAGCAGGGAGGAGCCCGCAGGAGATTGCTTGGTGTGCATGTATAGAAAGAGTGCTTTATATAGGATCGACAATGCTGTCCTGTTTTGGCCAAAGCACAAAATGCAGTGAAGGGGCATCTCCACATCCAAAGTTCTGTCTGTAGTTGGAAGCAACTACACTCACCTGGGTCGTTAGGGCACTTGGTAGTTTATCTTAAGCTGTTGGTGCCCCGGAACCAACTTCTATGTGATTACCTGTATTTATTGTTTTGAATAATAATAAACTTCTATGTGATTACCTGTATTGATTGTTCTTCTAAGAGTAACTGTCGCACAAAAAGACCATAACAGTTTCCTGCTATGATGAGAACCTAGAAGTACGACGACAATATTCTTTAATATATGTTTTAGAGCAGGAGATTATGAGAACATGACACGTCAATAGAAAATCCACATTTATATGTGTCATTGGATGTTCCTTTTTGTGGATGTGTGTATTGGTTCTTAGACTTTAAAATTATTATTAATGCATATCATGAGTCACATACTTTGATGTATTGACGAAAACCGTGATGATAGATATTCACGACAAATTAGGATACGTTGGGTGCGTCACGAGTGATATTGCATCAATGAATAATGCGAGAAATGATTTGTCCCTTATGTTCTTTAACGAAAGTTGATATCTCATGTCTTTTGATGAGAATGAAATAGTCAAATTAAATCCCATGACCATGGTGTTCTGTGGATAGATTCATTTTCAGAAAGTCAAAGAAAGAGACATCGAACACCTAGATTGATGACACAGACATGCAATCTGTTTGATTAGAGATATTGGGATAAATAGATTATATTACACGCCGAGCATTCGTATGAGGTTGCATCTCGTTGCGACATTAATTTCTTTCTCTATGGGTGCCTTGACGTGTTGCCAGGTGTCAACCTTGGACTTGAGACGGTTCCGCGTAATGCCACTGAGAAAGAGGTTTAGAGAGTCACAAACTAAGTGTATCCAGAATCTTAGTTAAATTCTATTTTGAATTTAACAAGTGAGAATAAATATTATTCCCGCTTTGTGGTTTAATAATTATTTGGGGTTAGTTAATCGTCAAGATTTAATCACGAGTTATTTGAAAGAATGAATATGCGAGTTAAATAATAATAAATATTCATTTGCAAAATTTAGTGAATAGAATATTTATTATATTTATCGGCGAATAATGTGGTATTATCTATTTATCACATAAATAGTCATTATTCATGGTTCAATAAATATCGAAGAGGATAAACGGACCGAGTTTAATGGTATGGGTGAAAATGATATATTAAATATCATTTAAATAAATATTAATTTATTTATTTAACAAATAATATTTATTTATCTTTAGGTATTGCGCATGTAAAACAAATAATATTATTATTTATATTACTATTAGACATGGAGTTTGCTAAGGAATAGAGAATTGGCTAAGGGCGTATGTGATATTAGGAGCCCTAACCTAGCTATATAAATACCCGATTATATATCTTCTCTGGGTTAGTCGCTTGTTGTGCACAACAAACCTAGAGAGAATTTTCTCAGGCCCAAGAGAGAAACCTCTCAAGAACGCTCTCAAGAACTAGAGCGTCAATCCTCTTCCACTCTCTCAAGCCTTTGAGAGAACTTAAAGAATCTTTCGTCCACAAAGAGATTCTTGATGGGATCAACGGTGAACGACACAGACGATCAAGATCGACCGTGCTAGCAACCGGTGATTCCACGACGGCGTTCCGAGATTTTGGAGCATGCGTGAATCATCGTTAGAGATATTCTACCCTTGGATCCTATGACGCAACGACGGTATAACGAGAGTAGTCAACCACATCATCAACGAAGAATAAATTATATAAATTATATGTGATGATCCTGACTTCTTGGTTCCGGCGTGCATAAGTTAATTAATCTTCAATTTAATTCCGTTGGTCACGACGTTCTTCGTAATGTACATTTCAGATTATTCGTCGATTACGACAAAAAACCAAGTTAGCTATATGCTCAATAGGCGCTTCCATTGTGCATAGAACCTTCAGCTCAACGAATCTATGCACATGATATTATTTTTGAACTTCACCCTGTGAAGCCGACAACTCCTCTTGTCCTTCATGGTGTACACATCTTATGGATGACAAAAAACATGGAAGTGGAAAGAAGCAGAATTACTCATTTTGGACACCCGCATGTGATATCCCAGATTGGCGTGTGGAAAGTAAGCCTGGGCAAAATTTAGAAGATTCCGTTGATTTGGACGTTCAACACCCGGTCACGACAGAAGTTCAAAAGTGGCAGCAGTCTAGACAGACTAAGGCAACACTGATTCCAAGTGGCAGGGACATCTTGCGGAAGAAGCTACGCAGGAAGAGTTTTTTACCATCTGTATTCAGTTTGATTTTCTAAGTCTTGAGGATGAGACTAAATTTCAAGGTGGGGTGAATGTTAGAGACCTGACCACAACTGTCCACAGCTGGGAAGCACATTCTAGAAGGGGGTAGAATAGTCCTTCTGAAAGGAGACTTGTTAGGCAAGTGGGTCCACGTGGGAGGGGGGGATTTGTTATAAAGGGAGCACGAGGGGGATGAAGGAGAGGAGAGAATATTGTTTAGGCAGTTCGGCTGTAGCTTGAGCGAGAGTACAAAGGGTCTCTCGAAGTGTCTTCTCTCTTATACTCTTCTTCTTCTACTCATCCTTTCTCTGTAATTTTGTTTCGTTCCTCTAATATATACAAGCAGTCCTCTGGTGTTTTCTATCAGTTTCCACACAAATTTCTTATCTAAGTTTTGAAACTTAGTGGCAAAATCCCTCCTTGATTCTTATCACTCTCTCTACACTTTTCCAGAATGCGACGAATCTCTCATGGCGTTCTTGATTGTGCCATTTCTACTTATTAATCAAGGCTCTTTGATTTTTCTTTTTTTCCTTTCTCTATATTGTTTCTTATCATCTGGTATCAAAGCTCCAGTTTTTGGCCGTGGCGGGAGAAGATGTTCCATGAGGGATGACAATGAAGCAAAGTGCGAGTTCTCGATATCCAGCGTAGTTAAAGAAGAAATGGCTGGACAGCTTGCTTGTTTATTGGTGACTGTCGAGAGGATTAACATACTACAACAACAAGGCCAAATTCCAAGTCTACCAAGCCAGCAAATGCAACAAGATGAACTTCATGAAAATGGAAAGTTAAAAATCCCTCAATTCGAAGGCATGAGCTCTCAAGAAGAATTCCTGGAGGGGGTACGACAAGTGGAGAAGGTTCTTGAATATAATGATTATTTCAAATTTAATATGGTCTGACTTGCAACCATTAAATTTACTGATCATGCTGGTATTTGGTGGGAGAAAGTAAAGGTGCAATGCAAACATGATGGTGATGATGTCATTAGGTGTTGGTGACAAATGAAATGATTAATGGAAAATAGGTTTATAAACAAGGGTTAGAAACACATTAAAATCCATTGATTTCTTATTTTAATTGTAATTCCAAACCAATGGAGACCAGAAACTCAAATAAGTCTCCATCAATTTCTTTTGAGGAAAATGGTAAGGTTGAAATTTCTCACAACTTCACAAAGTCTAGATTTCGAGTGCTTCAAATGCCAAATGAGCAGTCATATTGCTTATGAATGCTCAATCCAGAAAGTGGTGGCAATTTTGGAAAACCATGAGGAAATTCAAAGCAAAAACAAAGATGTTCAAATTAGAGAAGAATAACATATCGTGTGTATAGAAGATGAAGAATTGTTTAATCACTCGTTCAAGTTCTAAATATTCAAGAAAAGATGGGAGAAGTGAATTGGGAAAACAATTTTCGCACCCATTGTAGTGCTCAAGCAAAACATGTTGTGATTCATGACGAATTCTATCCAACTGCATATCATGATTTAGTTCTACGACTTGCTTTTCAAAGGATGTATCTAAATGGGAAATTCTTTTTGTGAAGATTTATGTGACCCATGTTAGAGATTCTTGGATAATACAATGCATGTTCAACTTCCAATGTGTGTGATCTCTCACCGTACATACTAGATTTCATCGAACACATTGATGAATCAGATATGAGGGCAAATCCTTCTCAAAAAGGGATGGAGGATTTGTCATTTGTTAAGAAGTTGAGCCCCATTTTTCAATCGTCAAAAAGAATCCAACGAGCATGTGGGTCCCATGACTGTGTTGAAAACATAGCCAATTTACAGAGTTGAGGCATTTTTAAGAGTCAAATATACGATTTTTATTGTATTGATGGTTGTATTAATTGCACTGAAATTAAGGATAGGCAAGGCATTAATTGTTGTATTCTTTATAAAGTCTTGACTGTGCTAAAATTGAGGAGATAGAAGTCAGTATTTTAAAGTGGAAAGTTAATAGCATCAATAGGGGGTTATAATGCATCTAAAGTGGCAAAGGTGTTGTAAAGTTGAATTTAATGTTTTTTTCAGAAGGTTGTTCTTGACTTTAGATAGACGTGTTCTCTTAATAAAATAAACTCACTTTTGTTGATCTGAAATCAGTGCCTTTGTTTCCACACAAATTTCTTATTGAAGTTCTGGAATTTTGTGGCGAACCCCCCCTTAATTATTGTCAAACTCTCTTTCCTTTTCTAGAGTGCGGTGAATCTCTCCTGGTGTTCTTGATAGCAACGTTTCTGCAAATCAATCAACACTTTTGGATTCATTTTTTCATCTTTTCTCTATCTTGTTTCTTATCAATATGCTTCTTGTAGGTTGCTGATGAGATGTTGAGTTGGATCTTGTTTGCCGGTGTGAACGACACTACATTCTAACTAAGTTGTTCTATATGCCACTGTTAGAATATTTAGATATTTAGATATTTAGAGTATTTAGATGTTTACGGTAATGGTCAAAGGTTTGACTGAGTCAATAGGTCGACTTGTATTTATGTTTCAGTTTGTATCTTTATATTCATCTATAAATATAACAACCCGACCTCATTTAGGAGGTACGGATTTTGGGTATTCTTCTTCTCTATGGTATCAGAGTGGTCCCCTTCCTTCCCTTCTCTCATCCTAGAGGGAAACCTGTTAGAGTTGGTGTCCTGAGAACCAACTGTTTATACTTTGATTACATGAATGTACACTTATTATATATTGTTCATTGTTCTGCATGACTATAATATAATAATGTCCTGAAATATTTGTTGTATTAATAAGGTAATGGCAGATCCCCGCTATGATGAGAACCTTGAAATGTTATAACAATATTTTTAAATAAAGTTCTACGATTGGATGACATACTATGATAGGACACATAGTATACAGACCGTCATATGCGAGTACTCGTAAGAAGACGAGACTCTCTCATGAAGTTCGCACTTGGTAATCTCCAAGATGGGAGATTATGAGAACAGACCCGCCAATAGTAATTCCGCATGTCTTGGTGTCATCAGACATTGCTATCTACGAGCGTGTGTAATGGTCCTTATACCGGAAGATTATCATTAACTCATGTCATGACTCGCGCACTTAGATTTGCTGACGAAAACCGTCACGAAGACAGTTGGCGGGAAGTAGGGTACGTTGGGTGCGTCACGAATGACATGTTGTTAATGGATAAGTCGAGGAAGGATTTGTCCCTTCCATATTTATGGAAGTAGATATCTCGGGTCCTTTGATTGAAATAGAACTGTCGCCCAAATTCCATGGCCATGGTGTCACGACGAGTTTATTTCTGGAAGTCAAAGAATGACGGATCAAACATATAGGTTTATGACACTGCCATGAAACCTGCTTGATGAGATATTGAAACAAAGAGATTAAATTACACGGTAAACGTTCGTATGAGGTGACACGTCAATGCGGCGTCAACTTCTTTCTCTTGGGTGCCTTGACCCGTTGCTAGACAATAATCTTGGACTTTAGGCAAGCCCGCCTAATGCCAACGAGAAAGAGGCCTAGAGCGTCACACATTAAGTGTATCCAAGTATCTCAAGTAAAATAAAGATTATTCCCGTATGTGGTTTAATAATTATTAAAGGAAGCCTAAATCGTTTTAATGTTGGAAGAAGAATAAAATGAAAACAAGATATACACGCCGTGTACATTGAATGTACACGCCGTGTAGTTTTCATTTTGGAAAGGAAATGAAAAACGAGTACACGCCGTGTATTAATGATTACACGCCGTGTAGTTTTTCCAGTCGGGATTTTGAGAAAATAATATCGTTTTGTTAGAGTCTGTATCCCACATCGGACTTGTGGTCCGATGTGGAGTTTCTCATTCATTATAAAAGAACGCCTCCGCCTCACTTTGAGGTAAGGAGGCAGGAGGGTTTCCTCATTTTACATGGTATCAGAGGGCAGATTTGATTCCTCCCTCACATTTTTTTTTCTTTCTTTTTCCCCCTTCCTTTAGGGTTTCCCCGTCCGGGGGGGCGGCGGCCTCAAAGCCCCGTAGGGTTACCGCCGCCGCCCCTCCGCCTCTGCCCTGCGCGGCTTCCCGGCGGATCTCCCCTCCCTCCTGAGGCCTCGGCCCGGCTCTCCTCCCCGGCGGCCATCCTCCTCTGCGCGCTCCCTCCAGCGGCCCTCCTCTGTGCGCTCCCTCCCGGCGGCCCCCCCTGCCCTCCGCGGTTCTTCCCGTTGGCGTCCACGCCCCGACGGCCTCCCGCGCCTCCCGCTGCTCCCGGCGCCTCCCGCTGCTCCAGCGCCTCCTGCGCCTCCCTCTGCTCCCGCGCGCTCGCGGCTCGCGGCTCTCAGCGGCATCTCCCGTCCCGGCTCCCGGCTCCCCGACTCCCGGCTCGCCCCGACGTCCCGGCTCCCCGGCGCCCGCTCCTTCTGCGCGCGAATCACGTCGCCGCGACTCCCGGCGCACCTCCTCCCGACGACCTGCCTCTTCCCTGCCGGCTCCCGGTCGCGCAGCCCTCCATTGCGCCGGCTCCATTCATCCCCGCGCGACGGCCCCCGCCTTCCCTGCGCGCTCCCGCTGTCCGCTCTCGCTGCCCCTCCTGAGCGCGACCCTCCCGCTTCCCGCAGCCGGCCTCCAGCACCCGGCCGCGTTCCGCCCTTGTTCTTCCGGGCGACTCCTCCGGCGGACTCCCCCGCCCCTGCACCTCCTGCGCGCACCATCTCCGCATCTCCTACGGCTTCCCGGCGAAGCCCGGCCTCGCCTCCTGCGGTTTCCCGGCGGTTCGACGACCGGCCCGCCCGTGCGGTTTCCCGGCCCTCCGACGACCGGCCCGCCCGTGCGGTTTCCCGGCGCTCCGACGACCGGCCCGCCCGTGCGGTTTCCCGGCGCTCCGACGACCGGCCCGCCAGTGCGGTTTCCCGGCGCTCCGACGACCGGCCCGCCAGTGCGATTTCCCGGCGCTCCGACGATCGGCCCGACCAGTGCGGACTTCTCGGCGCTCTGTCGTTCGGCCCCGCCTCTGCGGATTTCCCGACGCATCGTTGGCGCATCCTTTTTTTTTCCAGCATCATCCATCCTTCGATCGTGAGGTGGAGCAGCAGCCTTTGCAGCCTTTATCTTTTATTCTGTTTCTTCTTGTTTTGTCATCAAGCTGGGTATGTCCAGCTTGAGGGGGAGTGTTTGCAGCCTTTGTTTGCTTTGTTTGCTTTGTTTTTTCTTTATGTGTCCAAGCTAGGTACACCTAGCTTGAGGGGGAGTGTTAGAGTCTGTATCCCACATCGGACTTGTGGTCCGATGTGGAGTTTCTCATTCATTATAAAAGAACGCCTCCGCCTCACTTTGAGGTAAGGAGGCAGGAGGGTTTCCTCATTTTACACGTTTTATTAAATGATATTTATTATAATCAGCGTGGGCGCATGTCAAGTAATTAATGATTCGACATGGGGGTTTTCAATAAGAGTTAATGAAATAAATAAAACGCGCAACGCGTTTATTTATTGTCATAACTCTATAACCTCAAACCCGATTATAAATATCCTCACAATCCCAACACTTTTCCCTAATCGTTGTGCACAACAATTCTGGAGAATTCTCTCAAGGCCGAAAGAACTCCTTCCTCTAAGAACGCTCTCAAGACCGAGAGAGATCCTCCTCCATTGGATCAAGACGATCTAAGGCGGACAACGCAAGCAAAGACTTCTCCACGCTAGCACCCGAAAATTCCTTTGGCGACGTCCAGAGATACGTGGTGCGCGTGTGGATCACCGTTAGAGGAAGTCTACACTTGGCTTCTGCGACGCAAGACGGATCACATCGGAACGTGATCAGAAATATCAACGAAGAAAGAACGCCATAAAAGGTATTTCTTGTCAATTAATTAAATTAATTATAATCAACCTGTGGTGATCCTCTTTTGTGGTTCCGGGACTATTATTCTTCTTTGTCTATTTATGTGATTCGATCCTTGGAGTCTGACGTTTATCGTCGTATTGATTCTGGATTGATCATTGCTAATGACAAAAAGCCAAGCGGGCACATCCACCCACGAGCTTCTGCTGCGCCCGAGACCTTCAAAACCATGGGAGATCCCCCCCGCCCCGGGGGTGGGGGGTGGGTAGCCAATGATCATAATAAGAATTGGCCCTAGGGCTTTGTGCACCGCCTCCATGTTGACCGCTCCCTGTTGCCCTGCCCCCACCCAGCCCTATCACCCCCTTTTGCTTCTACACGTGGCCATCGGACCTACTGCCCGAATCACTTTCAGGTTGCTTGGATCATCCTCGACATAATTATTAATGGTTTGCTATTGCATGCAGCATAACGCCATGGCTAGCACCAACCTCCATTGTGCTGTGCCATGGATGCGCAGTAGCGCTGTCGAGATTTCCTAGTGCGGCGTGTCATTCTGCGTAGTGTTGTGCTACACGCGCCATAACACCAGCCAAAAGTTCCTTTTTTTTGCCGGAAGGTTTTTTAACTTGCCCAACCCATACAACTTTTACCCTTTTTTTATAAAATCTATACCCAACCTGTTGATCTAGGAACTTCCTCATTCCCGATAACATGGGATCCATAAGCTCTAAGCACGTGTCTTGTGACCTTTTTTCCTTCTTGACACCGTGCAAGTGCAATTCCCCCCCCCCCCCCCCCGACCATGTGGTTCTTTCTAGACTGGTACTTTGTGTCTCCTCAAGTGCTTATAAGCGAGCCAATCTATAGCCAATCTATACTATTTTCTTCCCGGACTAAGAATCGACCAAGCAACTCCAACGGCCATAGCCAACTTATTTTCTATTTGTTTTCTTGATTTTTTCATTGATCTTCCAGCTTTATTTTTTATTTTGATTTTGGATTCACATTTCAATTACTTACACATAACTTTCTGTTCCTATTTCTTATGTTATTATATTTTCCCTTTTTAGGGGATTTCGAGTGGTTGTTGTCATGTCTAATTATTTTATTGGTCGTGTTTTTTTTCTTTTTTTTAGATTTATGGTCAACTATCAAATGTCTCAAGTTTTTTTGTCTTTGTTTATGATATTGATAATTATGTTGATGAAGTTCGTCAAGTTTTTTGTCTTTTTTTATGATAATGATAATTATGTTGATGAAGTCCGTCCTGATGATTCTAAGAGTGATAATAAGAGAATCCGTAGATTTTATTTGTTTTTGATGTACGAAGTATGGACTATTGACATGATCTTTTATATTTATTGCTTCTCTGTTAACTATGTTATTATTTGGTATTGTTATCCTTATATGTCCTTTGTGTGCTATTAATCAATATTGCCACACGCCGTGCGTTGTGCAATGCGTTTTTGTGCTTGGGGCCCTTGTCGTCATTGTCCGCCATGCGTCATCGATAACTATGACCATCGGGCCTCTTCATTGCTCCCTGGATCATTGTCAAACTACCTTGATCACTGTCGGGACTATTTGTTGCTGTCTAGCTCTTCACCGAGTCTCATTATTGCTGATGACCAGATTTTTGGGTCTGCTAATCGGTTGCTGTTCCACCCGACCTTTTTGGGTCCATAAGACGGGTATTGTTCCTCCTGATCTTTTTGGGTCCACTATGCGGGTGCTGTTCCACCTGGTCTTATTGGGTTTACAAGACGGGTGCCATTCCCCCTAACTGTTTGGGTCTGCAATGCGATCTCCATTCCACCCGACCTTATGGATCCGCATGACGAATGTTGTTCCACTCGACCTTTTTGGGTCCGCAAGATGGACGTCGTTCCATCCGACTTTTTGGATCTGCTAATCGGGCGTTGTTTCACCCTTCCTTTTAGATCTGCTAATCAGGAGCCGTTTCACTTGATTGTTTTGAGGCCGATCGCCATCCGCCGTTTCATATCCAAGCCCTGGTTGTCATCAGCATTAGAGATCTTCGATTGCCCTCTTCTTCGGCAACAAGTAGTTCTATTTCAGCCCAATCATTTCCATCATGAGAAGGTGATGATGCAGAGAAGGATGAAGCCACTCTCAAAGCGACGTTTCTTTTTTTATATAATCAAGTTGGGTATGTCCGGCTTGATGAAGAGTATTAGGAGTGTTTATTTTGTTTTCTTTTATCATGTATCCAAGCTAGGTAAACCTAGATTGAGGGGGAATGTTTATGTGGTGGGGATGTTCATGGGGAGGAGGGAATGAGGTTGATGTCCTTCATGATACATCTCTGTCGCGACGTGGGGATGTGGTATGAGTATTTAGATATTTAGGGTATTTTGATATTTATGTAATGAGTCAACGATCGAAGGTTTGACTGAGTCAATAGGTTGACTTGTATTTATGCTCCAGTTTGTATCTTTATCTTCATCTATAAACATGTATTATCCTTTTACAGTCACTATAATATTCCATTGAGTTGAGCTCTCAACTTGATAGCATAATTTCAGTAGCCCCTACAGAGTCATGCATAAATTCATTTTTTCATTGTGTGTGTACGTGTGTGTTGCCTGGATGCTATTTTTGTTGTTAATATTGCTCTTAATGGGTAACTAAAAAAAAAAGCTTCTCTATCAGTTTTTGTTTTTGTTCTGTTCTCTGTTTTTGATTGCTTTAATTTGCTTTGCGTTAGTGCTTCCAATTCAAACATTTTATTCCCTCTTTTTTCTGCTATTTACCCATTTTTAAATTTGAGAGCTGATTACACTTTTATCTCTCATGGTCAGTTAAGACTAGTAATCATGCTTTCCTATGAGCCTTAGCTTGTCATTTTTCTTCTCCTTTTTTTGCCCTTAAACTTTATAAATGTTAAAATTATGCTGTCTATTTTAATTTGATGACAAAAATGATTCATATTTAACCTTTTGACCAGAAATTTCTAGATAATAGTGATATGAGCTAAACTTACCAAGCGAGCAAATCACTCTTGATTTCTGTTCCTTGATAACCGTGCATGCATCTATGTTGCTTATTTCATTGTTATTGAGATATTGTCTTGCTTCCTCTCATGACTGAGTTCAATCTTGAACATTACAATGCCTTTTTCTAGATCTTGGCAATGCGTTATCCGAGGAGGCTTGTCTTATCAGGCTGCCTAGCAGCATTGACTGTAAGTTTGGTTCTCATTTTTATTCATATATATTGTTAACATCTTTTGAGGCTTCACAGTTTGGAAAATACCTTTTTTTTTCTAGGTGATGACTATTCTTTCTGCTGTTGTTGGTTGGGCTGCTCCAAATATTGTAAGTTCTATTTATTAAAATCTCATTTATTTCCTTGTAAACTTTTCTATATTGGTGAAAAATGCTTTTATTTCTTTGCAATGTCCCCAAATATAGCTGGGTTCTTTTTGTGGACATGGATGCGATCCAAGTTTGGATTTAAGGTTTTCAATATTTATCCCAAATGCCAAAGTGCATTAAAGAATAGTTTTGGGCTTTAATTTAGTGTTTGATTTGGAAATAATTTACTCACTTTTGTTTGATTGTGTTATTTTCTTTCATGTTTCATTTTTTTCCTTAATCTATTTTCTCATGTGTCTTTTTTGTTTATGTTTCATTTTCTCATGGTTTGTTTTATCCTTAGGTTATCTGATGAGTCCTAGAGACAGTTTATTGGACATCTTGAATGCTTGAAAATTTTATCAAATTAATATTTTTTTTCTATTCTATCACTTTTTTGGTTTGTATTATGATTTCAAAAACCTACATTATGTAAAAGTTATTATTGTCACTTAATAGCATTGAATGGTTCTGTTACACTTCTACTTTTGATGATATATATATAAAAAAAACAATGTTATGGTCATTTTGGGATCATTATTGTCCATAGTTGATAAGTCTGTTGACAGTTCAGCTTTTAAAACCTACTCTAGGAGGGAGGGGAGGACAATTAATAATGGGCAGGGGTAGTTTAGTAAAAGTCTTGTGTTTTGTTTTAGAATAATTGCTGTATAAGTTCTGTTATGGGAGAGGGGGGTCCAGGCAGTTAGAATTCCAGCTTGGCTGTTGGGAGGTTACGACCTTGGCTCCAGGGAGGTTGCTGATAGAAAACAGAAGACAGGTTAGTTGTATATTGTAGAAGAAGTAACCGGAATTACATGAATCCCAGGCAGTTTGAATTCCAGCTTGGCTGTTGGGAGGTTACGACCTTGGGCTCTAGGGCGGCTACTGATAGAAAACAGAAGACAGGCTAGTTGTATATTGTAGAAGAAGTAACCGGAATTGCATGAATGGAGGAAGAAAACTGGAAGAAGGGAGATGAGCAACCCGGGAGGCACTGCACTCCCGCCCAATCTGTAGCTGAATCCAAGCCAAAGGCTGTGTCCACAGCAGAACCAATCCTGCGCTGCCCCTCTAGTCACTTCCCCACACTATTCTTATAACAAACCCACCCTCTTCCATTATGACACACATGGACACAGGTGGTCCCCCACCCAAAACAGACTCCCTTCAATCAAAGACACGTTTACCCTTATTCCCCAAACCATAACTCAGTATCTATCAGCTACTCTGGAGAATCCTTTTTCTTCTCCTCCCACTGTTTCTTCTGGAATGTTCTATACTGCTGTTACATTACAGTGTCTCTAACAGATTCCAAACCTTATTCTAATTTCTCTCTTGGATTCTTCTGTATTTCCTCGCACAAGTGCCGACGGTCCTATCATTGTTGATGTTAAATCGGGCTTCCATCAAGTAAGAGTGAAGGATGAGGATGTTGGGAAGATGGCGGTTCGGACTCATGAGGGTCATTTTGAATACTTGGCTATGCCTTTTGGTCTCATGAATTCTCCGGCTACATTTCAGGGTACTATGAATGCTATCTTTAAATCACTTCTTTGAAGAAGTGTCCTTGTATGTTTTGACGATATACTCATGTACAGAAGAAGTTGGACAGACCCTTTGGCTCATTTAAATCTGGTTTTTGGGGTATTACAGATGAACAGTTTGCATGTTAATCAGAAAAAGTGTCTTTGGACAGGACACTCACAAATATCATGGGCATCTGATTTCTCGAGAGGGTGTGTCTATTGACCCTAAGAAGGTGTTTAGTGTTCAAAGTTTTTTTGCTCCAATGAATTTAAGAGAAGTTAGGGGATTTTTGGGGCTTACTGGCTACTATCGAAAATTTATCAAAGACTATGGAAAGACTGCTCGCCCTTTGATGGTTCTTACTAAGAAGAATAATTTCTAGTGGACTGCGGATGCTCAGTCGCCTTTTGATGCATTGAAAAGATGTTTGATGACTGCTCCTGTTTCGAGACTTCGGGATTTATCCAAGGATTTTGTTGTAGAGTGTGGGATGGGGGCTGTTCTTATGCAGGAGGGCAGACCTCTGGCCTATTTTAGCAATGCTCTTTCCGACTCTAAATTGGCCAAATCAGCCTATGAAAAGGAATTGATAGCTTTGGTTCATTTAGTGCAACATTGGAAGCAGTATCTTATGGGAAGATCTTTTCTGGTACAAACCGATCATAGGAGCCTTAAACATATGTTGAGCCAGTGCATTTCTTCAATGGATCAACAATACTGGCCGGCCAAGTTGCTGGGGATTGATTTTGAAGTTGTGTATAAACCCGGGAAGACTAATTGCACAGTGGATGTTTTATCACAGGTGCTGGAGGAAAAGTCTCTACGGCTGGCTATTTTTGAACTTTTGTGTTGGAAATTTCGCAGGTGAAGGGGGAAGTCAGCCATGAAAAGGATTTGTCTACCATTGTTGCTGCCTTGCAACAGAATTCGGCAGCTAAACCTGGATTTTCTCTCAACAATGGTATGCTGTTTTTCAAAGGCAGGCTTGTTCTTTCACAAAAATCCTCTTTGATTCCTCAGCTGCTGCATTATTATCATACTTCACCCATAGGGGGGCACAAAAGTTTTCTTAAGCCTTATAAAAAGCTGGCTTGTGGCCTGTACTGGATTGGGATGACCAAATCTGTTTTAAAGTTTGTTCGTGAGTGTGATGTGTGCCAAAGGCACAAGCCCCTAACTCTTTGACTAGCTGGGCTCTTACAACCCCTTCCTGTTCCTGAACTCGTGTGGGAGGAAGCGTCCGTGGACTTTATTTCTAGCCTTCCAAAGTCTCAAGGTTTTGATATGATTTTAGTAGTGGTGGATCGCCTTTCCAAATATGCTCATTTCTTGCAATTTCCTTTTCACTAAAAGAGGAGGTAACTTTTCTGCTCACTGTTTGGCTGGTTTTGGGATGAAATGGGGAGACCATGTGTGGTATGATCATTTTCCTGACTGGATTTGTCACGCCCCTTCATGCAATCATTAATATATGTTCTCTTTTGCTTCAAAAAAAGCACCTTTATACTGCTAAGACTGTGGCCGAGCTGTTTATGGAAGAAATAATCTTACATGGCATGCCTAGTGCCATAGCCAGTGATCGAGATCCACTTTTTACCAGTCTGTTTTGGAAGAAGTTATTTCGGCTGCATGGGACTAAATTGAAAATGATTTCTTATCATCCTCAAACCGATGGACTGGCTAAGGTTGTTAACAGGAGTATTGAATCTTTTCTGTGGTGTTTTTCTTCAGACAGACCCAAGCAGTGACTTGTTTGGTTGTCGTGGGCGGAATTTTCTTACAACACATCTTTTCATGTCTCAGCTGTTTGAGGTTGTTTATGGACGATGACAGCCGTCTTTAATTCATTATACTAAAGGTGAGACTTCTGTTGGCGATTGCTTTACTAGATAGAGATGTAGTACTGTCTCAGTTGAAAATGAACTTGCAGTGGGCTCAGCAGGCCATGCAGCGGTTTGCTAATAGGAAACGGCAGGAAGTGGAGTTTCAGACCAGGGACTCGGTGTTTCACTTCTTGTAAAATTTGTCCTAAGCTGGCTGCCCAATTTTATGGTCCTTTTTGTGTTGAGAAAGTGGGCAGCGTTGCATACAAGCTTTAGCTTCCACCAGACAGTTTCATTCATCGGGTTTTTCATGTCTCTCAACTTAAGTTGGCTATTGGAGATCCTCCCCTAGAGGAATTGCCTAAATGCTTTACTGAGGGTGAGGATGTTCAGGTTTTACCTGAAATAGTTTTAGCGACTCAAGGTTCTGGGCACATGCTTTCATGGTTGATCAAGTGGAGGGGACGTCCTACCATGGAAGCTACTTGGGAGAACGCAGATTTATTTCAAGCTCAATTTCCTTCCACCTTGAGGATAAGGTGGTTCATCAAGCAGAAGGGAATGATAAGTCTTTTGGCAGTTCTACTTTTAAAATTTATTTTAGGAGGAAGGGGAGGACGGTTAATAATGCGCAGGGGTAGTTTAGCAAAAGTCTTGTGTTTTGTTTTAAAACAATTGTTGTATAAATTCTGTTGGGGGGGGGATCCAGGCAGTTAGAATTCCAGCTTTAGCTGTTGGGAGGTTGCGACCTTAGCTCTAGGGAGGCTACTCCGGAGAATCCTCCTCCTCCTTCCACTGTTTCTTCTGGAATGTTCTATACTGTTGTTACATTACAGTGTAACAAATTCCAAACCTTATTTTAAATTTCTCTTTTGGATTCTTCTGTATATCCTCACACAAGTAACTACGGTCCTATTAATAGTGGCTGTTATGATATTGATATAGAAAAATCTTTGTTTCCAATTGAAATCATTCCGAATCCAGTTGTGATTCATTTGCGACTTGTGATTTATGGGTGTGTGCCATGCTCTGAAATCTCTGGGTCCTAGCCCCATGGACGAGGCAAGTGATGAATCCAAGTGCATCCCTAGAAGGCTAATGGTTGATGACTAGCGCTAAAATGAGTAACCATGACGAGACACATACCCTCATTTTTAAGTAATTTTAGGCTCATAAATCACACAAAAGCTCTACATGACATGGAAAGTGGATTGAATGGTTATCATGGTCTCCAGGTGTTGGATTGGTGTTGCCCGATCCGGTTGGGCCGAATGCTTGTGGCCCGCAACTTTCGCGGGTCGAGCTCCGCGGTGAGCTCGTTGGGGGTTGCAGGGGGCAACGCGCCCCTGCTCCGGGGGTCCGGGGGCCGAAGGCCCCCGGCCCAAATTTTTCGGAACTGTAGCAATGCTGACCACTGTAGCGGAGCTGACCGACCGACACCGACAGGCACTGTAGCGGTGCGGACTTCGGGGTCAACTTTACTGTAGCGCTTTTGACAAAGCCAGCCGCCGTTCACTGTAGCGACGCGGACCACTTTTTCCGAATAGTGATCGTCTTCTCCATTTGTTTTATAGCCCATTTCGGGCTAGGGTTTTGTCGTTGGAAATCCTCTGTAATTTCTGTGCTCCCGAATCATAGTGAAAATCTGCCTCTCCCGTGGACGTAGGGATTTTTCCCGAACCACGTAAATCGTCGTGTTCTTTGTTGCTTTCCTTTCTTTCGTTTTCTCGTTTTCTGTCGTTCTGTCTCCCGGTGATTCCGCAACACCAGGCTCCTTAAAATCTTTCTGTTTGACTTTCATTATTGTTGCAGTTCTTGCTTGGGCTTGGGAGTTGAAAAACTAATCCTAAATTTAACTTGGTGGAGATGAGAGAGTTGGGTGGGAGAGATTGTGAGGGTGAAGGGAGAAGTGGTGGGTACGGCCATAAGGGGATAAGAGAAGAGAAGGGCTGTCAGGGAAGGGGAAAAAGATAAAGGGAAGAAATTGTGAGAAAAAGAGAAAGAAGGGGCAGCAACTGATAAGGAAAAGGGGGAATGTGGACAGTGGGATAGAGGGGGAGCGCCATACTCGGTGTTGGGGGTGGAGGGGGACATTGTTAGTGGGGTTCTCTTGTCATTTGTAATTTGCAATAAGATTTTTGTCATTTTGTTAATTATATTGCTACTGTCAAGTTATTATTAACTTAAAAAGATATACCAGATAGTTTATCATCCTATTTTTGTTTTTGCTGCTTCACTCATAATCTGTCCACCTCATTGTATATTTGCAGATCTCTCGTAAATGGGCTCATCAAGTAACAACTGTTTTGTTCTTTGTATTTGGTTTATGGTCTTTATGGGATGGATTCAGTGAAGAAGGGTAATGTTCTGAGTGTGGAAACTGGTTCTTGACTAATTTTTATCAAATTGATATCCACTGGATTAAAAAAACAAAATTTGCTTTGTTTGTATCTAATTTTATCTCACTTTGCAGGGAAGCTGAGGAATTGGCTGCAATTGAAGCCAAACTGGTTTGTTGGTTTGTCTGTTCAGATTTTTATCCCCCCCCCCTGTCGGTCCTGATTTATTGTTTTGCTTCAAGTAGGATGTTGATTTGAAGGCTAATGATGGATCAAAAAAAGTGGATAAAAAGGTAAGGCTTGAAAATAGATGATCAATAATTTAAGATTTGAGGGCATTTTTGGTTACTACATAATTTCATATACGATTGCTGTGAGGATATATTAACAAGATTGCAAATCATCAGAAAGCATGGCAGACTTCCTTTTTGTAGCTACGGAGAACAAACTTTTCTAATAATGGATGGGCCATTTCAATCTTGGTATACAGAGTTAAATACACATATTCAAAGAATAACAGGAAAATAACAGGGCAAAATTGTTAACCAATTTGTAATATGACATAAATTATTTGGCAATTATTTAGCAGTGTTTTTTTTTTCATTTTTTTCCAACACCAAAATATATTTCCTTAATTTGTCGAGGCCAATATGACCAAAGGAGCTTCCAAAGGATTTTCATGGAAAATTGTTTTGCCAATTGCATGATTGTCTCTGTGCACTACATCTCACCGGCCTTTGTTGCAGCTTCTTCCATTGGTCCGCCTAGATGTGGATCTTTACAGATGAACCCTGTGCATGCAAGGGACATGTCGCTTTTGTGGCATTTTTTTGTCATGGTTTCCACAATTTTTTCTTTTTGGCCGCATATAATAATTTGCTTTATCTTTTTAGTGCTCGAATGGCCAAAGTTTCATATCTAACCTTTTTAAATAGTTGTCGGTCAAGTAATGCATAGCATCCAACCTTTTTAAATATGATGGGTTAATATGGTGACATGCTCCTGATTGTGTTGTTAATGGTGATTCGAGTATTAATATCTATTAAACAATGCATTGTTTATTTGATATATTTTTAGAGTTCAGGCCCTGAAATGTATTGTTGAAGAGCTCATCATTATTGGCTTATTTTTTAATCTGCTTAATTTGTGTAGTTGATTTATAGTTTACATTTCCTGAATTAAAATAGTTCTTTATTTAGAATGGTTCTTTATTAAATATGACAGGACTGGCCCATGTATTATAAATTGATTCATTGAACTTTAAAATAGCTCAAATTTGTGTTAGATACAATGAAAAGAGCTAAGTCAAATAAAAACGCGGGACCAACAAAATTATGCCAGGATAATGAGATAGCATGTTGGTGGGTCCAACTGTCATGTAATGATATATATCAGATTCTAAGGAAACAGAATATGATAATCTGGGGAGGGGCAGTTCCTAGCCAGACGGTCATGCGAAGATGGAGAACTACTATCATGATGCAGATGCTGGGGATGGGCAGTTCCTTGTAAATAGTCTGGTTGAATTCCCTAAGACCTTCGGGTCATGTAATCTCCTAAGCCTACGAGCCATGTAATCTCTGAGCTTACGGGCCTTATAAGGGTTCCCTCTCATCCCTTGAAATGGGGGTTACCAAAAATCAATAAAAATGAAGGCCTTCGGGCCATTTGGGCTAAAGGAAACAGAATAATAGAAGACGCAACAGAATATACCTAATATCAACAAATTTATTGTTTGGGGAGGGGGATTACAAAGAAACCAAGAAACCTACTGCGCCTACAAGTACTCGGGGAGACTCGATCCTGAGACCTTTCACGAGACCCACAAAGACGCGGCCATTAGGCTGCACCCCTAGGGGCCCTAATATCAACAAATTTATTTAAAAATAGAAATTAGGAATGTTAACCTATCCATTTTTCCTTAAAAATAAAGGGTTTTATTTTGAGATTTCATATATTAAAATGATCAATAATAACATTATACTGGGTGGAAAACCTTAGCCAGGTCAGAGATGTAGGTATTTTGTATTATGTGTTAAATCACTTGTATCATTTGCATATGTATGTGCATGTGTGTGTTTGCAATAAAGTCATATTTATAAATTTATTAGACTTGCTAAGGGTTAAGTAGACGTAACATTCTTAAGTTAGAAAGCAATATTAGCTCTGATTTGGGGCCTCTTTTAATACTCTTGGGAAATATTTATTAGTATTAAGGCGATTAATTTCAACTACTAGTCCTTAACAATAATAAATGTGGTGCACTATTAAAATTATTTGGAAGTTACACAATTTATGTTGCTTGTTGATCGAGTATGCTTCATTGGAAGCTACCTTGCAAAAGTGATTCCCAGGGATTTAAGCTAGCGTCTTAATATTTAAATCAAACTATTAGTTGTGGAAGGTAATGGATTCTCTATATTTAGCTGCTTATAGGTTCAATGCGTTCTAGATCATGAAAAATGGCTACAATAAAATGATGTTGCTTGAAGTGCAAGTGATAAAAAAGCTTTCACGAATGGTGGAAAGATAATTGATGTCTTATTTGTTTATGATTGCTTTTATAAAGGTGGCATAGGTGTAATAAAAGCTAAATTGTAGGTGTTCAAGAGCATGTTTGAGAAAACTGAAATGGATGGTTGGTCTATTGAGTAGTATCTCAAAATTGTCATTGAGCATGTCAACTCCATTTGTGGTTGTGGTGAAGTGATGCTTGATGACATGATAAATTAAAATGTTTTGCACTCTTCCTATAATGCCAAGGTTACTACATCTGAAGAAAGGCCTTTGGATCAAGTTACCCTTGAATGACTTTTGGTGGGTGTTAATTTCACATATGATGAGATGTAAATGATTTAAGTTATCATCATAAAAAATATAAAGTGTTGAAAGAGTTTGGGCTTGACCCATGTTCGTTAGCTATGACCCTCTAGTTTGTATTCATATTTTATTTTCTATAAATTGATGGTACCAACCTCACTTAAGAGGTTATGGTTTTCTTGTTACCATTGTTGTTAGGACCAATAGGGGCCTATATACCCTGAGAGGGGGGGTGAATCAGGGTATGAATATTCATTTTCAAAATTATTCCTGCCCCACTGGATCTTGACCTCTTTATTACAAGGGTCACTTTGTTTGCACTTGTGTGTTCATTATGATCACTTATTTTCTTCTTTACCTGATGATGATGCTTTAAATGCAATGCAGGGAAGTAAGCAGACAGACACAAAGATTTTTACTTGGTTCACCCTTACTGGGCTACGTCCAAGGAGCATACGCCGACAAGTTGCCGGTCGTACCAAATTCCACTATTTTTCACTAGATGTGGATATAAGGATTCGGGAACAGTCACTCTGTCCCAGGCTCACTGCCTTTACAAGGTTTAGGGTCAGCTCACTGCTTTCCCAAGAGTCACTCCCTGTTTCTCTCTCTCTTTCTGGCTCACTACCGGTAGAGAGGATCACCTTCTTTCTCTTCCTTTGCTCACTGCTCTGGAAGGAATCCACTCATAGTTTATAAACCTGTAGGTCTCTTCATTTGCATGAAAGAATGCATCTTCTTCTGTATGTAGATGCTTTGTTGAAGTCCAACTTTCACCCGTAGATGAATTTCTCTTTGCACCGAAGGTATCGGGCAATCCCCCAGCTTCCACGCAGCCCTGAATCACTGCCGGAAATCAACCTTACTTGGCGCCCTTCTCTAAGGCGGCGCGCAAGTCTCGGCGCGCAAGTCAACACTGGCGCGCAAGTATTTCTTAACACTTGCGCGACTCAAGCTTAAGCTTCTCCAAACTTGCGCGACGCACTTCCTTTGCTGCCCAAACCACCTTAGGCGCACAACAAATAGATGGCGCGCAACTTCAACACTGGCGCGCAAGTCCCTACTTGCGCGACCACACACCACTTGCGCGACTTCCACACCTGCGCGGCGGGAGCTCTGATTTTTCTAAGTATTGAACTCCGTGAGAAATGAGGAGGGGTGGTCCAGTATTTATAGGCATTTGAACTACCTGCGCGACGACGCGCAAGTCCCCCTCCGGCGTGCAAGTCTCGGCGCGCAGCTCAACCGCCCTGGCCTCTGTCGCGCTACTCACTTGCGCGACCAAACCAATACTTGCGCGACCCACATTCCTTTGCCGTATTTTGAAGTTCTGATCCTGAAAAACAACAGGCGCGCAAGTTCCCAAGCCTCCTAAGCACCGACGCGCAAGTCTCTTCACGGCGCGCAAGTCACTTGCGCGACCAACTCAATACTTGCACGACCCTTGTCCCTTTGCCATATTTTGATGATCTGATCTTGAAAAACATATGGCGCGCAAGTTTCCAAGTCTTCAAGTACACGGCGCGCATGTCCCTTTGCCAAAACCACTTTTCTTCATTTGTCGATTTTCAGGCCCAAAAATTTGGCAAACACTGGAAAACGGCGCCACCTTATATCTGTTCTTTTTATGCCACCTCCAGATCATCCATTCCTTTGTCGACGTTCTTGAATCAAACATGGATCGTTGATCACAGCTCTTGAACTCAACATTCCGCTATGAAATCCCCTTTGTCAACAAATTTGTATGTCATGGTTTTCTTTGTCAACAATCACAGCACAGTTGTCTACTTTGTCAACAAACACAATCACCTCAAAAATGCTTCAATGATACCTTGAGGGATTTTTGCCCAACAATTGTTTAACATGGTATCAGAGACACCTTAATCAAGGAAAAAAACCAAGCATCTAGGAAGAAAAAGCCATCCCATGTCACAAAAATAAAACCTATCCGTGGGTCACGCCTCCTTTGCATGATGCCCAACCATGGCTCCGTTGCGCAATGCCTAGTCCCCCCTCCTCCGCGCGACACCCAGGCTGTGCCTCCTCTGTGCACGAACACGGTGATGCCCCCTTGCGACTCCTCTGTGCGATGCACATACCTCCCTTCTCCATGCAACACCCTGTTTGCACCTCCCCCGTGCATGACACGTCCTTCGTGAATGGACACGATGCCCCCCTGGGTCGTGCCTCCACAGGCCGCGCCCCCTAGAGCCGAGCTTCTCCAAGTCGCGTGTAAGATCCCGGATTTCTCCGTAAGGTATGTTTTACTTACGTTTCAGTTTAGGCCTTTTATTTGAGTTAATTAAGTGCTTTCCAAATTTCTTAGGAGGCTCAGAGGTGTTTCGGGGGTTCGGGACACGAAAAAGGGGGAAAAATGAGTTTTCTGGGCTAGCCGCACGGTCTGCGCACGGTTAGTGCTAACCGTGCGGGCAGCCCAGGTAAACCGTGCAAGAGGAAGGTTTTCGGACAACAGCCTCCGCACGGTTTGTGCACGGTTTGACAAACCGTGCGGGTAAACCGTGCGAAGGGGCTCTTTTCAGATAGTAGCCTCCGCACGATTTGCTCACGGTTTTACAAACCGTGCGGATAAGCTGTGCGAGGGGGCTCTTTGGGACAGAAGCATACCGTGCGGGTAAACCGTGTGCCCCAGAAACTTTTAAAAAATTACAAGTTTGCCACTCCGGGATTATATATCCCACTCGGGATTTTCCTCCCCCTCCTCCCTTGCAGCCCTAAGAACGAACCAAGGGGACCAAGAGCTCTCAATGATCAATCTCCTTCGATTCTTGGCCGTTTGGAATGCCGTTGGATGCGAATCGAAGATCCGGGTGAGTCGAATCTCCTCCTCCTCTCTCTTTTCCGGTTTAGGTTTTGTATTTTGGGTGATTTCCATCCAAAGCTCTCAAACCTCTTTTTCGGTGAGATCTAGGTTGAGGCTTCAAAGGGGTGTTGAATCGGGATCTAAGGCTTTGGTTGGGAGTGCGTTCGCCAACAGATTCAAGGTAGGTGGTCTACAAAATTATATCCCTTGGATTTTGTGTAGATTTGTGCATGTAGGGTTTTTGTTCTTGCCCTCTTTTGAAGAGTTCTTGACGCCCTTGACATGATGTGATGTAGTGGTGTCTAAATGGCTAATTGAACCCCTCTTGATCCCCATGGGATGCAAGGAGGATGACTCGACCGAACTAGGGCCACCCGAGGGGCGTGCTGATATTTCCTCGAACTTAGAGTTAGCTAAGTAAGTGTAGGCCGTTGTGCAAGAACGTAGAGCCCTTGATGATAATGTTAATATGCTTAAAGGAATTGTAATTGGTGTCTAGTAATACACTTAGGTTGGGTAATTACCCAAGAGTTTGTTTGGTTGGCACGAAAAGGGTTAAATGGATAAATGGGAAAATGCTAGGGATTAGCTTTATACTTGAATATGCTTAGTGAGATAGGCATGGAAAATGAGAATGGGGCTAAAGGGGTTAAGTAGTATGAACAATGAAAGTGCTAATGGATTGAGGAAAAATGTAAATTCTCATTTATTAAGATTATTGTGATGATTGTAAATGATGTTGGCTATGTTGTTGTGATATGGTGTTTTGTGGTGAATGATAAATAAGCATGTGCACATGGCTTGACTGAGTGGGGTATTGACTTGAGGTTCTATGCCCACGGGTCGAGTTGGACGGAGGTTCTAGCTCCTCCCCTAAATGCACGGGTTAGGGAAGGGGATGAAGTTATATTCTCCTAACGGTTGCATTCCACCCGGACTGAGGCTTCGAGGTGAGGATATTGGGAATTGTTATATTGTGATGCCTAGTGAGATAGAGCTTAATTGTATTTCCATATGCTGAATATGCCTAATCCATTGAACACATAATGAAATGCCTAAGTAGTGAACCCATATTCATTAGTAGTATAAATAAAACGAACGTAGTTTAGAATGACCTATTGAACTGTTTACCGTAACTTGCTTTTATTTATCATTTGCATGCACTATCTACCTTGCTGGATATTTTGTAGACACCGTTGGTGGTGGCCTACTGAGTTACACTCACACCCTGCTCGGGCTGCCGTTGGGTACCCGAGCAGATTTCATGCTTGCAGGTCAGGACAAGGGCAAGGGCCCTATGCTAGGGAGATGAGTTGGACATGGGACATGTTTGGGTGAGGTTCCAGACTTGGAGTTCGGACCATTTTGGGATTCTACCATTTTCTTTCTTTTGGGTGAGGTACAAGTAGGTAAACGTTCAAATTTGGAAGAAGAAAAATTGGTTGAAAAGATCAACAATGTTTCTTCAAGAAGCCAATCAAGGTTATTGAAACCTAGAGCTGTTAGGAAGGAATAGTAATAATTCAATATGATTGGATTATCCAAAATATACCTGAAAGAGTTTGTGAAACTCTATGGAATATCCACGTCAGGCATGAATGTTATAGAAATTAATTTTGAAAGATATGTGATATCAAATGTATATTTTAATAAATTATTCTTTTCAAATAAAAATGTTCCAAACACATAAAATACCATATATGATATAGTTTATTTGTTTAATATTACTACTGATAGAAAATAAATGTCATTTCTTAACACAAAAGGGTTTGTGTATCTTACCAAGATATTCCGAAGAGAATATAATGTCTACGGGCTAGTGAGAGTATGTTTGGACTTAAAGAAGTTCAAAGTTAACAAGAAAAAATTACACCAATCTAAGTTTAAAGTGAGTTTTACTTGTATCCTAAGAGAGTTAGGATGTATTAGTAAACAATAATGTAAGCAGTTGTATTATTTAAAGGAAAAAGTTTGATGGAATAAAGTTACAAAAATGATGATAATGAACTTAGAAAAAGTTGTAAGTAGACAACTGAAGTTAACATCGTAGCATTTGATGTTGTGAAGTTAAGAAGCTTGAATATGTTCAAAATTTGAACAGTTCGGAATACGATTCCTAAATCTCACCACTATTCAAACTTGTTTACTTTATAGATGTTTCTCACTAAAGAGTTTAGTGAGAGAGTTTTATCAGATGATCACATAGAGATTTGACATGGATTACATATGATGTAATGTGTTAACAAAATCTAGAAAGTGTAACAAACATAAGGCCGATCTGGCAATTTATCATATATGATATGATAAACCGGTGCTTATGTTTGTTTTGTTAAACATTCTAAGAGTTTAAGAATATTAAAATCTACCATATTAAAGTCAACCACCATTTTATCATTCTTTCATGTTGGCTACATAAATGTATATATAGATATTCATTTCATGAAGTGTAATGATAATTGACCTCTCAAAGTGTGTCTTTGAGTTTATCTCTAACTGATGTTCTTCATGGAGTATTATAGATTGCGACGAAATGTTAAAGTTAGCATGAGTAAGATTCTTGAATAGAGATACAGATAATGCATATGAGGCACAAGACAAAGAATATGATTCTTTATGTTCGCTGGATGACCCACAAAGTATACCACATGGAGTGTCATACTGATATCTTTGGTATACCAGGGATGCATGAATCAAATTTGAGTCCCCACTACCTGAGGTTGACGAGACACCTAACATGAGAACCTTCATATTTTGATACCCTACTTACACAAGTCTGCGTATTGACTTGGCTAATACGGGGGTGGTTGGATATTTTATTGATCATGTCGTCGGTTGGAGTTTAACAAAGATAAGATTTGTCCTCTGAGTATGACATCAGAGCCCTCGATTGAGATCGACTTTGGGAGTGTGTAGCCACACCTAGATATTGTATATTTATTTGGATAAGGGACATGTGATGTGCTTATCCATAATGTTGAATGACATGTGATGCATAATCGATCAAATTAGTCTACACTCAGAGAGTCGGGAACAGATGAGTTGACTATATGGGATTGACATCCTTCATGTCCCATGGTCATTCGATGTCTTAGACAAAGGGAAAATATGAAAATGCATGTTTGCATATGATGCAGACCAGTGGACAACAGGTATAGAGATACATGTGTTTGGAGATCAAGTTAGATCCCTTTATAGCTTGGGTAATATTGACGCTTTGCTAGAGGTCGCTCTTTGCTTACATATATGGATCTAGAGATTTATATTTGTTGTCAACGCTGTAAAGGCCCGTGGGGTCACACTTTTGTAGGATCGAAATAATGAATATAGATGCTCAATATACAAGAGGGGGAGGGTGAATTGCATACTTTAAAAATTCATTTGGAACCTTTAAAGTTGGTATAAAAACTTTTGTTTTTAACCTTAAGGAAAACTATATTTAACAAAGTTGAACAAGGTAAATTCACAAAACCTCTTAGTTCTACAAACTTGCTAGATTCCAGATATATGGTTCCGGAAATGAAACTTAAGAAAAGTTTACAAGGAAAAAGATTCTACCTTAAAACGTATGAAATCTTACTAATCAGATTATACAAGTACAAGAAAGTATAAGATATACTTTCCTTATTAATCAAAATGCAGCGGAAAATAAACTTGAAACAATACAAGTAACAAGTATGAAATCTTTTAACTCAAAGAGTAGGGTATCCAACAATCTTGGATAAAAGTCTCTTAATTTATACTTTCAAGAAAGTCCGTCTTACCCACACCAAAATAAGCCCTCGATAAGAATATCAGAGTCTGTCTTGCTATCCCCGCAAGCCCTCGAACTTTAAGGTAGTTGGCATCGCTGTTTTCCTTATCAAGGAAGTCCTCAAACTTTAAGGTAGTCGACACCTCTGTCTTCCTATCCCCGGAAGCCCTCGATTGTACACAGCAACAATCGGAGTCGCACGAAGCAAGCTGAACAAGATATTCAGTACGCACAAAGCATGAGCGTCTCTCTCTAGAAATCACTTCAGCAGCATGTGGTCTCTAGAGTAATAGATCATTCAATCTATTGAGCTCCTATTTATAGGCATTTTCCCAACGGTCGGCTCCCTCCTCCAACAATCATTTTCCTTGAATCTTAGAGGGACCTGTACACGTGTCACTCAAATAACGGTTAATTAGAAACAGAATGTACAACATTGTTTCATTACTAAAACAAGGGTAAGCAAAATATGGTTACTTAACCAAATTCATTTTTCGGAGTCTAGAAAAATAAAGTTCGGAGTCTAAGCAAATAAACATTCGGATACATGGATATACGGATTCTGTTTTTCAAGAAATTCGGAATTAGAATTCTATAGATTTCGGAGTCTGAATTCTAAGGAATTCGGAACCTGAATTCTAAGGAATTCGGAACCTGAATTCTAAGGAATTCGGAACCTGAATTCTAAGGAATTCGGAACCTGAATTCTAAGGAATTCGGAACCTGAATTCTAAGGAATTCGGAACCTGAATTCTAAGGAATTCGGAACCTGAATTTCAGAGAATTCGGAATCTGAATTCAGAGAATTCGGAATGTGAATTCAGAGAATTCGGAATCTGAATTCAGAGAATTCGAATCTGAATTCAGAACCTGAAAACAGAATACTCTATATCTAAGTATTTATAGGATTCCGAGGTTTTAGATATGAAACCGATTTTTACACTTTAGAAATAAAAAGAGTTAGAATAAGAGAAACTAAATCATGAACAATAAAAACAAAGGAGAAAATTTTCTTGGGAAGGAAAATTTTCTTATTAAGATAAATCTTTAGGGAAAAAAAATTTGCCTTGAGATAGAGTGTTTGTGATTTTCAAAACATAAAAGGAATAAAAAAGTCATAAGGAAACCTTATTGACTCAACAACTTTGTGGTTGACTGAATGAAGTTTGAGTTTGAATTAGAGAGCTACTCGTATTTTAGAGTTAATCCAAAAGTGTTTTGTATGGGTGTTCACAAGGTATTGCATATGTTGTGATACAAGGTAAAGTTAATGATAGCTTTCCAAAAGTGTTTTGGAAGATATCCAAAATGAGTTTTGGATATGGTGTCACAAATTATTCTATATGATACAATAGAAGGTGAAATGATGCAAAGTTTTTTGGCTTTAGTGCAAGTGGGAGATTGAAAGAGATATGCCCTAAAGCTATAGCCAGTATATGATGTATGACTATATCAAGTGTATGGTATATCAAGATGCATGCATGGAATAAGATTTCATGCATGCCACTGCCTTTAATCAGATGAACAACCAAATATTAAGTGTGTTAATATTTGAATGACTCAAACTCATTAAATGCTATCATTTATTTAAGCCATTACATAAGATGTAATGGTTTGGGAGTTAGACATGCATTGGATGCATGAGTTGGGTGAATCAATATTTATTCATGTGTTATAAACACATGAATAAATTCAGAAGCATGAGAAATGTTCTTGGTGTTTTATATATATGTATTACTGCCATGCGATGACAGGATGTGTGCTTTGATAATGCCTGGTCGGAGTCCCCAACATCCAAAACTCTTTCATTTTCTTCCTTTGCATATTGAGGTACCAACATACCGTGGAGAGAAGATGGATCACATCCGAATGTCGGATGAGCGTAGTCCATGGATACACCATGGTGGTGGGATGTTTTGCCACTTTGGTGATCTCTCTCAAACCCATGCGATGTAAGGTACACACATTTATAACAGTTCTTCATTTCAGTATTTTATCGCATGTTTCATATTATCTTGCATGGAAATCCGCAGACAGTTGCTTTCTGATGATTGTTATTAAACTCTTAACAAAACCGTTCACTTTTATCAAATATTCACTTAGACGGTTATACCACATATGCCTTGACTGCTTTAATCCAGATAATGATTTATTTAACTTAACAAAGTAAAGATCTCAAGATCCAGAACATGGTGCCGACATTTTGAATCCTTTTGGGATTTTCATATAAAGCATTATTATCAATATTAGCATGTAGGTATGCAGCCACAACTTCCATCAGGCGTAATTCAAGACGTGCATGTATAACAAACGTCATGAGATACCGAATGGTTATAACGGTTGGAGTTCGTGCCTTAGAACCAACTAATTTTGCACTAAAGATTACTTGTATATTCGAAGATATGAATACTAATTTAAATAATCACATATTGATTGTTCTTCTGCATAACATTGATGTGATAATGTCTTAGAGTATCTGTTGTATTGAAAAGGGCATAACAGTTCTCCGCTATGATGAGAACCATGAAATGCTATGACAATATTCTCAAAACTAGTTTTACGGCCGGATAACGTATTATGCAAGGGCACATAGTATACAAACTATCAGGTTCGAGTACTCGTAAGCCGATGAGGCTTCTTCTCATGAAGTTCATACTTGGTAATCTCTAAGACGAAAGGTTATGTGAACAAATCCGTCAGTAGGAATTTCACATGTTTTGGTGTTATCGGATATTCCTATCTACGAGTTTGTGTAATGATCCTTAGACTTTAAGATTATCATTAATGCATGTCATGACTCGCGCATTTAGATGTACCGACAAAAATCGTCGCGCCATATGTTGGCGGGAAATATGGTACATTGGGTGATTCATGAATGACATGTTATTAATGGATAAGTCAAGGAAGGATTTGTCCCTTTCATCTTTATGGAAGTTGATATCTCGGTCCTTTGATTGAAATATAACTATCGCATAAATTCCATGATCATGGTGTAACAACGTTTATTTTAGAAAGTCAAAGAAAGACGTATCAAACATACAGGTTGATGATATGAATGCGCAACCTACTTGATGATATATTGAAACAAATAGATTATATTACACCGCGAGCATTCGTATGTGGTTGTCTACATTTCGACATTAAGTTCTTTCTTTTGAGTGTCTTGACCTGTTGTTAGACAGTAATCTTGGACTTTAGGCGTACCCGTCTAATGCCAACAAGAAATAATCATAGAGGGTCACACACTAAGTGTTTCCGTTGGTCTCGATTAAATTCTATTTGAATTTAATTAATGGAATAAATATTATTCTTAGGCTGAAGAATAATTTTATTCAAGTTTATTGATCGTATATATTAAATAAATATTTATTTACCGGATTGTAAATATAATTTATTTATTTATTTTATTTAATATTTAATAAATATTTATTCGTTGGTTTGTGGATAAAAATATTTATTTATGAATAAAATTTTTATTCGGGTATTTAATAAATGCCGAGGAGTTCGAACGGAACAAGACAATGTCTGGTGATAAATATTAATTTACAAGTCGGTAAAATAATTTTTGTTATTGCGCAAGTTAGCGCGCGCTATAAAATAATAATAATAATATTATTATTATGTGACATGAGGTTTAATAAAGATTATAAGATTATTTAAGAGTCGGTACACAATTAAATAATATTTTAACATAAACCTTAGCCCTATGAATAGATGATTATGTGTATTGTGTAGGGTTGATTGAAAATTGAGGATAGAGAATCGTTGCGCACAACAGACCTCTCTCTCTCTCTCTCTCTCTCTCTCTCGAATTCCTCCTATCTTCCTCTCAAGAACGAGAATAACTCCTTCAAGCTCGAAAGATCTTGGAGCGATCAAGACGAACAAAGCAAGACTTTTGATTCGCAGCGCTAGCATCCGAAAATCAATTAGCGTTGCTTGGAGATTAAATGACCATGTGTGGATCACCGCTACTGCATTTGAATCCTTACAGTACAACGAAAGTAATCTGAAAGGGTTTTTGGAAGATCAACAACGTTATCAAAGAAAGGATCCTAAAACGGGGTAGTCATTTCTTCTCAATCTAAATAAATTAATTATAAATTTAACGTGAAAGATCCTCTCTCGGAGTTTCAAACAACTCTGAATTAAAAGATATATTAATTTAACACTCACCAAAAGGGCTTCTGCTGTGCCCGGAACCTACAGTAACATCCATTACATAAAAGTATGTATTATAGTAATCAATCCCGGATCTTTGTGAGAAACCTTAGGCAACTAGTCCTGTTTTATGTCTCACAATTTTATTATTTTCATTTCTCTTTCTCACAAATACTTTTTTATAATCGTTAAGTTAAGTTGAGTTAAGTTCCACATCAGACTTTAGGTATCATGTCATCTTTATCATTCCCTATAAATAAACACCAAAACCTCCTTTAGTGAGACATTTTTGGTATTGGGTTACCACTCTTCCTTTCTAACATGGTATCAAAAGGAGTTCCCCAACCCTAGCTCGCCCCCTTCTTTCTCGTTTCTCTTGCAGAAAACCTAGGATATTTCCCCCCAGGGGGCGGCTCCCAACCAAAGGGCATCATTTTAGTCGGCTGCCCCTTCTCCGTCGTTAGCCCAACCTAACGTCGCCCCTTCACCCGACGAATCCGTGCTAGGCACTTGCCTCCTCCCCTTTCGTGTCGCCGCCCCATGCCACCTCTGTGCCCAACACATCCCCCATAACCCCACCTCCTCCCGTGACGCCCACCACCGGACGACCATGCCACCTCTTTGCCCAACACATCCCCTACAACCCCGCCTCCTTGCGTGACGCCCACCACCTGACGACCTAGATGCCGCACGAGGCGCAACTCCTTCCCAGGCGTGACCTTTGATGGTGCGACCTCCCTTGCGGTGTTCCTTCAGTTTCTCCCGCGCAAGACATGTGCTGACACCAGATGACCTAGGTTGGCGCTGCTTCTCCAGGCCGCCCTCGCGTTGCTCCAACAGTCACTCACCGGTTTTTTGACGATCCCCTTGTTGTCCCTGCACCCCTTGCTGCCTTCAGTCCGGTTCTCCGTCGGGCTCCTTCACCACTACCTAGATCTCCGTCAGGCTGCCTTCAGCCCTTGTATCTGACAGTCAAGCTGCATGGTTGTCGAGGCCACCACCAAAGCCTCCACCATGGATATGTCCAAATGTTTGGTGCTTTGGCAATGACAAGAAGGCGCCAGACGACAAGTTGAGCAAGCAGCTCTTGACAGGAGTGAGAGTTCCCTATAGTTTCACCTTCTCACCTTGTGGACAAGGTGGTTTTAAGAGGGCGGAATTGATAGGCATATTTGGGTGATAATAATGTGGGGTGGGGCAAATATGTAAATGCCCTGATTAGTTTGTTAGTTTGTTAGGAAGTTGTTGTGGGCTGACTGTTATTCTGTTAGGAGATTGTTTGGGCTGGCTGGGTAATAAATAGGGAGGCAAGGGGCAGTTAGAGGGGACGGACTGGATTGTTGGGTGCTGCTAAGCAGATTTGGAGGGTTAGGCCTCAGGCCCCGGGTGCAGCGCCTTCGGAGGAAATTCTTCTCCTTCTCCACTTCTTCCTTTTTTCTATTATTTCTTCTACTCTTTCTTTCTTCTGTAATTCCTGCTGTTGATAATTGAAGTCTACTGATTTTCTCTTTATTTCCAATTGATTCCTATCACTAGGTGTGATAAGTTCAATCTGAGTCAGAAATAGTGTTAAGTCAGCAAAAGTTTTTGATAGATGTTTGGTATCGTTCCTAATTGAAGAAGAGTCTATTTCATTGGGAGTCTTAGAATCTAAAGGTTATGCAGTATCAGTTTGAGATGAGATTTTGGAAGTTTATATTTGTAATGAGTGATACAATGAAAGAACAACTTCATTCTATTGCAACTTGAGTACAGTTATTGGATTGTTGCTCTGAAGATGGAGGCAAATTTAGGAGAAATTAAGGTTCAATGTATGCGTTTGAAACATACAGGTGAGAAAACCACAAATAATTTCTCAAATTGAGGTTTGTTGGAGTAGGCAAGGTCTTGCAAATTTGGCTTTTTTTAGCCTTGTAATTTTGGAATGATGCTGAATGTAAGATTTGATGAGTTTTCGAAGGATGCAAGTAGCTTGGAGTCTACCTTGAAGCTATCTAAGCCGAATAGAACAAAATGTGAGTTTTGTTGCATGTCGATCTATTCATGTTTAATAATTTGATGCAACAAAGATGAAAACGTTATTGTTTGAGTAATTTGTCAAGTTAGAGATTGTTCTGTTGTGTGGCTCATTGGCCTTTGAAAAAGTCTCATATTAAAACTTTGCAAGTGGAATGAGTTGTTTGTGTTCTATTTAAAGACTCCCCTCAGGTTTAAGCATTGCGATATAACTAGCAATTGGGCCTTTACATGTTTCAGCTTGTTAATTTGTTTCCAATTGAGCTTGTTAGTTTGTTTCCAGCAATTTTAATTGTTTTGGGCTCCTTCATATCAGTGCTTCTGTAAAATCTCCGGTTGGAGTATAATGGATTGTTTTGCAGGAATTCTCGTGGACATAGGTACTTACATGGAATCATGTAAATCCTGCCATTCTTTCCTTTCCTCTTATTTAATCTTGTATTTTTTATTTAATAATTACCAGTAGTAGCAATGTGTCAATTTGTCTAAGCTTTTGCTGCGTGCATTCAAAGAATGCTGGAAGCATAAATAATGCATTTTTGAGATTTTACAATAATTAAAATAATGTTACATAAACAGAAATCCACTCGTCAAGTATAGTATAGTTGAATGTTGATTCAAGTAGGACACCATATGGGAAGGCAATGATGGAAAGTCTACTATAAAACCTGTCAAGGAAATTAAAAAGAAGTTAGGTAATTGATGTGCCCATGCATATCATGAAGATGATGTCTATGCATGACTTGTTTTGTCGTGTTGAATTTGTTGTCAATAGTTGTTAACATTCAAGCATGCTGGATTTGGAATGCATTGAGGTTGGTTGATGTGGTCAATGAATATTGATGTTTGAGACGTTGCCTAAGTACACGCACACTCAAGCATGATGGATTTTATACCCATAAAGAAGATGAAGTGTACAAGTGGGATTGGTATGTTCCTTACATGGAGTGTTGGTTTCATCATGGAAGATGAAACTTAGTGGAGATCATCATGAAGATGAGATGAAAAGCGCTATCTTGGGAAGATGTTCATTGGAGATTCTAGCATCCTCTATGAGACAACTCTGGGAGGAGATTCCATGTTGTCTATGTCAGATTAGGAAGATGTTGGATTCTGCTGGAGTCTGCGTCCTATATCGGACTTATGGTCTGATGTGGTCTTTATTATTCCTTATAAAATAACCTCAAGGCCTCCAGAGAGAAAAAATCTTGGGTTTTGAGTTCACCTCTTTTATCATTCTACATGGTATCAAAGGAGGTCTAATCCTAACCCGAGCCCTCCCTCCCATTTTTCTTTTTCCCGTCTAGGTTTTCTAGCTATACCCCCTCGTTGGGGGGCGGCGACCTCCATGGCAGGGAGCCATATGTCCTCCGTTGTCTCTCCCTGCCGGCATCTCCCTCCTTGCGGGGCCCCTCTTGCGCGTCGCCCTCCTTGAGCGATGGTCTCCTTCAGGCGCGACGACCCCGCCCTTCCCGTCGGATCCAACTCCCCAGTGGCCCCTCCCTGCGTGCGCGACGACCACCCCCGGCGGCCCCTCCCTGTGCGCGCGACGGCCACTCCCGGCGGCGGAACATTCCCTGCGTGCGACGCCTCTTGCATCTTGTCCCTGCGCGCTCCCCTCTCGTCCGACCAAATCTGGTTGGCCGCGCCTGGCATCTCCGACCCCTTCTCGGTGCGTTAGCTCCGACGACGCCCGACGACCCACCTCCTCCAGATCCGTCGCGTTGGCTCCTCCCATCCTGCGCGCGGCTCCTCCCATCCTGTGCGCGGCTCCTTCCATCCCGCGCGCGGCCCACCCAGACGGCCCTCCGACTGTCTCCATCCCGGCGCAACATCTCCTCCGGTGAATCATCCCCCTCCTTGCGCGCGACAGTTCCCGCCGCCATCCCCTTGTGGGGCTGCCCCCTGCGCGCCCTAGCCATCCCCTCCTGAGCGGCCTCCTGCGACGGCTCGCTTCCGCACCTCCATCACGTCGTCAATCTACAGCGTGACTCCTTTGCGGCTATCCCGGCATCCCGATGACCGGCCCCGCAAGTGCGGATTTCTGTCCGCTCCGTCAACCGGTCCCACCTGTGCGGCTTTCCCGACGCTACATCGTCCGGCCCCGCCTGTGCGGCTTTCCCGACGCTCCATGGACCGGCCTCGCCTGTGCGGTTCCTGTTTTGCGCCTCGATGACTTGCTGCGCCACTGATATAATCCGGCTTTTTTAGCGGTATCTTTCATCTTCCATAATTTTCATCTCGAGGGGGAGCAATGATTGCGGATGATTTGTCTTCTTTTTTGTTTCGTCTTGTTTTGTCACTAAGTTGGGTATGTCCAGCTTGAGGGGGAGTGTTTGCAGTGTGTTGATTTTTTTTTTTTTTTTTTTGCTTTGATCTGTTTTTCGTTATGTTCAAGCTAGGCACACCTAGCTTGAGGAGTGTTGGAGTCTGCGTCCCACATCGGACTTGTGGTCTGATGTGGTCTTTATTATTCCTTATAAAATAACTTCAAAGTCTCTCTTAGAGAGAAAAATTTTTGGATTTTGGGCTCACCTCTTTTATCATCCTACAGATTCCATCACATGCCTTGGTTGGCTTGTAAAGGAGATTCACAAAGGGGTACATAGAGCTGTTTTGGAAGCAATTCATTGAAGAATACATGCCTTAATTGGCTCTTGGTGAACTCTTGGAGGATGGAGAATCACATACACGATGGATCTTGTGACTCCTTGTGACGATCAATCAAGGAAGTTTCCATTGGCCACAAGAATGTTTGCCGAGGGATGAAGATCTCTCACAAACACCATCCTAACTGATGGTGCGGTGACATGAATCTCCAAATGGAGTTGTCTATGGATTCTACCCTATGATGAGGAGTTCATGACACACTAACATACTTCGTTTATATATGTTTTGTAGTTGTGTCTTGCAGGCACTCTTGAGGAGATATCCTAGTGATTGGTGCAAAGTTCTTTGTAACATATGCCTTTTCTCTTGGATGGTGAAGAAAGAGATAGAAGAGTGAGGCTCACGATTGAAGATTGAGTTTGAGAAGACTCGAAGGCACCATATTGAAGTTTGGAATATATTATGGATGCTGGAGAAGGCTGGAAAAGAAGTGGAGGCTTGGACATAAAGGAAGCAGAATAAAAGTTCACGCGTCACAATGAGGTGCTGCTCACGCCGTAAGGGAGTGAAGCAGAATGAGAGTTCACTCTTATGCAAAAGCCTCACACGACAGCAAATGGAGGTTAGATTGTGAAGTTGTTCCTCAAGAGTTGTGGGGAACAGATTGTGCTGTGGCGGGGAGCCGGTGAAAAGTTGGTGCAACACTGTCTGAAGAGCTAAGGGATGTCGAGTTGTAAGCTAGTATGCCACGCCGCAAGATGATGGTTCACGCCGCAGTGAGCCATGCATGAGATTTCTATGTCTCACTGGAATGAGAAGCTGAAGCAATCACTTCACAAGTGCTCATGGTCACGCTGCAATTGATGAGCGGATTTTGCGATCCCGAGGAGTGATTTCTGCCAGGAATTTTGGATTTGAGTTTGACTGAAACCTGCGTCGTGAAGGAACATATCATGCTGTGATAATAGCTCTCACGTCACGATTTGGTTAATTCCAGAATATCCAGATATCATATGCTCTATTTTTTAGGGATGAAACAAGGACTTAAATTTGGACACCTCAACAATCTATTGGGCGATTTTGACTCGGGATTTAATGGATATAACACATGGAGGAAGATGAGACTGTCTGGGACTCATGGATCGATTGGGATCGTTGATAAAGATGTAGAAATATGAAATATCTCTATAAAAGGATCATTCATGCTTCTGTGCAAGGTGTACTCATTTGGGGAGTGCTCATCTGGTGTGCTCGTCCTCTGAGGCCAAAGGTGATGAGATAACCATTGTGAGATCATTTAGGGAGAGGGCCGCCCAACCAGGTTGTGCTTGAGAGAAGAACAAGGGTGCACACCTAGTCTAAATTCCGGAGACACTTGAGGAAGATGGAGGAAGGATCACACACTCTAAAGAGCTTCTTGTTGCTAATCTATTTTCCTTGTAATTGTCTTTGACATTCTTGTAGCAGTTCAGGACCATCTTCCAGCCCCATCCTTCGCTTCATTCATTGTTGATAAAAAGACAATGAAGTGGACAAATAGATGATAACCGCAGTGCACCAAGGATGTAACCCTTCAACAAAAGTGTTTTGATCCTTGTAACCCCTAGTGTCGTGTATGTTCTATCTCTCATACCTCTTATCGTTATCATTAGTCTCGTGTTGATTGTCACATGATCCCTGTACTACCTGACGGTGCGGGCAGAGTTGTGGAAGGGAGAAAAAGAGGGAATGTTCATATCGGACTCCAACCATTGATTCACCCCGCTCTTAGTGGTCGGGCATCTCCCCTTCGGGATCGACAATTGGTATCAGAGTTGGTGCGCCCATGTGGCCTGCAAACCTTGCTTCTCTGATTTCCAACAATCTAATGTCAGAACATGTTCGTTTCCTCTTCAATCCTTTGATAGCCAACAATCGGAGTTAGAGCCAAGCTTCAAGGTAGAGGTTCCAGGTACGCCCACGCTGGATCATGAGTTTTTAAAGAAAAAATAATGGTATCTTTTGGCTTTGGATCTATCTTCAGACCATTGCATATTATCTTTGGTATACGCTTTCACCCAAGGAATTGTAAAACATTTGTTGAGTTAGTAGTCGGATTTTCTTTGAAGATGTTGATTTTATATTTGTTGGAGTCTGCATCCCACATCGGACTTGTAGTCTGATATGGTCTTTATTATTCCTTATAAAATAACCTCAAGACCTCCCTTAGAGAGGCACCTTGGGTATTGGGTCCTCATCTCTATTTTATCATTTAACATGGTATCAGAGGAGGTTTAATCCAACCTGAGCCCCCCTCTGATTTTTTTCCTCCCATCTAGGGTTTCTAACGTTTTTCCTCCCGTGGGGGGGGGGCTCCATGGCCAGGGATCCCTAACCCGCCGTCGCCCCTCCCTCCATGGCTGATCCTCCACCCGACGGCGCCTCCTGTGGAGCGTCCCCTGTCCGCGACGGCTTCCACTCCCTTCGCCTCTGCTGCGCCTAGTCTCGGTCGTCACGGTCGGTCATTTCTCGCCGGTGCGCCCCTTCGTCGGTGCCTCCCGCTTCTCCCACTCGATTGATCCAGCCCCGACGATCCCTTCCCTGCGTGAGGCGGTTTTCCTCAACGCCACCCTCCCAGATCCGGTCGGATTCCCTCCATGCGTGTGCCGACTCCATCCCGAAGAATCCCTCCATCTGCGCGCGACAACTTTCCTCAACGCCTCAGCCCCCGCGCCTCCCTACGCGCTGACTCCTTATGCGGCAGACCGTCCCGACGCTAGTAGGGCTTGTTTTCGGCCGCCGCCCTCCCTAACGCCATCTGAGGCCCTCTACGCACGGCCCTGCCTCCCGTTGTCGGCTCGCCTCCCTGTGCGCCACCTCCAGACGCACCCCTTTACCTGTGCGACAGCCCTCCGGTGGCCCTCTTCCTCCTTCTGCACCTTCAACCTACACTCGTCCGTCCTTTCGCTGAGTGACGGCGAGATTCCGGTGGCTTTCCCGGTGCCTCGTCATCTGGCCCCGCCCGTGTGGATTTCCTGACGCTACGACGTTTGGCCCCACCTGTGCGGATTTCCCGGCACTCCGTCGACCGGCCTGTCAGTGCGGCTTTCCCGACGCTCTATCATCTGGTCCCGCCTGCACAACTTTCCCGGCACTGCGACGACCGGCCCCGTCCGCACGATTCCTCTATTGTGCCTCGACCATTTGCCACGTCACCGATGTAATCCGGCACATCTTCGACCATTTTTCATCTCAAGGGGGAGTTGCGATATTGAGGGGGAGCTGCCATCGCGAATGTTTTCTTTTTTGTTTCGTCTCGTTTTGTCATCAAACTAGGTATGTCTAGTTTGAGGGGGAGTGTTTGCAGCGTCTGTTGATTGCTTTATTTTTCTTTATGTGTTCAAGCTTGATACACCTAGCTTGAGGGGGATTGTTGGAGTCTGCATCCCATATCGGACTTGTAGTCTGATGTGGTCTTTATTATTTCTTATAAAATAACCTCAAGGTCTCCCTTAGAGAGACACCTTGGGTATTGGATCTTCACCTTTGTTTTATCATTTAACGATATCTTTTGCTGGGGATATCTTGCCCTTGACATCATATCTTTTTGCTGCCAAGAAGTTTTGATTGTTCCCTTATACCACGAAGTGCAATTTTAATGAGCTTACTACTAGTCTTTTGGAGAATGTTCCTAATGGAAAATGTAGGTTATGTGCCGCAAGGCATTGAGGAATCAAAGGAAAAAGGAGACAAAGACGTTAAGGAAATTGTTGGGAGCCGCTGAAAATTTTCATGTGTAAACTTCTGAAATTTTATGAAGCTTGAGCAAGAACACACAAAACTTTATACCGGTGATTTCAATTCTCAAATGGAGGCTTGATTTGGCTCATGGAGATGCAGATTTCATGAATAGGCATGCCTCACAAATAGAAGACGAAGTAGATTCCTATAAATCTGAATTGATGACACATCAAGCCATCGTTGAAGGATTATGAGATAAACTCAAGGAGGCCAAGATGAGTTTATGCAAAGCTCTACAAGATGTTGTAGAGTTAGAGCACTCTAAATCTATGGAAATCAGTGGTATGAATTCTAAACTCTTGGATTCCGAGGCTCATCCTTTGATGATTCAAAATGGAGGAGTAAGTTCTGAGGTAAGAGGGAATGATTCCAATATGGACACTCTAATGAAGAAGAGACCCTAGGGTGAATGAGTTGAAAAGAAAGTGATATTATCTTTGAGAAGACCGACTGATTTCTATCATGAGCAGCGGAAAAACATGATGCAAGGTGGGAAACATATCCTACCAAAGGAGAATGGGCAAGAATCCAGGGGGAGACTCACCCATGATGAGGAGAGGCCATCAAATGCCTCAATAAAGGAGAATGACACTGCTGCTAAGGAGAATCAAAATGGAGGAAAGCAAATCTTGGAATCTGACGGAAACATTTGTTTCATGGAGGAATTAAAAGCACATGGGTGTTGCTCATTGCGTGGTTTCTTTGGCCTCAAATTGAGGAACTGCTGGTACAAAATTCTATTGGTGAAATCTAAGAAGCAAGCGCAACAGTCCAAAGAGAAAGAAAAAGTGCTACCGATCATGGTGTGCTGGAGGAGACTTGTGGACGACGCAAGCAATTGGGACACCGCCAAAACTTGTCTCACATGGTTGCTGGAGCAATTGGAGTTAGATGTTGATTTTAATCCTCATAAGGAGTGGTGTCATAATGATGTTCTTGCAATGGCGGTTGAGGAAAAGCAAAGGGATCTCGTCAAACATTCAGCTGATCACAATGAGAAGAATCCAGTCACTCAAAGAGTCGCTGAAACTTGGCTTATGGTACAACATGCTCAATCCACTTTGAAGAGGCAATGAAAAACTGTTGCAAGTGGATGCCTATCTTCAATATCCGATCTCTCAAAATTCCAAAGTGATTAAGAAGACAATGACAGTGGTTGGAATGATCAAAGGACACCAACATGCTATCGATGTGCCTAAGGAATCAAAGAAGGTGGTTGATTAAAAAGATGAACAAGCAATGAAAAGGCTTAAAGGTAAATCTCGAAAACTTTTGAAGCCTAGGTTGTTCCTGTTAGGAGTTGTGAAGATTGTTTTCATTTTTCGATGAATTTACTGGAAGGAGAGGCTTCGGAAAATATGTTGTCCTTTGAGGGGTTTAGTTAGTGGCATCGAAACTCCATGCAGCGGCAGGTTAATCGGAAATTAGTAATTTCCAATGGCGGTGTGCGGCCTGGTTAGTTCAGCAGAAGAGGCTGTGTGAGTGGTTCAGTTGAATGAAAGGGGTGGCACTTTCTTCTACCGGATGTCAGCAGTTAAGTTGAGGAATGCTACAAGAGATCGACAATTATCACAGTTCAATTGATGTACCCCTGCAAATGTCTGAGGATGGTTCCATCAGAAGACCGGTTGAACTTCTCCATAAGAGAGAGGTGGGACCATATGCACAAAAACTTCTAACTTGGGATTACTTTATGTTTAGTGATCCAAGTGACGGAAAAGTCACAGTGATTGTAAACTTTTGCATCTTCTGGAGAGTTAGTAATAAAAATTTAACAGTGTTCTGCTGTGGACGTAGGACGTAATGTCCGAGCTATGTAAAATCAAAGTGCCCTTTTAGTTTGATGTTTTTCACTTGATTGTATGATTGTGTGTGTGTGAAAGTTGGTAGACTTAGTGCGGTGATTTAGGGTGATGTCAAGCTACCTAAGTTCTGATACACTAAGCTCGGTGGAGGAGGTGTTCTGCTGCACGTGATGCCCGGTGCTTGAAGTTCTAGTGGGTTGAAGAATCTTGTTCTGGTGAAGTAACTTTCGGCGGACTCATGGTTTCATTTTTCTCTTTCCCAACAAGTGGTATTGGAGCTCTGGTTAAAGGCTCGGGTGCATTTACAGCATACTCAAGTATCTTCATTCTTGCCCAGGTCTTATTTCGTTTTCAGTGGGAGTTAAACTGTCAGTGGAAGGTATGATGTCAGATGATGGTAAGGTTCGGGTTGATAAGTTCAACAAAACATATTATGGTTTCCGGAGGATGCATATGGAAGATCATCTCATCTAAAAGGACCCGGAAGTTCCGTTGACTGGAATCAAACCAGAGAAGATGGGAAAAGTGAAATGGGATAAGTTGGATCATAAGACACTTGGACTGATCAAGATGTCTGGCAAGGAATGTTGCCTTCAACATTCGGGAAAATAAAACTATAACTGAGCTGATGAAGGCCCCGACAAACATGTATGAAAATCCTACCACTTTGAATATAGTTTTCATGATGCAGAGGTTGTTCGGCATGAGGTTGTTGAAAGGAAGACTAGCAGCGGATCATGTCAATGATTTTAACATGATCTAGAGCCAGCTTGAGTTAGTGAATGTAAAGTTCGCGAATGATGTCTGGGTGTTGCTTTTGCTGTCATCGATACCAGAGAGTTGGGAGGCAATGGTTGCTACTGTTAGTAATTGATGTGGGAAATCCGACTTAGTGTTTGAGAATGTTATGAATTTAATCCTGAATGAGGATCTCAGATGAAGGGGAGTGAGTTCAAACACCTGCTGGTAATGCATTGAATGTAGAAGGTAGAGGACAGTCATATAATTGTAAAACAAGTCGGAAGAAAGTGAAAGATAAGTCCAGAGACATGAGTAAAGGTAAATTTACCGGACCTGGCATGCTCGCACTGCGGGAAAAAGGGGCATCTCAAGAATGATTTTAAGGGTCGTAGGGCAAACTCCGAAAGGACAGATTCTGGAAGTTTGAGTTTCATAAATTCAGCAGAAGGGAATAGGTGCTTGCTATCGAGTGTCAATGTTTTGGTGGAATCATAGGTTGTTGATTCATGGGCTTCGTTTCATTCCACGAAAGAGCAAGGGTGCTTGGAGAATTATGTAGCCGGAAGATTCGACACGATTCATTTGGCGGATGATGAGGCTCCTGAAGTTGTTGGAAATGGTGATGTTAATATTCAGATGCCTAATGGGAGTTTCCTAAAGTTGAAGGAAGTTCGACACATGTCGGGATTGCGGAAAAATCTTATTTCCGTTGGACAGTTGGATGAAGAAGGTTATGAGACAAACTTTGCAAATGGAGTATGAAAAGTTACTTGTGGTTTCATGGTGGTGGCTAGAGGAGTAAAGGATGAGACCTTATATTTGACCGAAAGGTTAGATGGATCGATGATGGTTGAAACAACTTCTGGAAGTCTGGAGTTGTGACACTATCGACTTGGTCATCTCACTAAGAATAATATGAAAGTTCCAGCGGTGAAGGGTTTACTGAAGCTTGATCATACTGACTTCGGAAGTTGTGAAAGTTGTATACTCGGGAAGCAGATGAATGTTTCGTTTAATTTGAACGGAAGGGCCTTGGAGCTGGAAATTAAAACGTGTTCAGTCGGATGATGCAACAAGCGCGGGTATACTTCCCGAAACACAAGTCAAATGTGTTTGGAGCGTTCATTCAGTGGAAAGCCATGGTGGAAAGGGAAGTTAGACGAAAGATAAAATGTTTATGGTCCGACAATGGAGGTGAATACAATGAAAGAGACTTTAAGAACTACTGTCAGAAAAAAGGAATCAGAATAGTGAAAACTGTACCTGGAACACCAGAGCAAAATAGTGTGGCTGAAAGGATGAACAAAACGTTGACTGTCAAGACACGTAGCATGAGTTTGCACTCCGAGGGGCGGCGGATCTTTGGGCGGCACAGGGGTGACGTGAGGTTGTTGGCGGACGGTGGAAGGCCGCGATGGGCGGGTACACGGGACGACGACGGGGCTAAGCCAGTGGTGCGGGTGCATAGGGACGACGACGGGGGCAACTCCGGTGGTGTAGCGCCTAGAGTGGCAGGGGCGACGCAGGCCACTGGCGGCCTCCGATGGTGCAAGCGCAGGATGAGGCGGGATGTTGTGCGGGCCTGCCATGGACTTACGGGTTAGGGCCTACGGGCCATGTTGTAATGACATTTAATGCCCATGGGCCTACGGGCCATGTAATGAGTTTCCCTCTACCCAGTAATGAAAAAAGAGGTGTTTCTTTGGATTAATAAAAAGAGGCTCGCCCCAACTTGTTTAAAAAACAAAATTTGGGTGGAGGCTTTGAATTGCACAGCGTACTTAACCGAAGTCCATTGACACCAGTGGGGTAGGAGATTCCTGAGCAGTTGTGGTCTGATAAACCAACGGAAATTAGTCACTTGAAAGTTTTTGGAAGTTTGACACATGTTCACATTGATGCTAAAGTGAGGGACAAGCTCGGGGCTAAGTGTTGGGCATATATTGTCTCAACAATACTCTATGAATCTTATTGATTTTGATGCTCACAAATACTTTTGTTTGTTTTACTAATGAGATTAAAGTAATTTTCAGGATTTTATTTCTTGAGAAATTTATCTTATTCACGGGTTAAATGTATTTGATTAAGTGTTCTGAATGCGTTTGAAATTAATCTGGAAACACTGTTCATACCCACATTTGTAAGCAGAACGTATGGTTTGGGAACCCTATACTGTTGGAAAAATATGGATCAATAACCCTACGTTTGGAAGAAACCCTATGTTTGAGGAATAAACGTATGGTTCATTAACCCTACTTTTGTAATCAACCGTACGTTGTCAACCCTACTTTCGGAGTTTGTTGCTACGTGAAGGAACTCTATGTTTGACTTGGTCAATGACGAAGTTTTAAATTTAAGATATTTTCCGCGTTTTCTGCAATGGTCTCGCCAGAAGTAAATATCTCTTTAAAGCTATTTTATGACCGATTCAAAGCCTCGTATTCAACAGATTAAATCGTTCCTATTTAAGGGAAGTTACAACTCTGTGAATGGATTGAATTCAATTGATCGCGATTTGTTAGACGATTTTCTTGGATCTGTTCAACCGAAAGCAAGTCAAGTTTCTCTTGTTAAATACCAAGATTGATTTTGTTTTGTATAGAGTGTGATATCTTTTTGAATACAGAACTGCTGCTGAAAGAAAAAGATCAAACGTCTCTGTTATTCTGGAAGAGCCGCACTTTGGAGACATACATGTTTTAATCTTGTGCTGTGTAAACTACTTATTAACTGTTATTGCTGCTATTTGTCTGTTGCTGTTTTTATTGAAGATCATTTGCAATCGGGATCTCTTCGAAGTTGTTCCTTCTTGAAGACTTTTTATCCTTGAAGAAGAAGATCTATTTTCTCTCAGTTGCTGCTGTGAGTGTGAATAAGAATCTGTTTCCTCAATCAAATCAACTACTTTTGATTTATTGGAGTATCGGCTGCTCAGACTCAATCGTGGTGGAGTAAGCTTTTCGGACTAAGTTGTGGATATTTTTGGTTCCTTGTAAAAGAATCAAAAGGCCCTGTAAAAACCTTATTGTAATGGTGTCAATTGCCTGTACTCATTTGTTAAGGTCGTGTGATAAGAGGACCTGTTTAGTGAAAATCATTAAGCTCGTTGAAAGAGTGTTGGTGGAGTGAACTAGAAGATCTTTGTGCCCAGAACCATTATAAAAATTGTTGTGTTCTTCTCTGTTTTTCGAACACTCAATTTACTTAAAGAAGAGAATGCTGCATATCTGCATAAATCACGAAGGATAAAAGTTTGAATCTGTCTAAGATTTCTGAAAAGACACAATTCACCCCCCTCTTGTGTATCTTTGTATTATTCCGACCTAACAATTGATATCAAAGAAGTTCTTTTTGAAGAAAACAGATAAGCTCTAGCAAGTTCAAAGAAAAAGGTCTATACAAAGACAGATGTCAATGGCAGAACTAAAAGAAGGTATGTCAATGATTTGCACTCCTTAATTTAATGGTGATAATTATGGATGTTGGAAAGATCGTATGATTATCTATTTGAAAAATCTTGGATTCAAAATATACATCAAGATTGTCACTCCGTATGAAATCCCTGAAAAACTAGAAACACGAGATGTCACCAAAAAAGCTAAGTATGACATTAATTCAAGAGCAATGAATGCTATTATATGTGGACTTGGTCCAAATGAATTCAACGGAGTATCTCAATGTTCTATTGGTGTTGCCTATGGAGCTGACAATGTCAGACAATTAAGCTACACTACTGCAAAGTTGAAATTTGATACTTTCAGAATATATGATGGTCAAAGCTTCACTCAGATGGATGAGAGATTGACATAGATAGTCAATGTTATTGATGCCTTAGGAACTTCAATTTCACAATCAGATCAGGCGTTGAAAGTACTTATAGTTTTACCCTAGTAGAATGGAATATCTGCTGCTATACGACAATTGACACCAGTTAAAAATCTGACAATGAAAGAATTGATCGGAACCTTGATGATGTATAAAGCAGAGATGCAAGCTGAAGCTGAAGATCATAGAATGATAAAAAAGGAAAATACTGCCCTTAAAGTTACCGCCCAGAAGCGTGAAAAGATAACAAAAGAAGATGCTACATTCTCAAATGATTCATAATTTCATATTCTGAAATGGAACGGGCTCAACTAGTAAGAAGATTCGACAAATTTTATTAGAAAAAGAGAGGCTTCAAAAATACCTTCAAGAAAAATGAAAGAGGATTTAAAGAAGTTCGATACTATGAATGTAAACAGATGGGTCATATTAGACCTGATTACTCGCAGTTAAAAGAAGAAACGAAAAAGGTGGAAAAGAGAGAAAGGAAAAATCAGATGATAACTGATTATGAGCAAAAAGGCAAGAAAGCTATGAAGGTTACTTTGAGTATATTTGAAGACTCTAGCAGTTCTTTTAAATCTGACTCAGAAGAGGAGCGAAAAACTCTGAAGGCAAATATATGCTTCATGGTTAAAGAAGAAGATGAGGTACAATCCTATTATTCTTTTGCTTCTGATTCTTAAAGCTCCTCTAACAGAAAATTAGCTACTTACTGCTCCATGTTTGAAGAAAGATATGAATCTTTTGTAAAAAAACATAAATCACTAAAGAATATTCATAATGTTGTTTTAAGCGAAAAAAATGCAATGTTAAAACAACATCATGAATTAAAAGAAAAATTTAATAAATCCACTTCTAACTGTGCTGATCATGAAAACAAAATAAAAGAATTACAAGATGAAGTTGAGTCATTCAAAAGTGCTGTTAACTTATTTAACTAAAAGAGAAGAATCTTTAAATCAAGAACAAAAATGTTATCAAAAAGGAAAAATATTGAATAGGAATCAATGATGAAAAATCAAAATTATATAGAAATTACTTTGTACCTAGTTTTAAAAATAACAACATATCAAGAGTTATTTGTTTCTATTGTGAAATTAAAGGACATTACTCAAATAATTGTTTAAGAAATCTTCAGATTAGTGGAATTAAAAAGGCTTTTATTTCGAAAAATATGTCTGAAGCATGTACTGCAAATTTTGGCAAAATAAGACAAATTTGGTTACCCAGATCTCTGCTTGTTGACACAGCCGGACCCAATAAAATATGGGTACCAAAACAAGCTATTGTTTAAATGTTTTGTAGGAAAAAGGTCATAGGAACAAAAATACTGTATGATATATGGATAATGGTCGCTCAAGACACATGAGCGAAGACTCTTCCAATTTTCATACATTAGCAAAATTAGATGGAGGGATGGTTACCTTCAGAGATAATGCTAAAGGGAAAATAGTTGGAGTTGGATCAGTTAGAGATCCAAAATCAATTTCGATCAACAAAGTGCTATATGTTCTAGAGTTGGAGCACAATCTGATAAGTATCTCTCATCTCTGTGATGATGACTTTTATGTTGATTTCTCTAATAACCCCTGCTCTGTTTTTAAAGATACATTGCTTAAATTTAGAGCACCCAGAATTGAAAATGTTTATACTTTGGATCTTAATTCCTTTTGTAATCAAAAAGTAAATTGTTTAACCGCTGAGACAAATGAATCTTGAATTTGGCATAGGAGACTTGGACACTGCAATGTATTTACTTTATATAAATTGTCTAGGAAACACTTAGTTTCTGATTTGCCTAGTCTTAAATTTGATAAAAATAGATTCTGTAATGCATGCCAAATTTGCAAGCAACACAAGTCATTCTTCAAATCTATTAACAAAGTTGCTACATCCAAACCATCAGAACTTATCCACATGGATCTGTTTGGACCATCTGGAGTAGCAAGTTTGGGTGATAGATCACATGTTTTTTGTTTTAGTTGATAACTTTTCAAGATTTACATGGATTTATTTTCTAAAACTTAGGAGTGAGGTTTTCTCTGTTTTTGAAATCTTTTGTGAAATTATTCAAAATGAAAAAGATTTTAAAATAATTTCATTAAATGATCATGATGGAGAATTTGAGAATCAAAAGTTCAATTCTTTTTGCTTAGATTTAGGTATTAAACACACCTTCTCTGCACCAAGAACATCTCACAAAATGGAATTGTAGAAAGAATAAATAGAACTATTCAAGAAATGACAAAAACTATGTTAAATAAATACAGTCTTCCTAGCTACTTTTGGGCAAAAGCTGTAAATACAGCTTGTCATATCATGAATAGAGTTTTAATAAGACCCCTTCTGAAAAAGACACCTTATGAACTATGGAATGACAGAAAACCTAAAGTCAGATACTTTAAAGTGTTTGGATGCAAGGTGTATATCTTGAATACTAATGAAAACCTTGATAAATTTGATCCAAAGGATACAATCAGGAAGAAAGAATAGATTATGATGAAACCTTTGCACCTGTTGCTAGATTAGAAGCTATTAGAATCCTTTTAACTTATGCATTTCATATGAATTTTAAATCTTATCAGATGGATGTAAAATCAGCTTTTCTTAATAGATATTTAATGGGGGAAGTTTATATTGAAAAACCACAAGACTTTGAATATCTTCACCTTCCAAATTCAGTATTTAAACTTACTAAAGCTCTTTATGGCCTTAAACAAACACCTAGAGTTTGGTATGAAAGATCAAATTCTTTTCTATTGAAAAATGGATTTTCTGTAGGGTTAGCAGATCCCACTCTCTTTAAGAAAATAGTTTGTTCTAATATATTATTAGTATAGATTTATATAGATGATGTTATTTTTGGTTCAACAAATAAAAAGGTTTGTAATGATTTTTCAAATCTTACGCAAAAGCAATTTGAAGTAAGTATGATGAGAGAATTAAATTTCTTTCTAGGTTTTCAAATTTATCAAAAAGATTTTGGAAATGTTTTAAATCAAAGTAAATATATTATTGATTTATTGAAAAAGTTTGGCCTAAAAAACAGTAAGACTCATGCAACTTCCATGTGTACCAATATAAAACTTGATTTTGAAAGACCCCAGAACACCCTGAGAGGGGAGGGGTGAATCAGAGTGTCAATTTTTTCTTCTAAATAAATGGATCTTGTTCCCACGTTGGTAGGAACCTGTTAAACCTGTCTGATGAGAACGTGTAGAAAACAATCACATGCCATGAGACAACACAACAATTTTACTTGGTTCACCACTAAAGGTTAGTTCAAGAAGCATACGCCGACAGTGTGTCGGTCGTACCTAAATCCACTAATCTTCATTAGATGTGGAATACAGAAGTTCAGACACAATCATTCTGTGCCAGACACACTGCCTTTACAAGATTCTAGGGATAGCATATTGCGTCTCTCGGAACACTTCCGTTGACTCCCCCTTGCTCACTGCTTTGGGAAAAGATTTACTCAGTTTATCGACTTGAAGGTCGTTTCAATGGATTATCATTAAAGTCTTTATCATTGACTAGCATGAGACTTTGCTTGCACCGTAGACCTGAGTTGATGCACTTTGAAAGCACTGTTCACTTAAACTCGATGATCATAACTGTTGTTCGCGGAGCTCCTTCATGAAGTTCACAACCTTCGCGAAGCACACTGCCTTCGTGGAACAAACTGCCTCCGCGAAGCTCATTGAGCCATCGCGGAATACCCCATCATTGCGAAGCACTTAATACTTGGAAGCATTGACATCAGTCAAGACTGATCTAGTCTTTTCGCGATGCTCAAGCTCGCATAGAAACCTAGATTCGCGGAGCTCCCCGACCTTCGCGAAATCAGAGCGATTCCGACTTTTCTCCAATTATTTTCGTGACAAATGAAGTGGGGGTAGCCTTATATATATAGGCTCGGCCGTTCGCGATGCTCTACTGTCTCCAGCGCATTTTTCGGATCTTTCAAAAACATCTTCGCGGCGCTCCTCCGTTCGTGAAGCTTCCTTGAGATTTGTCGTTGTCCCGAAGATCTCCGTCAAACCATCGCGCACTTGCGATGCTCCAATTCTCATAGTCGTGGAGAACACCGTCAAATCACTGCGAACTCGCGGAACTCACCTTTGCGAAAACTAGTTTTCGCGAATCCCATGCCTTTACCATATTTATGAAGAGTTATTTCAGAAAACAGCCCTTCACAATGCTAGCCTCTTCCTCCGGATTTTGAGTTCAAAAATTTGGCAAACACTGGGAAACGACGCCACCTTCAACACTGTTGTCAGCCTGTATTATAAGATCACTTGTCATGCAAACTCCTTGATCAACCCAATGTGGATTGACAACAAGCACAAACCAAACTCCATTTCCAACAAAGAACAACCTTAGTTCCAACGACTTTGGATGTAGGTGGAAAACAAGTTGACAATAAGTTATATAGAGGTATGATTGACAGTTACTATATCTTACTACTAGTAGACCAAACATTATGTTTTATGTTTTTCTATGTGTTAGATTTTAATCAAAATTCAAAAGAATCTTATCTTACTGCTGTTAAAAGAATTTTTAGATATTTAAAAAGAACTATTTTTTAATCTTTACCCTAGAACTTTTGATTTTAATTTAATTTCACATTTAGATGCTGATTTTGGAGGTTGTAGATTAGATAGAAAAAGTACATCATGAACCTGTCACTTTTTAGTGAAGTCCTTAGTTTCATGGTCAAGTAAGAAACAACATTCAATTGCTCTGTCAACATGTGAGGCAGGATATATATCTACTGGCAGTTGTTGTGCACAAGTGTTGTGGACGAAACACACACTACTAGATTTTGGACTTAATTTTAATAATATCCCTATCTTATGTGACAATGCAAGTGCAATTAATATTTCGAAAAATCTTGTAAGTCACTTTAGAATAAGCATTTTGATATAAGACATTATTTTATAAGAGATCATGTTCTAAAAAAGGATATATCTTTAGAATTTGTAAATACTGAATATCAACTTTGTGATATTTTCACTAAACCAGTTCTCACTGTTAGTTTTGAATTTATTAAGGGGGAGTTAGAGATATTTAATTTTGTTGGAACCCATTGAAGTGTAAATGGGTGAGTCCCACATCGGACTTACCCGTCTTGTATATTTGTTTCCTAATCTATAAAAAGGATGTCCTCACCTCACATTGAGGGGAGGGGAATTCACCCACTACATGGTATCAGAGGGATTTTTATCCCGAACCCTCCCTCCCTTGCGGATTCCCGGCGTTCTCCCGGCCCCGCCTCTCTCTCTCCTGCCCTAAGCCTCTCCCGGCAGGCCCTCCCTCTCCCGGCAGGCCCTCCCTCTCCCGGCAGGCCCTCCCTCCCCGTCGGCGCTCCCGGCAGGCCCTCCCTCTCCCGGCAGGCCCTCCCTCCCCGTCGGCGCTCCCGACAGGCCCTCCCTCTCCCGGCAGGCCCTCCCTCCCCGTCGGCCCTCCCTCCCCGACGGCGCTCCCGCTGCCCTGCGCTGCTTTCGGCTCCCCGCGGCTCCCGACACCATCACCCGCGCACCGCCGGCGGCCTCCCGCTGCTCCCTGCGCGCTCCCTCCCGACGGCCTCGCGCTGCTCCCGGCGCCTCCCGCTCCTCCCGCGCCTCCCGCGCCTCCCTCTGCTCCCGCGGCCTCTCCCGGCTCCCGGCTCCCGGCTCCCCGGCTCCCGGCTCGCCCCGCCGTCCCGGCGCACCTCCTCCCGGCTCCCTCGCCCTCGCCCGACGGCCCCCTCTCTCCCCGACGCGGCCCGCGCCGGTTCCTCCCTGCGGACTTCCTCCCCGACGGCGCTCCCTCCCCGCGGCTCCCCGCGGCTTCAGCCGCCATCGCCCCGGCGCTCCGCCCAGGCGCCCCTTCTCCGGCGCTCCCCTCACGGAGGCCCTCTCATCCCGGCGGCCCTCATCCCGGCGGCCCTCATCCCGGCGGCCCTCATCCCGGCGGCCCTCATCCCGGCGTCCCCGGCTCGCCCCGACGGCGCGGCTCCCGACTCCCGCTGCTCCCGGCGCCTCCCGCGGCTCCAGCGCTTCCGGCGCCTCCCGCTGCTCCAGCGCCTCCCGGCGCCTCCCGCTTCTTCCCGCGCCGACTCCTCCTCCGGCGGCCCTCCTCCTGCACCCGCCCTCCGCAGCAGCTCCCTTCCCAGGAGCGGCTCCCGCCCGGTCCGGCGCTCCCCAGCCCGTCTACCAGCAGCTGCCCTGCGGCCTTCCTGCGCCGTCGGCCAAGCTCCCTGCGTTCATGGCGGGCGTGTCCGCCCGCGGCCCTCCGGCATCACCTCCGGACGCCAGCATTCCGGCCCGGCCGCACCCTCCCTTCCATTGGCGGCCTTCCCGAGCACCTATGCACTCAGCCGAGCGGCTCTCCCATCCTCCATCATCGGCTCTACCGCGCAGCGGTCCTCCTTCATCCAGTACCCGTTACAGGACCACACTCTCGCCGGCGGAGCTTGCTTTGGTAAAAACTTATCGTGCGACTGCGCCACCATCTTCTTCTCTAGCTCCACTTGCTCAGACTGGCAACTCCACCGCCTGTGTTTCGCATCGCCAGACAGCTTGGATGTTTGACTCTGGTGCGTCAGAACATCTCACCGGGGACTCTGGTATGTTCACTACCTATCATCCGTACACCGGTGCCTCTACCATTACTGTTGCTAATGGCTCAACAATCCCTATTACCGGCTTTGGCACATGTTCCTTGACCCCGTCTCTTCCCTTGACGTCGGTCGCTCATGTTCCTCAAAGCCCCTTTAATCTTATCTCTATCAGCAAACTCACCACCGAATTAAATTGTGTTGCTATTTTTAGCTCCTCTGGTGTTGTTTTTCAGGAGCGGAAGACGAATCGGGAAATTGGTCGAGGTTATCTTCGGGATGGGGTTTACCTGTTTGATACCCCATCATCCCTTGCTTGCTCATCCACCTCAGCCCGAGCCCTTGACCTCCATTACCGCCTTGGTCATCCACCGCCTTCCACCCTCCATAAACTTTGCCCCCAATTCGGTTCTCACCTCTCCTTCCATTGTGAATCCTGCAAGTTTGCCAAACATCATCGGACGACGTATGCTCCTCGCCCGGAACCACGGGCCGCGACTCCTTTCGCTCTTGTTCATTCCGATGTATGGGGTCCTTGCCGGGTTCCTAGCCAGTCAGGGTACCGTTATTATATCACCTTTATTGATGATTACTCCCGCATGACCTGGCTTTATCTTCTTCGCGATCGAACGGAGGTTCTCTCAACCTTTCAGACATTTTTTCAGGAAATCCAGACACAGTTTTCTCTCCCTGTGAAATGTCTCCGATCTGACAATGGGCAAGAATACTTATCCACTCATTTTCAGCAGTTTATGAGGGCCCACGGCATCATCCATCAGACCTCCTGTCCTGATACCCCTCAGCAAAATGGGGTGGCCGAGCGGAAACACCGACATATCTTGGAGACCGCTCGTGCCCTCCTCTTCCACCGCCAGGTCCCTCTTCTTTTCTGGGGGGATGCCATCCTCACTGCTACTTACCTTCTCAATCGTCTTCCCTCCTCCATCCTTCAGGGGGAGACTCCTTTTCATACCCTGTTTCCCTCTCTCCCTCCTCACTCCCTTCCACTCCGTATCTTCGGCTGTCTCTGTTATGTCCGGGACACTCGCCCAAATCTCTCCAAACTATCCCCCAAATCCCTTCGCTGTATTTTTCTCGGGTATTCCCGCACTCAGCGCGGGTACCGATGCTTCTCTCCAGACCTCCGCCGGTATATCACCTCTGCCGACGTTTCATTTGTCGAGAGCTCTCCTTTCACTCTCCCCTCTCTTTCTCCTGACACTACCATCGATGACTGCCTTCCGCTCATGGTTCACCCGCCTCTGGTGTCTCCTCCGACCGGTCATCTCTTTGGACAGACCTACTCTCGTCGTCCTTCCACTGTACCTCCCGTCTCGGCCGAGGAAACCATTGTTCCCGCTTCGCCTGATGTTCCTGACACAACTCCCGCGGATGTGCCGATTGCACTCCGGAAAGGTACTCGCTCGTGTCAGCATACTCCTCTCTTTGTATCTTCTTACAGGGGCTTGTCCGCTCTGGAGACCGTGTCGCTTCCTCGAACGGTCGGTGAGGCCAAATCTCACCCCGGGTGGCTAGCCGCAATGAGAGATGAATTACAGGCTCTGGATGCCAACCATACTTGGGATCTTGTTCCCCTTCCGGCAAACAAACAGGCGGTCGGCTGCAAATGGATCTTCACGATCCGTCTCAATCCCGATGGCTCTCTCTGCCGCCTCAAAGCCCGGCTTGTCGCCAAGGGATTTGCTCAGACGTATGGCGTCGACTACTTTGAGACCTTCTCTCCCGTCGCCAAGATGGCCTCGGTCCGCCTCTTCATCTCTCTGGCTGCTCATCATCACTGGCCCCTTCATCAACTCGACGTTAAGAATGCTTTTCTCCATGGTTTTCTTGACGAGGAGGTCTACCTGCAGCAGCCCCCTGGTTTCTCTGCCTCTGGTGCCGCCTCCCATGTCTGCCGTCTCCGTCGCTCCCTCTACGGCCTCAAACAGTCTCCTCGCGCCTGGTTTGGCCGTTTCAGCACTGTCGTCACCGCCTTTGGCCTCTCTCGGAGTATGAAAGATCACACCGTCTTCTTCCGTACGACGGCACACGGCTGTATCTTGCTTGTCGTTTATGTTGATGACATCATCATCACAGGGAGCGACTCCAGAGGCATCGCCAGCCTCAAGACGCATCTGCACCATCACTTTCACACCAAGGATCTTGGACCCCTCACGTACTTTCTTGGCATCGAGGTCTCCCGAACTGCGGACACTATCTCTCTCTGCCAGCGCAAGTATGCTCTTGATCTATTGCAGGATGCGGGGTTGAGCACCGCCACCACAGTTGACACTCCCCTTGAGCCTGGGGAACGCTCCCTTCATTCCGACTCGGAACTCTTTTCTCATCCTGAGAGCTATCGGCGCTTGGTCGGTAAACTCAACTACCTCACCATGACGCGTCCCGACATTGCATGTGCCGTTGGCAAAGTCAGCCAGTTCATGGAGCATCCCACCTGCTCTCAGTGGGATGCTGTCCTCCGCATTGCCAAGTACATCAAGAAAGATCCTGCCCGCGGCCTTCGGTACTCACATCATGCTCACATGGATGTTGAGGCTTTTTGTGATGCGGACTATGCCAGTTGCCTCGCTACCTGCAAGTCTACTTCGGGATTCGCCGTATTCTTCGCCGGTAATCTCATCTCTTGGCGCAGCAAGAAGCAGACTGTGGTCTCCCGTTCTAGTGCCGAGGCAGAGTATCGCGCCATGGCCACTGTCACTACTGAGATCCTCTGGCTTCGTCATCTTCTCCAGGAGCTCGGTTTCCCGGCATCGACTCCTGCTCATATCTGGTGTGACAATCAGGCCGCTACGAAGATTGCCTCGAATCCCGTCTTTCATGAACGGACGAAGCATATCGAGGTGAATTGTCACTTTCTCCGCCACCATCTGGAGCAGCACCATATCGGTTTCGGCCATATCCCGACGGCCGATCAGCTTGCCGATCTCTTCACCAAAGGTCTTCCCGGAGCTCGTCTTGAGTCTCTCACTTCCAGGCTGGGTATTCAGAGCCTCCCGGGCCCAGCTTGAGGGGGAGTTTGAGATTGTCCTGTTATTCTTTTTGTGTGGGACTCTATCCAATCTGGGCATGTCCAGCTTGAGGGGGAGTGTTGGAACCCATTGAAGTGTAAATGGGTGAGTCCCACATCGGACTTACCCGTCTTGTATATTTGTTTCCTAATCTATAAAAAGGATGTCCTCACCTCACATTGAGGGGAGGGGAATTCACCCACTACAAATTTCAAATAAATTTTAATTAACTTTTTCCTTTTAATTTTGTCTTAATTGCTTTATTTATTTTGTTAGGCTTTTGTTTATTTACTAGTTTAATAAATCAAGGTTTTGTTATTCTTTTTGAAAGTGCGTCTTTTCAAAATAAAAATAAATTATGACTACTCTGAATATTTGGCTCGAGAAACCAAAACGGCATCACAAAAAACCGTCAAAAACTCTCTCACTCTTACCCCAGTTTCGAACCCTTTCAACTTCCAGAGCTCTCGTTTTCCCCTTCGAAACCCTGAAGTCCGAACTTCATACCTTCAGATTTTTAGTAATGTCAAAGACCGAAAGGACAGATGAAGGCGGACCGAGCAAATCGAAGCGTCAATGCACTACAAGAACTTTTAGAAAAGTTCTCCAACAGAAAGTTGTTGATTTCGAATGATTATTTCAGACGAATCCTCTGTTGAAGCAAGCTCTAGCCTTTTAGGGGTTAGAATTCATTTCCAATGAAGAAAATACTGTGTGCGTGTTCGATAGAGAAGTAAAAGAGTTCTATGAAAATGTCCAGTTCAGTTTTGGCGACACAGAGGGCGTTGTCGTTTCAAAGGTAAACGATATGGAGTTTTCTGTTTCATCAGTCCAGATAGCAAAGATCTTTAGGTGTCCTATGAAGGGGTTTTTCATTTTGATCTTCGATCCATTGGAGATAAAGAACATAAATCTAAAGATATCATGTCTTTTCTTTTTGGCTCAGCTATGATTAGAAAGATGTTTGTAAATGATCTTGAAGTCGACGAGAAGGTGATGGTCAAATTCATTCAGTCTGCAATTCTTCCCAAGAATTGTTGAGTTAGAGAAAATGCTCTATCCAGATATGTATGTAATGTTTTTGATGACGAGTGACATCAAGTTTAATTTCTGTAGATATATGCTACGCTATATGCATCATTGATGTCAGAAAGAGGCAAGAGTGTCTTTCTATCCATATGGAAGGATTGTTTCTCTGGTTTTGTATAAAAAGAACAAGATTTGAGATATCCAGCTAAGTATTTAGTGTCATTATAGTAATATTCTTAATGCTGGAACTTTAAGAAAATTAGGTTTCTTTTGAAGTACAATAAAAGGAAAATTGCTACCTGTTGGTGCTGATAACCAACAAGAATTTGGTGCTATTGCTCAGGGGGAGCAAGAAAATTTGAAATCCGCTAGTTCAGTACGCATTCGTGCAGAAGATGTTGGAGAATCAAGAATAGAAAATGTTGTTGAAACCACATGACATAGACTCAGGTATGATGCCTCTGATCTGGATGTTGCAAGAGATATTCATCAATCTCTTGAAGAACAATTAGAGGAAGCAAACAATGAGACCCTTGTCACATGATCAAGACAAAGAGAAGAACCTGAAGATCAAGCTCAGGAAGCTGAAGTTGATGCAACTGCAGTAGCTGAACAATCAATGTTTTTAGGAGCCACAACTACTCATGTGGGCCAGCAAGCTGAAAATAGAGATGAGCAAGAAGCTCATGAAGAACAGTTTGAGGAAAATGCTCAAGTTGATGAGCAAGTTCAACCATCAGTAGTTGAAACTATTGAATTAGTTGAAAATCAAACAGTTTCTGTTGCTGCAGAATCTTTGGAGAAGGCTGCTTCTGCATTTGCTGAGAAGACTTACACTCTTGACAATATATCTTCTTCTTTCGGTGAGAAAGATAAAGGTCAGTCCTTAGCTGTAGTTGAAAGAGGACAACCATCATGAAATCAAGAAGAAGATTTTTTTGATTCTCTTAATGATCAAATTGAAGAGTTAGTCATCAAGTTTAACAAAATGAAAGAAGGGAATTCAACCTTGCAAAGTGAGCTTGGAGTTTACTAAGAAATCTTTGAAAGATTTGAAAAGCTCAACTGTTTCAAGAGAAGAATTAGAATCAGTACAAGTTCAACTGCACACTCAGAAAAACTTCTATTTCCAAAAGAGATTTTGACGCCTTTCAAATTGAAATGATTCATCAGATTGGGAAGCTGAAAGTAGAATGAACTTCAAAGACAGATTTTTGGAGATTTAAAGCAGTACTTGGGAAGTCAGTCTGAATCATTGAGGAGTAGCTCTAGTCAAACCAGAGCTTCAACTTCTGCTCCTACAACTTCTCAGATTTAATAAGGTTTGAATCGATTACTGCAGTTCTGTCTGCTTTGAATGACCGACTTCATAATCTTCAATGTGATAGTGCTCCTCTAAATGTGTTGTTGGACAATCACATAGATCTTATTGAGAAGTTAACATCACATGAGCCTGGTATAAGACATCTTCTCAATCAGTTAAAAGAGCTACTATCAAAGTTTGCTCACTGAAGAAAATGTTCATGAGTTTTTGAAAGTAAATTTGGTTGAAAGTTTGAAAGTAGGTCAGGATTCGAAGATTTTGATGAAACAGTGAGCTGATATGTTTAATAATAATTTCAGAAGACTAATGGCAGAGCTAAAGGATGTCCACCAAGCTGTTTGAGCTTCTCAGGCTTCTGACACCTCATCTGAACAAGAACCTTCACCCTCAGCCAGTCCTACCTTTTAAAATTTCTCAGCCAAATCTTTATTGTAATTAAAAACATCTTTTAGTAAAATTCTTTTGTATGAGTTTCTTATTATTTCTGTCCATTTCCTCTGCCAGAACAACTCTCATTTTAGTCTTAGATTATCATAACAGTCATTGATAGTTATGTGCTACATTAAATGTGTTATTAACCTTTTTTATTACTTTCTTTTTGATATCACAAAAAGGGGGAGAAATTTGGATAAACACAACATTTTTAATTTTATATTAACCAAAGAGAATGAGAATTTAAGACAACTATGATTTTATTATTTCATTCTTATAATTTCATTATTTCATTTGGAAAAATACAACTTTTTATACTCTATATTTCTTGTTTAAATCATTGTTTATACAACTTTAAAAAACAACTATAATTTCATTATTTCATTTGTGATTACATTTCTCATATTTTCTATAAGTTATGTTATATGGGTTTCGTGATTATCAAAAACGGGGAGATTGTTGAGCATATATTATCAAAACAATACTCCATGAATCTTATTGATTTTGATGCTTACAAATACCCTTGTTTGTTTTAGTAATGAGATTACTTTATTTTTCAGGATTTTATTTCTTGAGAAGTTTATCATATTCATGGGTTAAACGTATTTGATTAAGTGTTCTGGACGTGTTTGAAAGTAATCTGGAAACACTGTTCATACTCTACATTTGTAAGCAGAACGTATGGTTTGGGAACCCTACGTTTGAAATAAAACGTATGGATCATGAACCTTACGTTGTTGGAAAAGTATGGATCAACAACGCTACGTTTGGAAGAAACCCTATGTTTGAGGAATAAACATATTGGTTCATCAACCCTACTTTTATAATCAATCGTACGTTGTCAACCCTACTTTTGTAATAAATCATAGGTTGTCAACCCTACTTTTGTAATCAATCGTATGTTGTCAACAATACTTATTAACTGTTACTGTTGCTATTTGTTTGTTGTTTTTATTGAAGATCATTTGCAATCGGGATCTCTTCGAAGCTCTTCCTTCTTGAAGACTTTTATCTTCGAAGAAGAAGATCCATTATCTGTCAGTTGTTGCTGCGACTGTGAACAAGAATCTGTTTCCTCAATCAAATCAATTATTTTTGATTTATTAGAGTATCGGCTGCTCGGACTTGGTCGTGGTGAAGTATTAGCTTCTCGGACTAAGCTATGAATATTTTCGGTTCCTTGTAAAAGAACCAGAAGACCCTGTAAAAGCCTTATTAAAAAAGGTACTGTCCGTACTCAGTTGTTAAGGTCTTGTTATAACATGACCTGTTTAGTGAAAATCATCAAGCTCGTTGAGGGAGTGTTGGTGAAGTGGATCATGTGATCTTTGTGTCTTGAGCCACTATAAAAATTGTTGTGTTCTTCTCTGTTTTTCTACTGCTCAATTTACTTAAAGAAGAGGACGCTGCATATCTGCATAAATCACGAAGAAGGATAAAAGTTTGCATCTAAGATTTTTGAAAAGACTCAATTCACCACGCTCTTGTGTATCTTTGTATTATTCCGACCTAACACTAAGTCCCAGGTATGTTTCTTTGTGGGCTATGGAGATGAAAACTTTGGCTTTCGACTATGGGATGGTGATCATCAGAATATAGTCAGAGCACAAAACGTTTTCTTTAATGAGAGGGTCTTGTAGAAAGACCAGAACTTGGCGGAGGCAAAAGTTGAGAGCAAGAATCGATAGGCCATGATCAAGCTGATTAGGATGGAAGTTCTGGAGACAGACATGTTTCAGAAGGTTTAGATGATGACATAGGTTGTTTGGAAATTAGGCCAGCGAAGGATTTACTTGAATGCTCAAGGGCCGCAGAGGCGCAAGGTAGGGCTCCGAAAGGCAGGACTCTGGATGTTACAACTCTGGAAGATGCAGCACATGAAAGAGCATAATCACAGGTTGAGTTGTGAAGGTCTTCCATAGTCAGACAACTGGTACATAAGTATGGTCTTGACTTACACTACTTTTAATAGATGGGGGAGAACCTGAAACCTCGGGAGAAGCGGCTATGCTTAGCGATTCCAAAATGTGGGAGTTAGCTATGAAACCGAAATTGGATTCATTGCATTCCAATGATACCTGAGAGCTAATGACTTTACTATGGGGGAAGAAAACGCTGGCTAAACAAGTGGGTCTTCTGGTTAAAAGAAGTTGATGGAAGTAGGCTAGAATGATGGTGAAAGGCTTCCAATAGAAGGAATAGTTTTTTCAAAAATATTTTCACTGGTAGTTAAACACACTACCATCTAGACAGTCTTAAGTATGGTTGCTACCGATGATTTGTACTTTAGAACAAATGGATGTAAAAACTGTGTTCCTTCATAGTGGGTTGGATGAAGAAATTTACATGAAGCAACCAATTGGTTTTGTGGTTGATCGGAACAAAAACTTTGTATGTAAGCTAAAACGTAGTCTCTACGACTTGAAACAAGCACTAAGGCAACTGAACCGGAAATTCGACTCGTTCATGGTTGAAAAGGTTTCATGCGGAGCAACTTTGATCATTGTTGCTACCAGGTGTGAAAGGATGACTGCTTTATTATCCCACTCCTTTATGTTGATGATATGCTCTTGGTAGGACTAGGCATTCAATGGATTTAGGGACTGAAATGTGAGTTGTTCGGTAGTTTTCAAATGAAAGATCTCGGAACGACCAAAAAGATTCTTAGGGTGAGGATTGAAAGAGACGAGAAACTGGAAGTTTAGTTTTGTCTCAAAGGGATTACATCAGGAAGGTCATCGAGTGGTTTGCAATGACCAGATGTAAGGCTGCTTCAACTCCTTTGTCTGGGCACTTCAATAGTCAAAGAAGCAAGCAAGGTTGGAAGATGAGGCAAGATACATGGCCAAAGTTCATTTTGGTTTAGCAGTCGGAAGTTTGATGTATGCTATGGTTTGCACTCGCTCAGACATAACTTATTCAGTGGGAGTCCCCAGTCAGTACATGGAAAATCCGGAGAAAGTACACTGAGAAGCCTTCTAATGAATCATCAGATGTCTCAAAGGCATGGAAGATACAACCTTATGCTTTGGGTTGTTCGAACCATTGCGAGGGTATGTAGATGCTGACTTTGAGGGAGATTCTGATACTTGGAAGAATACAACCGACTGTGTTTACATTCAGAGGGACGACAATCAGCCGGATGTCAAGGCTTCACCCGATGGTTGCATTCTCTACCACGGAAGCTGAATATGCAGCATCAACGAAAGCGACAAAGGAGTTGGTTTGGTTGAGGCGCATTTTAGCGGAACTTGGAAGTGGCCATGAAAGTGAGCTACTCTACTGTGATAGTCAGAGTGCAACTCGGCGAAAAATCTAGTGTTTCATTTGAGGACTAAACATATTGACTTGAAATACCACTACATTAAGAAGTTACTGGAGGTTGGAGGGTTAGAGTTTGCAGAAGATAGTGGGAAAGCAGAATTCGGCGGATATGTGCACCAAGGTTTGGTCCAAGAAAGCCTGAGGCAACACTCTGCCTCAGTGGGACTAGAACGATCGGAAGATGGTGGAGGGCACGGCATTCTGCAGAAGAAGAGTGGATGTTCGAACTTGCCCAAGTGTTGGTGGTTGCCCGGATTCCTTGAATAACAATCTTCAAGTGGAAGATTATTAGGAGTTGTGAAACTTGTTTTCATGTTCCAATGAATTCATCGGAAGGAATATGTCGGCTTTTGAGGATTTCAACCAGCGGTAGTAAAACTCCTTGCAAAGGCATGTTGATCGTAAATTAGTAATTTCTGATGGTGGTGTGCGGTCTGGTCAGTTTAGCGGAAGAGGTTGTGGGAGCAGTTCAGTTAAATGAAAGGGGTGACACTTTCTTATACTGGCTGTCGGTGTTCAAGCTGGGGAATGCTATAGGAGATCGACAATTATCTCAGTTCAATTGATGGACCCCCGCAAATGCTGGAGGTCGGTGATACTAGAAGACAGGCCAAACTTCTCTATAAAAGAGAGGTGGGCCCACATGATGCACAAAAACTTATAACTTGGGATTATTTGATGTTTAGTGATCTAAGTGATGAAAAGTCACAGTGATTGTAAACTCTTGTATCTTTCGTAGAGTAATGAACATGTAGCAGTGTTCTCCCGTGGACGTAGAACGTAATGTCCGAACCGCGTAAAATCAAAATGTCCTTTTACTTCGCTGTTTTTCGCTTGATTGAATACTTGTGTGTATTTGTGAAAGTTGGTAGACTTAGTGCAATGATATAGGGTGCTATCAAGCTACCTAAGTTCCGGTACACTAAGCTCAATGGAGGAGGTGTTCCGCTTGATTGAATGCTTGTGTGTATTTGTGAAAGTTGGTATTTAGTGCAATGATATAGGGTGCTATCAAGCTACCTAAGTTCCGGTACACTAAGCTCGATGGAGGAGGTGTTCCGCTGTGTGTGACGTCCGGTGCTTGAAGTTCTGGTGGATTGAAGAATCCTGTTCTGGTGAAGTGTGTTCTGGTGGACTCACGATTTTGCATCTCTTTCCCAACAGTTCCAAATAGGACAACCTCCTATAAAAAATCAAGGTATGAGTAGATGAAGCCTTTTCCCTTATTTATGCTTGAATCACTTGTTGATATCATGACATGAAAGGGAATGCTTATTTGATAAATCAAAGAGGGTATTCAAACAAAAATTTATGTTGGAGGATCGCTTTTGGGCTATATAGTTTTATTGATTACTCTTGTTTCCTACAATGAGCTTTCTCTCATAGGCTTAAAGTGGTTAATTGATATCTCTATTGTCAAGTATTCAACGCTCTGGTTTCTCTAATCTGCTATTGAGGTCTGTCAAGAGTTGAGATTGTTGAAGGATGGTCATGAGATGATTTACCCCTCAAAATTATTAAGATGCTTCTCTCTTTTAGGCGTTTCTTTTGCAATTATGACTATTGATACAAAAAAGGGAGAAAGGCATTAATGTTTCACTGTCAAAGAGGGAGTAAATTTGCAGGGAGAGAAAGTTCTTGGATCCTCATGAAGTTGAAGAAGTCGCCCTCATTCAAAGGGAGAGAAAATTCTCAAACCCATCATGGGGGAGAGACCGAGGTCTAATCCCAATCACTTATTCTCTGTTTTGCCTTTGGATTATGTTATCGAAGGGGAAGAAGAAACACATAAAAATCCAAAGAGACATTGCTGAAATTCAAAAGGGAGTTTTTGATAAAAATAGAGGGATTGATTGCTTTTTGTTACATTGTTTAAAGTGTTTTCTTGGTGTCTCACAAAGCAATGTGGGGCTTGATGAAGAGGATTTATGACAATCTTATTGCCAACGAATCCAAAGTGTGAGATTGATGTGCCCATGCATGTCATGAAGACGATGTTTATGCATGACTTGTTTTATCGTGTTGGATTTATTGTCAATAGTTATCAAGATTCAAATGGAGTATGAAGAACAAAATGGATCTTGTGACTCCTTGTGATGATAAGGAAGTTTCCATGGTGAACTCCTTATCTAGATCATGGTGAGAGGATAGAAAATCACATGGTGTATGAAGAACAAGATGGATCTTGTGACTCCTTGTGATGATCAAGGAAGATTCCATTGGCCACAAGAATGCCCACCCACCGAGGGATGGAGATCTCTCACAAACACTATCTAGACTGATGGTGTGGTGGCATGGACCTCCAAATGGAGTTTGCTATGGATTTAATCCTATGATGAAGAGTTCATGACACACTAACATACTTAGTCTATATATGTTTTGTAGTCGTGTCCTGCAGGTACTCTTGATATTCTTGTGATTGGTATGAAGTTCTTTGTATCGTATGCCTGAGTTGGATGATGAAGAAAAAGATAGGAGAATGAGGCTCACAGTTGAAGACTGAGTTTGAGAAGACTCAATGGCATCATATTGAAGTTAGGAATATATTATGGATGTGGGAGAAGGTTGGCAAAGTAGCGGAGGCTTGGGGACATAAAGGATTTTAGTGGAGAAACATGTTGGAAGCAATCATAGCGCAATGGCTTTGTGTCGCGTTGTGATTTGGTTTTAAAGGAATCGATTGAATAATTTCATTGATGTGCACACCAAAATGAGGCGTTGCTCACGCCACAAGGGTGTGAAGCAGATGAAAACTTTACTTTTATGTAGAAGCCTCACACCACAACAGATGGAGGTTGCCTTGTGAAATTTTTCCTCAAGAGTTGTTGGGAATCTAAAGTGCTTAAGTACACCACACCGCAAGCTAGTACGCCACGCCACAAGATGATGATTCACGCCGCAGTGAGCCATGCCATGAGATTTTTATTTCTCACTGGAATGAGAAGTTGAATCAATCACGCCGCAAGTGTTCATAGTCACACCACAGTTGAGGAACGGATTTTGTGGACCTTAGGAGAGATTTCAGCTGGGAATTTTGGTTCCAAGTTTGATTGAAGCTTGCGCTGTGAAGAACCATGTCACACCATGATATTCTATATTGTGCCGTGATAATAACCCTCATGCTGTTGTCGTGATCTGGTTAATTCTAGAATATCCAGATATTATATGCCCTATCTTTTAGGGATGAAACAAGGACTTAAATTGGGACACCTCAACAGTACTAGATTTATTTGACTCGGGGTTTAATCGATACAACACATGGTGGAAGATGAGGCAATCCGAGACTCATGGATGAATCGAGATCGTTGATGAAGATATAAATATATGAAATATCTCTATAAAAGGATCATTCATGCTACTGTGTAAGGTGTACTCATCTAGAGAGCCTTATCTAGTGTGCTCGTCCTATGAGACCAAGGTGATGAGATACTCATTGTGAGATCGTTGAAGGAGAGGGCCGCCCAACCGGGTTGTGCTTGAGAGAAGAGCAAGGGTGCACACCTAGTCCAAATTTCAGAGACACTTGAGAAAGACGGAGGAAGGATCACTCACATTGGAGAGCTTCTTGTTGTGGATCTATTTCCCTTGTAATTGTCTTTGACATTCTTGTAGAAGTTTGGGACTGTCTTCCTGCTCCATTCATCGCTTCATTCATCGTTCATAACAAGACGTTGAAGTGGACAACGGGATGATAATTGTTGTGCACCAAGGATGTAACCATTTGATAAAAAGTGTTGTGAACCTTGTGACCCCTGTGTCGTGTGTGTTCCATCTCTCACACCTCTTACCATCATTATCATTCTTGTGTTGATTGTCATGCGATCCAAAAAGTGTTGTGAACCTTGTGACCCCTGTGTCGTGTGTGTTCCATCTCTCACACCTCTTACCATCATTATCATTCTTGTGTTGATTGTCATGCGATCCTTGTGATCCTTGTACTCACCGGCAACGTGGGAAAAGTGTCATGGAAGGGAGAAAAAAGGGGGAAAGTTCAAATTGGTCTTTGATTCACCCCCTCCCAATAGTCGGGCATATATGTTGAATTTTGATTTTAAATCATTTGTTGGCGTTTGATGAAAACAGAAGAGAAGAAAAAAAGGAAAAGAAATCTTTGATGAGAGGAAGTTTGAAGCTTATAGATTAGAAGTGAATAAATGATTCTTGAATTGAGGTGCACTCTGCCTATCAGAGGATGCTAAGATGGGGTGTTGCTAACAATTGCAAGGTTGAAGATTGTTGAGGTAGTACCCTATGCTTTGATGTTATTGTCAAAGGAGACTAACAACGAGAAGAGAAAAGAGAAGAAATCCTTGATGTAGAGGAAGTTTGAGGTTTAGAGATGAAGTGGAGACAATTCTTGAACTAATGGGGTTTTTACCCAATGGTGGATCCTAAGATAATATTCAAATGCCATCTGGTGTTGCCAACAATTTTGAAGTTGAAGATTTTCTGGGGCCTTGGAGTGTGGACGTTGCTGTGTAGTGTATGCATAGTTCAGATTTTCATGATGTTAGTGGTGTTTAATCAAGTATGTTGATGACCCATCAAGTTTGCGCAATCTATGGTGAGTCCAACCCAATCAAATGAAGACAATAATTATAGCACAAACATGTTTAATTTGAGTAGGCTTAATGAAATTATATAAAGATTGAGTAAGATTGCAAGGGATTTGATGTACAACTTAGGAGTTTGCGAAGGATGGCGGGCATAAGAAATAAAGTAAAGATGTGCCGCAGATTCAAATGGAACGGAGTAACCAACAATGCAATATAGTACCAGGAAAAGCAACAAATCAGTTTGGATCAAGAAATTAGGAAGTTGAATCTATATATCTTCTGTTGTAAATAAAGAGCTTTATAACGAAATTCCATGTGCATTAATAAGAGAGAAATGAGACCATTGTATGTATCTAAGTTGTAAATCTGTATTTCATGGATGGCTAGTAAACTTTACTGAGGTTGGACCATGTAAATTGTTTGTACATGGGTGTCTAGTTGTTGCATGGTTGTTGTTGTTTATCTTTTTCTTTCATTCATTAGGGGATATTAGTGGTAATTATAATAGCTGAACAGCATTATAACCTCTTCCATGGCAATGATAGTTAATATTATTCCAGGATGACGATGAGTTGAAAAAGCAGAGACAGCCTACACTTGCTCGATTCTTCTCACCCATCCTCTTGAAGGTTGTAGCACCTGTGAATTACCGGAGTCAAAATTTCTAAAAAAAAAGATAATTACCTCATAAAATCTATCATGGTGATTCTGCAGGCATTTTCCATCACATTCTTTGGTGAATGGGGAGACAAGAGCCAGGTGAATACCTTGTCAACATTGTTAAGATGGCTTGTGTTTACTGGCTTATTGAGGTTTGCTTTCCTTTCAGATTGCTACTATTGGTTTAGCTGCAGAAGAGAATCCATTTGGTGTGGTTCTTGGCGGAATCCTGTAAGCGTTGCCTAATAATGTTTGCTAAAACTATAATTTCATTGCCTTACTGTTTGCCATTTTTTTTAAATTCTTTTTATTTGGATCAAATGTCAAAAAGGGAAAAAAATCATTAATCATTGGAGTAGTATGCACAGCTATGCTCAGGAAGGCCTTGGGGTAAACAATAACTGTTGTGTTGCACAGCAATTGGAGTTGCCCGTTTGCGCCTTTAGGTGCTGAACACTGCACCAAACAATCAAAAAGAAGCAACAAACAACTCCTAATAATAGAGGTGGCAATTCAGGTTCACGGAACGGGTTCATGGTGGGTTGGGTGTCCTGTGAATCCATTTAAGCTGAACCCTAACCCAACCCATTTAATTATACAACCCTATTTATGAAAGGGTTAATTCTAACCTGACCTATCAACCTGTTTAACTTTAAATATATAACATATACTGCATCATGGCATGTTGAACTAGTTAACATCACATAAAATCTATTACCTAAACAAATTGAATTATCCATTTAGACTAAAAATAACCTAATTAATATGAAACATATGTTATCCATGTTGTAACTTGCCTTCTTAAACCATTTAAAATAAATAATCTGTTATAAACATGTTGAATTATTTCAAATTAAGTTGATTATAAAATGAAGTATATTATGAAGTTAATTATCATTATATTTTTAATATTTTATATTATCATTATATTTTTAATCGGGCTACATTGGTTGGATGGGTCATAAATGTTCAACCCGAACTTGACCTGATTACAACCTGAACCCATTTATGCCCGACTCAAACACGCTAAACTAGTGTCGTGTTGCGTCGGGTTATCGTGTTGGGTTCAAAATTGCGGCCTCTACCTAATAACTTATCAAAAACCAAAGCATCAACACATAAAAATGTTGTGAGATGACCAAACCAAATCCTGTCTTGCTTTATTTTAAAAAATATTGCATCCCTCACAGTATTTTGTAGATGGTAACCTCCCAAAGCTAATGTTGTTTGGCCTGGAGCCCTGTCTGAATCCAATCTGCTTATTAAAGAAGTGAGCTTTCCAGTAAAGCCTAGCCAATATTTAATAACCAAACAACTGAAAAAGAGGTGGGAAGCGATCTCCAATTCACAGCAGCAAAAAACATAATTTTTCTCATTGTCTAAGTTCATTTTTTTTTTAAATTTTGTTTTAACTGATTTTATCTTTGATGATCAACTGAACTGCTGGTGAGAACTTACACAAGCTTGTTGGTTGTCATCTTTCTTGTTCGAGTACTTTTATCTAAGATATGGGGTGGCTAGATTCATTCTATTTGAATAGGTATTGACCAGGTCTATTCTATTCATTTTTCATCTAGTTTGAATTTTGTGTTTCCTATCTATCTCAAGTCATGTATCTTTTTATCTATCTCTATAATTCAGGAGGCACGGTTTCTTGGTCTTTTTTCTACGCTTCTCGGAACATCATAATTGACTGCTCTGAATTTGGTTTAATTTTCTTTTGTCATATATTTTCAGGGGACAAGCCTTGTGCACTACTCTTGCTGTTGTGGGAGGAAAGAGCCTGGCATCTCAGATATCTGAGAAAATTGTAAAGTTCTTTGGCATATTTCTGTTTCACCTACCCCCCCCCCCCCTTCTTTAAGCTAATAATGCCTGAAGACTCACACTTACTACACTTCAATGGAGTCAACGTAACCAGGGGTCTCAGGTTCAAGTCATTGAGAATTTAGTCATGTTGAATACCGGGTGAGAGAGCTTTACTTTTTTTGGGGTTTTGGCTGGCTCAATAGATTAGTTTGGATTTATACAAGTTTCCATGAGTCTCGCTTTTGAAATTATTATTAAAAATTTATATTAATAACAGATATTAGATATAATTATCCCATAAATCTTGTCTCATACATGCATCTCTCACATAATTTGAGTTTGTGCAGGTTGCTCTATCCGGCGGAGTTCTTTTCATTGTGTTTGGAATTCAATCCTTCCTTTCAACAGTTGAGTGACAGCAACTGTTATTCGTTCTCAATTATGCGGATATTTGGCATGCAACATTCTAGGAAGGATGTTTTCTGGTTACCAGAATCAATGATTTTTTTCCAGGGTACCATTTCTTTAACTGCAGTATGCTGTGGAGTTCTCATAACTTCAACTGCTTTGTACACTTATTCCTGGCCATGTAATTTTAGTGATTAGCTCCACTGTGTTTTGAGAATAAAAGATGGCTTATTTTTTTAGGAGGCATACATTAAGGTCCTGTTTAATATAATGGAACAACTCCCTAGGAAAGAGAATGGGTGAAGGAGCATGCAAAAATCATGTTTGGTGCATGGCATATGGAATGACAGAGGTAGTGTCAGTTTCTTTGTTTAATGGAATCTGGATTTCGTTGAACTTGCGGGAATTTTCCAGAAAATAAATTTCAATAACATAAATTGTCCCTAATTTTATTTATTATTGTCAAGAATACTATATAAATTATTGAAAAAAATTATAGTATTTTCTTAGAGAAATCTATTAATAAATCCAAAATCGGTAAAATATTTACTGCCAGGTTCAATTTTTTTGTTTATTGTTAAGCCCGGCACATAAGTTATTTTTTGTTAATGAAATTGTCCCTCGTGGAGTTCATAAAACACTTTCAATTTTTTTTTTGCCAACATAACGTATTTATTTATTTTGCTTCATTTTATTTATGTTTTGTTTATTATAAGTACGTGTTCTGTTGAAATTGATCATGCTCTGTAATTTTTACTGTGTTCTGTATATTTTTATAAAATCCTTTTTATTTTTGGATTATAGATAATTTATGTTTAAATTTTCATAATAAAACATTTTTTAGTATCAAGAGTCCACAACACCTTCAACGGGTTTCCCTGATATCTACAAATTTCATATAATGTTCCGGCTCGAGTTACATTGAATCTGAACCATATTGTCACATCACCTTCAACGTGTTTCCCTGAATCTTCGGAGGTCGCAAATTAGTGGTAAGGGTAAACAATGTCACACGAGGGAACAATTTCTCTCATAAAACCTTACTTTCTCCATGTTGAAACTCTACTGAAATTTCAGCATGAAGTATTCATAAGTTGAATATATTGGTAGCTTGTAAAAAAAAAAAAAAAAAAAAAACATTCCTCAAATATTCTTAGGGGTACATATAATATTTTAGTATCAACAGTCCACAACATCCCATTGCATGCCATTCAACCATGTTAATTGAATAATATGAAAAAAAAATATATACAACAAACTGAAACTGTGACATCCTAAACCCGGTTCATAAGTGTGTGTCTCCGCGTGCTAGAAGGTGCTGACCAACAGTGAATCTAATGAGTATACTACACCCTTTGAATCATTACTAAATATAATAGAAGAATAAATAAAAATAAACTGCATATTGATAATAATCAATTGGTAACCGGAAAAACTAAACAATGAGTATCCATACAACCCGTTGTGATGCAAAACTATCAAATAAAAGTACACGCAACACAAGTACAGGGCTAGATGAAATTAAACAAATTAATAGAAAGGCTCAACTTTTATTGGTAGACGAAGTATATGCTAGGTCCAGAACTCCCATGCCAAGTCCTAACCTCGGACAAGTAACAACATAAAGCACCACCCAAGTTCTAACCTGCAACCATAAAATTTGCTCAGGTGCCAAGCGGTGACCCGAATTGCATGTGAGTGAAATTCAGCAGGCTACCACTAAAGTGTTTAATGTATTTCTAGGTATAAAACATGACATTGTGCAGTAAATAAATAAGGAAAACAGTAAGGTGGAGGTGAACCAGTGAATATCACCTACTTCGGTCTACATTGGCTGTCTCTAACCATATGAATAATAGAGTAGTAATAGGTTCCATGACTATATGCTTAGACGTCCAAAAACAAGCATCAAAGGTGAATCCACAAAATAAGTCTGGGCATTCCAACGTATATGTATCAGAACCAGATGAATCCAAGGAATACTCCAAAGCATTCTATGTATGGAACTGGTGAGCCAACACATAGGGATCAAGCCACAATGTTTAGCTCTAGAGTAGAATCTGAGGGATGAACCCTCAACATTCCACTTTCTAAAAGGGCTTTAACCGAGCCCAAGGAACAAGTCTAATGTAATCTTGGGAGAGGCTGGATTGGAATCCAAGAAGATAATCCAAGACATTTTGTGTCAGAGGGCATCAAGTAGAATCCAAGAGCTGATCCCTAACATTTTAGCGTTTTTAGAGTTTCTAGGTTAATTGTCACCTTTAGACCGAGACATTCACACATATAAGACATTGACCAGATCTAGGGTGGGATTACCCCTTGACAGTCGCATCAATGAATCACATGGCATCCATCAGGTTCATGCTTGACATTCAAAATTGGAATCCGAGACGTAACCAAGACAAGCACACATTTTGACCCAAGACCATTTAGTTAAAACATACCCAAAGACTTTCATTAATTGTAAAACCATTTAATTCCATAATTCTATTCTCAAGTTGTCGTATTTCATTAAAGATATTGTTAAACCCAGTTTTATTATATTGGGTATTTTCGAGTCCCACATCGGAATACTCCACCATGTATTCCTTTTTACTCATCTATAAAAGAATGCCCTCACCTCACATTGAGGTAAGGAGAATTCACATTCTACATGCTATCAAAGGGTAAATCTTGATAATTTCCGCTGACCTCCCTTCTTTCAGAGAATCCCTCCAGTGCGACACCCTTTGCTCTGCCCTCTCCTGCGGCCTCCTGGGATAGTTTGGCCCGCCCTACCGATGTCCTCCCGGTTCACCTAGCTCGTCTCACTCGTTGCGCCTCTTGGTTCCGCCGCCCCTCCAGGCGGACTCCCGACCCCACCTTCCTGGCAGACTCCTGATCCCGACGTCGAACGACCCGCCTCTCCCAGCAAACTCCCGCTCCCAACGCCGAACAACCCGCATCCAACGCGGGTTCTCGACCCAACCTCGACGACGCGTCCCGATCCGCCCTCCCGCGGCTTCCTAGTCCCCCCCGCTCGCGCCCTCTTACGGCGTCGCCCGCCTTCGCGATCGCCCCCCACCTACCCGCGGCTCCTCCCGGCTTCGCCATCGGGCCCCCGCCTACCAGCGGCCTCCCGACTACGCGATCGGCCCCGCCTCCCGATCCCGCCCTCCAGCAGGCCTCCTGGCAGAGTGTCGGCCCTGCCTCCCATCGCGGCTCCCGGCCCCACCTCCTGCGGCGCTTCTCGGCTCGCCTCCCACAACGCTCTCCCAGACCCGCTTGCTTGCGGCCCGGCTTCGCGACCAGCCCCGCCTCCCACAATAATTTTTCCAGCTCTGCCCTCCCACGACTCTTCGGTTTCACATCCTAACCCTAGTCCCGCTCTCCTTGGCACCTCCTGGACCCTCCCTTCCAATGGTCGAACCTTCGGCCGCACCTTCGGTTTTGCCTCCGCTGATCACTGCCTCCACCTGCCTGGTTAATGAGTGGCTTGACTCAACCAATTTCTCGATATGGCGGAAGACGGTGTTGATGTCACTCACAGGCATGGACCTCGACTCTCACCTCGAGGTTCTTCCGCCCCTATCTTTCGATCCCAAATACCGCCCATGGAAGCTCGCTGATAGAAAGATCTTTACCTTACTGGTAAATTCCATGGACCACTCCGTCAAGGACATCACTCGGACCGCCAATACGGTCTCTGATGTTCTTCAGCGCCTGTCGCCTGCCAGCAAGTCCGTTCATTTCTGGTGTACTTCATGGAATAGAAAGATCTCCGGGATGAATTGCTTGAGCTATAACCCATTCCCCATACACCAGAGGCCGCCTTGGCCCAGAGGAAACAATTGTCCCTCTTTAGTCTGCTTCATGGCATCGCTCCTGAGTATGCGACGACGGCCACATAGATGCTCACCAGCCCCTCTTCCCTAGAGATTCCATAGTTGTATCATCGCCTGAGAAAGACTCATCGAGTATTTCCCTCACCTACTCCTAGCATCAACCACACCGCCCTCTAGGGTCGTGACAGTGGACGCTTCTTAGACACTCGTGGATGTGGCCGTGGGGAGGGGCGTCCTCGTCCCCTTTGTCAGCATTTTGGCAAGCTCGGTCACCTGATCGATCGCTGTTGGGTTCTTCATGGCCGCCCATCCCAGCCACCTTGGCAAGACCAGACTACGGTCCACAATGCTTCACTGTCACCCGCAACTCTTCCTTCATCTTTGGACCTCTCATTGGCTGAGCTCTAGATGATTCACGATCATTGGACCACCTCTCTACCAGGTCCTTCGGCTTCTCTTGTCCAATTTGGTGGTTCTAATGTCTTTGTTGGCTGTCGCTCCCCTGCCTGGATGCTAGACTCATGTGCATCAGACCATCTCTCCAGCGATGCATATATGTTATCCGCCTACCGTCCATATGATGGTTCCTCAACCATCATCGTTGTTGTTGGATCAACTATCCCCATTGCCGGCTTTGGTGTTTGCTCCTTAAATTCATTTATTCATCTACCCTTGGTGGCACATGTGACTCGCAACCCTTTTAACCTTCTTTCCATCAATAAGCTTACAAAAAATTTCAACTGCAGTGCCATATTTACATCGCCTGCTGTTGTATTTCAGGAGCGGAAGATGAACCAGGAACTTGGTAGAGGCCAGCTTCGGGATGGGGTATACATGTTTGATGGACTGTCATCCGTTGCCTGTACGTCTGTCTCTGTGCGTGCATTGGACCTTCATTCCCGGTTGGGCCATCCCCCTGCCTCCGCCATTCATCATCTGTTTCCTGATATCAGTTAGCATGTCTCCTTTCATTGTGAGTCTTGTAAATTTGCAAAACATCATCGCACTTCATATTTTCCTCGAGTAGATACATGGGATTTCAAACCCTTTGATTTGGTTCATTCAGATTTATGAGGTTCCTGTGTTGTCTCGAGTCAATTAGGATATAAATATTATATATCCTTCATTGATGATTTTTCGCGTATGACTTGGATGTACCTACTTCGAGATCTGTCTGAAGTGTTTTCTACCTTTCAGAATTTTTACTATGAGATTCATACCCAGTTTTCTATCTCTGTTAAATGTCTCTACTCGGACAATAGGTGAGAATATCTATCTACTCCTTTTCAGCAGTTTCTCTAGGCGAACAACATCATTTATTAGACCTCATATCCTGATACACCCCAGAAGAATAGAGTGGCCGAGCAGAAACGCCGACATATTCTGGAGACCGCTCGTGCCCTACTCTTCCATCGGCAGGTGCCCTTTCTCTTTTGCGGAGATGCCATCCTTACTGCTACATACCTCCTCAATCGCCTTCCTTCTTCTATCCTTCAGAGAGAGACTCCTTTTTGGACTCTGTTCTCCCCTCTCCCTCCTCACTCACTTCCACTTCGTGTGTTTGGATGTCTCTGTTATGTCCGTGACACTCATCCCGACCTCTCCAAGCTCTCTCCCAAATCCCTCCGCTGCATATTCCTCAGATATTGACGCACTCAGTGCGGATACCGATGCTTTTCTTCGGACCTACGGTGGTATATCATCTCTACTGATGTCTCTTTTGTTGAGATCTCTCCATTCTCACTTCCCTCTCCCTATCCAGACACTGACATCGATGATTGTCTTCCTCTCATCATCCATCCTCCTCTGGTGTCTCCCCCTGCTGATCTGATCACCGTTTCAATACGGTCTACTCCCATCATCATCAATTGTGCCCCCCCGTCCAGGCCGAGGAATCCATCGTCCCAGCTTCGTCCGATGCTCCTGCACCGACACCAGATGACTTGCCCATTGCACTCCGGAAAGGTACTCGTTATTGCTAGACTACTCTATTTACATCTTCATACAGAGGTCTGTCAGCTCTGGAGACGATATCTATTCCCCGCACAATTGATGATACCAAATCTCACCCGGGGTGGCTGCAAGCGATACGGGATGAATTGCAGGCTCTGGACGACAACCATACTTGGGATCTGGTCCCCCTTTCAGCAGACAAACATGCGGTAGACATCAAATGGATTTATACGGTTCGTCTGAATGCCGATGACACTCTCCATCGCCTCAAAGCCCGACTTGTGGCGAAGAGCTTTTCTCAAACATATTATATCGACTATTTTGATACCTTCTCTCCAGTTGCATAGATGACATCCGTTCGATTATCCATCTCTCTGGCCGCTCATCATCACTAGCCGCTTCATCAACTGGATGTCAAGAATGCCTTTCTCTATGGCTTTCTTGAAGAAGAGATATATCTGCAACAACCCCCAGGATTTTGTGCATTCGGAGCCTACTTCCATGTCTGTCGACTTCATCGCTCCCTTTATGGTCTCAAGTAGTCTCTCCGTGCTTGGTTTGGCCGCTTTAGCACCGTCGTCACCGCCTTTGGACTCTCGCAGTATGAAGGACAACACCGTCTTGTATTGAACGACCTCTAACGACTGCATCCCATTGGTGGTATATATTGATGATATCATCATCATTGAGAGTGACTCCACTGGAATCAACCAACTCAAGGGGCATCTTCACCACCACTTCCACACCAAAGATCTCGGTCCTCTCACATACTTCCTTGGCATCGAGGTCTCCTGTTCTACGGACACTATCTCTCTCTACCAATGAAAGTATGCTATGGATATATTGCAGGATGCGAGTTTGAGTTAGGCAACTGCAGTGGATACTCCTTTTGAGCTTGGGAAACGTTCTCTCTATGACGACACAACACCCTTTCCTCACTCAGAGAGCTACCATCGTCTGGTGGGAAAACTCAATTACTTTACCATGACACGACCAGACATTGCCTGCGCTATTGGCAAAGCGAGCCAGTTCATGGAGCATTCGGCCAAATCTCAGTGGGATGTTGTCCTTTGCATTGCCAAATACATCAAGAAAGACCCTGCCCGTGGTCTTCAGTACTCACATCACGCTCATGGAGTATTCGACCAAATCTCAGTGGGATGTTGTTCTATGCATTTCCAAATACATCAAGAAATACCCTGCCTGTGGTATTCAGTACTCACATCACGTTCATGGAGCATTCGACCAAATCTCAGTGGGATGTTGTCCTCTGCATTGCCAAATACATCAAGAAATACCCTGCTCGTGGTCTTCAGTACTCACATCACGCTCATTTGAATATTGAGGATTTCTGTGATACTGACTATGCTGGTTGCCATGCTACCCTTAGGTTTACTTCTGAGTATGCCATTTTCTTAGCATAATCTCATCTCTTGGTGCAACAAAAAACAGACTATCATCTCTAGATCTAGTGTAGAGGTTGAATACCGTTCCATGACCACAATCACTACTGAGATCCTCTAGCTTCGCCATCTCCTTCATGAGATTGGCTTCTCACCACAGACTTCTGCTCATATATGGTGTGACAACTAGACGACCATGAAGATTTCTTTGAATCCCGTCTTCCATGAACGAACGAAGCATATCGAGGTAGACTACCATTTTCTTCACCATCATCTCGAGCAGAACCATATTAGTTTTTGGCCACATTTCGACGACAGATTAGCTTGCTGACATCTTCACCAAAGGCCTCCCGAGAGCTTGTTTGGACTCTCTCAGTACCAAGCTGGGTATCAACAACATCAGCAACCCAACTTGAGGGGGAGTGTGTTTCATCTTGTTCGCTGTCATCTTTCTTTTGTGGGACTCTTGGTCCAAGCTAGGCATGTCCATCTTGAGGGGGAGTATTAAACCCAGTTTTATTATATTGGGCATTTCCGAGTCTCATATCGGAATACTCCACCATGTATTATTTTTTTACTCATCTATAAAAGAATGTCCCTACCTCACATTGAGGTAAGGGGAATTCACATTCTACAGGTATCACAACATACTATTGTGAGGGGGTTCCCTAGACCCAACTAATATAGGAACTTTAATTACCATTACATGTATATAATTTGATATATTCATGTGTTTATCTTACCATAATAGTGTTGATACTTCTGCATTTATTATATTTATATAGTAATTTTCTTAGATTACATGTCGTATTAAAAGGTTATAACAGTTCTCAGACTATAATGAGAACTAAGAGATACCTTGACAGTAATCTTAAATACATGTCAGATGGTCCAGATACATCATGTTGACTGGACACAAATGATGTGTGATTATCAGGCGTTGGAGGCTCATAAGCATTGAGAGTTCTTATCATGAAGTTCGCACTTGGTGATCTTGAGTAGATGAGATCATAAGAACTGATCTGATAATAGGAACACCACATGTTTCATGTGTCATTGGTAGTTCATATCTCCAAACACATGTAATGGTCTCATAACTTGAGATTATTATCAATGCATATTATTTGATAATGTATTTTGATGCAAGACTAAAACCATAATTTTTTTTGAGTGCACCATTGATTGAATGATCAAGTTAGAATTTTTCGCTTCCGAAAGGAAATGATATCTCAGGCCCAGTTGATCAAGATGATAGTCCCTTCACTAAATCCATGACCATGGTAGAAGGAGGTAAGTCCGTCCAGTTGGGTCAGAAAATAATAAAATAATAAAGGATGATGACATAAAGTATGCACCCAACTTTATGAGATATCGTACGATAAAGAGATTATATTACATGACGTGTGTTCATATGAATGATTGTAGTTGCTATGAATTTTCTTTATCTCCTTAGGGGTCTTGATGAGTTTCTAGAATTCTCTTTTAGTCTATGAATAATATTCACTGCTATCGAGATAAGAGCCTAGAGGGTTACACATTTAGCGTATTTAAAAGTTAGGTTTATTCTAATGAATATGGGTATAAGACATGGTAGGATCCACCACATGGTCTGAGAGATGTTCAAGAATAAACAACTGCTAATGAATAAATAAATTCATTATTATTCGATTATAGAATAATTGGAGTTGAATTTATTAATTTAATGTATTTACCAGTATTTAAGAGAATACACGAGAAAATACTTATGAATGAATAATATTTTAATATTCAAGATTCATTTAATATTTGCAGGAAAAACGAGTCGAGTTAATGATGTACTTTTATCAAATAATATATTTATTATATTACAAGTGATAAAAATATAAATGATGTTTAAGACACAATTAGTTGGTCATCACGTGCCATTTATGACTTATTTTTTGAGAATTATTTATACGTGGGCCGAGGAACCCTTTCCTTAAACTCCACTATATAAGAAATGTAACGACCCAAAATTTTGAATGAAATTTTGTTTCCTTTTTTGTGTGTGTTGTTTTAGTTTATACTCAACAAAAACTATATTCTTTAATTAATGATGTGAGTATAATTAAAATGAGACCGTTGGGTTTTGACTGTTATATGACCGTTGGTCAATATGATCGTTGGAAACTAAATGTTGCGATTGTTGTCTCTAAATACAAGTGATCTTGGTTAATTAATACAGAAAGAAGACTCGATGACCTCATCCAGTAGTCTCGGGCCAATCGAAGCCCATCTGACGAAACTTGGGAAGGAGGTAGCACCTTTGGGCTTTGCTCTGGACCAAACCCAAGCCGAACTTCATCGTGTGAAACTGGAGCGGAATCGCCTTCGGGAGAAGTTCAAGCTTATAGAAATCACTACTTGGGCAATGTTGGCCGAGCCACCCTCAGATTTTCTCACCTTAGCACACCTTACACTTAGGTCCTATGCTGGGGTTATAAGGGGCTATATAACGAGACCGTAGCTACTTTGTGTAATCCTTTGAGATAAATAAAGTTGTGATTTCTTCCTATGGCGAAGTTTGTGTTTTTTTTTTCAGATGTTCGAATAAATATAGGATGTATATTGATGAATTTTGGAAAAAAGGGATATTTTAAAATATTTATGTAAACCTTAAATAATTAATGATGTGTAATGATTTTCAAAAAATGGTTTTCTGGAAATGTGTTCAGTAAGAAATTTAGAATATAATAAGATCAGCTTAACTTTTTGTGAATAGTAAATTATGAATAGTGATTTTATGCTTAGGATTAGTAATGTGATCAAATGGATTAGTAATCTCACTTAAAGAAATTATTAATATAATTTAGACACATTGATTAAGTAATGTGATTCAATAAAATAGGTAAATAACTGTTTCAGAAATTATTAGTCAAATACTGGTTTTTTCAGGTGAAGTGTTTTTTAATTAAAAAACTAAATTAAAAATATCTAGAAAATTATTTTTATAAAATGGAGTTCATTTTTGAATTCAGAGCATCAATATTAGGTTAAGGTGATTTTTGGGATTTTTCTGAAAAAAACGATTTTTCGGTGAATAGTAAAAATACAGTTTTTAGTTTCGGGTGTTTAATGACATCATTAAGGATGTAATAATTATGTAATCATTCTGGTCGACTTATGAATAGTAAGATAAGGTATGAGGTGTCCCAAGTGGCCAATACCATGGGCAAATACCATGGGTAGAAAGCCCCCAAGGTGCCATATTCTAGAAGCCCAAAAAATTTGATTGCATGAATCCTCCTCTATTATCTGTTGTGGGTCAAGGGCTCCTTCCCCTTCTTCAAAATCTGATTTGTATTTTTCATAGAGAAATATCTGATCAACGATAGAACAAGATCCATTTTGCATATCGAAGAGGTTCCTCAGTTCGGGCCGAAGCAATAAGCCCATGGTTTTGCCAATACCACTGATGAGGTGTCCCTTGGCCATTAACGATTTGTCCCCTCGCTTCTCCTATAAATACCATGCCTTTCCCTCATTCTTTTCTTTTCCAAATTCTCCTCAACGAAGTTCTGGTCTCTTTACCTCCCAAGAATTCCTCCCAAGGTACCCTCAAGCCTCCCAAGGTCCCGACCTTCAAGCTTTCGAAGTTACTCTTCAAGGTAAGGGATCCTTTCACCCTCCTCTTTTAAGTCATGACTTCCTTTATGTTGTGTCTTATAATTTCCATCTCTTTATGTTGAGCGTATGTTATTATATGTTCTCATTTCTGTCCATTTCATTTCTAATTATTGAGAGACCTTCTCCACTCTCATCAATTTGTTTTCTGAATTTTTAAGTGACGCCGTTAGGCTGCCGAATTTTTTGTAAAAGAAATCGCATCTTCTCTTTTCTTTCATGTTTCCTTTTTCATGTGTTATGTCATTCAAATATCCATACCATGATCTTATTCAGTACCCATACTGTATTATGAGTTATTTATGAGTGGGTGACCCTTGTCCCATCTATTTTCAATGTAACGCCCCGACCCCAGTTACCCAGAGTCTGTGCATTACTTTAATACATTGGAATGATTACAAGGAATCAAGTCCCGAAGGACCGATCGGTTTAGCAGTCTTGGAAAATAGATTACATACATGAATGTTACATTACACTTCATAACATACAAAACAACATAAATAATCTTTCACGAATGCCATTATTCCCTTGGCTTAACCCTGCATATCAATCACTATACACTTCTTGGAATCCTGGGAAAAATAAAACATAGAAAGGGGTGAGCTCAGATGCTTAGTAAGGATAACAATACAGCGGAAACTTTCATAAATAAGCATAAACATTTAAGGAAATGTATAACTAAAACAAAAGACTTTTAAACTTGAACTTCAGCATAATATGACAAAAATAAAATGAAGTAATGCCATTTACTTATTCACATGGATATTCTACTAGTCGAATAATCACATTCAATATCAATAACCACTTTCATAATGATGGAATGCATAATGCCGAACTTTAATTTCTGTGTCAAGGCCTCGTGCCAAGACCTAAGGGATAACTGTAACCGGAACCCAACCCGGAGAGCCTCTGTAACCGGACTCCAACCCGGAGTGCCTCTAATAACCGGACACCAACCCGAAGTGCCTCTAATAACTGGACACCAACCCGGAGTGCCTCTAATAACCGGACACCAACCCGGAGTGCCTCTAATAACCAGAAACCAACCCGGAGTGCCTCTAATAACCGGACACCAACTCAGAGTGCCTCTAATATCCGAACACCAACCCGGAGGGTCTGCTGTAACCGGACCCTAACCCGAAGCATACTAGTCCAACACATTCATCTTAAGAAGGGGATGAAATATAACATAAACATTCGTATTAAAAATAGCATACGAAATTCCAAAACATTAATCATAAACCATTAATGGCATAAAAATAACTCATCCACAGTCAAACATATCACAAAACCTTAAGTACAATATGGAAGATTTGTATCATAATAAATCAACTTCAAACAAGTGTAAAATTTATCAAAGGATGTTGACATAGATGAAATCAAAACTATTTGAGAGAAATATCTCTTTTTTTTGAAATCATTTAAAAGTCACATAATTATAAAAGAAAACATTTACTTTGAAAATATTCTTATAAGATTTCAAGGGAATCTTCAAAGATTTTATAACGGTGTAAAATAGCCGCACCCACCGTATAAGTTAAAAAAAGACATTCTTACCTTAATTATGTCGAAAAGGTTAAAAAGGATCTTGTTTGGAAAACGATGGAAAGATTCCTTTATAAAATTCTTATAAAAAGTCAAACAAGGGTATAAATGACTTTAACCCATATTCTGTAAAATAGTAAGAATGTTTTGAAATACATTTTTAAGAAACATGGATGTGGATAATAAAGAGGTCCCAGTAGATAATTTTGTATAAACAACTTCGGATAATGAAGAGATTGTGAAATAAACCCTTACCAATTTTGTAACTTACGAAACATACACCCCATGAAAGAGGTATCATACAATGAATATTTAAATACACATATATTAAAGTGTATTACACAAAGAATACAATTATGGGCAGTACATACACCACACAAAAGGTAATAGTGACAATATGACATGAATCTCACGGGAACAAGGAGTGAGATGAAAACCCCTTACCTTGCACTTTCCTTTAGTCGAGGGTACGTTTAGCCTCCTGTATGAAGACTATAGTATGTTATTAAATTATACCAGAACCATATTAATATTTATGATATCATACATTATTCATTTATGACGTTATACTACCCATTTAATAATAATTTCCATGTTATATTAATATTTCGGGTAATAATCGCTTTCTTTATTGTATGTGTTTTAACTTGTTACTATTGATTGTATCACATAGATCATGATTTAAATACTTCCAGAATATAAAACACGATTTATTTATCATATATATTTAGAATATAAAAATTTATAATAGACGTATATATGAAATGGAAAACACCGCTTATGGAGACGGTAGTCCGTACGTATGCATAAACGCTGTTTCCATTTTTACATGTATTGAATAAGATATATGTAAGTACATAAATACTTATATATATAAATATATATATTTACAGTAGCATTATTATTTCATATATTACATACTTATTAGTAATATATATTTTTATAATTGTCGATGAATGGTGAACTTGGAAATGAATCTCATCGCGTCGTGGAGACGGTAATCCGTACGTACGCACGAGCGAAAATATCATTCTTTTGATATTAATATAATATATAATTGGATGATATATCATATATACAGAATCATTATCATGTTATATTTATTATTTTCATGAATTACACATCATTATTATACCCATCCAAATAATAATATATTGAATAACAATTACACCACGACGTGGAGACGGTAAGCCGTACGTACGAATGTATGGTGACATGTCATTAAAAGGATGGATAGAATACTGAATATGGTTGTACCATATTTATAATAATATCAAATTATATAGGAGATAATGGATTTATTATTTTAGAATTAGAATAACAAAGAAAGAATAAGTTGAAGAAGAAATGAACTTGAAAAAGGGTGGTGAAAACATTACCTCTTCTTCATGTTCTTCCTTTTGATTTTATCAAAATGGCTCCTTAGGTTGGCTTTATGATCAAACTAAGGCCTCTATGTTGTAGTGAGGGAAGTTGAGAGAGTATTTGGGCAGGGGTTGGCCAAGCCAAAAGGCTTTGAATGTGTGAATTAGTGAGAAGGGGGAGTGCCCTTTTATAAGAGGGGTGAGAGGAACCTTTGGAAAAGCTAAAAATATTATTTTATGATAAATTCATATTCGGTTTATAATGGCTCCAAAGTAGATTATTTAAAGGTTAATGTGGGTATGGGTTGAAAACCACTCAACCAATAGAATTTAGACAGGTTTGGGTCATTATATTAACCTTATCTTTTAGTTTTAACTCTTAGTTAATTAGTTTGACACTTACCATGTCACTTTGTATTTTTATATTATATAGTTAATAAACTTACTATATACCTCCAAGAGACCCCCAAGTGATCCATTAATGATACACCTATCATGATATAAGTCTCTTGGCCGAACCTTATATTTTTAGGAATTTAATATCAATTAATAATATAATATTTGTTTTAAAAACTCTTTTGTGTCAATTTTGACACTATTGGGTATTTTTTTTTTGATAATTTCATAACAGCATTATCACTTCGAAAAAATTTATATAACCAATCCTAATATGTCATATTAACATAGAAAATTAGTGGAATTCATAAAAAGTCTCAAATTACATTTATTTTGATATTTATAATATCAATTATTTTAATATTTCATTAATTAGGTAATTACTGCATCACAATTGTGTCATAAATAAATTAAATTATTTAATGTCTAAAAATTATAAATAAAATACCATTATGTAGGAAATCTTTTTATCTTTCTAATGAATATTTAAAATTGAATTTATATTATGTATAACCCTATATTAAAAATGTTTTAGTAAATAAACTTTGATTTTAACTCTTTTAACTCTTCTTTAAATTAAATAATAATAAATGTCCTAATCTAAACCAAGTGATCCTAAATGATAATATTTTATTCCTAAGGTTGTTTTTGGTCGAGATACACTTGTACAATAGAATTAGGACATGTGTTAGGGTAATATTAATATTATTTTTACCCTTAATTACCCTATTTACTTTTTACCGTGGTAAATAAAAGTAAAAAGTTACAATTCACCAAAAATTATTTTTATCTTATTGAACCACATTTTACTCCTTGATATTAACCGTGTCTCTCGGATTTTTGAAATTCCACTCAAAGAAGTGGTAAAATTAAGTTTTATGTGAATTTGCAGATTCTCCTAGGTGGTGGGTAAAAGTCAGTGAAAAAGTTCAATAAAATTTTTATATATCTAAAATTATTATAAACTGACTCCAATGAATTACATTGAATTTATATAGGTATTATGTATCTATTTTGACCTAAAATAAATTTAAATAATATAAATAATTATTTAAATAAAAAGCCGGTTTTAAACAGTAAATCAATGTTTTTCACTATTCATCAAAAATTGAAATTTTTCAGAAAAATACCAAAAATTTACCCTAAGCTAATTTTGATATTCCGAATTCAATAATAAAGTATATTTTACAAAATTCAAAACATAGAAGTTTCATTTATTAATTTAAAATTAATTCCTACTGTTAAAATAAAAAGCGTGTTTTTAAGAAACAATAACTATCAATAGATTGACACTTGTTTATGTTCGGTTTAAATGTGAAATTATGTCCAATGACCAACATTGGATTAAATGGTAAAAATATATTCTAAATATAATTTAAAACCACTCAAATTCATAATTTATCACTATTAATTATTTCGATTAAAAAAGTTGTTTTTAATTAAAATTTAATAATTTTCACTATTCATCAAAATATGAGAGTTATCCGAAAAGTACCAAAATTTCACCCTAGGCTAATTTCGATATTCCAAATCCAAAAATGAAGTTCATTTTGAGAGATAAAATTTATAAAATTTCAAAAAGTGGGTACCAAAATTTCACCCTAGGCTACTTTGATTGGTCGTGGTGTGTGTTAGAACTCGAAGTTGCGTACAACACATGCTACTGTATTATTCAAAGAGAAGCGTACCGTAGAATCTTTGGGTGTTACATTCAATGTTTTCTAAAACCATGTTATATAGCCATTATGCTGCAGAAATTTCGTCTCAAAATTTCTATCTCTTTCTCTCAAGAAATTCTATTGTTTATTTGTGTGAATACCCAGACTTATTTCGTTTCCATGGGTGTTCATATATATAAAGATGATATATTTGATTCTGTAATTGACACACATATAACCCTCACTCCCTTTCTATGGGTTATAAATGACATAATGATCTTATTTTTAAGCTCTTTTTAAACGTCGCGATTTTGACATGAAACACATTTCTTTGATTCCATTTGGGTTATTTATGAAATGTTTGATTATGATCTATGTGGATCACATGAAAGTAAAGACATATTAAGGGTGCAACCTTATAGCGCTCCAATGCATTGGGTAAAGAATTAATCTCTAGAGATGATAAGTTTTACGATACCTTGGTGAATAACCTTGGTAATTTTTATGACACCTTGAGGATGGACCTTGGTGATATGTTCTTGAATGTCTAAATGAAATATTGTAGCCACATATTCAAGTTATGTTTCAAGTTCTTTTAATTATGTTATGCCTATACTTCCATTGATCATATCTTTATGTTGTTATTCAAGTTCTTATTGATATCACAAGTACACTGATTTCCTTATTTACCCTTACTGGTCCTTTTGCTCACCCTTTCCTTTGATGTATGCCTCCAGGATATGAAAGGTAGTATTTGTACTTAGGATGATCTTATGATGAAGCCTTACAAGTTGATTGGAAGAATGTTTTATGTTGTATTCAAGTTTTACTGTTTCTGATTTCCAAGACACTAGACTTTAAAGATCCTCTGTATGTAAAATGTAATGAAAAGTTATTTATTAAAAAGGCGGGATGCCACAAGAAAAATAGATCTATTTTATGAGGGACCATTCATCTACCTGAATTTGAGAGCTTCCTTATCACCCCCCCCGCATCCTAGAGAGAGAAGTGACCGTTCCAAGTAATCGATTCCAGATCTTCTTCACTGATTAAAGGAACGACATAGCGGTGACGTCAGGACGTCGAAAGCATCATCAGATCTCTGTGCTAGCACCCGAATATCAACGATCGACTTTCCCGCAGACCTTTGAAGCACGTGTGAATGATTTAGAGGGATCCAACCTCGTTTCCTTTGAGTAACGGTCGCCGCCGGCGAGTGATTGTCAAACGTGACTTCAAATTGAACGAGGTAATTGTTTGTTTTATTTTTTGTGCTTAAATCAATTCATGTGAGATCTTTTATCAGGGCTTGAATTACCGGAGACGATGTTGTTACATTGATCCGATGATGAAATTTTTTAAATCTCCGACCCATCTACTTCCACTACATGTCATAGTAACTCCACATACCAATACCACTGCCTTAATTTATATACTCCAAGGTGCCCATAAAAATAAGTCATAAGTTCCAAGACATTCCAGAAAGGGAATCCATGACATTCATAAGGCACAAGTAATCATATCAAGGCTTTTATTAAAATTAAACCACTGCCTTAGAGGTGTCTTTCAAGGTTTCCCATAAGGTACTTATATCATTTGATAATTAAATTAGTCTATTTCTTTTTATAAGTACATAACAAGAAATGAACTTGGGATCTAGCATTTATTCATGACACCCTAAGTGCTTAAAAATGTTTAAGCAACCTGGTGTGATGTTTATTCATTACATTTTTCCACATTCTTTTTGTTAATTTATTGTGTATTTTAATGCAAAAAATGTGTATTCTATTTATTAATTATATAGTTATTGTATTGGTTATTTGAATATTAAATTTATTAATTTCTTGTTTAAATGAGTTTTATTATGCTTAAATTATAATATTTGTCCAGTTTTGAGTTTGTTTTATTTAATTCTGATGTTTATTTTAAAATATTATTTTTATTCAGTTTCTTTGATTATTATATATATTTTTGTTATGTTTATTTTAATATATATTTTCCATGTTTTTGTTTTCAATTAATTAGTTAGTTGAAGTTTAAATTAATTTATAATTTAACGACTTTAATAATTTAATAATTTTCAACTTTAATTAAAAAATTAATATTTTTTGTAATTTTTATTAATTAATTAATTAATTAATTAATCATTGAAATTTTAATTTATGGTTTTCAAAAAATGAATTTTTATTGGTTTTGAATTTCTGTTGTGTAGGGGCTTTCACGTAGCCAAATTGTAGATGGTAATCACATAGCCAATTATAAAGGGTATTCACGTATCATATTACAATTCCCATTCATGTAGGAAAATTTGAGAATACCCATGTATCCAAATCTTGAACCCATGACATTCTCTTCGAATAGCTGAACACAGTCTATAACACTAATTGGTTACACTAGCTCATTTCTAACCATAACTAGGTCGATCATAGAATCGTCACTGCAAGACTTGAAACACAAACCCAACAGGGTTTCCACTTAGCACTCCGTCCAACATAAGATCGCCTGTCAGTCTATGGCTGGTCAATTTCCAACATAAACGCCCGACCTTAACCGTTGACGCATTAATAACTATCCGGTCACGACACTTCACTCCCGAAGTCATTCTGGGATTTTCCCTTCCATTAACATCATGCCTTAAAGGTGGATATCATGGGCCTGCCATAGACCATTCCTACCCAAGAGACCTACAAGAAACCATAGTCTTACTTTCAAGACTATGCACAAGAATGGGAGTCAGGCCTTCCCCGATTGACCTCACTCAAAACGTTTGGCTTAAGTTGTCGACACACCATTAACTTGCTCGATCACGGCACTTTAACCTCGAGGGCATCATGTGGTCATCTGCACATGCTCACCGAAGTCCAAGCCTTAATTATGATGTGCTTAAAACAGTTGTGAATTCAATGAACCATCCCTTCATCATGCTTCCTTGCAAGCACCAACGCTCCACTGATTCGTCACAGCTCCCAGATTGCATACGCACCCCGACTCTGACTGGTCTTCTATGATTGCATTCCCTCTCCCTTGAAGGTCACGCTTTCCATGACCAACACGATGTTACCCACCATAAGAGTGCCTTATCCATCGTTTCATTGAAAACAGAAACTTATCCCACGACACACACTTCTTCCACCACCGAATGTGGTTTCTAAACATGGCCCACATGCTTATACCAAGTTCCAACATGAACCATCAGCCTTTTACACGTTGGAACCTCACTTGCAGTGAATATTCTCTCCTTGAACAACCAGTGGTGCACTACTCTCTACCTGTATTTACTTCATCCGTTCATAAGCACAACTAGAATAGGTTTATTCACAAATATACACGTGATGATTTCTTACACCATGCTCATGTGCATCGTTAGTGATGGACATTAAAGTTTGGACTCTAACTCAGATCAACAGCGTTATAACATCCAATCCTTTTTACATGGTCATCTCGAACACTGAGATAACTCAGCTTTTCTATCAACAACTCAAGGCTACGTTTCTCACGAAAAAACTATTAACGTCCAATTCACTCTACTCTGAGAGTGACCTGTGAATGTAGCCTTCAAGAACCCATGAACCCTTCCAAAACAGTCATGGACTAACACAACTCAAGGTGTTACCATGACCGCATCACCCAAAAACTCAAGACTTGAATGATTACCACTGAATCAGGCATGATCACAAATCCTTATTTTAACAGGCACTGTGTATGGAAACATGTACTGCCTCGTTATTACTTTAGTGCAAGGGGCATACCCATTTCACGCGATTCATAGGCCCAACAACACAATGCATCCTAGTATGTACTTTCTCTTATGAAACATCGAACCCATAAGTCGTGGTGTTTCACATGATCGATATTAGATTGATGGATTTATGATTTATACATTGGAAAAATAAGGGTTGCACGACTCACTAAGTAGCTGACCATGGTCTTGACATGTCAGTCCCGTTAAACTTAAGCATCCATGATGCCCACATCTCTAACAAGGCTTAACTTTCTGAACAACCACCCGCCTACCTGGGGTGTCATTCCACCAACTAAAAGTCATAACTGAGCCTAAACAACATACGGACGATACTTCCCATGCCTAAAACTTGGCGCCAACATCCACCGATGCTTCTTATCTCTGAGGGTGTTACCACAATCAGGACAACCCTTCACTTTGCAAAAGGAATCAACTCTAAAACTAGGGTCATTCCTAAAAGGTCACTAGGCCGACTGATACTCCCAACAAAAGAAAAATGCCAACTGAGACTCACGAGCAATGTCCATGTTCCCATCCAAGGCATTTCTCAAGGCATTCTAAAACCAACATCCACACTAGGGTCTTTAGTATGAACATAATTAAAAGGTTTTATTTAAGCCATTACATCAATTCACATTTTACATAAACATTATAGAGGCTTAGATAAATGAAATGTCAAGTACTAGTTATAGAGGAAAACATTTTATAAACTGTACTTAACACTTTATTTAGCTAATGCTGTAAAAAACTCTAGATAAATTATCTTATAATTTCCTTTCAACCATTACTTATCCTTAAGTTATCACAATTGGGATCAGTTAAAGGAAATGTCAATCACAGACTATAGAGGGAAACACTCTTTAGGTTGTAAATGATATTTTAATGAACTGAATCCTCATATTAATAAGGCCCCAAAATACACAAAAGGTCTTTTATCATTTTAAGGGAATTAGTTAAGTAAGTTGCCACCATACACTTATACGGAACATCGTATAAGTGGTTGAAAACACTTTAAATAACCATCCCATTTAACATAAACATACCCCAAGGGGTTAAGTACCAAGACATGTAAAGATGGTGTCAACCTACAAGGGTCAATTCATGCTAACCTGGGTTTAGTTACACGGTTATCCATTCCCAATTTATGGAGGCAACACTCTATAAATTACAATTTACATCCCATTTAAGTGCAACCCCTTAATAGTTAATTTATTAAATATTTTAACACATCGTTAGTGGATTTATCTCATAGGAATAATATGCCAAAATCAACCTATGTGGGTCGATTTGAGTGTAATGAACCACTTGGGTCGACCAGACATGTCACCCGATCTAGCTCACCATAAGGCCTCAAGAGTGCCTCCCCAAACGCCAGAGGCTACCGACCATCAATGGGGGTTTAAAAGATACAGCGGAGAGACTATACTCTCTGTTCATAGTGCAATAATAGCAAAAAATAATCAAAATCACACCCAAGGGTAAACATCATAGTACACACAATAAATAAACTGAAGCAATAACATGATATAATAAATGGAATGAAACTTACAGTCATACAAATTCAAAGCATGCAAAATATACAACAGCTGGTTTCCTACTAGGCCGACCACATATAAAAAATAAAAAAACTAAAAATAAATAAAATAGGCTCCACTACCAATACTGAGCCTAACTACACACCCGATCTCCACGACACTTGATCCACACTAGCCCGATCCTAAGACTCTACACGAGTGGCTCCGCTCGACCAAGAAACACTGGGCCTTGGCCTTATCCACTGTGCAACCTATGTTCCAACCTGAAAGCAGACATAAGGTCTACACGCACACCGAGGTTCATATACATGGGGTGAGAAATAAATCTTAGTAGTCCACCCCCAATGGTGAACTTATAATCTGCTACCATAACAAGTCCATGCACACATGTTACACCCTAACTTTCCAAAAACTATTAACAACTGGCATAAAAGAACAACTGTATAAAAAGAAGGGGGAAAAACTATGAAAACAACCAACTGTGGGTTCTAGTATGACACTCGAGGTAAATCTACCCCCGCTCTGGCGCATGCCATAGGATTTACAACACGTGGCTTACCCCACCACATGACAACCGACGCGTCCACTAGATCTACAAAGGAACTCCAAAATATTTAAACAAAAAGGCACGAATGATGGACCCCATGGCATAACCATAAGCGTCCACACGACAAAGTTCATCCATTAGGCTCCAGGGCTCCAATAAAAGGATCTGAATTGGCGACAGGAACATATAGGTCAGCACAACTAGAGAACTTGTCAGTCTTTAAGGTCCTACAAAACGAATCAGGCATCGACTATAGACTCAACAAGGAGGGCTCCATGCCATAACCTCAGAAGCACAACGACATCCTGACAGAGAAAATATTTTCAATTATTTTACTTTTTATTTATTTATTTTTAATCCCACTTAAGTGTTTTTAAGGTAAATTGTTGCATTTTATGGGTTTTGAAGTATTTTGAGATTAATTACAAAAATGACCCAATTTTAGATTTTAATTGTTTTAATTTATTTCTGTATTTTGACCATAAATTTTTATATGCTAATCCAAATTTTGAAATTATTTATTTTTAGGATTTCATACATCATGAAATTCATTTTATTATTTTAGACACAAAAATCAATCCATCATTTAAAGGCCCAAAACTAGCTCACATTGCAGGCCTTGAAATCTGTGCATATATCCAGATAATTTTGAAGATGGGACCATATCTCATAAATGGCTGGCCCAAATGAGTTGAAAATTCAACATGGATCAAGAAGACATCCATAGGAACAACATTTATTAATTTTTCTACCCGATTCCTTCATTTTCAAGGCCATAAATTCATGGGAGATGAAGCATATTTTTTTTGGGAAGAAAGAGGAGACAAAACCGAACAACATTAAAGAAGACAACATTTCCAAATTATGTCATTAAATGGGGACAACAGGAGGAAAATTTCAGAAGATATTTTTGGTGCCAAATTTTCACCCCCTTTGCCTATAAAATAGTGCCCCTTCTTATTTTCAAAGGGTTGAAACCCTATGTGGAAATTTTCAGTATCTTTGTAGTGTTTTATTTTGCTGTAATAATATTATGCATTTTTAGTATATGTTAGTCTTATTCTTCCTCTCATTCTCATATTTTTATCTTTTGTGTTTTCTACTTCATTCTTTTCTCCACTGTGATCTCTAATACTCATGATCAAGAGTAACTAACCCAAGGAAGTTCCTAAGGGATCAATCCAACTTTGAACCCATGTTTTTGTGCATTCATTCATATGTTTCTTATTTGCTAGAGTTAGGCCGAGGGATATCTTAGTGGGAAAGGTGCCTTTGTGTTTCCACTTACCACCCGAGGCTTAGCTTTCTCTTCTGCAATATTCTCCCTCGATCAAGGGGGTGAATATGTGGTCTCTTAGTGATCATTGAGTGTACTGTATATTCAAAACCATAGGCAGAAGTGGATATTCATGCATATGGTGGAGCATGTTCATTAATTAAATTTAAAACTAATTAAGAGATGATGAAGGTTCACTCTAGGTGTTCACCTGAGAGGATATCCTTTCTTTCTAACATCATTCTGTTTTCATTATATTTTCATGTTTAATTTTATTATTGCATTCTCAATTCTCAAATCACTATTTCTTTTAGTTTTATTTCATAAAAAAATATAAAAAAGAAAAAGTGAATTGGAAGTAGTGATTGCTTGAACTCAACAACTTCTCAAGAAAATGAACTAGGTTATCCCTTATGCTGCACTTAGTTAAAATATTTTGATAGCATGAATGAAAAAGTTTCATCAAATTAGCACCATTTTTGGGGAGTCAAGTGGTCTTCACTCACTATTTTTATTCACATTTTAAAAATAATTTTATTTTCTTTCATTTAAAAAAACACAAAAAAATCATAAATTTCAAAAACTAAAAAATATATCTTTGTTCATGATGTATTCCAATTCAAATAATTCTACATGAACTAACCAATCTCAAATGTAAGAACTTTGAGAAGAAATACATGGACTAGAGAGAAAAATGGAATGGATAATAGAACATGTACATTCATGTTAAGAGAAACTAGAATTAAATCCAGAACTTGAACCAGAAAAAGTGGTCAAAGATATTTCACCAATCATTTTATATGTTAAAGAATCTGAGGCGGTTGATATGGAGCTACTAAAGGAATTAATAATATCATCCTGCACCCAACCATTTCTCAATGAGGTCCCTAAAGTACACATGAAAGTTGATGCACTTATGGGAGATCAATATTTTTTGGATGGATCTTGGAATCATTTTATTGAAGATAACTTGAAACTTGATCTTACTATCCTTGATAATGAAAAATCAACACCTCTATACCTCTCTATTGCTTTGTAAGATGATGATGAAGATACACCTGCTGGTATTGAGTTTCCAATATTCCCTCCAGAAGTGATCAATTTCCAAGATAACTTACTTCAAAGGGAATATTTTTTTATTGATTCTTCATGTTTTAATCTTATTCAAGATGAGTTATTTTCTAAGTTATCCTTTTCTTAAATTTTTGATACAACAAAAATGGAGTAGGCCTTGGATGTTAAGGAAGAGACCACCCAAGTAGTGGAAATTGAAGAAGAAGAGATGGAAAACTATGTGGTGGCGTGACTACCTCCTCTATAACAACTTGCATACCATATGGAGAAAGACACCATGAAAGTCATCATAGAGCACCCTTATTTTCTTTTCCTTCCCACTATAGACATAAAATTCTCTATTTATTCTTTCTTGGGGTTGGAAATTTTCTTATCTTAGTTGGGGTTCTCTATTATTTTTTTTACTCAAGGACATTGGGAAAGTCACATGTGGTAGTTCATCTCAAAGAAACCACATCCACCTTTTGATTGGGGATAATCCACTACAACTGTCTGACTAGGTGCAGTAAAAACCTAGCACCCGTTTGGGGGTTTAAACCAAGCATTATCCATTTTCTTTCCCATTTCTCTTACTTATTATTTATTTTTATTATGTTTTCTCATCACTTTCTTGTAGTTTTAAAGTGGTAGCAGCTAGGAGCTTAACTCAAGGCCACCACTGAAAAATAAACTAGGCCTTGTCTTTCCTTTCCTTTATTTTTTTTCTTCCCAATTAAAATTATGTATGAAAATATTTCTTGATCTAATTTTAAATAAAAGGAGGTTAGTAAATGGAATAAGTTTGGAGTATGGATTTTAATTTGTTTTTAGGAATTTTTTTTGTGCTTATATTTTATTTTTCCTGTATTTTTCTGAAATTTTCATGTTTTCCATTTTCATTTTCGGTGTATTTTTAGGATTCTTATTCTAAATCGAATAATTTGTAAAATTCAAACCAACTTGGTAGTTTTGTCACATTTCTTGATATTTATGTTTGAGTATTTAAATTATTAATAAATAGATTTTCCCTGATTTCTGATCTTTTCATTTGAATAAGTTTGATTGATTGTGAAACTCATGTGCAGTGGTACTGTCCGAATTGAAAATCTTTCCCAAATTGAGAGGTTTATAAAACTTTTTGACTTATTATTTACATTTATATTTTTCTTGAGAGTCTTGTGATATGTTTTCTGATCCATAACTTTTTGTTTTTCTCTTTTTCAAAGTTGTTAGAGTTCATGGAATGTGTTAAGTATGATTGAGACACCACTTTGAAATCACTTTTTGTATTCAAATATTATTTTGTACTACCTTTACATATGAAATTTATTAATAACCTATTAGCCATGAAATAACCTGTTAGATAGACACATTAAAATCCATTTATCCCTTTACAATCTTCTCTATAATTTAAATGCATGATTATTATTGAATTCATGTGTGTGGGAGAGAGAAGATGAGCTGTATTTTTATTTCCGGAAGAATTTATTTGAGATGAAATGAAAAAAGGAGTTACCATATTTATTATTACTTTTGTGGAAGAAATTTCATGATAGAAGGATGTATTGGTGGCCCAAATATCATTACAAATATGGATTGGGTGTTCACTAATATATAAAGATCAAAAGTTTCCTATCTTTTCCTCAAAAATACCATTCTGAAGAGAAATCCAGATATGAATTCAACCTGAAACAATGTTGAAAATGGTGGAAAAGAGGGAAAAAATTTATCATTGATGTTGAAATTCCAAGTTTAAACTTCCCAATAAAGGAATAGGTGTTTTGATGTGATTTATTTTCGATCCAATTGAGTAGCACACCATTCTTGAACAAAACCGTTTTCATGCATTTACTTCACTTTAGAGCTTAACCCTCCTCATTCTCCCTATAATGTTTTTACATTTAAAAACTAACAACCCTTATCCTCAGAAAAACCCATGAAAAAGTCCTCATGGTTGACACATTTGTGACTCTGTGAAGTGAAGATACTAGGAGGACAGTAAGCCAATGAAGATCACACATGTTCTTGAGAATGAGAAAAACTCCACAAAAAAAATCCTTGAGTAAAGAGAGAAATATTTTTTGAGGGAGGTAGGTACAACATGTATGTGATAATTAACATGATATTTAATGATATTTTATTATTTTTGAGGATTTAGGGAGTTTTTATCCATGTATGATACATAATATATTTTTTGATATGACATTTGAGCTGTGTTGTCATTTATACTTTGGGAAGTTTGTTTTGACATTGGTATAAGATGATTGCCCAGAAGTATAGTGTTTAAGTGTGGGAGAATTTAAAAAGAAAATATTTTCAATTATTTTACTTTTAATTTAAATGTTTTTAATCCCACTAAAGTTTTTTAATGGAAATCGTTACATTTTTTGGTTTTTAAGTATTTTGATCTTAATTGCAAAAATGGTGCAATTTTAGATTTTAACTATTTTAATTTTTTTTGTATTTAGGACATAACTTTTTATATGCTAATCTAAATTGTGAAATTATATATTTTTAGTATTCCATACATCATGGTATTTATTTTATTCTTATGAACCCAGAGCTCAATCCATCTTTTGAAGGTCCAAAACCAGCTCACAATACAGGCCTCAAAATCTGTGCATAGATCAAGATAATTTTTAATATGGGACTATATATCATAAATTTATATCCCAAATGAGATTAAAATTCAACATAGATCAAGAAAAAATCCATAGGAACAACATTTATTAAGTTTTCCACATGTGATTCCTTTATTTTCAAGGCCATAAATTCATAGAAACTTTGTGCATTGGAATATGAACAGTTAGCTTTGGTAGAATAAATTCACATATTAAATTGGATATATATATCTCCATACATGGCCAATTAATCTGAAATGTTGTGGGTAGAAATAGGAGACAAAATTGAACAACTTTAAATAATAAAAAGTTTCCAAATTCTATCATTAAATGGGTATAAAAAGTGTAAATATTTAGAGGATCTTTTTGGTGATGGATTTTCACCCCCTCTCCCTATAAAAGAGTGTGTCCATTCTTCTTTTCAAATGGTTGGTACTCTAGGTGGACATTTTCAGTATCTTTGTAGTGTTTTTTTGTAATAATATTATTCATTTTTATTATATTTTTGTCTTCTTCTTCCTCTCATTCTCATATTTTTATCTTTTGTGTTTTCCACTTCGTTCTTTTCTCCACTGTATTCTTTAATACTCATGATCATGAGTAACTAACCTAAGGAAGTTCCAGGGTGATCAATCCAGGGGGATCAATCCAGTCTTGAACTCAAGTTTTTTTTTCATTCATTTATATGTTTCTTATTTTATTAGAGTTTGGTCAAGTAGGATCTTAGTGGTCAAGGTGCCTTTGTGTCTCCACTTACCACCTGGGGCTTTCTCTTCTGCAATATTCTCCCTCGATCGAGGAGGTGGATGTGTAGTATCTCTATGATCGTTGAGTGTACTATATATTCATAACAATAGGTAGAAGTGTATGTTCATGCATATGATAAATAATTTTCATTAAGTAAATTTGAAACTAATTAAGAGACGATGAAGGTTCACTTTGAGTGTTCTCCTGAGAGTTTCTCCTTTCTTTCTAACATCATTCTGTCTGCATTCATTCAGTTTGCATTATATTTGAATGTTTAATTTTAGTATTTAATTATCAATTATCAAATCACCATTTATTTTAGTTTTATTTAATAAAAAAATACAAAAAAAGAAAAAGAAAAAGTGAACTAGAAGTAGTAATTGTTTGACCGTAACAACTCCTCAAGAGAACAACCTAGGTTAGCCCTTGTGCTGCACTTAGTTAAAATATTTTGAGAGCATGCACAAAAACTCTTCATCACACCCATGGGCCCCTGGATAACTCATGCATCCTCGGTACACATAACTCATTCTATGTGTGCCTAAAAACCTCAAAAAACTAAATCCACTCTAGCTAGGGCACACACTCAACTAGAGGGAGGATAAACTCATGTAGATCATCCATTAGCTCTCTAAGATCATCTAACCACAACCAGCCAATAGAGGGGAGAACCAGATCAAAACTCAAGGTCAATGCTTGATCCAAAATATCCCAAGGGTCTTTTCATCAAACCAAAGTCTTGAGCAGAAACTGTCTCAAACAACCCGAACAATGACCAACCAAATGTGGAGCAATCCAACCTTGAACCCACCATCCCAAAAGTTGTGCAAACAACGCTGATCAAATCTCAACTAACAAAGAACAAGGCCTCTCTCAGTACCCTGGATCACAAAATCCAACAAACAACCACCATAGGCTCTCAACGACCTACCTTAGGGCCAAACCAAAACTCAATGCTCCCACAATACCAGGTGTCACAACACAAAGGAAACATCCTACTAAGCACTCCCTTACTACACCCAAGCTATTAGGCCATGCCCATCTATAGATCCACAAAGAGACCATAGCTACAACAAGAACATGACACCCTATGAGGGGTTCATCTAGATCATCCAAAATCATGGGTCACACCCAATGTAGAAACATACGAAATGAACCTTAGTGGACTCCAACTGATCCTTGATCAACAACATGCCCAACAAGCATCCAAAAGAAAAACACGCCAACTAGGAAGTTTACAACGGTTGTCATGACCACCTCAAAAGCAGGACCTTACAATGGTTCTTCATCCAAGAAAAACATTGGGGTAAATCCCATGAAAGAAACCTTATCTAGAATTACCATCAAAAAACTCATCCATGGGTACCAACTCACCCACCAGGGCATCCAAAGAAACACCATGCCCCATGGGAATTCTCAACAACCAACCATGAAAACCATTGATCACTTGATCAGTAACCATCCCACTAGGGAATCCTCAAGAGTTCCTCAAAATCATCTCAATAAAACGACACCCAACCGCAACCGCCATCTAAAGGTGTTAACCTAGACCAAAGGCTCCAACAACTCTGGTCTCCTCAAACCTAAGAGTCAAACCTCATTTTATTTAACCTCGAGAAACCAGTCCTGACATGTAAGGAAAAACAAAGATTTCATTAGAGATACCACTCAATTCTGCCTTCTAGGATCCATCTGAAATATCCTCAACCAACAACGACCTAACACCCACTATACATACCAATTAACAAGGTCACAACCCTCACTTGGGTCTCACAATTCAGAACCCAACCCCTAGGAGGATTCTAAAACCAAACCTCGAAGAAATCCTCTTGAAAATGCTCACCCATCCAAAAAACCATCCAAATGGATTATAAACACTAAAAGGATTCTACCATCATGATATACATGAAAAAAAACATTCAGAATAGACCACTCACAAGTCCAATTCTGACACCAGGGTGAAAATAGGCAAAACGGTTCAGGGCTGGAAAATTAAATGACATGTACTTGAAGTACACAACATGTACTTGAGGTACACGACCTGTAACTGAGGTACACGATGTGTACTTGAGGTACACAGTTTGTACCCCCAAAGGTCCTCCTTGGCCATGTTCCCTAGGCCACTTAGCTTGTACTTTTCTGAAGTACACAGTGTGTTCCTCTCAGTACACAATGTGTAATCCCACATGGGTACCTATCTGTGTACCTCATCCCCTCTTGGTGTGTACCCATCCTGAGTACACAACATGTTCCCCTGGTACATGGTATGTACTCCCACATGGGGTACTTGTCCATGTACCACACATGGCATGACCACGTATTCCTCTTGGGTGTGTATGCTTACACGACATGTACCCCAAATGGGGATTGGTTGTATACTCTTACACAACTATGTACCTCCACACGAGGTGTCTTGACGAGTACTAAACCACACCCCAGAAGCCTACTACATGACATGTATCCCAGGTTCATGATGTGTAGTCCCAAAAACTTCATCTTTCCTAAATAGGAAGAACACATGGCACGTTTTCCCTGAACCACACATTGCGTACATGATGTAAACCCCTCAAAATGACCTGTAATGCTCAATTTCTCCCCAAAATCCATAGATCGATCCCAAGGGGTCCTCAACAATCCGAACAAGGATTTAAAACTTAAAAATAACTAATCTAAGGGGATTTATGACAAAAACATAAAAATAAGCCTACCACATAGAGGAAACTACCAAATCTTTGATTCGATCCACAATCTGGAGTAGCCGCTCGACGATTCGATGTGATCTGAGCTCTACGGCGCCTCCTCCTCCTCTCCCCCTCCCTCTTGGTCGAAGACCCCAAAGGGTAATCCCATAGGGGAATACATGGAAAGACAAATGGGAAAAGGAAAATAGAAAAGGAAAAAAGAAAAATATAAGAAAAAGAAAAAGAAAAAGAAAAGAAAAGGAGACTTAACACTCCGTTTAAAAGATATGACTAAAAAACACACATAAATAAATTAATATTTAATTAATTAAATATTAAATATTCTATGAAATTTTGAATAGCTCAGATTTCCACCAAACTCCTATCCTAGGGAAAACACCCTATTTTGGGACCAAAAGAGTGGTTGAAAAAATCATCTGAGATCATCTTAGAGGATAATTTACTATTTTCCCCTCAAACATTTTTAGGAACAAAAATTCAAATTTCCCCTGATTTTCACAACCCTTGATGACATGGGTCATCAAAAACTCCCCAAAACAAATGATTATCTCCCCTAAGAAGCCTCGATGGTCAACCAACAGCCATGCTCTCCCCAAATCACTGGCGCAACTGATGCTTTCTTAACTGTCCAATATCCAACCTTACAATGTCCGAAAAAATCTCCAATCACGAGAGGCATTCAACAATGAATGATTTAATTCTCCTCACCACAGGAGTATCCTTATTGTCTCCCCACTTCCCAAAAGGAAAACTACATGTCCCACACTATGCCCATCATTGAATGCAATGGATAAATGTGTCCAACCCGCTCACACCTGAGTAACAACACGAAAACAAAATTACTCATTCTTGGACCACCAGGAACAAAAACCTTTGCACTAAAAAAACCACTTAAATAATGATCAAGGGCTCCAAAAACATATAGTGGACTCCCCACTGTAGGGATTTCCATAACCCACTCTCAAAAGTGAAACATGACTCATGCTCATATGGACCAAGTCCTAACAAAGTGAGGTTTATGTGCCCAAAATAGCTGACAATGATCCTCATGTAGGTTAGTTATAAAAAACCAGAGTACCCTCAACACTCCTCTTTAAAAAGAGGCATCTACCTCATGCCATGATCAACCATACGACCACCCTCTATATGGGCGTTGATCCAAATCCACAACATACAACCACGCCCCCATCATGCTATCCAATTCACAACAAAAAATGAGTAGGGATGGGAAACCAATCAAACCTTCCCTCTCAATCCAGACATGAGATAGAGAGAACTCCATGCGATCCACTTATCAAACATAGCAGACCTCAATGGACCCACCAAGGAAGAACAACCACACCCACCCAAGCCATTGGTGATAGCAGACACACAAGCCTCATTGCAAGACATGGAATACAACACATGGAAATAATAGTTCCCTCCTAAGAAACAAAAACCTAATACTTCAGGGGAAACCACCAACTCAGGGAAACTTGAGCTCGATCCAAAGATCCCTCAAGCATCCTTTCCCCCATCAAGCCACAAACAGGGCACTCAGATCCCATTACTGACCCATAAGGGTTTCCATGCATCCAATGATGAAGGGACTTCATCTCCAAAATTTATAAACATCTATCAATAATTTCCACATAACCAATCATTAGAATAAAATATATACACGTGATTTAGTTGAGTATAATTCCACCAAGTACTTATACAAGAAAAAACTGTATGATCAGTTTTTGACACTTTAAACAACTGAACCTCCATCGTCAGTAAAAGCACCATAAACAGAAATATGTCATACGAATCCTATTTTCCTAGAATGATGCATGAACACCAGTCTCTTACCCATGGGTCAAGATCCAAAAACTATAATAAACCATAAATCCATAAACTCAAGTGCATCACACTAGGTGAAATCACATGACTGTAAAAATGGAATCCAAGAAAAACAATCCAATTCCTTGGAAACTTGGACTTATTATAGAAAAAGGTGTTTGTGACACATGAGTCAGATATCCATAAAATGTTCTGACAAATTCCTAAATCACCTGTCTACCAACTCCACAAATCATAAAACCAAACACCTTCGATACCATTTTGTAATGAACTAGCCCAAATCAACCTAACATGTCACCCGATCTAGCTTTCCACAAGGCCTCAAGCATGCCTCCTCAAATAACAGTGGCTGATAACTAGAGACAAGGGTCTAAAAGATACAGTGAGGATACTATAACCTATGTTAAGAGTGAAATAACAATGAAAAATAACCAAACTAACACACAAGGGAAAAAATCATAGTACACACATTAAATAACCTGAAACAACATCATGCTATAGTAAATGGAATGCAGAATAAAGTCCTACATACTCAAAGCATTAAAAACATACAATAGCCAGTTTCCCACCGAGCCAATCAAATCTAAAAAATAAACAAACTGAAAATAAATACAACATGTCCCACTGCCAACATTGAGCCTAACCACACACCCAATCTCTACGATGCTCGAGCTACACCAGGCCAATCCCAATACTCCACACGAGTGGCTAATCTTGACCAAGCAACATTGGACCTTGACCCCATCTACTACAAAACCTATGCTACAACTTGAAAGTAGACATTAGGTCTATACACACACTGAGGTGCACATTTAAGGGATGAGAAATAAATCTCATTAGGCCAAACCCAACAGTGAACCTATAATCAAATGTCATAACAAGTGCATATACACGTGATATTCCCAACCTAGTTGAAAACTAATAACAATTAGCATAAAATGAAAACTGTATAAAAAGAAGGGGAAAAATAAACTAGAAAACATAAAAATGCAGTTTCTATCATGATAACCAAGGTAAATCTACCCCTGCTTTGGCCCACGCTAGAGGATTTACAACATGTGGCTCACCTCACCACATGATAACTAGTGTGTTCTCCAGATCTACATAGGAGCTCCAAAACATCCAAATGAAAAGGCATAAATGCAAGACCCCAGGGCATAACCATATGCGTCTACACATCAAAGTGTGTCTATTAGCTCTAGGACTCTAATATCATGATCTTAACTAATAAAAAGAACATCTATGTTGACGTAACTAGAGAAACTATCAGTCCCAAAGGTCCTACAGAACGAATTAGGCACTAGTAATGGACCCAAAAAAGAGGGATCCATACCATAACCTTGGGACCGCAACAACATCCATGGGATTCGGGATCACTCATGAACCCTCGGTACACACAACCCACTCCATGAGTGACTTGTAACCTCACAAGCTTGAAGCCACTCTAGCCAGGGTGAACACTTAACTAGAGGGGGGATGCACTCATCCGGATCATCAATTAGCTCCCGAATCCCATCTAACCACATCCATCCAACACAGGAGAGAACCAGATCAAAACTCAGGGCCAACGATTGATCCAAAATATCCCAAGGGTCTCCTCCTCAAACCAAATTTCCAAGCAAAAATTGCCTCAAACAACTTGTCCAACAAATAAATGAATGTAAAATGATCCAACCTTGAACCCACATTACAAATAGCTGAAGTATCTATGTTGATCAACTCTTTACCAACAAAGACTGATGCCTATCTCAGCACCTTTGATCACAACATCCAACAAACTGCCACCATGGGCTTTCAATGACCCACCTAATGTACATACCAAAACTCAAGGTTCCCATGCTCCCTAGTGTCATAACACAAAGGTGACATCCTATTAGGGACTCCCCTACCACACCCATACTCTTAGTAAACACACGTCAATAGATCCACAAATAGCCCAAAGGCCACAACAAGAGAAGGACACCCTATGAGGGGGATCCCCTAGCTCTCCAAAAGTACGGGTCATGCCCAGTGTGGAAACATCCCAAATAGACCTTAGTGTCCTCCAACTGATCCTTGATCAATGATGTGCCCAATAGGAATCCAAAATCAAAGCACGCCAACTAGGGAGCTTACAACTGTCCTCATGACCACCACAAAAGTTGGACCCTATAAGGGATCCTCATTCAAGAAAAACCTCAAGGTAAATACCACCCAAGAAAACCTTATCCAACCTTCCAAGAAAACAACCCATCCATAGGTACCAACTCTCCCACCAGGTAATACAAAGAAACGCCATTCCCCGTAGGCATTCTCAATAGATGACCATGACAACCACTGATCAATAGATCAGTAACCAACCCACTAGGGAATCCTCAAGAGTCCCTCAGACTCATCTCAATGTAACAATGACACCCGACCATAGCCACCACCCAAAGGTGTCAACCCATCCTAAATCCTACAACTGCTCTGGTTTTCTCAAACCCAAGATTTAAACCTCAACTACTTTAACCTCGAGTAACTAGTCCTAAAAATTAGGGAAAAACCAAGATCTTCTTAGAGATAGAACTCAATCCAGCCTTGTAATATCCATTCGAATAAACCTCAAACAACACCTTCTTGACATCCACAAGCCATGACAACTAAAGTGCTCACAACCTTCAACCAGGCCTTGTAACTCACAACCCAACCCTCATGAGGATTTTGAAACCAAACCTCAAAATAAATCCGTTTGAAAATGATATCCCATCCAAAACACCATCCATATGGTCTCTAAGTGCTTAAAGGATTCCACTATCATGATCGACATGAAAGCAACACTCATAATGGACCACTTACAAGTCCAATTCCATCACTAGGGTGAAAATAGGCAAAATGGGCCAGGGCATGAAAAGTACACGGTGTGTACTTGAGGTACACGATTTGTACCCCAAAGGTCCTCCCTAACCGTGTTCCTTAGTCCACTTTTCATGTACTTTTCCAAAGTACATGGAGTGTGCATCTCAGTACATGGTGTGTAACCCCACATGGGTGCCTTCCCATGTACCTCAGCCCCACTCACTGTGTACCCCTCCTGAGTACACAACGTGTTCCTTTAGTACACAATGTTTACTCCCACATGGGGTACCTAACCATGCACCACACATGGAATGGCCATGTGTTCCACCTAGGTGTGTATGCCTACACGACATGCACCCCACATGGGGACTAGCTGTGTACTTTTACATGACCAAGTACCTGAGCATGGGGTGTCTAACCTAGTAATTGACCACACCCTAAAATCCCACTACACGACATGTACTCCCAAGTACATGGAGTATAGCCCCCAAAACTTAATATTCCCAAAAAAGTAAGAACACATTTCATGTTTTCCCTAAACTACACACCGTGTACATGGGTATTCCCAAATATAAATCCCTCAAAACGGCTTGAAACGTTTGATTTCTCCCCAAAATCCATAAATCAACCCCCAAGGGTTCCTCAAAAACCTGAAAAAGGATTTAAAACTTTAAAACAACTAATATATGAGGATTTATGGAAAAAATTAGAAACAGGCTTAACTTTGGGTGGAAATCTCCAAAGCTTTGATCCGATCCACGATTCGCAACAGCTGCATGATGATCTGCCATGACCCGAGCTATGAGGAAACATCTCCTCCTATCCCTCTACCTCTCTCCATTGAAGACCCCAAAGAGGGAAGTAAATAGGAGTGTACACAAAAATCCAAATGGGAAAAGGAAAAGATAAAAGGAAAAAATAAAAAGGGAAGAATAAAAAAATAAAAATAAAAACAAAACAAAAGGGGCCTGGGCCGAGCCCCGATGCCCGATACGAGATTATGCCTTGACTAGGAAAACGACCCCATTCCAGACTCAATCATAGATAAAAAATCTATAACCTACACTCCTTTTGAAAGATACAACCGAACTAACACTCACAAATAAATTAATATTTAATTAATTAAATATTAAATATTTTGTGAAAATTCGAATAGCTTAGACTTCCACAAAACTAAAATCCTAGGGAAAAAACCATATTCCAGGACCAATAGAGTGGTCAGAAAAATTATTCGAGATCATATTATAGTAGAATTTACTTTTTTTATCTTGAAACAATTTTGGGAATAAAAATTCAAATTTCACATGATTTTCACAACCCATGACGACATGGGTTATCACATTGAGCATATAAGTATTCAACTATATGAATTTTCATTCCCAATTTATAGAGGTATGAGCCTTTATTAGTTGAAATTGGAACACCATTTAACTAACATCCATAAAAAATCATTTAAATTTATTAAGAAGAAAAATTCTAATAAATTTAACCTTTAAGGATTTTATTATACAGATATTTACTACTAAGATTGACCTAAATAAACCTAATCAAGCATATAAGGATTTAGGTATGTGGGTATCCATTCCCAATTTATGGAGGAAACCACTCCATAAGTTTTAATATACATTGAAATTAACTAATATCCATAAGAAATCACTTAGATTTGTTAAAAAAAATCCAATTCCCTTGACATTTAAAGATTCCATTCATTAAATGTTTTAAGTCTATTTAATTTATTTAATTTATTTCAGGATGGTTAAATAGAATTCCATCATCAAGATATGTGGGAAAACACCATTTATATAAATTTAGAAACTTTATTTAACCAAACTTATACCATAACTATAAATAGGAAAGTAGCCACACAAGCAAGGAATATCAATAAAAATAACCTGCATGTTGATGAAATATGAATTTTATGTGCCTATAATGATGCACGGAAACACATCCTCTATTGTCATATAAGGAAAAAGGATAAATCCCATAAATTAGTAACCAACAGAAATATGAACAATCACTCAAGGTGAAATAAAAATCAACTATAATAGCGAACAACATGAATAACAATCCCATCCTTGACAACTTGGTCTTTCTCCAATGTGTGGGTTGGCCATTCCCAAACACAAGCTATTTACCAATCTCCAAAAAATTCTTATTCTCTTGTCTAATTGCTCAAAATAGTAAGATAAAGGAAAAAGACCTTTATGATATCACTTTGTGACATCCCTGACCTGGTTAACTCATAAGTAACCAAGCCGAAGGGCCACACAGTCTCAATCGTGTCTTTCCATATACTAGAGGCTTTTGACTAGTAGAGAAGGTTTAATGATGGTACGATGGAGAGACTATACAATTTGGATCAGTACTAAATATCATAGATGAATAAATAAAATGAATAAACTTATGATGGATAATAATCAACTAATAAGAATAAAAACTAAATAATAAGTATCCATATAACCCATTATAATAAATAATTATCAAATAAAAGTACATAAAATAGGAAAAAAAAGTATAGGGCTAGAAAAAAATAAATAAATAAACAAAAAGAACCAAATCTTGTAGGCATTCCAAGTACATGTTCGGTCCACAACTCCCATGACAATTCCTAGCCCTGGACAAGTAACAATAAAAAGTACCATCAAATTCCTAACCTACAACCTTGAGATCTACTTGGGTGGCAAGCGGTGAACTGAATAGGGTGTGGGTAAAACTTAGTTTTCCACCACCAATGATGTCTAATGCATTTCCATTCCATGAGTATAAAATATGACAATGTGTAGTATATAAATAAGGAAAGTAGTAAGGTGGAGGTGAACCAGGGAATACTACCCACTTCAGCCTAGGATGACTATCTCTAACCATATGAATGATAGAGTAGTAATAGGACCCCTGAATATAAGCCAAAGCGTAAAAAAATTATGAAATGTGAATCCATGGAATGGGTCCAGGTATTCCCACATATCGAAACATGGAGAATCCAAGGAATACTCCAAGGAATTATATGTATGGAACTGGTGAGCCAATCCATGGTGATCAAGCCATGATGTTTAGCTCTAGAGTAGAATTAATGGGATGGACCCTCAACATTACACTTTATAAAAGGGCTGTAACTAAGACCATGTAACAAGTCAAAGGTAATCTCGAGAGAGGATGAATTGAAATATAAGGAGATGATCCAAGACATTCCATGTCCGAGGACATCAATCCAAATATGGGAGCTGATCCCAAGCAATCTAGTGTTTCCGGAGTTTCTTGGTGAATCTTCGATGCTAGGACAATATATTCATGAATATAAGACATTTTTCAGATCCAAGGCAAGATTACTCATTGGCATTCACATCAATCAATCGTATGACATCCATCGGGTTCATGCTTGGCATTCAAAACTAGAATCCAGGATTTTCTCATGGCATGTATCACTTTAAACCATAATTAGTCTCAGTATAATGATAGGGAGTACAATTATAAGTTCATTAGGAAAGAAAAGAAAAATTAACCAAGGAAATCACACATTATGGATCAAGTCCATTTAGTTTAAACATACCCAAAGGCTTTAATTAATTATAAAACCATTTAATTCCATAATCCCATTCTCAAGTTATCATATCTCATCAAGGGTATCACAACATACCAACACTATTGAACTAATTTATATACTTCAAGGTGCCCATAATAATAAGACATAAGTGCCACAACATTCTAGAAATGGAATCCAAGACATTCATGGTATAAGTCATAGGTGTAAGTAAAGTAATCATATCAAGACTTTTATTAAAATTAAACCACAACCTTGGAGGCATCTCTCAAGTTTTCCCATAATGTATTTATATCATTTAATAACTAATCTAGTTTATTTATTTTTAGAAGTACATAAAAATAAATAAACTTAGGCTCTATAATTTATTCATCACACCCTAAATTCTTGAAAATATTTAAGTAACCCAAGATATTCCCATGGTCTATCTAAGAGTTCAATTATTTACATGACGCGCCAAACACACCCTAAGGGGTGGTTGGATCAAAATAGAATTTGGGGGTTTTTCTTAATTCCCTAACCAAACATACCCTAAGGGGTGTTTTGGTTACACTTTTTTTATGGTTTTTAAGGAAGTCAAAGACAAACACACCCTAAGGGGTGGTTTCATTATTTAAGGTAAGAATAAATTAGGGTTTTACTAAGTGTCAATACAAACACACCTTATGAGGTGTTTTGGTTTCATAAAAGTAAAGTTTTCATGGGTTCTAAGCCAAAATCACCATAAGGGTTGGTTAAAGTTGAGGTTTTCAATCTACAATGGTGTAAGGGAGGACTGTACTATATCTAGATCAGGATTTAGGTGAAAAATTAAAGGAATTATAAAATTTGGGGAAACACTCGAAATTACCAGCATGCGGCACAATGATAAATTTTATAAATGAAAATAATTTTAGGAAAAATCATATAGAACACCCACCTTAGGCTTAGAAATATTCTTTCATTGGTAATCGACCACCAGTTTGGCCTAAAATGAGAGGAAACGAGAAACTAGACAAACAACCTAGAAATAGGGAATAACCTATATAAATGGCATAAGGAAACTTGAAAGAAAAAGAAACTAATAAAGGAAACTAGATGAGGGATAAACATAGCAAGGGATCTTGATCATAATCTATGACATTTGATTTGGCCAAGAAACAGAGAAGATATCCCATGGAGGAAGGGACAAAGGAGAGGGAGAGCATGGGGCTGCTACTGGTGAAAATGGGAGGAAAAATGGTGTGAAACCCATTTAAGGGTGGAGGGTAAAAATATTCATTTTTTGTTTTTTAATCAGGCACACATTTTGGCCACAAAGTTTGGAAAATCGTGCATCAACCATGCAGACTCACTGTCTGAAGCACCCCCACCTCGCACGGTTATAGCACACAGTTTACAAAGTCATATGCCAACTGTGTAGACCCCCATACTTCTGCAGACAACCACACACTTTTCTAAGACCCTTAATGGTTTAAATAAATCATTCAACTATACAAAATAAGCCTCATGATTGGGATTCACGGTTATCACTAACCGTGCACTAAGTGCATGCCCTAGGATACAACTCTAAAAACCCCAAACCCCATTCCTGAAGCTCCTAAGGCTTACCCGATAACCCAACACACCTATTGGGCATCAAACCTCATCCAAAAACTCCCCTTTAAGGTGTTTTAACTCTCATAATTCTATTCTAAATATCAGTTTTAAGAATGACTCATCCACCAGATTGAAAAATAAAAAATTATTTGTAATTATCAATCCGCATGGACGTAGGATTTTACACAAACAACCCCTTAAGAAACTATATACATATGGTTAATACCTTCAATACAAGAATCCCACACCCAAGAATGGAAGGGAGGTACTTGGAGAGTGGTAATAAGCTTCAAAATAAATCCAAAATCACTCAAGGATATACAATCTTGTGTAAGAGTCGAAGTGAGGGAAGAGGTGAGTTCTAGAAGTTTAGAAAATAATTAACATGTTTTATTGGATAATATGATTTGTTACATGATTTATAAATCATGTTATGAACTATGAAATCCTCATTAACCATTTTTTTGATATTTCATGGTTTGATACATCTGACATGGTTTGTAAAATATCCCACAACCCTTGAAATTTTTTAAAATCCCTTTAAAACTCCCATTTTCATCATGAAATGATATAAAACTAAAATAGTAATATGATTATAAATTTTGGGATGTTATAATCTCCCCACCATTAATATTTTCCATCTATGGAAAGGTCACTAGGACTCTCATTTAGTGAAAATATCTTTCCACTACTTTTGTATAAGAGATTACCTCTCCTTGGTCTCCTCTTAAAGTTGGCTATGTTTTCATAACACACAGATCAAAGGAATGATCCTTCCTCTTAATATCTTTTGTTATATATCAATAATCTGAATGTGTTTTTTTATAAAGGTAATATCAGTTTTTAGGTCAACATAATCCTAAATGATTACATGTGATATATCTAGATGATATTTCTTTAATTATAAGACATAATATACATCATGGATAACACTAAACTAGGGAAGTATCACCAAATGGTAGGCTACTTATCTAATTAATTCAATGATCATATTTTGGTGCAAGATTTTTGAGGAAATACCACCCCAAATGAGGGACCACCTGTAAAAACACTTGTTCATTGAAATTAAATTCAAGTGGTCACTAACATCAGCATGCTTATAACTTTTGTTAGCTCTAGGAAATTATCATCCTTTTCTTAATTAATTTAACCCACTCTAGCATTTCCTGAACCAAACTAGGCTCCAACAACGATCTTTGTCCCACATTTCCCATCCTAAAGGAGGATGCTAGGATTTTCCATATATATCTTCAAATGGATCCATCTAAATAGAGACTTGATAACTATTGTTATAGGAAAACTATACTATAGAGAGATGATCCTTTAAAATATATGACTCACACTCAAAGAATTTATTCTAAAACATGGATCATTATTTATGATTATCCATCTATTTGAGGATGGTAAGTTGTGTATTGTAGAAAAGGTGGGTACTGTAGCGGTGATAGGTCACTATAGCAGTGGAAGAGTACTGTAGCAGCGGTGGGTACCATGCAGAACTGTAGCAGCATGGGTACTGTAGCAGTACTATTCACAGAATGGGCTTTGAGCCAAAACAATGGGCCTACGGGCCATGTAATGGGCTAAATTCCCCATGGGCCTTCAGGCTATGTAATGGGTCTCCATCTACCCAGTTAAAGAGGTATTTTATTTGCTTTAATAATAAGTGAGGCTTCGGCCCCAACCTTAAAAAAAAATTTCAATCGTGTAAGTATAGCTTCTTGTACTGTAGCATCCCCCAAACTGACCAACCTAACCCATTATTAAATCAGGGTGTCGGGGACCTTAGAGGCGCCTTCCCATACACCATAGAATTTTGATTAGCAATGAGAACCAAAGAGGTGATCATGGGAAGACTATACCCATTGTAAAAAAAATAACAACAACATAAGCAATAATAAATAATAATAAATATCATAACAATAAAAGGAACAACCAAATGTACAATATGATTAACCAAAAAAGAACATGCATAATATCATACTAGCCATACATAAGGAACTAGATCACTCATGGGAAGATAAAATACATACATAAAACAAAATGAGTAAAATGATATAGCTTCCATAAGGCACCAGAAAACCACTTGACCAATCTCCAAAAGCTGAACCTTTACCCTTACATAATACACGAGACAAAAAATCATCATGCATATCGAAGGGCCCATATAGGGTAGTGATTAAAAAACTTAGTAGGAATCCACCATTGGTGTCTCTATTTAACATCCATGTGTATGTAAGTTCATGTAAAGCATAATTTATAAGTAAACCAGGACAAAACACTTCAAACAACTCTGCTCCACTCTACACTTGGCGAGTCACGAGTGAGAACTTTACCTATTTTAGATAGAGATAACCAAGATTCATGGTTTAACACCTATTTAAATCCCTTTACTATTTCTAACTTAGTAATCCTGATATTTCCCATACATGATGATTCTACCAATCCCCTAACTAGTGATCATGATCACCACCCAATTTCCATGGCCACTTACAACATAATCCTCATCTATCTCAGTGATCAACATCACCATCATAAGATGCTTGTAACACCCTGAACCTATTTTCCCAGAGTCGGTGAATTATTACATTACATTGGCATGATCACAAGAAAATAAAATCCCAAAGGACTGATCAGTTTAGTATCCTTCAAAATACTAGATACAAACATAAGTTTTATATTACATCTTAAAATAAAAAAAACATATTATCCACTTTGAAAACTCGCATATCCCTTATACTATCACTACATGCCAATAATAATATACTTCTTCACATACTAGGAAAAAATGAAACATAAGAAAGGGGTGAGATCAGATGCTCAGTAAGGATAAAAAATATAGCGAAAGCTATCATAAATAAGCATAAACTTTTAAGGAAAGGTATAAAACCAAAACACAAGCCTTTTAAGCATGATATTCAGCACAATATAGTAAGAATAAATCAAATAATTCCATTTAAACTTTCACATGGATATTTTACTAGTTTAATACTTACACCTAAGGGCCTTGTAAGGGTTCCACCTCACCCCTTGAAAAGTGGATTATCAAAAATCAATAAAAAATGAAGGCCTTCAGGCCATTGGAGAATAACTAATTTCATAACGATGAGATTCATAAGGCCGAACATCATAACCATACCATCAAGGCCTCATGCCAAGAACATTAACAAACTATAAATGCCTTCTGCTAAGAAACTAGTTTGCATCATGAGACCAACCGATGCATCTAGGAGCTATAGCGGACCCCACCCATCACTTACTAAGTCCAATGCACTCCTCTTATGAAAAAGGGTGAAACATAACATAAACATTCGTATTAAAACTAGCATACAAAATGTTAATACATTAACCATAAACCATGAATGATATAAACATTGAACATCCATAGTCAAATATATCGTAAACCCTTCAATACAACATGGAAGATTGTATCATAATAATTCAACCTCAAATAAGCATAGAATCCAACAAAGGATGCTGACATAGATGAAAATAATTTAATAAATTCATTAAAACTCTTTAAGGTAAATATTCTTTTTTTTTACTTCGAAATCATTTAGAAGACGCACAATTATAAAAGAAAACATTTATTTTTAAAATAAACTTATAATATTGTAAGGAAAGATTCAAAATTATAAGGTGTCATAATGACGGAAAATAGCTGCTTGTGCCGTATAAGTTAAAAAAAATTCTTTCCTTAAATTTTTTGAAAAGGTTATAAAGTACCTCGTTTGGAAAACGATGGAAAGATACATTGAAAAACATTTTATAAAAAGTCAAACATGGGTAAAAATGAATTTAAACAATTTTAAATAATATTTTGAATTAAAGTTTAAGAATCATGGACATAGATGATAATAATTTCCTAGTAGATGCATATGTATAAACAATCTCAGATAATAAAGAGATTGTAAAATTAACCCTTATAAAGACCGTATCATTAGAGCGAGGATAAATAAATGAAATAATTATGTGTGAAAAATATAAATCCACCCAATATAAGTGGATATTCAGTATAATACAATCATAGGTCATTCATATATATTCTTGGAAGAATAAAACCATTGACATAGATGTTTTAACTCAATAAATAGAAATTGAGTTAAGATTTCCTTTAACTTATACTTTACTTTAGTTGAGGGTGAGTTAGCCTCCTGTATAATGGTTAAAACATGTTATTAAATTATAACAGGACCATATCCATATTTATGATATCATATATTATCCTCTTATATCATTTTGGTAATAATATTTTAGTATTACCATTGTTTCGGGTGTTAACTACTTCGTTTTCCCATTCTTATTTTGTCTTGTAAGTCATATTTGTTATGAATAGGATATATTTTATTCATATAAATAATGAAATTAAGTTCATAATTATTTTTTTACTCTCCATATAAAATTTATAATCATTATTTAATGGTTAATGTGGAGAATGAATCTCATCGCGTTGTGGAGGTGGTAGACTGTACGTATGCATGAGCAATAGTATCATTCTCTTGATGGTTAAATGGTTTGGAATTGGATGATATATTAATTACACAAAATAATTATAATTCTATATTCATTATTTATATCCATTATACTCATAATTATACCCATCCAAATAAATTAGTGTTGAATAACAAATTACACCATGATGTGGATACAGTAAGCTGTACGTACGCACACATGGTGATATTGTTATTCATATGACAGATAAAATGAGGAATATGATTGTCCCATGATTATAATAAAATCTCAGTATATGGATTATACTGGAGTTATTATTTTGATATGGAAACAACATATAAAGAGGAAGTATAAGAAGAAAAGAACTTTGAAAGAGGTTATAAAACAATTACATCTTTTTCGGGTGTCTTCTTTTGGTTTGCACAAAAGGACTCCTTAGGATGGATTTCTACCCAAAGTGTGGCATCTAGGATGAAGTTAGAGAAGTTGGTAGAATAATTGGGTATGGTTTTTCTAATAAAAAGGGATTTGGAGGTGTGAATTAAAGAGAATAAGAAGTTCCCTTTTATAAGAGAGGTGATGGGCACTTTTGGAAGATCTTAAAATATTAATTTATTATAAATTTATTTTCGGTTTCAAATATCTCAAAAATGATTTATTTCTAGAATAAGATGAGTATAGGTATAAATAATCTCATATAATTATTTTTATAATAGTTTAGGTCACGAAATTAACCATATATTTTGGGTTTAATCCTTAGTTAAACAGTTTAACTCTTATCGTGTCTTCTTGTATTTTTACACTATAGGGTCAATATAGTTACTATATAAAATGCCAAAAGAACCCAAATTGGATAATTTATGAAATATTTATAACTATACTAGTAATTTGGACAAATCTGTTATTTTTTATAAATTTTATTACATTTAATTAAATTTTATTTATTTTAAAGTATCATTTATGTCAATTTTGATACTATTAAAAATTTCTATTTTTAAAAATATCAAACCAATGTGATAAATTTAAACCAATAATTCTAATATTTCACTAAAATGTACATGTTATCTATAAAATTAGTGTATTTCATTAATTATGTCAAATTATATTTATTTTAATATTTTAAATATCATTTAATTGATTCTTCCTTTAACAATTCAATTACTGCATCATTATTGTGTCACCATTTAATTATTTAAGTAATCATTTTATATTTATAAAGAATATTTATATTCTAATTTATCTTATTTATAACCCTATATTAAAAATGGTTTTGTTATTAAAATTTGAAAATGACATTTTTAACTCTTCTTTAAATAAAATATAATAAATGTCTTAATCCAACACAAGTGGCTTAAAAAAGATCACAATTTATACCTAAGGTTGATTTTGGTCGAAAATAACTTATCCAATGAAACCAAGACAAGTGTTAGGGTAATATTATATTATTATAATATTAATTTTACCTTTAATTACCCTATTTACCTTTAACCATGATAAATAAAATCTAAAAGTTACTATTAAAAAAAATTTATTTTGATTATATGAGACCAAATTTTTTATACTAATTAAAACTATGTATGTCTATTTTTCAAAATTTAATTCTCAGAAGTGGAAAAATTACGTTTAAAGCAAATCCCGCAGATGTGGCTAGAAGGTGGGTAAAAGAGACGTTCAAAAGTTTAATAAATTTTTATATCTAATTCTATTATAAAATGATTCCAATGAACTATATTGTATTAATATATGTATTACTTATCTATTGTAAGTTTAAAATAAATTTATATTAAAATAATTATTTAAATGAAAAAGTCAGTTTTTTAACAACAATGAAGTATTTTTCACTATTCATCGAAAATTGAAACTTTTCAGAAAATTACCAAAATTTCACCCTAAGATAATTTTGATATTTTAAATTAAAAAATAAAGTCTAATTTTAAAAATAAAATTTATAAATTTCATAATTTGGTTAATACTATTCAAAATTTATTTTTAAACAGCTAGTTTGAAAGGCCATGGTGTGATCGAAATCGATGTTGCGTGCATCACAAGATATTGAATTATTTAAACTAAAGCATACCATGGAATATTGAGGTGTTACATTCTTACCTCCTTCAATAAATTTTTTCCTCACAATTTTAACTCGAAATAAAAAACTATGGGTTGGACTTTTCAAAACATCATTATTGAAATCTCACATCGGAAAATGATTAATGAGACCTCCATTTTAAAATAGATAATGGGAAGTATGAAGGTCACTAGAGATAAAAAATAATAGGTTTCCATGTAGGAAAACATGGAAATGAAAGAAAATTTAACCATCATGTTCTTATGGAGAGTGATAGAGAACATTATTAGGAGAAAGTTAACAATTTGAAAGCTATAAATTTGCGATGATCAAAGGGAAAATTTGATTCATCGCAAAATAAAGTACCAGGGAATTTTTTTGGTTTTATGATCTTTACCCTAGAGTTGAATAATTCATTTACTTCATAGAATAAGAACATAATGAAACATAATTACTTACTTAATGAGTAGAGTTTCCTCCTTTAATCAATTTCCACCATAGACTCATATTTTTCTCTAAACGATGAGTGTTCAAGATGAATTTTTCACACTTGAAGCACTAGATTCATCTTTTAGATAATATCATAAGTCATTAACCAAAATTTTATTAAAAGATAAGATAATTTCAAAAAATAATCTCAAAAATTCAATAGTAAAACCCAAAAAGTTCATCATTTCTCATTTAGCAAATAACTAACCTTCCTAAAAAATATTCTAGACTATGATCGAAACCAAAAATTTAGAAGGATTTGACCACATAGTCTTCCAGGATAAATTTTAATATTTTTCTCTAAATAACATAATCATTATTAATTTATCATACAAAAAATTAATTAACCTAATTACATATTCTATAAGATAGGTTAATAATTTCCATAAATAACCCAAATCGCTACAATTCCACAACAAAATCATAGATTCTTCCAATATAAAATTCAACCATTAATCCTAAAATAAAATCCCATAGTATTCTATTTACTTTAATCATAAAAAGTTCCCAAAATAGTGAATGTCTTTCAAAGTAATATTTATCACTTAATTCCCAAATAATTTCCAATACCAAGGATATCAATTTGATAAAACATAAGTTCCAAAAATAAACTTATTCTTATTTCACCTACATGTTTAACCAAAAATAAAAAGTCATACTAACTAGGGAATTCATGTAGGCTAGTGGTAGACATTTCACCCTTGTCACCCTTTGGTTGTGGGTTCAAGACCCACGACCTTACCCGACGCGATGGGTTGTCACCCTTCTTGTGGGTTTTCCTTTTTCTAAAACTATATAATTTTTATAACATTCCAAAAATGAGATAAAATCTAAAAAAATAACCATAAAATATTTTAATTTATTTCATTTTTCATCCTAAAATTTAATATCCCATAATTAACTCCAAATCATATAAACCCTAAAGGTTATTTATAACTTTATAATTATATCCACACAAGAAAAGACAATCTCTTCCTCGAATAACACTTTCACATAATAAACATCATGGTTACACAAACTAAAAGAAAGTCTTCCAAAGTAATCCCATAATAAAAAGACCATTAACAATTTTAAACATTTCATCATCCATTTATTTCCATATAGGTCCTTCCTTGGCCTAGTGGTTATTCTATAGACTAGGGCATTGACTCAGGTAATGCCCAGGTCCCCTACATTTATAGTAAATGAATATAAATGGATTATTAGTATTTGTTTTATTTTCTTCCATTGTACTCTTCATTTTTCCCCAGCAATCATTTAATTTATGGCATTTTTACCAAACATAAAGAATTTATTTATTCCGTTGAGACACTTTCCTGGGTGTCTCCTACCATATTTCCTGCATGATGGAAATTGAGATTTCTTTTCTCCATGGTCTCCACCACTGGAGCTCTTATCATGCTCTACGTTTCTCTTATTTGGTGTGTTTGGTAGTTGGGTAATGTATATGTTGTTAATCATATTTTTGGAAAAATTATTAGTCATAAAAATGATATCTTTCATTCCTATCAACATTCCATTTGGTTTCTCATCACCACCACCTTGTCTAGCTTGTCTATAATGTTCGATGTTAATATGACTTCTTTGGGATCCAACCATTGACTAAAACCAAAAAGCAGAGTGTGAGTAAAAATAGTCATAAAATCATTTAAAGAATATCATGACACCTTATTTTCAATCTAAAACAAATTAGGTTTCATCAAGGTTATTCATTCGCATCTTATATTAAAATTATTCATATTGGTTTGTAAAGAAAATGTGAATTATCCTAAGCATATCCCTCGAGAGTGTCAAAATAGGTGCATAGTAAGGCCCATTTTCGTATACTAAGTTACCCCGAGTCAAGACTAGAACACCTTGTTCTGAGTTATTACTCCTAGGTACATCTATGATAGAACCAAGTCCACTTGTAGTATCTAGATAGGGATGTATTTTCTAGGAATACCCACATAATCTCTATATTACCAAAATTCTAGGATGTTATCTTATACTTATCCTCAAAGTCTATCTTTGGGTAATGTTCCCTAATCAATATTTTTTTCTATATATAGTTTCTAAGGTTTGTACTAAACTTACTCTGATACCAACTGTAATGCCCCAACCCCAGTTTCCTAGAGTCAGTGCATTATTACATTACATTGGCATGTTCACAAGAAAATCAAATCCTGAAGGACCGACCAGTTTAGTAGCCTTGTAAATACTAGATACAAACATAAGTTTTATATTACATATTGAAATGGAAAAAAATATTATCCCCTTTGAAAACTCTCATATCTATTATAATATCACTACATGTAAATAATAATATACTTCTTCACATACTGGGGAAAAATGAAACATAAGAAAGGGGTGAGCTCAGATGCCCAGTAAGGACAAACAATATAGTAGAAGCTATAATAAATAAGCATAAAATTTTAATACAAGATATAAAACTGAAAAACAAGCCTTTTAAACATAATATTCATCATAATATGGAAAGAATAAATCAAATAATTCCATTTAAACTTTCACATGGATATTCTACCAATTGAATAATCACATGCAATATCAACAACTAATTTCATAACGAGAAAATGCATAATATCGGACATCATAACCATACCATGAAAGCCTTGTTTCAATACCATTACCATACTATCAAGGCCTTGATCCAATACACTAGTTTGTCTCATGAGACCTACCAATGAATCTAAGGGATATAGAGGGACCCACCCATCACTTACTAAGTCTAATGCATTTCTCTTATTAAAAAGGGTGAAACATAACATAAACATTCGTATTAAAACTAACATATGAAATGTTAATACTTTAACCATAAACCATGAATGGTATAAATATAGCACATCCACAATCAAATATATCATAAACCCTTAAATACAATATAGAAGATTTTATCATAATAATTCAACCTCAAATAATCATAGAATCAAACAAAGGATGTTTACATAGATGAAAATAATTTAATAAATTCATTAAAAATCATTAAGGTAAATATCATTTTTTTTACTTTTGAAATCATTTAGAAGACACAAAATTATAAAAGAAAACATTTATTTTTAAAATAACCTTATAATATTATAATTAAAGCTTCAAAATGTTAATGTGTCATAATGGTGGAAAATAGATGCTTGCACCGTATAAGTTAAAAAACATTCTTTCCTTAAAATTTTCAAAAAGGTTATAAAGTACCTCATTTAGAAAACGATGGAAAGATTCATTTAAAAACCTTTTATAAAAATTCAAACATGGGTAAAAATTAATTTAAAAAATTGTCAATAATATTTTGAATTTCATTTTAAGAAACATGGACATGGATGATAAGAATGTCCCAGTAGATGCTTACGTATAAACAATCTCAGATAATAAAGAGATTGTGAAATTAACCCTTACAAAGATCGTATCATTAGAGTGAAGATAAATCAATGACATAATTATTCTTTAAAAATATAAATCCACCCAATATAAGTGTATATTCAGTATAACAAAATCATAGGTCATTCACACATATTCTTGGAAGAATACAACTATTGACACAAATGTTTTAACTCAATAAATAGAAATTGAGTTAAGATTTCCCTTACCTTATACTTTTCTTTAGTAGAGGGTGATTTATCCTCCTATATAATGGTTAAAACATGTTATTAAATTATTATAGGACCATATCCATATTTATAATAACATATATTATCCTCTTATATCATTTTGGTAATACTATTTCAGTATTACCGTTGTTTCGGGTGTTAACTGCTTCGTTTTCCCATTCCTATTTTGTCATGTAAGTCATATTTGTTATGCATAGGATATATTTTATTCATATAAAGAATAAAATTAAGTTCATAATTATTATTATTTTTAATCACCATATAAATTTTATAAACATTATTTAATGGTTAATGTGGAGAATGAATCTCATCGCATCGTGGAGATGATAGGTCGCACACATGCACGAGTGACGATATCATTATCTTGATGGTTAAATGGTATGGAATTATATATTATATTAATTATATAGAATAATTATCAAGTTATATCCATTATTTATATCCATTATAATCACCATTATACCCATCCAAATAAATTAGTGTTGAATAACAAATTACACCACAACGTGGAGATAATAAGTCGTACATACACACATATAGTGATATTGTTATTCATATGACAGATAAAATGAGGAATATAGTTGTCACATTATTATAATAGAATATTATTATATGGATTATACTAGAGTTATTATTTTGATATGGAAACAACATAGAAAGAGGAAGTAGAAGAAGAAAATTACTTTGAAAGAGGTGATAAAACAATTACCTCTTTTTTAGGTGTCTCCTTTTGGTTTGCACAAAAGGACTCCATAATATGGATTTCTTCCCAAAGTGTGGACTCTATGATGAATTGAGGGAATTTTGGAGAATAATTGGTCTGGTTTTGGTTGATAAAAAGGATTTAGAGGTGTGAATTAAAGAGAAGGAGAAGTTCCCTTTTATAAGAGAGGTGAGGGGAACTTTTGGAAGACCTTAAAATATTAATTTATTATAAATTTATTTTCAGTTTAAAATAGATCCAAAGTGATTTATTTCAAGGATAAGATGATTATGGGTCTAAATACTCTCATAAAATGATTTTTAGACAAGTTTAGGTCATGAAATTAACCTTATCTATTTTGGTTTAACCCTTAGTTCAACAATTTAACTCATATCGTGTCTTGCTGTATTTTTACACTACAAGGTTAAAATAGTTACTATAAAATACCAAACGAATTCCAATTGGATCATTTATGACATATTTAAAACTGTAATAGTTATTTGGACGAACCTGATATTTCTATGAATTTTATAACATTTAATTAGATATTATTTATTTTAAATTATCATTTATGTCAATTTTGATACTATTCAAAATTTTCATTTTTAAAAATATCAAAACAACAAGATAAATTCAAACAAAATACTTCTAATATGTCACTAACATGTCTATGTTATCTATAAAATTAGTTTACATCATTAATTAAGTCAAATTATATTTATTTTAATATTTTAAATATCATTTAATTGATTCTTCCTTTATTAATTCAATTACTACATCATTATTGTGTCACCATTTAATTAAATTATTTATTTCCTAAAATTATAAAAAAAATATAATTATGTAGATAATAATTTTATCTTTCTAAATACTATTTATATTCTAATTTATCTTATTTATAACCCTATATTAAAAATGGTTTAGTTATTAAAATTTGAATATGACATTTTTAACTCTTCTTTAAATAAAATATAATAAATGTATTAATCTAACAAAAGTGGCTTCAAAATGATCCTAATTTTGACCTGAGGTTTATTTTGGTCGAAAAAAAATTATAAAATGAAATTAGGACAAGTTTTAGGGTAATATGATATTATTATAATATTAATTTGACCTTTAATTACCCTATTTACCTTTAACCATGGTAAATAAAATCTAAAAGTTACTATTCACAAAAAATTATTTTGATCTTATTAGACCAAATTTTTCATACTAATTACAACCATGTATGTTCATTTTTCAAAATTCAATTCTCAGAAGCGGTAAACTTACGTTTAATGCAAATCCCGTAGATGTGGCTAGAAGGTGGGTAAAAGAGACATTCAAAAGTTTAATAAATTTTTATATCTAATTATATTATAAAATGATTCCAATGAACTATATTGGATTATTATATTTATTATTTATATATTGTGACTTTAAAATCAATTTATATTAAAATAATTATTTAAATGAAAAAGTCAGTTTTTTAACAACAATGCAGTATTTTTCACTATTTATCGAAAATTGAAACTTTTCAAAAAATTACCAAAATTTAACCCTAAGCTAATTTTGACATTAAGAATTCAAAAATGAAGTCTATTTTGAAAAATAAAATCTATAAATTTCATAATTTGGTTAATAATATTCATAACATCTTTTTTAAACGACTAGTTTGAAAGGTCATGGTGCGCTCAAACTTGATGTTGAATGTATCATAAGCTATTGAATTATTTAAACGGAAGCATACCATGGAATATTGTGATGTTAGACTGACCATATATGAAGAATACCACAAAAATATATTGGTTAACCCCACCTCATGGACCCTGTCTTGTGTGTACACAACCCCAATGGCCTCAAATCCATGGTGACCAGCATCACTACCAACCTATGACCACAACCTGATAAACCTCTATTGCCACCATATTTTCTGGTGTTCAACATTACCCCACATGATCCGTAGACAACCCATGTTTCCACCATCTATGTTTTCTACCCATTCAAAATCTAGGGACCCCATGAAGAAACCCATTTACCACTTCAAGCATTAACACAACCATCAATAGATCGACCCTCATGTGCTAGGGTCACACCACAATCAACTATATCCCAAATTTTCCACCCTAGATGACACTTAGGACACCCTCATGAACATTAGAGACCAAAGATGATCCCAATTCTTGGTCTCTCACACAACCATTCCCAAAATCTCAATTACATGAATCATAAAAAAATACATAACAATAGAGATAAATATGGATCCTGTTTGTCGAATATCGTGCCCCAATTCAACCCCGAATGAAAGAAACCACAAAAATCCGACACAAATTTATTTTTAGGGCACAACCAGCAACATATAAAATAATTATCAAATAAAATAGAGATAGACTATAGAGGATAACTAACCTTACCTGTGATGACCCATACCTCAGTCCACACATTGAACAGACCACTAACAGGTGAAAACCCACTCGAAAGGGGAAAAAGGGAATGAGAGAGAGCATAGGGGGAGATCCCTCTAGTTTTTGGATAAAACTAAGGCCAAATACATCATACATTAATTTAAAATAATTAATAAAAAATAAAAATTGAATAACAGGACTATTGTGGTGTCACCCATAGGACTCACATCGTAATGCCTTGGCCATCGTGGCATGACCTTCCAATACTCCAATGGCCTGAAGGCCTTCATTTTTTATTGATTTTTGATAATACACCTTTCAAGGGGTGAGGTGGAACCCTTACAAGTCCCGTAGACATAATTATTACATGTACCGTAGGCCTTAGGGGAATTCATTTCCCGTAGGCTTTAAACATTACATACAACCCAGACTAACTACTTGGAACTGCTCCTCCCCAGCATCTTCATCGTGAAATCAGCTCTCCACCTTCGCATGACTGTTTGACTAGGCTTTCCCTTGCATACACGGGCTTGTCTCGATGGAAGGTGCCATACCCTCTCATTATTGCAATCTGTTTAGCTTCTACTACGGTGAAAGCTCCTTGCTCATCCTACTTCGGGATCTTGTTCCTTGTAGTTTTTCTGGTTTGCATATGCACTTAAGGTGGCCCAAAGGCCTTGAGGTGGCCCTAAGGACTTACTGACCCAAAGGCCTGGGCGGCCTGAAGGCCTTAAAGGACTCTGGGACCAAATAGGTGGCCCGAAGTCCCAAACGGGGGAATAGTCCCATCTACTACAGTTCCAAATAGTACCCGCTACAGTACCGGCTACAGTACTGCTACAGTTCCACTACAGTACCTGCTACAACTTGCTACAGTACCCCCCTAGAAAATATACCTTTGCCTAGATTTGATTCTGGGTTGTCTAGATTCACTTAAGGAGTCCTCACCAACCGGAATGAGGCTCATGTGCATGGAATGACCCATCGATCATGACATGACTCACCTTTCCCTAAACCAAATAGAATCCCAACACCTTTTCCTAGGGTCATATCATGGTGTGAACCTTTCCTTAATGGAGTTTTGTCCTGTGTGACCAGGGCTTGCTGGAACAGTTCCTCATGGATGTTGTATAATGCTTCCCTATTCGAAACACTTCAGAACACAACAAACCAAGTTACAGTGTGATCCACAACTAACTCAAAAAATTTAATCTCATGCTAGAAACTATTTATTCTTATGAAAAACCTCTCCATGTCAAAACACCCTTAGCTATGGTGTGGTCCTCGAATAGCTTTGAAAATTTAATCTGAAACAACCCCTCATTATGTTGTAATCCCCTACATTGTGGCATGGTTTCCTAATTGATGTAAAAATTTCATCAATAAGATTGGGATGACTTCCCAAAACTCAATTCTTGGCTTACTTCAACACCCCCAAATACCTCAATAGGGATAAAATAAACACTATTGACCTGATATCCTACCTGAATTACCTCACTTGAATACCTAGGCTGTTACAACCTCTACACTATACTATAACTCTCTTTTGAGCTTTCTCGACCACAAAACTGACCAAAACCAATCGAAACCCAAGAATCCTTCCCCCACACTACTGAAACACTAATATGAGGTTGAAAATAGCTGTCTCATCCCAATTATTCTTGATAACTAACTCAAATAGATTGATTCCTTTGATGAAAACTCCCAACATAGGAATCACCCACCTGATCATGCTCCAACTAGCCTATCCAATACTACGATGGTATTGTACTGACTATTATCCCAAAAATTACCTATTCTAAACATAAAATATAGAATTATCATGTATTATTCCCAATGTATCACCCAATACATGGTAGAACCATTTACACACACACACATCATGTAAAAATAAAAACCAAGCATTCAAAACATACCTCTAAGTTTCATTGGCTCAATGACCTTCCTAGAAAACCATGGCTCAACTATATGAAACTACCTCAAACCCTGAACTCCTAATGATTGACCACCTTGCGGTGTCACACTCTATTTCAGCCTTCTCCCCCATTTTTGATCACCCTTCCACCTACCCCAACCTATAGGCATATGCGAACTCTAGCTACTACCTAGTTGTCCAGCTCATGGTCCTACCTTAGATACCTATGTCTGACCAAATCCCCATCCTCCAGATACCTGCAAAGATTTCCTACAGAATATCTGTAGATGTCCCATCTATTCACACACCTGATATTCCTTCGATGATTGGTCACACTAATCTCAAACGTTCTCTGTCTACCCATACTATAAACATTTTTCAGATGACCCAATTTATGGTGGAAACATAGATCCCCAACTATGACCTCCTTATTAGATCTCTTTGTATCCCTTATTACTCTATGTCACTATTGGGCTGGGTATATCCACATCACTGAAATTTTTCTTTGATATCGGCACCTCATTCACCACCTCAAAAAATGATGTCAATATAAATATGTTTACCTTATCCCAATCTCATTCTAAAGTCCATCCTTGAAACATTATACCCAGGTGACCTATTCCCCTTACAAGGTTAGTGAAAAAAACTAAAAATATGTAAATATAGACTCATAATCCATAAATTATGCCTCCCCCTATGATAGGTACATGAACTCGTAAAATCTATCTACTCTCAATGTATCAGGGAAGAAGTGATCAAAGAACATCGCCTCAAAGTCCATCCACGTCATCCCCACATACAAACTTACTTAAAATTATATGCCCACCTATATTTTTCTAGTCCTTTGAGCATGTACATTGCTAGTTTCAAAATCCACCCTAGAGGCATCTCAATCTGATCAAATATAGTATATACTGACTCAATCCAGTACTCCACTGCCTGGGGTCCACTATATCTTCAAAATAAAGGAGGATACTATGATTGGAACTCTCTAGTCAGGTAATCCATAGATAAATCAGCTCCCAATGTCCCCCAGTTTATGCATAGTATAACCCACACTAAGCTCACCCTGAAATGATCATCAAACTAATGAACCTACTCCACTGTCCACTCTAGATTCCTTGGATGCCTCAAAACCTCTACATGTAGTGCTTGATTATCTCCACCCTTAGGTGTCCTAATTGGAACTCACCTTGGTGCATGACTATATCCACCCTCCCAGTGCTCCGATAATGGTCGTAAATGTGGAATATCACTGAAATATAAATACCATATTGAAATCATATACCACAACTCAAATATTGAAAATAGGGAAAGATATAATAGACAATGTGACCTAAAATCCCATACAATCCCCTAACCACTTCTCGAGTCTCATATCATCAGGTCTCATAGCCCCCACCTACCCATCACAGGGCCAAGAACCACACACGCACATGCATGATCCACACAAATGATAATACTAGAACCACCATCCCTCCCATTTTAGTTGAGTAGAATGACACCAAGAGATTATAAGAAAACACTATATAAAATGTTGTTAACATTTTAAATAACTAAACACTTCCTTTCCAAAACCAAGAAACCAAACACACACAATCATACACATGTCATGTGATCCCTACATTCCTAAAATGATGCACGAGACATGTCACCTCTTGCCTTTGATGGCTAAGAGTTATGTCATAAGTCACATAATCATGAAATACACACCACTTTCATAAACTATGAAATTGTAATAGTGAAAACCAAAATAACATCTAAAATCTTGGAAACTTGGGAATTATCTATACATGGGTTGGATACATCCCTATATAGGTATGTTTCTAAGTCCTGTCCACCCTAAACCTCCAACCATCATTCCCAAATAACAAGAATAATAACATGATTGGTACCACTATATAAAAACATCCCTCTGATACCACTTTGTAGCATCCCCCGAACCAGTCAACCTAACCCATGATCAAATCAGTGTGCCATAGAACTTAGGCACACCTCCATATATGCCAGAGGCTGCCAATTAGTGGTAAGGGTCCAAAAGATGATCATGAGGATACTATACCCTCTGCAAAAGAAACTAACAAATGTGGAAGCAATAAAAAATAAAAATAAATATCATAAAAACAAAAAGAATGACCTAATGTACAACATGATTAAAAAAAAATCACATACACAATGTTGCACTAGTCATATAAAAAGAACTTGATCAATCGTGAACCAACCAAATACTTACATAGACCAAAATGAGAAAAATGATGTAGCTAACACAAAGAATTATAAAACAACCCAAATAATCTCCAAAAATATCATCACACAACTAGCTACCAGTGCATCCACCACACCTCTATCCACTAAGCTCCAGAAGATGAGTGTTTTCCCTTACCAGATATATGAGATATAAAAACTACACACATCCCAAAGGGCCCTTACTGGGTGATGAGTGAAAAAATAAATAGTTATCCACCAGTAGTGTCCTTAGTTAACATACACATGTATATAAGTGCATTCAAAGCATAATGTGTGAGTAAACTAGAACAATGCACTTCAACCAACTCCACCCCACCTCATTCTTGGCGAGTCATGAGTGAACACTTTAAATTTTTTGGTCAGAGCCAACTAAGAGTCACCGTTCAAAACCCATAAAAAATAATTTCCCATTTCCAACTCAATATCACTGATACTTCTCATCCATGATGAACCTACCAAGCCTTAACAAGTGATCATGACCACCACCCAATTCCTATGGCCACCTACAATGTAACCCTCCTCCATCTCAGTGATCAACATCACCATCCCAAGCTGCTTATCTATGGAGGATACCACCAACATAAAATGGTTTAAACCACCTCATGGGAACTATCATGTGGTCACATGACCCCAAAAAACTTATCCCCATAGTAAACGACATCAACAAAAACCTATGGTAAGAACTTGCATAATCTCCATTGCCACCCTATTCACTGGTGTTCAACATCACCCACATGATCCATTGAAAATACAAATCACCACCATCCATGTGTTCTACCCATTAAAAATTCATGAAACACATGAATCAACCCATGTATAACTTAGAGAATCAATGCAACTATAGAACCTCAAGTGCCCAATTCACACCACAACCAACTACCCCCCAACTTTTCTGCCCTATATGACACCTACGACACCCTCATGGACATCATAGACTGAATCTGGACCTGATTAATAATTTCTCACACAATTATAACCACACACACAATTACACAAATCATACAAACATATATAATAGTATAGATAGTGAGGGACCCCTACCTCTTAATTGTAGGACCATGTTCGTCGAATCTCATGCCTTGATTTGACCCTGAATAGAATAAATCATAAAAATATAACATAACCCTATTGTTAGGGAACAACTAGTGACACATGAAAGAATAATATAAAAAACATAAATAAATGAAAAAGGATAACTATCCTTACCTGTGATGAACCCCACCTCAGACCACTCATCAAATGGACCACAAACAGATGAAAACCCACTTTTAAGGGAACAAGAGAGAGTGTAGGGGAAGATCCATATGAATTTTGGATGAAAATGAGGCCAAATACCTTATATAAACATTAATTTAAAATAATTAACAAAAAATGTACAGTGAGATCACTGTGGCTTGATCCATAGGGATTGTTGCATAATTCCTCAGTCAGACCCACCTCACGACGTGGCCCATCAGTCACGACATGGCTTACCTCCCTCAAAACCCGACTGAATCTTGACACCTCTTCCCAGGGTCACATTGCGGCGTGACCCCACCCTTCATGACACAAAACCCTACATGGTTAGGGATTCATAGTATAGTTACCCATGGTTGTAGCACAATGATACCCTACTCAACACCCTTCATGGTGCAATAGAATAAGTTTTAGTGTGATCCAAAATCAACTCAAAATTTTAATATTATCCTAGAAAATATTTATTCTTATAGAAACCCTCATCATTTCTCAATTCCCTTGGTTGTGGTACAGTACTCAACCAAAACTAAAAATTTAATTTGATGTTTCCCCTCACCATATTTTAATCCATTGTGTTGTGGTGTGGTTTACTTCCCACTATAAAAATTTAAACCATGAGCCCATGCCAACTTCTCAAAACTTGATCCCTAGCCTACAATAATAACCCTTAACACCTCAGCAGGGTCCAAATACACATAGTAAACTGGAGATCCAACCTAAATTACCTCACCTAAATACATGATCCATTACATGGACCACATTTCAAAATTTTGAAGTGAAACAAGAGTTATAGTATGAAATAATGGATGTAGGAACACCATGAAATTTTACTACCACCTCACATAATTTTTTCTCAAATCTTCAATGATGTGAGTTTCCTAGATTATTATAAAATGAATAAACTTTTTGAGTTGATCTATTTTACACAAATAATATCACAACTTTATGAAAATTTAGGAAACCTGGTTACAAATCCCATGGAAATCTCATTCTATTTCCACTTTGGAACCAAAAATGGTTGGAACCTACTAATATGGAATTGACGTTCCGCTTCCACCTTTGGTAAATTTAATTATGAAGAGATAAAAATAACCAATTTCTTCTTTTTATTAGGCTATAAAATTTGTCTTATGATATCATCATACATTTCTGTTTTATTGGGATGGGGTGAACAAGATAAATGATGATAATCACATATCATTTATTCTCTCAATAAATGATGAACTAAAATAAAACCATGATAATAAAGAGATAGATCAGACACCTCAGTCCACCCATTAAATACCTCCCTATCATTTAAGATTTTGTGCATTATTTTACACTTAGTATCAACTTATTAAGCTTCCTTTACCTGTACCACTAGAGAAGAGGTGAAATTCAACCATAATAACACAACAATACCATTTTTTCTTTTTTATATAAAATGAAACACCATCATAAGACTCATCAATTAATACTAATATTAAATTTACTTAACTACTTAAACCCATGATTCCTGACTCAATGCATCCAATACCACATTTCCCTTTTTGGGAGTGTAAGTAATCTTAAAGCTAAAGGTTTGAAGATATTAAACCCATCTTTTCTATCTTAAATAGAGATATGAATGTGAGAAAATGTATTTCAATCTTTTATAATTGTTATATACTACGAATTTCTCACCAAATAATTACTTCCTCTAACATTTCAATGTATGCACTATTGCTAACAATTCAAGATCATAGGCGAGGTTGTTTTTTACGAGGTCTTAATTTCCTTGATCTATATGCTACTGCATTATCTATATTGTTATCACACACTTAACTAATGATATCCTAATCTCATTTTAATTTTTGAAAACCAATTTTACCACTTTAATTGGTTAAATAAGTCAATAATATAAGGCACTAATTTTTTTTGACAAGCACCTGCTTGAGTTTCTAATAGTACAAGCATAATTGAAAGCTTCCATTGATATTTTTAGTGAAAAGTATGAGATTCAGTGCCTTATAACCAAATCAAACCTATATTTTTTGATTTCCATGTCATGCATACAATGTGATATATACATGATTTATACTTACCATGATAGTAACATCACTTTTATATATACTATATATGGTAATATCCTTACGTTACATTTCGTATCAAAAGGTTATATAAGTTCACAACTATAATGAGAACCTTGAGATACCATGAAAATAATCTTAAACATATGTCCTATAATCTAGATAAATTAATCTGATTAGACATAGTTTATGTTTGAATATTAGGTATTGAAGAATCATGTTACACCTTTGGTTTTAGGTACTTTTCCATTGTTTTTATGTATTTTGATATTATATAATGCTTGGATTAAGTTTCAGGAAGTTCGAGAAGGTTTTGGCATGTTTTATTGGTATTTATGGAGGTGAATTTTTTTTCACAGTTAGTAGAAACCATGAAACACCACTAGGAAATTTTGAAACATTTTTTTAGGGTCACTAGGAAGGTACACAGTTGGCACATAGTTTGACCAAACCATGTGAGTGCCCAGGGGAAACTGTGCAAAGGAAAATAGAGGGGAAAACACAGTTTTCATGTGGTTTTTCTAACTGTATGAGACAAATATGTAGGGTGTGAGCTTGAGAAACTAGCACCACATGGTTTTTCATAATGTGAATTCTAAATTGTGTGACTACTTGGATTGTCTAGTGGAATGTGCACAGTTGGCACATGGTTTGAAAAATCATGTGGCATAACTGTGCAACATGAATTTAATTATCTGAAAATTACATTTTAACCCAGATTAAGACCCTAAAACCCAGATTTTTCCATTAATATTTTAAGGTCTTGAACTCTACTTCCTCCCAAGGCTCCTTTAGTGATTTCCATTGATCTAGAGTCATCTTTTGGAAAATCAAAGTGCATGAGAGATCCATATTCTCTGATAAGTCATGGTTTCTCTCTCTCCTTAGATCATTTAATTTTCTCTCACCCAGATTATGAGATATAGTATTCCATGTATAGATATATATATTATTTGTTGAAGATATTAATGATATATTATTGGATCTATTGAAGGAAAGAAAATCCAAGTCTAGAACTAGAATATCTTAGCACCGCTTTTCATTTTATCCATCCATTGAGTGGTAGATAGATTCTCTATCATCTCCACCATTTTGGAACTTGAAGTCTTAGTTTTGATTGATTTTTTTATTGAACTTGTGGTGAAAACCTTACATTATTATTGAATGAAACCATTTTTTGGTTATGGATTTGGAAAATGTGGAAATTAGATGTTCTTTGGAAAACCTCTTTGTTATAATTTTAAAATGATAGTTTTAAAATTATGGTTTTTTTATGCAAGAAAAGTGTTTGATGAAATGATTTCAAGAATAAATGGTTTTATATGAAATGGTTTGGAATGGGTTTTGGAATATATGTTGGCGTGATTTCATTGATTTTGATGTGACCGTGAAGAAGGGGTGTGTGCCATTAGGGCACTAGGATATTGGGCACCAAGTGATGATTTGATGGATCGAAAAAACCTATCATGATTAGGTTATTGTCACTTGACATGAATGGGTGTTTGTGTGTGTGTAAAATGAGAATGGGTATGTCAAATAATGAGAAATGGTTCAAAGGCTCTGTTTAATGTTTTCTTTGGAACTTGTTTATTATTTTGATATTAACTATTTTAACAGATTAAAAATTGTTTTATATAAATTATGATAACCATTTATTGTCCTAATGGTGTGTGTTGAGAAGTATTTTGGGGGAAATAATACTGATTTTATACTCACCGCTTGCTTGATAAATTCAATGAATTTACAGATGTCATCTACTAGGACACAAGAAATGTAAAGGTATCATATTTCTCTAGTGATTCATCTTAATACCTTGGGCATGGTAGGTGGATTTGGAGCTTAAAGATGGTTTGAGATATAATTTTATAGATACCACATGGGTTTCTTTGGGTTTTTGCTGTCTTTATTTCCATTATCACTCTGATATTTTCATTTTATTGGATTTAATTTGAGTTGTATTTTTTCTACTCATGCATCATATAGAAGGATTTGATGTTTATTGTTCAACATTGACAACATTTTTTATCTTTAAAGGGAAAATTTTCCCCAATATGTTTCTAATAACTTAGAATTTATTGACATTCTTTGATGTCTTGGGGATGTAACCTAAGGCCAGTAACACCTACGACACTTCTCAAGGCAATGATGAGGGGTGGGATGTTACAAATGGTATTGTTATTCATCGATATGTCTTTTTTTGTGGGATAGTAGCAAGGAGATAATATTTTCATAACTTTAAATGAATATAATAAAATATATAGCTAACATTTTTATTATGAACTTCAAGTTACCATAGTGGTTTGGGTGAAAAAGTGTTCTAATACACTTCTATGTGTGTTTTCTCTTCATCATCATGGGTTTATCTAATGAGTGTAGAATATTTTGAATTAGTATTAAGACTTCCTACTAAGATTTAATTGTTCATTTGGTATTTGATTATTTATAAAAAATTGTTAACATGGTAATAATAGTTGGATTTTGAAAAGAAAATTTGTAATTCTTATTGCTTATTTTTATTTGAAATGTTTTAAGCCTTCAGTTTCTAGTGAGTGATGATGAAATGATTTTTTATTATGGTTATAGAAATGGAACCTTTTATATGTTGAAGTAACTAAAAAGAGGATTCCACAAAAAATATGGTTTCACCTAAGCCACAAGTGAACCAAGATTTGATCCAAAGCATCATTCAAGCTTTTCAAGTTATGGATAGAGGAAACCATAAAGATGAACCTTGACAAGGGGATCACTCAGTTCAGTTTCAAAAACAGAATCCACCCATCTTTTAGTGGGATTCATAACCTAAGAAAGTAGAGGTATTATTAAATAGGATGAAGCAAATCTTTAATTTCCTTGGAACATTATTCGAGTTGAAAGTCAATTTGGAAATATACATGCTTAAGGATCTAGCACACCAATAGTGGGATTTAGTTGTTTACGATAAAGTTTTACAAGACATTACATGAGAGGATTTTGAAGAAATTTTCAACAAAAAATTATATCCTCAAATATTTTTGATCACTAAAATAATAGATTTATTATACTTAAAGCAATAAAATATCTTAGTGATAGAGTATGTGGGTAAGTTTATAAACTTAGTTTACTTTGCACTAGAAGTATCTATAAGTGCATCCTTAAAGGCATGAATCTTTGATTCAGGGATATGAATAGAAATTTTCTCAAAGATTGTTTTTCTTTATATTACATACTATACAGAGATAGTAAATTAATCAATGGTGGAAAAAGGGGTATTTTGGTAATCAATTTTTAGGAAGTGTGTTTATCTCCGCAGGAAAAGGTGGGAACTCCAATTTTGGGAATAAGTGGAAGAGGGAAACCTAATTCTAAAGTGGTGAGATATCTAAAAATCACACCATGAGACCATAAAACTGCCCCCCTAGACCTAAAATTAAGCAGGGATGTTACCAATGAAGTTCCTTTGATCTTATCAAGTGAGATTGTACTGCACCACCTAGATCATGTCACAACTATAACCAGATGGGACATCTCCAATGTTATTATCATAATACTCCAAGGTTTGGTGATGGAAATGCATCACATATTTCTTAGAAATCCTATGATTAAATGTGGATATCTCATTATAATAGCCCCAAACCTTATAACCAAGTGAGTCAAGGTGATTCTATGAACACAACCACTCCTTAGTAAAAAAAATCTCAATAGGGAAACAAAGAGCAAGGGACAACGAGTAAGAAACTGTATAGTGATGAGAAGGTGATCACAGATGATCAATTTAGTCCTTTGACAGTACGACGTATGATTCATGTGAATTATACCCTTATGTACATATTTTTTGATATAGATGTGTCCTAATCTTTTATTTATTCTTGTGTTGTTGATTGTTTGGGTTTTCATGCTGAGATGATGTCTTCTGTTTTTAAATTAAAAACTCCTCTTGGATAATGAGAACATATAAATTTTAAGTGAGCACTATTTAAAATGATTATATATGGGTAATAATTGATATAGGACTGATTTTTCATTAATATGTACATCTATGACTTGATTTTGGGAATGGATTGGTTGATGAAAACCAAATCCCATATTGACTATTATGCCTGACAAGTTAGTTTCACATCCTATGATGGAATTAAGAATATCTTTAAATGATATTGGGTAGTGGATACAAGTAGTGTAGGGCCTTTAGTATAAATGGTTTGAACCATCTCTTACCAGTTGGAAATAGTTACTTTGGAATCAGTGGATGAAATCAGAAATAAATATTTTCTAACCATAGTTGACCAGTTTCCCGATGTTTTTCCTGAAAATTTCTCAGGGATTCCCCCAAAAAGAGAAGTGGAGTTTACAATTTATCTCCTAACATGGAACAATACTATTTCCCTTCAATCTTATAGGATGGTAACAAAAAAAATTGGGATAAATGAAAGTCCAGTTGGAGGAGTTATAAAGTTAAGGCTACATCCAACTTAGTACATCTCTATGGTAAATGCTGATCCTTTTTGTAAAGAAGGCTGATGAAACTCTTCAGACATGTGTGTATTATAATAAACTCAAAAAAGTTACAATAAATAATCAATATCCTCCTCCATTAATTTATGATCTCTTCATTTAATTGAGGAGTTCCACATAGTTTTGAAAATCTATTTATGATTAGGGTATCATCAACTTCAAGTTCTGAAGAAGGATATTCTGAAAACAACTTTTTGGTGTCACTATGGCCATTAAGAGTATGTGGTTATGCCTTTTGGTCTTATAAATGCACCAATGGTATTTACTCTATTGATGAATCAAATATTTTAGAGGTATCTTGATTCCTTTATGGTGGTATTTTTAATGATATTCTGGTTTATTCTAGGACCAAATATGATCATGAGTAACGATTGGATATAGTGTTGGGAATTTTATAGAAACATAGACTTTATGAAAAGATTTCAAAGTGTTGTTTTTAGATAAAATAGGTATGTTTCATTGGTCACATCATCATTGAAAAAGGAGTTTATATAGATCCTAAAAAGATAAAAGCTGTTATCTCTTGGAAACTATCGAATAATGTTTTTGTGATACATAGTTTACTTGGCTTAACGGGATAATAAAAATGCCTTTTTCATGATTTTTAATGTCTTGAATCACCAATTATGGACTTGGAAAGAAAAGGTGTCCCTTTATGATGGATTTATGAGCATAAGAAATATTTTTAAGATCTTAAGGTTCACCTTACGTCAACACATATCCTTACATTTCTTGAGTTAGGACGATGCTATGTGGTTTATTGTGATGCATCAAGATATAGGTTGGGATGGGTTCTCATGTAGGGTGATCATGTTGTATCTTATAGATTATGATAGTTATAAATTCATGAGAAAAAATACCCAACAAATGATTTAGAATTAGCTGTTGTAGTCTATGCTTTGAATACTTGACATCATTATATTTTTTGTGAGAAATTTATGGTTTTTATGGATCATAATAGTTTGAAATTTTTTTATCACAAAGATAATTGAACTTAAGGAAATGAATATGGATAAAATATCTTCATATGTTTGACTTAGACTTGATGTATATACCCAGTAAAGGAAATTACATGGTAGATTCATTGAGTAGGAAGTTGTATAAATAGTTGGATAAAGAGGCTTCAGATCAATGGAATCTAATGTTAGTTATGGTTGAAATACACTTGGATTGTGCAGATAAAGATAATAAAACCATTTTCTTTTTAGTCTCTTTTTTTCCTGATTTAGTTGTGTAGGTTGGAGATGTTCAAAAATTCAATCCAGAATGTCTGTTTATGAGGTCAAAACTCAATGGTGGGGTACCATTATGGTATGGATACAAGATGAGAGATCTATGATACATATTAGAGATCATATTATGGTTCCTCCAAGTTATTAGTAAAAAATTCTAAATTCCTACCACCATTCAAAATGATTCATTCATCCTCATATCCATAAAATACACAAGGCATTGCGAACAAAATTTTAGTGGGTTGGTATGAAGAGAAAAGTGGTGGAGTTTTTCTCAAGATGCCTCACATGTTAGTAGGTCAAGGTAGAATACCCATGAATAACTATTATGTTACAATACTTACCAATTCCTATGCATAAATGAGAAACAATAGCTATGTATTTTGTGAAAGGTATTCCAAAAATGGTTTTAAAACATGATTCCATTTGGGTGATCATGGATCGGCTCATAAAGTTGGCTTATTTCATCCTAATTTTTGAAATTGATATGTTAGAAGAATTTTTAAAAATTTATATCCTAGAAGTTTAAAAGTTTCATAGTGTATCAGTTTTGATTTTCTTTGATAGGGACCCTAGGTTCACATCTTGGTTTTGGAAATCCTTATAATAATCCATTGGAACACAGTTGACCATGGGTAAAACTTATCATCCTCAAATGGATGGATAGTCAAAATAGACGATCAAAAAATTGGAGGACATTATTAGGGTTTGTGTGATGGATTTTGGAGGCTCATGGGAAGGGCACATACCATTAGTGGAGTTATCATACAATAACAGTTATCCGACCTCAATATATATGGATCCTTTCGAAGCATTGATGGTCTGTCCTTGTTTTTCTCCACTTTTCTGGGTGGAAACATGTGATAATTAACTTATCAGATTGAGTATTATGAATGAGTTAACAAATAAGATTCAGATGATCAGAAATAGAATGGAAGAGGCTCAGAGTGGTCAAAAATCTTATGTGGATTATCATCGATGACTGTTATCGTTTGAGGCGAGTGATCATGTTTTCTTGAAAATATATTCAAGGTTAGGGCATCGTCACTTTGGTAAAAAATGGAATTTTTCTCCAAGGTACATTGAATCTTTTGAGATACTTGAACTTATGGGTGATGTGGATTATCGGTTGGATTTACCACCAAAGTTCAGTTTTGTGCATAATGTGTTTCATGTATCTCAATTGAAAAAGTACCAACTTGATCCTAAACATGTGATTCGATGTGACCATATTGATATTGAACCAGATGCTACATTGATTCATGTGCTGATACTAATTGTGGATAGGAAAGAGAATATATTTCATGGGAAAATTATCGGTTTAGTATGATTTTTATGGAATCATGGTAAGATTCAGAAAGATACATGATAGCATGAAAAGGAAATGCCATAGAATTGGCCCAATATCTTCCAAAACAACACTGGTTTTTTACTTTCTACGGATGGAAGGACCAATGTTGGGGAGAATGTGGCACCCCCCGTTTTCGGTAATTTTCCCTTATTTTATGTATTTGGAGATTATATAATGCTCGGGTTATGTTTAGAGAAGTTTAGGAAGGTTTTGGTATGTTTTATAGGTGTTTCTAGAGGTTAAAAATTAGTGTATGGTTAGTAGAAACTATGAAACACCTACAGGAAACCATTCAACATGTTTTTTGGGTTATTGGGAAAGTGCACAGTTGACGCATGGTTTGGACAAACCATGTGAGTGATTAGGGGAAACTATTCAAAGGAAAATAGAGGGAAAAGTATGGTTGTCACAAAATTTGTCTAACTATGCAAGCAAACCATGTGGGGTGTGGGATTAAGGTAGTAGCACCACATGGTTTTTAGATGGTTTTCCAAACCGTGTGACCTAAACTATGTGGCTACTTGGATTGTCTAGTGTCATGCGCATGGTTTGTGCACGATTTGAAAAACCATGTGGCCAAACTTTGTGATGTGAATTTAATTATCCAAATATTATATTTTAATCTAGAATAATACCCCAAAACCCCCATTTCCCCCTAATATTCCTGGGTCCCAAACTCCCCATACTCCCAAGGCTTATTTAGTGATTTTTTTTGATCCATAATCAACTTTTGGCAAGTCAAAGTGCATAGGAGATCCATATTCTCCAGTAAGTCATGGTTTTTATCTCTCTCTAGATCCTTTAATTTTCACTCACCTGGATTATGATATCCAATGCATAATAGATATATATGTATCCCTTTTTAATATCTTGATGAGATCTTGTTGGATTTATTAAAGGAAAGAAGATCTAAGTCCAGACTTATAAGATCTTAACACCATTCCTTATTTTCTCCATTTGTTGAGAGGTAGGTGGATTCTCCCTCATCTCCACTATTTTAGAACTTGAAGTATTAGTTTTTATTGAATGTTTTCTTGAAATTGTGGTGAATACCTTGTTAAATTCTTTAAAGAAACCCCTTTTGGTTATAGCTCTGGAAATTTTGGAAATTGGATGTTATTTAGAAGACCTCTTTGTAATAATTTTAAAATGATAGTTTTAAAATTATTATTTTTTATGAAAACAAAGTGTTTAATGAAATGATTTCAAGAAAGAAATGGTTTTATGTAGAATAGTTTGGAATTAATTTTGGCATACATTTTAGTGTGAGTTACTTGATTTTTTACATGACCCTAAATAAGGGGCATGTTCTATCGGGGTACCAGGATATAACACTGAAGAAGGGGAATGTTCCATTTTGGAACTAGATGATTGGCCACCAAGTGACGATCTTGTTGATAAAAAAACCTCTCATGAGTAGGAAATTATCACTTGAAATGCATGCATGTGTGCGTGTGTGTGGAACATAAGGATGGGTATTCCAAATATTGAGAAATGGTTCAAAGGATTTGTTTAATGTTTTACTTGGAATATGTTTATTATTTTGATATAATTTTTTTAAATACTTGAAAACTTTTTTATATAAATTGTGCTAACTGGTTCTTATCTAAGTGTCATGTGTTGGGAAGTTATTGGGGAAATCATATTGAGTTTATACTCACCCCCTGCATGTAAACTTTAGTGCATTTTCATATGTCATCTATCATAAAAAAGGAAAGGGAAAGGTATTTTATTTATCTAGTGATTCATATTGATACCTTTGGTATGGAAGGTGGAGTTGGGGATGGGAGTTGGTTTGGGATGTACTTATATAGATACCACATGAGTGACTTTGGGTTTTGTTGTCTTTATTTCCATTATTTCTACGATGTTGTCATTTTATTGGATTTAATTTGGGTTGTATTGTTTCTAATCACACATCATATATAAGGAATGGATGTTTATTGTTCAGTTTTGATGGGTTATTTTATCTTTAAAGGTAAAATCATTCCCCAACACATTATTAATTCCTTTACATTTATTTCCAGCCTTTGGTGTCATGGGGATGTAACTTAAGGTAAGAAACACCTTCATCACTTCTAAAGACAATAAGGAGGGGTGGGATGTTAAAAATCATAAGCATTCAAAATTATTCTCATAATGTTTACACTTAATTATATCAAGAACAAGAGATCCCAAGGACATACCTACCAATAGGAATTCCACATGTTTTAGGTGTCATTGGATGTTCCTATATATGATTATGTGCATTGGTCTCTCAAATTGAGATTATTATCAATGTGTATCATTCAATCATGTACATTTATTTAGGATGAAAACCAAGAAAATTTATGTTTTTTTTCAAGTATATTGCATTGGGTGCGTCATTAGTAGTATGGCATTGATTGAATGATCAAAATATGATTTTTTTTACTTTTGAGTATAGGAAGAAGATATCCCTAGTCATTTGAATGAGATGATAATTCCTTGAATAAATCCATAGAAATGGTATATGAAGGAAAATATATCCAATATAATTAAATAGAGATAAATAAAGCATGAAATATTTATGACACAAAGTATGCAGCCTTGTTTATAAGACATCACAAGACAAAGAGATTATATTACATAGTATGTGTTCTTAAGAGGGTAATGTAACTATGAATTATCCTTATCTATTTAGGGGATATGGTGTGTTTCTAGGTACCTATTTTTTTCTATGAGTAGGATTCACTATTATTGAGATAAGGTTCTAGAAGGTCACACATAAAGTCTACCAAAAAATTCCACCAATTTAGATGAAGAAGAAGTGAGATCCATGTTCATGGGTCGGTGAACGTTTGAGTGTGAATAATCTCAAGTAAATAATTAAATAAATTCAATTTTATATTATTCAATTTTATAATAATAAGAATTTAACTTATTAATTAAGGTATTCATAAGTAATCTAATTAAAAATAAGTGAATATGAGTATTTTTTTGAATGAATATTTATTATTTGAGGTTCATTAAACATATATGGTAGGAGTGAGATGATTTAATGGATCATAATTCATCAAATGAAATTTTATAATTTTATAACTGAGTTATTGGGTTTACATTTAACATATGATAAGTTAATTAAGTCATTTGTGACGTATTGGGCCTATTTAAGAGGTTAAAATTATCTAAGGACATAAATGAAATTTTAAGAAGTTTACCCTAGATATATAAGCTTATTTGAGACCCAAAAAACCTAAGGGAATACCCTTGTATGAATTTCATTATTTCTTATGTTCTCTCTCAAGTTTTAGAGTGAGAAAGTGAATGAAGAATAAGATATGATCAATTTTTTCACATGAATCAATCAAGCATTCATCCATCGATCATATAGACATCTTAAACTCCTTTGATATTTCAAGATAACACACAACAATTGAAGAATGTTAAACCAAGATATTTTTAGATAATGTGTGGATGATGAAGATGGATCCTTGGTTGAATCCTTAAAACTACGAAACAAAAATGATGATAAGAATATATCTAGGTCTTTGAATTGAATGACATATCATTTCAATTTCATTATTCATACTCAAAATTAATTGATTTTGATCTATATTGTGAATCAGGTACTACCATTCTGAATCTAACGTTTGATTAGAAATTTAGTTATTTTTTTAAATTACCTATTTCATGCTCACAGTGTTTTAATGATCACAATCACACACCTATTTATCTAATGTTATCATTTGATCATTTTTCAAACTCTTTTATTTAATTTAAAGTGATGAATTTATTAGACTTAATGGAGTCTTTTAATTCAATTAAAGGACATCGTATTGTTCCTATAAAAGAATTCCACTCCTATCTCAAGTCCTTGGAACCAAGTTTTAAGTTCTAATAAAAGTGTTAGAAGGAAGTGGAGGAGGATACAATTGAAGTTAAAAATGTTTAGAAAACATCAGATATCTGGTGTAGGTAATGAGCTAGCGATTTCCATGTGTCTAGAAGCCCCACTTGTCTAGAAGACCCACCATCCAACTGATGGTGAAGGTAGTAGTAATGGTCTCTCCAGGAGTCTACTGGCCATCCAATAAAGGTGTATCAGCTAGCTGGTGGGGAACTTCCATCATCCCCAAGTTCCAGGCAGCCTATCAGATATTTGGTGGTGGTTATTGAGTATCTGTTTATTTCAAGCTAGCTTCACCAAGCCTACATTTAATGTATTCAATTTTTTATTTAAGGTGGTTTTCTTCATCTCCATTCAACCCGATGATTTCTATAACCTTACCATTTCTCTCAGATCATATAAAATGAGTACCTTAGCCTCTTGTAAGATTTATAGAAGAAAATTTCTAAAAATTTCTCCCAATAACACTCTTGTAAAAGTGTGGGACCAGTTCCTTGGCTTTCAATGAAGCTCAAGAGGGTTATCACAAAACACAATTGTGAGGGAAAGATTTATTAATCACTTATAAGATAAAGTGATTAATAATATTAACCTCTTGAGTTGAAGGGTGGATACATAGAGGCTCACAATGAGCTTCAGTCGAACTCCTTATCAACTTTTTTTTTCTCTCCCATTTATTTTATTACACTGAACCATTTTATATCGATTCAAATACTTTCATAAATTAGATTCAACCATTTCCATGATTAACTTTGATATTAACTTTTTATCACATATCACATTATCAACCATCAACCAATTGATTTATCTCTTTATTTATTTAATTTTATCCAAATCATTTTACTTTTGAATTTTCTCTTTACCTTCCAATTTACTTTTTAAAAGGTGATTCACCCTCCCTCTTTCCATATTTACTCCGACCAAAAATTGATATCAAATTATTGCCATTTTTTTATAAAAAATTATCTTGATTTCAATTTTTTTTTCAAATCTTAATCGATTTCAGAGTTTGATTTATTTATTATGAAATCTAATTCTTATTATCATGCTCCCATTTTTTTATGGCATCGATTATTCCTATCAGAAGAATAAAATACCAAATTTTATTGGTAGTATTATTTTCCCTATATAGAAAATAGTAATGCATTAATAAATTACAACTAAATAATTTTATGAAAAAGTGACTCTAGAAGATGTTAATAATTTTGAATTTAGTAGAAAAATTATGAATTCATTACATTATGGTCTTGATATAAATGAGTTTAATCATGTTTCAAAATAGAAAACATCTTACGAAATTTAGTAATTACTATATGTCACACACAAAGGCATGGATAAAGTTAAAGACACTAGATCGGATATATACCATCAATATTTGAATGTTTCTCTATGCATCCTAATGAATCTATCAATAGCGTGTTTATGAGGTTTACTAACATTTTTAATGGTAGAAAGTAGTTTGGTGATGATTTATCTATAGAAATTCTCATAAAGAAAATCCCATGGGTTTTACCTAGAACCTGAGATCCCAAAGTTACAACCATTTAAAAAGATAAATATATGAAGGAAATGGTCATTGAGGAACTCATTGGATCCAAAGTGACATAGGAAATAACTATAAAGTGATAAGTAGAGAAGGAGGTCAAGGAAGTCAAATAAGTAAAGAAAACAATTTCCTTCAAAGCTATAAATGATGAATCATCTAGAGTTGAGGTTCTAGAATATGCTAAACTTGGAAATAACCTGAATAATTTCTTCAAGAAGAAGAAATTATCCAAATATTCCAATAAGGTTATTAAAAAGGAAGAACCAGAAGTGAAATTATATGAATGTAAAAAAGAAAGGCCACATAAACCCAGAGTGCCCCATTGTCAAGAAGAAGCTTAAGGAATAGAAATAAGGAAAGGAGGATTTAAAATTTACAACGTGGAGTGAAAGTGAGGACCCCATGGGCTCAAAACCTTCAACTTATTGAAGCGAAGCAATCCCTAAGTGACTTATGATACATGTTGATGAAGACATCGAGGTTAATACCCCTCTTATTATTTCTCCATCTTCCTATTCTTCTCCCAATTCTTCTTGCTCCTTCTCTTCTTCTTTATCCTCCATTCAACTTAATTATGAAAACCTAAAATATTCCCATGATCAACTCAAAAATGGTTTTCATCAGCATTCTTCATTATATAAGGATTTTTAAAAGAAAAATAAGTGATCCAAGTAAAATATAAATTTCAAAAATATAAATATATCCCCTTAAAATAAAATAAGAGTTATCTTTTAATGTAAAAAATCAACCGGACATCGACAAACTTGAATCAACCATTAAAGAATTTAAAAGTTATCCTTACAAATTCAGCCAAGGAGAAAACAATTTAAATATAATTTTAAATTCATAAAGAAATGGAAAATAATAGTTTTGTCTTGGTTTATCCAATCATTCGAGCACCTAATTAAATCCATTGAAAACTATTTTTGTGAAATTTTTCTCAGAAGATAAAATCTGAAATTATTGTAAAAGGATTTGGTGATTTAATTTATGAATGTTACTACAAAAATTCATAATATGGTAGACTAAAATCAATGCATATTTCATCCAATTTTTTAAAAGGAAAATCTTATTCCAAAAAAATATGGATTCCTAAATCTTTTCTAACCATCATCAGTGGACCTAAGTTCATTTGGGTACCAAAACTTTTGTCATTTTATTTTTTAGGTAAATTTTATTAATAGAAAAACCATATAATCACTGTGGTATATAGATTGTAGTTTCTCAAGAAAAATGTGTGGTGGCTTCTTTGAATTTAATCAAATCAATAAACTAGAAGGATACCATTTCACATTCAGTGATAATTATAAGGGTAAGATAATCAATAAAGGTACCATCGATTTTTCTAACTCAAATATTATAAAAAATGTTTTTTTTTCATAAAAGTATTGAAACAAAATTTACTAAGAATTAGTAAATTGTGTGACAATAGTTTTAAAATATCTTTCAAAAACGATTTTTGAAAAGTTTTTGACCCAAAATGAAAATTTTTATTTACCGCATCCTGAACTCAAAATGATTATAAAATTTATTTAAAATCTATTTCTAGTAAAAATGTTAAATTTTTGAGCGAATAATTTAGTGATTCATAGATTTGGTATAGAAACATTAGTCATTAGATTTTATAATCACTTTTCAAGATCAACCGTTATCAACCAGTACAAGATCTTCCCAAATTTCATTTCAAGGATGACCTAGTTTATGAAGCATGCTAATATGGTAAGAAACATAAATCATATTTTAAATCTAAAAAAGGAATTTTCACTTAAAAATATATTGAATTAATTCATATTGATTTATTTAGTCCTTATCAAATATAAAGTATAAGATAAAAATTATATAATTTTTTAATTGTTTATGACTTTATAAGATTCACATTGACATATTTATTATCTTATAAAAGTGAAGCTTACAAATCCTTCATCGAGTTCTCTAAAAAAGTTGAAAATGAAAAGGGTTTTAAAATTATTTCAATTCTAAGTGATAATGGTGGAGAATTTGATAATAAGGAATTTAAGGATTTCTATTCTTATAAAGTCTATAATCATACTTTTTTTGTTCCTCGAACCCCTTAAGAAAATAGGGTATTAGAGATGTAAAATCCAAGAATCCAAGAAATCACCTGAACTCTTTTAAATTAATTTAATTTACTAAAATATTTATTTTTGGTTCAAAGATGTGAATATTTCTTACTATATCATTAATCACATTCTCATAATACATTTTCTTAAGAAAACCCCTTATAAACATCAGAAAAATAAAAATCCCAAAATTAGATTTTTTTAAGGTTTTTGGATACAAATGTTTTATTTTAAAAACCAAATAAAATATTGGAAAATTTGATTCTAAATCTGATTAATTTATATTTCTTGGGTACTCTAAATCAAGAAAGGTATACCGATTCTTCAAGAAAAGGACTAAAATTGTGGTAAAATCAATCCCTTTTGTTTTTGATGAAATTTTTCCAAAATATATTTCTCAAAATATTTTTGAAAATGATGTTTTAAATGAACCTTTTCAAACTAATGAAGTTGAATAAGAATAATAATATCCTTCAAATTATTTGAATAAATATTTCAAAAATATATAGACCATACCCTTTGAAATATCATTGGAAATTTGAAATTGGGGACTCTTACTTGTAGATCAGTCTTAAATAAGGTTGAACATCTTGCCTTTGTCTCTCACCTTGAACCCAAAAACCACAACGATTCCCTTAACGATAAAAACTGGGTTATTTCCAAGTAAGATGAACTAAATAAATTCACTCTAAATGATGTATGTAATCTCATGGAAAGACCTAATAATAATCCTATCATAGGATCTAAATGGGGTTTTAGGAATAATATAGATGAGTCTGGTAATATAACTAGAAATAAATCCCATTTAGTTGCTAAATTTTACAACCAAGAATAATTAATCAAATATGGTGAAAAATTTTCACCCATCTCTAAGTTATAATTCATTATAATCTTGTTGGAATTCACCTATCATCTCAATTTTAAACTATTTCAAATGGATTTTAAAAGTTCCTTTTAAATGGTTTTATTTTTGAGAATATTTTTGTGGAACAATCACCTGGTTTTGAAAATTCTCCTTTTCTAAATTCTATTTTAAAATTATAAAAATCTTTTTATAATTTAAAACAAGACCATTGGGATTAATATGATATTATTTTAAATTATATTTTATCAAATAGTTTTAAAATGGGAAAATATGATTCAAATCTTTATAAATTACATATCAAATGATTTATTACTTATTCAAATTTATGTTGATGATGTGATTTTTGTATTTACCAACGAATCAATTTGTTTTTAATTTTATGATTTAATGAAAAAGGAAATTTGAAATGAGATTTATGGGTAAACACAAATTTTTTCTTGGTTATCATATTTCTCAAAGAAAAGATAGGATTTTTTTAAACCAAGTAAAATACATTAATGAACTCTTAAAATGATTCAAAAATATATCACACTACATAAATTAGTATGCCCAAGATTACAACTTGTAAGTTAATGTTGGATGATTTCAGTAAGACCTTCAATAAAAAATTTATAGAAGTATGATTGGTAGTATACTTTTCCTTACCATGACATTGCTTGATATCATGTTCAATGTTTGTCTCTATGCTCTTTTTCAATCAAATCCAAAGGAATCTCATCTCAAATCTGTTAAAAAGTTTTTCATTTTTTAATAGGAACTAAAAATCTCAGTTTTTTTATCTAAATGGAACTTCTATTTAATTTAATTATTTTTCTAATGTTGATTTTGGAGGATTCTGACATGATAGGAAAATTACTTGTAGGAATTCCCGCCTACTTGAAAAATTCTTCATCTCATGGATTAGTAATTAGAAGAAACCAATTGTTATTTCTACAACCAAAGAAGAATATATAGTGATTAAGAGTTGTTTCATCCAAATAATATAGATTCAACACACTCTCTTATACTTCAGACTTATATTTGACCCTATCCCCATCAAGTGCGATAACACTAGTGCCATCAACATCTCCAAAAATCCTATCAAATACTCTCGCACCAAAAATATTGACTTTAAGAACCATTTATTGTGAGATCACATAAAAAAAGGTGATATATTATTTTAATTTATTCCAAAATAATTTCAACTCGCTGATATTTTCAATAAATTTATTCCTCTTAATCATTTCAAATTCATCAAAGGTGAATTAGGAATAGTTCTCTTGTAACATTATTTATTTTTACTGTGAATATTTTGAGTTATATTTTTTTAAAATATTATTTCAAATCTCCTTTTAATATTGAATTTCTTATTTTATCTTTCAATTTTATTTTTGGATCTAATCTATTTATCTCACTTTAACTGTCATTTGAGGGGGATCCACATCTATTTTATTTATGAAAATTTTCTTTAATATATATATTTTGTTTTCAAAATTATTTGTCACTTTTAAAAATGTTTTCACTTATTTTCAAAATTTTAAAATCATATTTTATAAAATAATTACTTTTTTATATTAATATTAGTTTTTGAACTAATTTTATTTCCAAAAGTCATAAAAGTACTTATTTTTTTTTTCAAAAAAATGATTTTATCTCTCTTAAAAAGAAGATTAGTGATGAGTAAAAATATTTCTATATATTTTTGTCTCTTTAACTTTGTTATTTAAATGTCATTGATGAAACACTAATCAAATGATTCTATAAAGGTTTGATTTCAATTTCAAAGAACCCTGTTCCTTAAATCTCTTTTTATGGTGAAAAATTATTCTTTGAGGGAATGAGAATCTTGAAAAAAGTATGTAAAAATTTTAAAGTCTCTCTTTCATTCTCTTTCTTTATTTTATATTTATCTTTCTTTTTCAATTTTTTCACTCTTATTTTAACTTACTTCTATCTTTATCCTTTTTTGGGGGAGTTTTAAAGTTAAGAAGTGTTTTAAAAATATATTTTGTTTTCTTCTTTTCAAAATATTTTTCTATTTTTATTTTTTTTTAAAAAATCTCGTTGTTGAGTTTTTCAAAATCCCCCTTGAGATTTTATTAAAGTTTTTCTTTCCTCACTATGTTTTTATTTTTGATAATCAAATGGGGGGGGGATTTTTTTATTAAGTTTTATCTCAAAGGAGGATAAATTTTCAAGTTTCTTTTTATCTTAAAGGGGAATAGTTTTTATTGAATTTATTGGACTTCAATGAGGTATAAAGTTTCTTAAAATTTATTCTCATCTTTAAAATTTGGGATTTTTTTGAACTTTAATCTATTGCTTAATTGTTTTAAAAAGTGGGAGTTATTGAATATCTTTTAGTTTATGTCATGAATCACATTGAGTATCTTAATATATTATTGAAATCTTGAACAAAATTTCTATATCTTTTCAATTTTAATTTTAACTTAATTTATCTTTCTATGTTAAGTGTTTATGATCATCAAAAATAGGGATATTGTTGTACCTCTATCTATCATGGTGTTTTCATGATAAAAATGCACACTTATGTATCTAATTTTTTCATTTGAGTGTTTTCTAGACTCTTATTTAATTTAAAGTGATAAATTTGTTGGAATTAATGGTGTTTTTGAAGTCTATTCATGTATGTCATGTTTTTCTTCTCAAAGGATTATAAGATACTATAATCCTATCTCAAGTACTTGGAATAAAGTTTTAATTTACAAAAAAGGTGTTAGAAGGAATTGGAGGTGGATACTTTTGATGTTGAAGATGTGCAGACAACATTGACTACCTAGTGTAGGTCATCAACTATCCAGTTCAATATGTCTAGAATCCCCACTTGTCTAGAAGATCCACCGGCCTACTGGTGGAGTCCCACTATCCAACTGATAGTGAAGGAAAAAACAAAAGACTCTTCAAGAGTTCACCGACCAACTGGTGGAGGTGTACCAGCTAGCTAGTAGGGAACTTTCTAACAATATCGAGTTCCAGGCAGCCCACTAAATACCTAGTAGAGGCTATCGAGTATCTGGTGGTGTTGATCTAGATTCTTTGAAATTTTATTTAATCCAATAAATTTTGGATTTAAGTTGGTCTTATTTGGTTTCATTTCACCTAAATATTTCCAGAACCTTGATGGTCCTCTTGAAGCCTATAGGAGTCACTTAACCTTTTGGAATATCTATCGAAGAACCTTGCTATAACTTGCTCCCAAAAATGATCTTGGACCATTTAATTTCCAAATAGATATATTTTTAAAAAAACTCTAAATGATATAATTTTATCTTCTCAATATCTCAAGGATCTCAATCTTAGTCTCAAATTTCTCAACACAAATTATATTATCCTTATAATATTTTTGTGAGAATCATTGTAACGAGTTTTCCTAAAGCAAACCTCTCTCCTCTCATTAGCTTTCTCTAATGGGTTATCACTCTATAAAAGTGATGGATAGGTTCCTTGACTACCAATGTAACTAAATAGGGTGTTCAAAAACCAAGATTATAAGGGAAAAGTTTCTTGATCACCGCCAAGATCAAAAGATTAATAATATTGACCTCTCGAGTCTAGGGGTGGAGACGTAGGGGATCACATCAAGGTCTAGATGAACTCTTTATCAATTATGTTTTCTATATAATTTACTTTATTAAATTGAATCATTTTATATCAATTCTCATACTTTCATAGATTTTATTTTATCATTTCTATTCTTAACTTTGATATAAACTTTTTCACTTGGATCTAATTTACCAACTATCACCCAATCAATTTATCTCTTTATTTATTTTATTTTATCAAAATAATTTTATTTTAAAATTTATTTTTACCTTACAATTTAATTTTTGAAAGGAAATTAACCCCCTCTTATGATATTTACTATGACCAATATCTGCTACGTACTCAGTTCCTACAGTTGATATCAAATAGGTCATGAAAATTTTTAAGTAAAATTTCTAATTAAATTTGGTAAAAATCAAGAAGAGGGTGGTAATATGGTTTGAAAATTATAGATATTTTGGGAATAAAATCTTGAATACAAAATAATTACCATCTATAAAACTAAGAGGAAATTAGGAGAATAAGTGGAAGTTGATGTGTGCATGGAACATGATGGGGGTGGGGGTGGGGGCGGTCCTAGAATGTCCTAGGTGGGTTTAGATTTAAAAAAAATAATATTTAAGATAAACATAAGACACTACCCTTGACCCACTATTTGAAACCCCCATTTACTATGAGCAATGCAGCATTCCACCGCGCCATGTGAGACATAATCATATAATATTTTTTTTTAAAAACCACAGTGAGTGGTTGAACATTGCTTTGTTCCTTGACCCAGACTAGCCTACACCTAAAATGGTTTAAGTATTATTTAATTTTTTTTAAAAAAAAGGTTGTGGTAGGGAAACTTCTTATCACTAACCCAATGGGTCAAACCTAACCCACCTAGTCTAATAACCCCACAAACCCAAATTTTCACCCCATACCCCCTTTTTTATCCCAATAAAATAAGAAAAATTAAGGAAAAATTATATAAAATATTTTTCAATATCTAAAATTTATTAAAGCTATTTCAGGTTCCATGAGACATATCATTAATAAATTAAAAATGGTTAAATTATACTTTAATTCCTTAAAAATACTCTCGAGTAAGATTTTATATCATTTAATTATTATTATGCAATGTTAGTGCAATTTGACTAATCATGAGCTAAGACTGAATCATGTGTTCTTGGTTTCATATTTATTTAATTTTAATTATTGTAATTTTTATTGTTTTTTAATAATTAATTATTAAATAATATTATTTAATGATTTGTGTATTTTCCTTAAATATTTATTATGTGTAAGAGTCTATATGTTCATATTGGATTATTAAATATAGACCCACATATAGAGTTCCCCTTACCTACATGTGAGTATACTTGGATAAAGATAAGTATTCCATGATAATGTGGTTCAAGATGATAATTGGTGTGGATACAAGAAAGTGATAATACATAAGAGAAAGATGAATCTACAATTCAATTCATTATATTATTTATGGAATTAACCTAAGGTCTTTATTGATCCAATATCTTCTCGATAAATAAAGTAGTAATACAAAAATGATGATCTTGTTTTTATTAATTTATTTTTTCATGTATGGTTAATTATTTTATAAATGTTTGGATTATATGTGATCACATAGGATAGTTACCAAGCATTAATAGATATAATGAATAAAAACACGATGAATGATTGAAATTTATGCATGGTTAAATTTTTTAAAGTGATCACATAACAATATACATGATAAATAAAATTATATTTTATTCTATAATTAAATCAAAGATAAAAAATCCCTCAAAGTAAATATTAATTCATAAATTCCTTCCATAATGAAACCACAGTTTAGGGTGCTCATTGACCAAAGTTAAGGGTGTATCATTCTATTTTTTATTTATAATGAGATTAGTGTATTTAATTAACTATAATTGGAATAAAATTACCATACATAGCTTTCTTGGTACAATATTAGAGGCAAAGTGTTGAGTAAATCTAAGTTAAATATTTACAGGAGATGAGATTTCACTCCACAGATCATAGAGCTGTGAATTCATAAAGTTGGCTAGCCTAAATATTATATTTAAAATATTTAATTAGTGGAGTAATAAGAGACTAGACTATGAATATATATTTTAAGGATACTTTCCTTTAGAATATTCAATAAGTCGAATTCTTTGAATCCAATGATTGAGGGTTTTTTTGGATTTGAATAAAATAGTGGGATAAATTTAAGATTAATAAATCTATATTCTTTAAATAATCAGTAATTAATTAGTTTTTTTATTAAAAATGTAAAGTAATATCACAAAATCACTGTGATCATTTTTTGACAACAAACATGTCTTTACCAATTTTTTTCCAAGAGTGGTATAGACGCTTACGCATAGTGCTACAATATGGACGGATATTTTATGTGATGGATCCCTACTACCCAATGGTCCACCTTAGGAAGCATGTGTGTGTGAAAATACTTCCTAAAAGAGACTCATGTATTATGAATTTGATGTTTAAATCATAATGTTATCATCAATGTTTAGTGATTTTCAAAAGAAACATTAGGAAATGATTGGTTACATTGTGTTGTCTCATCTCCAAGAAGTCTGTGAGGATAAATGAAGACAATAAACAAATGATATTATAATTACACTAGAAACATGTAATTTGGAAGATGTAATCAAGGATATTACTCATTCATTAAAGATGATAGAGTACACTTATTGATTGGAAGAGTTAGGATTTAGGTTGAATAATGATCATTCAATACATCTCATTATCTCATCCTTATCACCCAACTACTCCAGTTTGTTTAAGAATTATAAATTTAACTCTATGGAGAAATCAGTTCAAAATCTATTGGAAAAAGTTCTCCAAGATGATAAGGATATATATAAAGAAAATTATTCTATCCTTATGGTGAAAAAGAAGAAAGGCAAGGTAAAATGACCAATGAAAAGTATGATGCTAAAGGAACCTTCATAATATCATTTCAAGGAACCAATCATTAATAGAGAGATAGTTTACTAGGTGGAAATTTTCTTTACATGTATTAAGAAAGAAAACTATAAGAAAAATTGAAATGAATTGAATAAGAAGAAATCAAAATATTTTATTTTAGGGATATTTATCATTGAATATAATCTTTTTTTAGTTATTGGGAATTTATTAAAATTTATGAATCACACATTTATATCTAAATATTAGAACCATGTATGTTTATAAATATTAAGAGAGTTGGGGTTGATCTTTAAGTTCCTAATGGATATTTACTTCTACCTTAGATAGATAAGATCACAACTTGAAATTACTTAGTGGGGACATTATTTCATTTTAAAAATATTATTTTGTAATGTGTGTTACCAAAATTATTATATCAATGTTAATTTTAGACATAATGAGATTTTATTTAAATTTTATAAATAAAAAATATTATGGTAGACAATATGTGAATAGTAATTTAATTATAATTTAATAAAACATTTCTTATATTAGTAATTAATGATGAATAAGAAACATAAAACTAAAATAACACCCAGTTATGATAAGTTAATACTTGGTTAAATAAAACAATAATAAAATGTTAAATATATACTAATATGGGTGTTTGTAATATTTGAGCTAAAATTATCAGGTATTTAACATGTTTTCTTATAAGGTATAATGACCAAGAAAATTTTTGGTATTAAAGGTGATAATGCCACAAATATTCTAGAATTATTCTAAAAGATAAATTTGAGTTATTTCAAGTAGAATCTATATATAAATTTATGTAATTCATGAGATTACTTTATGATATTTTAGTAATATAAATATAAAGTTGAAAATGATCTTAGTAAAAAGATAAAAGATTCTTAGGGAATGTGAGATGAAGTATATCTTAAATTCACAAATCATTAAATGTATAGTGGAGATTATTCCTAAATACACATTTACTTATACACCTTAGAGTCATAATGCTTATAAAAAGAGTAATTACACATTTCTTTTCATTATGAGATCGATGAAGATTCTTGTGATCATTGTAAGTTCCATTATCCCTTTGGGGGACATTATTCACAAATAGTGATGTTGACACACAACCATATGAAAAATAAAATGTAAAATGAGATATCATATGAGTTATAGTATGAAATAAATGCATTATTTCACAAATTTATGTGTTAATATGTTAATATTTTTTTAAGGATAAGTCTAGAAACAAACTTTCATTAAGAAACAAAATGTACATGTATATGAATTATCCCATTATTAAAAATTATATTATGAATATTATACCTAAGATAGAAAAGTAATAGTCAAGTGGAAGACTATATTTATATAATAATAGAGAATATATCTATTTGAGATATGATATACTTTGATAAATTCAAGGCTCGATATTCATAAGTAGTTTTCATAGGAACAAGTTCTATAAGAGTTAATGGGAATTTTTTTAGAGACACATATACTACATAGAAAAGTTATAAAACCAAGAAAGGTGGTTTTATTATCATAAATTTAGTTGATATATGTTATTCATTGATAATAGTAAATTTCAATCCTACAAGGAAGTATTAATTTTCAAATAAGGTAAAAATTGGAAATTGGATTTGACTATAAAAATGGATTCTGTGTACTAAAATCAAGTTTGTATTTTGGAAGTATCTATAACTGATGTAAATCCCACATGGTCTAAATGGGTATTATATAAAGAGATTTATATGTATGGTAAAATCAATAACTATAAAGAAATAATTAGTTTTTAAAGGTATAATACATTTCAATAAATTGACTATGATGAAATATTTTCACCAATAAAGATATTGAAATTCATTTTAATTCAAATTTACATAGTATTTTACTTTGATTATTAAATGAAATATATAAGGATATATTTATAGATCAAAATAGACATTAAATCACAGTCTTATTATTTTTTCATGCGTCTTAAAGAGGTTAGAAATATTTCCATTATTTTCTAAGTGATATATGTTTATAGCGTATAGAAAATGAATAATATCCTTATAGTTATTTAAGAATTAGTGAAAATATTTCTGTAAAGAATAAATTAAATTAGTAACACAAGTTATATAAAAAATGTACTCCTGATATTTATATATAGTTTTCTTGGACCTAATCAAAGTATATATATTAACAAGGTGTTGAAAAATATAATATTGAATAATTAAGGAGAGAATTGTTACATCACATGGAATAAATCTCTCCAAAATGATGTTTTTAAGACACATTAAGAGATTAAGAAGATTAGTAGAGATTTATATTCCTCAAATATGGGATCTATCACACATACCATGTTATTTACTAGATCTGATATTTCTTATACATAAATCATTATGGGTAAATATCCAATGAAACTAAGAAAATTGCATTGTGTAGTGTTTATAATGATCCAATAATATTTGAGAAGTATATGGGATATTTTCTTGGTACCTAGAGAGGAAATATGAATACTTATCAAGGGGATATAAAAAATAGCCTTCAAATAGAATAATTTGATCTAGTATCACAATTAGTCTTAGTAAATGAGAAATGGAAGTTCATTATAACCATTAGTTTCCCATTATATATAATTTGAGTATGCTATAGATTTTGATGAAGCTATAAGAAGTGTTTTAAATATGAAAATTCATCTCATATCTTGATATTGTATTAAGAAAGTATAGTATTATCACAATATATATTTTTAATAATATTTTAAATTTGGTGATAAATAAGAAATAAATTATGAAATAGGATAAAAGGAATATATTTTGAAGATATCATATGTTGAGTGATTTTTACTCAAGGTGGTAAATTCATAGATAAAAGATAAAACATGAACAAAAACATGGAAAAAATAATGAGTTAATCCATATCTTAGAGAAATATTGATTTACCATGTGAGATCTAATACGTTGATAGTTAATAGATGGATCTAGTTCAAGTGGTAGTGTTGTGAGATAAGGTTCCCTAAACCCAACTTAAATTTGTACTTTTCAATTACCAAGTAATGTGTACATTGTGATATATTACCGATTCATACTTACCATGATAGTAACACTACCTATACATTTACTATATATATTAATTTATTTATATTAAATATTGTATCAAAATTTGATAATAGTTACCAATAATAATGAGAACTTTACGATGAAGGTTCCAGGGTGTAGTAGAAGCAGTTGGGATCATTCCCAATAATTTTTTTCATCAGTTTCAATGGATAAAATTTGAAAAACTTGATTAATAAACCATATATTATTTATAGATAGGATCTTTTAATACAAAATTTATAATTAATTTAAAACTAATAATTACATCAACTTGATAAATCTTCTTGTTCGTTGATCAACTTGGTGGACTCTCTTGTTATAAATTAGGGAAGTGTAGAATCCAAAGTTGAATTTTCTAAGTGATACATACTCCATGAATCTAAAAACATATCCATTGGTATTTTAGGTGTTAGCATAGAGGAACAAAACACCTTTCTTTGTTCACCATTGATCATAATAAATGATCTTTTGGTATTAGAATAATACTCTCTTGTTCTCTCATTCTTGAGGGTGGGGGGAGATGTTCTCTCAGGCTTGAGATAATCCTTAAAGAGGTTTTATTATAAAAAACCACCTTATCTCAAAATGTTATACTTTGGAATTTATACATAGGGTTAAACAATTGATAATTTCACACAATCCCTTTATCTAATTATTTATTCTAAGTAAACTCCATTTCAAATAATAATAAAAATATCATTATTATTAAACTCATAACACGCTGTAAAATTGTGGACTAATAAACTATCTTCATCAGGCCCTTAACTTATCCTGTCAATCCTCCTTAGAAATTATCGAACCTTAAATATATATATATATATATTATTTTTTCAATAAACAAAAAATATAATATTAACTAAAATCATGAATAAATATTTATTTTAATATACACATAATTAAATAAATATTTATATTATTCTATTCACTAAACTGGTGAAAAAATAAATATTTATTTATTACCATGTGAATAATAAATAAGAGATAAATAAATATTATATTCACTGACTCATGAATAAATATTTATTCAATATTCAACTCATTTATATTCTAAACTTGAATAATTAGTGATTGAATTTATGTGATAAAAATAAATTAAGTAATTATTAAACAATAATTTTATAGTAATATTTTTTATAACTATTAAAATTAAATAGAATTTACCTGAGATTATGGATACACTTAGTGTGTGACCATCTATGACATTTTTTCAGTGACATTAGATGATATTTCCTAAAATTTAAGATCAATATTTAACAACATGTCAAGAAACTCATAGATAAAGAAGATAATTTAACAATGAAAACAAAATCATATGAATTATTTCTATGTAATATAATATATTCATCTATATATCTCATCTAGTAGGTTGTATACTTATTTCATTAACCTATATACTTGAGTAATTTTCTTTGACAATCTAAAATAAACTCTTTGATGAAATACCATGGACATAGATTTAATTATATAGTTCCATTTCAATCAAAGGGTTATAGATATCATATTCCATTAACTCCCAAGTCACAAATCATTTCTTGACTTATTTAATTAATTTCATATCACTTATGATGCACCCAACGTATCCTACCTCATCGCATGTAAGGAACTAAATACAAGTGGTCATTTCCCTTTTTTTGGGTGTTGGAGGTACCCATAGGGAGTTATAGGGTGTTTGGAGAGTGTTTTGGGAAGGGGGGGGGGTTCCAATACCAAAAATAGCATGGATTTTTCATGGTGGGATGTGCTATGCCATAGTGTTGGTGGTTGTGGTGTATTGTATTTGGCTATGGAATAAGAGGGCTTGGGGAGAAGTTTTTGAGGCTACTACCAAAATAGGGTGTAGGTGAACTATGGTTGGTAGGCTATGACATAATCATCTCAATTGCTATGTTATGGAGTAGGTTACGGCATAAGCCAATTGAGAGGCTGTGGTGTAGAACTGGTGACTGGGCCGCAATGCCTTGAGGATCCACTTCTAATTTGGTGGTTGTTATGGTGTGGTTTGTAGGTTACACTATAATCCATCCCACAACTAAAGTGGTTATGCTTCTTGGATCCTGGATGCACATTTTATCAGGGGGTTCTGGTACATGATATCCTCCCACTACACTATAGCTGAGGTGTTCTATGGCGTATTCCATGGGACTACACCATGGGACCTTAATTCATTTTCTTTCTATAAATACTCCGAAACCCATACAAACCTAGTTTTATCCCTCTTATTTCTCTAAAAACCTATGCTCCCAAGGGTGATTTTTCAAATACTTTGAATCCATTTTGACAAGGATCAATCCATGGCTTCCTGATTTTAATCCTTAGTGATCTTATGTAGGTTCTTATTCCTTTTTCTAGTGGGTTCTCTCCATTTTATCTCATTTCCATCCCATTATTTTTTACATTTTATTAATTATGATCTCAATCATTTTAATTTGGTTTAATTTGTTTTTTTGGTGAGTTCATGGCTCAAATTCCTTGGGAGATCATTGTTTCCTTGTGGGAGTGGTGACCAGAGATCTGTTCTCATGCAAAAAATGATGATTCTTTTAAGGTAGGGGATTCATTTCTTATCCTATTTATTTATGTGAAATCATAAATTGACCATGGTTGAGCCCTTTTTAAAATTGTGTAATTAACCTAATGAATATTAGACTAGATTAAAGAATAAAATTGGTTTATGTTTAGTGATCACATGTTGTTGTTTTCCACCGTTATAACGGGTTTCCTCTTGATTTTCTATATAGCGTGATATCTATACAATTATTTATTTAACATGTTGTTATTACTTTTTTAGCATGTTGAAATTTATGAAATCATATAAAGAATGCAAAGGAATTAATAATTGGTTGTTTGGCTAAAGAATCAAAGAAGAGACATATTTAACAAATCCAATGTTTCTCATAATTTTATGGTAATCAAATTGATGCTTATAGAAAGTTTAATTGAACGTGTCATTTCATGTGTTAATAGAATTGGATAAATAACTTTAAGATGGAATTATAATTTATGAGATTAATTATTAATGGCATGTTAATTGATAATTGTTTTTTTTAAAGCTTGTTAAAGATAGAAAATGCTAGGAATCATGTTTAAATAATTATGACAGATGATACCTTAGGTTACCATAGTTGGAACCTAGGATAATCAATCAGGTAATTCAAGATGGAATAAAAATTGTTTATTTGATAAATATAATTTTTTGGGGCTAAGAAAGCCCATTTTCTTGATAAGGCTAAATACCATGTGTTGGGGGACATGAAATCCCATTTGCATGTGAAGGCTAAATTTATTGTTTTTAAGGACAGGTTGACCTACTGAATACTTTTTTTATTTACTTCTATTATGTGCACTGTGATGTTTCTAGTTATTCTATAGAATCCCCAAAAAATGGGAATTTAAAAAATTTCACCAATTAAGGACATAACTATGTCATCGCCAGAGAAGGCCTTCTTAGTTATAACTTGAGGATCTTCACATGAATAATTTAATAAAAAATTTAATGTAAAGAAATACCTATTTTGATCTAAAGACAGACTCAATATCTTCTCATCACTATAATGGTACTTTCCCTCCCAGTTCTTTACTTTTCTAGTTTTGGTTGTTGGAGGTGTTTGGGGTCAGTTCTGGTAGTTTTTTGGTGGAAGCTAGAGGTGCAGCTGAACTGCTACAGGAAATACACATCGTGTAAGTGTATTACACGATGTGTAATGGTGGATCAAAACTTGTGTGAGTTTGGTTCATGAAATATATATTTTCAGGGTTAAATAATAAAAATTCAATGCATTTTTTAGTGAAATCGAACCCTGAGGACTACATGATGTAAAAGGGGATTACACATTGTGTAAATACCCAATACAGTACAATTTTAAAAGTTCTTTCTGACTGAATTTTCCTTCATTTGTTCATGGATGCTTCTTTATCTCATTTTGGGTTAACCCTAGGCACACTTAGGAATTCTTTAAGCCCTCTTCCCCCCTATTTGATCTATTGGTCTCGATGGTTGTTCATTGGAAATTCATGGTAATCCCTTCCTTATTCTTGGTATGTTTTCTTCCATTCTTCTCCCTAGGATTTTCTGTAGTGATGTTTTAAGGTTTGGGGTGTGTTTTGGGTTTCGTTTTGATGGTCTTTGGTTGCGGTGTAGGTTGATTCATGATCCCGTAGTGTGGTTTTGGTTTGTGGAAATTTTTCTTCATCGTACGATGTGCAGTGAGTTGAAAAAGATTCTTTGAGGTAGGGATTCCCTCATTTATCCTTATTGTGTATCATGTAGAAGGGGTTTACTTTTTTTTATCTATGTATTATGGTTTATCCATGATCCATGAGTTCCTAGATTTTTTCATCACCATATTCATCGATGATATCTTAATTTAATCGAAGTCATAGGAGGATCATGTTGAGTATCTAAAAATTTTATTGCGGGTTATTCAATGCCACCAGATCTATGGAATGTTGTCAATTATCTCTTGTGCTTCAGCTTCATTGAAATCTTTGACCAGGAAAGGCCAAGATTTTTATAGAGTGATCAGTGCCAGTCAGTGTTTAGTTACCTAAAGGGGAAGTTTGTTAGTTCTCTAGTTCTCTAGTTTCCTGAGGAAGGGGTGATGTTTGAGGTGTTTTTAAATGATTCCTATATGAGATTGGGATAAATACTGGTACAATATCAGATGATGATCTCTTATGGTTTTAGGTATTTATGTCCCCATGGGAATAATTACACCACCCATTATATGGATATAGAAGTAGTTTTTTTCACTAAATTTGTGGTAGCATTACCTCATTGGGGAGAACTTTTTAGTCTTCAAAAATCACAAGAGTTTGAAGTATATCTTTTCAAAGCATGATTTGAACTTATAGAAGTGGAGGTGGATGGAGTTTCTTCAAGATTAGGATTTTTAGATATCCTAAAACTTAGGAAAGGGGAATGTTGCGGCTGAAACTTTGATCAGGAAGTCATGGAGGGGTGTTGTTTGGGAGTCTGGGGATTCTTGGAGAGAAATGGAGGATTTTTCATCCTTACACTTATATGAAAGAGTGGATGGTGGTTGATGCTATTTGTTTCAGATAACGGTGCAGTATTCTATGATGCAACAGGTGGAGGAGTCATAGTGGGGAGGCTCAGAGGTAGAGGTGATGCATGACCATTTTGTCCATGGTGATGCTCCAAAGAGATGGTCAGAGGATGGTTGGAATCAGATATTGTTTCATGGGATGCTTTTTGTTTTGGTGGTAATGCATGATGGAGTCCTTTATGAGTTTCATAACTCACCTCTTATGGTATGACCATAAGTTTCCAAGATGTACCATGGCTTGAAGATACAGTTTTGGTGGCCCAATATGAAATGGGTAGTGGAAGATTTTATGGAAAAGTGATTGGTTTTCCAGTAAGTAAAGGACAAGCATCATGTTCTGGATGGTTTGCTGCAGCCCTTGGATGAACCTGAGTGGAAATGGGATGAAATATCAATGGATTTAATTACAAGGTTACCCAGAACTTAGGGAGCTTGTGATGCTATCTAGATACTTGTAGATTAGTTTACAAAATCTTCTCACTTCCTAGAGATTAAGTAGTCAGGCATTGTGGATGATTTGGCTAAGAGGTACGCGGATGAGGTGGTGTGATTACATGGACATGATTCATATTTTACCTCATGAGTCTAGAGGGAATTGGAAAATTCTTTTTGAACTCAATTACGTCTCAATAATACTTTCCACCCTCAAACAGATTGGAAGACGAAGAAGACTATCCAGACATTGAAGGATGTTTTGCAGGCATGCATCTTAAAATTTGGTGGATCTTGGGAATGTCACCTACCCTCGGTGGAGTTTAATTATAATAATGGCTATCAATATTCTATTATAATGGTTATGTTTGAGGCTTTGTATGGGAGACCTTGTCATTCTCCATTATGTTGGATAGAAATTGTGTAGATATCCATTATTGGTCCTGATGTGGTACCGTGCATGATATAGAAAGTTTATCATGTTCACAAGAGGATGAAAGCAGTGTAGGACTGACAGAAATCTTATTCCAATCCCAGAAGGATACCCTTGTAGTTTAAGGTTAGGGAAAATGTGTTCTTGAAGGTTCCCCCACGACATGGGAAGTAGAGTTTTGGAAGAGGGAGTAAGTTCCCCCCAGGTTTGTTGGGCCCTTTGAGGTGTTTGGGTGAGTTGGAAAGGTGGCGTATCGATTGGTGTTTCAACCATGGTTGGAGAGGATCTATGAATTCTTACACACCTCTAAGCTTCATCAATATCTTCATGATGAATCCCATGTCATTGACTAGGGATAGTTGGATATTGAGTATGATGCAACATTTGTGGAGTGACTAGTAGAGATCCATGATTTCCAAGAGAAAGTACCATGTGGACAGACCATTTCTTTGGTTTGTGTGTTTTGGAGGAATGGTGGACTAGAGGAGAGTACTTGGGAGAAATATATGTAGATGCATTCTCAATACCCTGAGTTGTTTTGACTTTTTATTTTATCTATTTTTCTTTGTGATGTGATGTTTGGATCCTTTTGTTTTATGAGATGAGATTTTTTCCTTGGTTTGTGATGTGTGTGGAGCGATGTGTGATAAATTCCTAACATATGAAGAGGGGAGAACCTGATTCCTAATCAATATGCATTAATTGTGATGTGATTAAACCCATGCGGGTAATTTAGTGCTGCCTATAACAAATAGTATCTTGACATGGAAGATGGAATTCCTCGATGCATGTGTTTAGGATGGTGCGGTTTGTTGGTTGTAGTGGATTTTGGTTTGGTATGCATGGAGGTTGAGATGGTTGTTCCATGGTTGTGTGGAGGTATGTTTGTGTGAGAGGAGGCAGCTTGTGGTTGTTGTTATGTGGTTGTGCAATGTGTTTTGTGGTCATTTTGGTTGGCGTGTTTGGATGGTGGTAGCATTTGAGGTATGATGAGACCCTTGAGAGGTATCTCTCAGGGTGGTTTTTTTGGACCCATTTTATTTTGGGATTGGTTTTGGATTCTTAAGGTATATAATAATTTGAGAGGTATCTGATGTAATGGTTCATTCCCTCATAGTCCGTTACTTTGCCAGTTTTGGTTGTTGGAGGTTTTCAAGGGAGGTTCCAAGAGTTTTCGGTGGAAGCTGGAAATGAATTAGAACTATTGGAGGAAATACATGCCGTGTAAGTGTATTACATGAAATTTAATGGTGGTTCATGGATTGTGCAAGGCTGGTTCATGATTTTTATATTTTTAGGGTTAAATAATAAAAGGTGATGCATTTTTTGGAAAAACCGAACCTTGAGGATTACACGACGTGAAAGGGGATTACACATTGTGTAAATACCTGATTCAGTGTAGTTTTAAAAGTTCTTTCTAGGAAAATTTTCATTCATTCATCCCTGAATCCCTCTTTATCTCATTTTTAGATAACCTTAGTTTCCTCGAGGAATTATTAAATACCTCTTCATCCCTCTTTTATCTGTTGGTCTCAATGGTTGTTCGTCGGAAATCCGTGGTAATCCCTTCTTTTTTTTGGTAGGTTTTCTTATGTTCTTATCCTGGGGATTCTCTGTAGTGATTTTTTTATGGTTTATGGTGTGTATTGGGTTGAGTTTTTATGGTATTTGGTTGTGGTGTAGGTTGACTTCTGATCCCGTGGTGCAGTTGTGTTTTGTGGATGTTTTTCTTCACCCTATGGTGCACAGCGAGCCAGAAAAGCTTCTTTAAGGTAGGGATTCTCTCATTTCTCCTTATTATGTATCATACATGAGTGGTTTAATTTTTTTATATATGTATTATGGTTATTCCAGATTAATAAAAGATAAATATTTGGTTAAATTGAATTTAAAGGGGAAAATGGGATTGATTCATATGCTTTTACTACTTTGATATTATTTGTGATATTGTGGATTGTACATGCTTGATGGCTCACTGAAAATTATATTTGTTGGAGGATATTTCTGCACTAGATATATGTGATATGAATGATTCTTTGGTTGTTATTGTTGTGATATCAACCTAAAAATGGAAATTGATTAACCACTTATATTTGGCTAATGAAATGGTTGCCCCAGGATTATGGCCTGTGTGATAATGCCCCTAAAATAAAGTGAAATGTGATAAAATTTCCCTTGTAAATCTGTAAAATGATCTCGATGTGTTGAAATGTGTGTCCTTTCTTGTGGGACAATGATGTGTGGTTGGGGCATGTGGGGTAGATGGTTTGTTGGGAATGCTTTTGGGATGATGAGGTGGTTTTTTGGATGTGCTTTTGGGGTAGCGAGTTGGTTTGTTGGCTGTGCTCTTGGGGCAGTGAGGTGGTTTGTTGGCCATGATTTTGGGGTGGTGAGGTGATGGTTTCTTTGTTCCATATTCCAAATTAGTGATGGAATAAATGATTTATAATGTTTGAAATGACATGGGTTGGTTTGGTTAATGGGATGAAAATGGTTAATGAATAATTAAATGGTGGGTTGTGTGGTTAAATTTAGTTGATTATAAATAATGAAAAGAATGATCTGGTTAAATGAAATTGGTTGGAAATGTGAAATGTGGATCGTGGATTGTTGTGTGGTGTTATGAATTTAGAGGTGACATCTAAAGTGACAATTTTGTGAGTTGGTTGGTTTTTATGTGAACCCATAGGTTGGTCTTGAGTGTTTTATATTATATATAATTATATATTCTTATGATTTCTATACACACCCACTCACATAGAGAACTACATGTTAACACCCACATAGTCATACATTGGTGTTTTCCTGACATCTGGTTAGAGTACAGATGGATGGGTACCCATACTTTCCCACTCTCTCTTCTAGGTGAGGTAGGTATTGCACAAGCTGTTATGACTAGAGGAATGTTAGTTCGTTAAATAGTGGTTGTGATAGACTAGGTTTTTTTAGGTGTGGTGTGAAGGCCCAAGTGTTTTCAGGTAAGACATGATCATGATTGTGGGGTGATGGATCTGGTTTTTTCAAGCGGGATATGATATGATCATGATTGTGGGTCAACTTCTAGTGGGGGTCATTCATGGTAGGATGATGGAAAAAGGTTGGTTTCCTACATGTTCAAAATAACCTACTACTTTGGTTTTGGCAGTGGCTCTGTTGTGGCCTAGGTTTTTTCGGGAGAGATGTGTTGTCGCTGTGGTTGTGGGGTGGAAATCCTAGGTGTCTGTGGGTGAGGTGTGTTGTGACCGTGCTTATTGGTTAGTGTGGTATATGAATGGGATGAGAGCGCTAGGATTTATGATGATGGGTGTGAGAGTGGAATACCAGTGGGAAAGTGGTGCAGGGTACCCTTATCGATGTGATCATGTTATATTATATTACTTGACTTGGGTTATTTGGTGAGCGTGCCTTATTGAGGTTGGGTTTGGTTAGTATACCTTGATAGGTGTTGTTTGGTTCTACTATTTTTCTCATAGGTGAATTAATATGCTTCTTTAAGATTTGCACAAGAGACTTTGGTTTTCATACTAACTATACTTTTATGATCACCCTATGTATATAAAACTATTTTCAAGTTTCTAGGAGGATTACATGGACCATACTGGACACTTCTAGCTTGGATCTTGGATAGTTGTTGGGTCGCTACTTTAGCTTTACTTTTGGATATTTACTTTGGATACTTTTATTTGTATTAGTTTTATCTATACATGCATGTGGTATGGTTTTATATTTATTTTATATTATGTCTTGAAGTTTTTTGTGGATAATTCATCTTATCTACCAATCCTATTTATATTATAGAGGGTAATACCTCCCATACATGATATTTTTATACCCTCAGTGCTAGTCACTAACCTGGGTCCTACTAGTGGTGGGACTCGGGGATCATTATCTCTCTCCCATCATTGAGGTATCTTTAGAGGGAGGGGGTAATGACAATAACCAATGATCATTGCTTGAAGGATCCAAATCCGAATCACTCTAGATTGTCCTCATGTGCTTTGAAAACCGGTGGGAGTGTTGATCGTTAGAATTTGAGTGCTAGCACGGAGTTCTGACGGTGACTTCGATGTCCTGATGATCACCACTACTCTGTTCCATAGATCTATGAATATATTCTTTGATATATTCCTTGGAACAAGATATTCTCTCTCTAGGAAGTGGGATAGAGGAGAGAATATTTGGATCTCATGTGATGAATAGTCCATTGCTTGGGATCCAATCCTCTTATTTATAGTGGGGTTCCAAAACACCCGAAAAGGTTTCTGATCCCTAGATATTTATTACCCACCATAAAATACATCTTATGACTATTTTAATATGTCATAAATATCATTTATATATCCATCACTTATAATATATTAAATATATTATGTGATAAATATGAGTCATTAGATCTACTATAAATTCCCACAAATATTAAATGAACCTTGAATATTAAAAATTATATTCATTGTTATAACATTTTTTTGTATTTACTTTGACACTTGTAAATACATTTAATAAATTTAATATCAATTATTACAAAGTAGAATAATATAAATTTATTTATCCCTTGGAAATTGTGTATTCTTGAACATATCCCATACCCCATGGTGTCCCCCACCATGTTCTAAAAACATTTTCATAAAAATAGGGAAGAATTATAAATACTCTATTGTGCATGACTCTCTAGACCCTTATCTCGATAGTAGTGAATATTATTCATAGACCAGGAGTGGAGTCTAGAAAACCATCAAGCCCCTTAAAGAGATAAGGCGTATTCATAACAACAAAAATATTCTTACAAAGACCCACCATATAATATAATATCTTTGTCCATGATATCTTATAAAGTAGGACACACACTTATGTCATCATCCTTTCTTGCTCTATTTTTCATTAAACTTACTAGACAGACTTACCTTCTACTACCATGTCCATGGATTTAGTGAAGGTACTACTATTCTGATCAACTGGATACGAGACATCTCTTCTTATCAAAATAGACAAATTCTTTATTGATTATTCAATCAATGTCATACCACCAATGACACACCCAACAAAAGCTACCTTTCTATGACTTCAATGTCATGGTTTTGTCCTTATATCAAATTACATGATCAAATTGGATAAAATGATAATAATATCAATTTCAGAGACCATTACACATGTTTATAAATAGGAATGATTGATGAAACCTAAAACATGTGGTGTTCTAATTGGAAGGTCATCCTCATGATCTCATCTATTCGAGATTGTCAAGTGTGAACTTCATGGGAAGAATTATCAATGATTATGAGCACCCAACACTTGATAGTTATAAATCATCTGTGTCTAGTCAGAGTGATGTATCTAGACCATATGAAATTTATTTAATATTAGTTTCATAGTATCTCAAGATTCTCATTATATATTGGGAACTTCTATAACCTTTTGGTATGACAAATAATCTATAGAAATTACCATTTAACTAGTGATGAAAAACTATCAACACTATTTTGGTAAGAGTATATCATGCATAACTCACTATATACACAATATGGTAATCAAAAAGTACTATTTAAATTGGGTTTAGGGAACCCACTATCACAACACCCCCACTTTCACTAGATCTAACTTTCTAATGAACCTCATTATCTCTCACATGATAAGATCATGTTTCTGCTGAGTTATGAATTTAGTCACGAGCCTAGAATGTATCCACTGTGTGGATATTATGCTACACGTGACCTCACCTTCTTGATTAAGACTCCTCAAGAGATGTAAAAATAAAGTATATATCCATTTTCATACTGTCTAAACTTTAAATATTGACTTGTTCTGGTATAATAATTATCATCATGATAAAACTTTACTTACTAGGTTCAGTTCTAGGAATTGGAATAGATTGTTTCATATTTTCACTACTTCTTTATCTACCTTGAAATCTGCAAAACACTTAGAAATTTTAGATATGGATACCAATGGATTGAATGATATTTTATTTCTCGTTAACTTAGAATAACTGTGATATTAGATTACATTGATCTATTGGAAGACTATTTTGTGTCCCATAAAAACTAGTACCCCTTCCTCTCCAAGTACCAAGTATAATTGGATAGTGCTGACTGCATCCCATTTAGTTCTCTTATATACAACTGATATTTTCCTGCCCTAGAATATATGTTGGCAATATCAAATTTAGTAAATAGCATTTCATTTGTGATTGATCCATCACATAAATTCATGCGATTAAAATTAATACACTAATATCCTCTAATGTTCTATACATGTCTTCTTAGATAGATTTATGCCACGTAACATTGGTAAAAATTATCTCTCCATTTTTTCTAATTTTTTTTATTAATAACTTATTAGTATATGTACTATTGACTAGGTCCAAGAAACTGTTAGATCTACCTTAGTATATCTCATTCCCTAGAACTTAGGTTACTACTTTAAGTCAATCTCTAGATATTTACTTTCACTATGGTCTTAACCAACTATAAGATCAATCGTTACTTTCCATATGTTATCAAAAATATTTTCCTTGGAAAACTATTGTGCTCCTACTAACCTCTTGTAGACACATGAACAAAATTCATTCTGAATGAATATTTTTTATTTTATTCTTTACTATAATCAAAAATTTAATTTTAGTAACTTACACCCTTTATAGACATTCTATGGTGTCACCAACCCCTTCTAGTTGCGTTGTATAGACACCTTCAATGAAAGTTGGTATTAAAATCCAATGCTAAATAAAATTATCACAAAATATAACTATGACAAGTAAAATTATAATGTTTTTAGGCATAAATACTTGGTGTTACCAATCGATCATTATTGGTTCCACACTTGTACCACCCATGTATAGTCTCACTTGAATACCCACTGTAGTATTCAAAATAAAATCCCCCTATAATTTTATACATGTAATCCATTATTTAATTTTAATCTATCTTTTAAATATTAGATAATATCCGTATACTTATTAATTATAGGATTCATTATTCTCAATGAATAATGTATCACCGACTGTGTTGAATGTAAAACCATTACCATGGTTTTATCCTTCCTACACAGTATGTGTCTCTTGAACATTCCTCTTCCAGATATCTTATGTAACTTGTTTCTATGGAAACTATTTGTGGATTTATAGCATTGAATAAACCCAATTCATCCTTGTTCTTACTATCTAAAATAGATATATACACCCTTTTATAGAATTATAGTCTATAAATTAACTATATCTTTTATATCTTAGGGATTTAAGTAATATCTTTAAATAAATTTAGAATAAATAATTTAGATTCACATTGTGTTTCTCTTGACACAAGTTTTTTTATATCCTAATAAACTCTTTGCATCTAAAAAAATATCCTTATGACATAATGGATTTATATCATACTCATATGATATCCATTTTTCATGATAATTGACATATGGAAATGGGATAATACTGTTATTTGCGAAGCATTTCATGAAATATAATAGAATTGTTCACAATGCATACAAGTCTCAACATTGATTCCCTTTTACTTATATCATGAATCTAATGTGTATAAAAAATATACATTTATGAATTAATCCATTCTACATTTTTTTATCAATGTTTTCATTTAAGAATCATTATCAATCCTCTTTATTGCCATCATTGTTTTGATGTGGATAAGGTAATGTGCATTTAGAAATCACTCCATGATACATTATAATGATCAATGAATACTTTTTCAAGATATATTTCAGCACACCAGCCCCTTATTAGTTCCACACTTGTACCATCCATGTATATTCTCACTTGAATACCCACTGTAGTATTCAAAATAAAATCCCCCTTTAATTTTATACATGGAATACATTATTGAATTTTAATAGATCTTTTCAATATTAGCTAATATCTATATACTTCTTACCAGTAGGATTTATTATTATTAATGAATAATGTATCATCGACCATGGTGAATGTAAAACCATTACCATGGTTTTATCCTTCTTACAAAGTATGTGTATCTTGAACATTATTTTTCAACATATCTTGTGGAAATTGTTCCTATTACAACTATTTGTGCATTTATATCATTGACTAAACCCAATTAAACATTTCTCCCACTACCTAAAATATAGGTGTGCACCATTTTATAGAAATATAGTCTATAACTTGAATATATATTTTCTATCTTAGGTATTTAAGTAATATACTTAGAAAACTTTAGTATAAATAATTTAGATTCACTTTATGTTTCTCTAGATGCAAGTTTGTTTATATCCTAACAAACTCTTTTCATCTAAACACATGTCCTTATGACATAATGGATTTATATCATACTCATATTATTTCCATTTTTCATGATAGTTTTCATATGGTCATGGGATAATACTATTATTTTAGAAGCATGTTAAGAAATATAATAGAAGTTTTTTCAATGCATACAAGTCTCAACATTGATTCCCTTTTACTTACATCATGACTCAGATGTGTATAAGAAAATATGCATTTAAGAATTACTCCGCACTACATTTTCTTGATCAATGTTTCCCTATAAGAATAATTATAGATCCTCCTTATTGGAATAATAGTTTTGATGTGGATAAGGTAATGTGAATTTATGAATCACTCCATGATACATTATAATTATCAATGAATTATTGGTCAAGATATTCTTCATCACACCAACCCAAAACAACTCATATCTTCTAACCATGCATATACCATACTTCAATTTTAAATTCCTTAAACAACACTTAAAGGAATCTTATGAAGTATATTTACCAATATCTTAACCTTGGAATATTCCATTCTCTGTAGATAAACTAATTCCACGATCATTGTGACTAAACTTTATGTATAAAGGATTATTTTTCCAAAACTAAGTAAATGAATTGATGATACCTAATGTATTTGAATCTAAATATTCTAAAACCATACTGGGTATATCCTTGAAAAATAATTAGTTTTTATTAACAAAGATTTATCTTGCCACAACTGGGTATTGATGAGTCTTACATTTTATATTCATCAGTTATTTATAATGATTAAATCATTACTAAACTTTTCATTGAGTATTAGACACCAAAAACAAAATTCATTCCAAAATGGAATAATTTATCTTTGTTTCCAAAGGAAATGTGAGATAATTTTTTTGGTAATACTTAACAAAAGTTAAACAAGAATCATTAAGCTAGACAATTATATTTTGTGAACTTCTCACCGCTAACTTAGGAACCACCCTTTCTCATCCGCTTAGAGAACAAACATCACTTATAGAAATGTTCCAAAACAGACTTGTTTAATTTATTTAAATAAACATATGTAATAGGTATATTGTATTAAATAATCAAGAAGTATGAAAGAAACATCACATGCTATTGATGAATATACCTAGAGAATACACTACTGGAATGTGGGTTTTTCCCAACACTTCCATACCAACAGTTTCATAAAACTGTTGATAAAGAAGAGTTTTACCAACGGTTTCCTAAAACCGTTGGTAAATCACCTCATAAGTAACATTTACCAATGGTTTAAATAGAACCGTTGGTAAAAGGATGGATTAGGGGACCTTTTACCAATGGTTCTAAGGAATCGTTGGTATAAGTGTGGCCCAGAGATTTTTACCAACGGTTTTTAAAAACCGTAGGTAAAAGTTTCCCCAAATTAACAAAAGCCCCTCATCTCCCCCATTTGCGATACATAACCCTAAACCGGAGAACTTACCCCAAATTCCCCCCCTCTCTCGGCGATCTAGGAGCTCCTTCGACTTCCTCTTCCTCCATCCCATCCAAGCTGCTGAATCTCCTGCTAAATCTCCATCCAACCCATACCAAATTAGGTATTTTATTAAGTGGTACCTTATTTTTATTGAAATTTATCTAATATTTCAGTTTTTAGTTTTGATTTTGATGTGTATATGTGTTTGTTTCTGTTTTGATTTAACCTAGAATTTATTCATTCGAATACATTTAATTAATTAAATCTTTAACCCTCCATCGAAGATGAAGAGATTTTTTCTACGGAACCATAGAAAACCCTTTTATATTTTTTATTTGTCACTTTAATTTATCATATCATTATATTAAAATGTTATATAAATAGACTGGATAGTTATAGACCTCTCGGTGGTCACCTACATGAATTGTATCTCACACATTGTTCGAGATGTTATTGGGTACCCAGATAAACTGCATGATTATATGTTTAGATAAGGGGAATCACCATATTACAAATGCATGACTACTCACATGACATAGGATGGAGCATAAGAGGGTTATGTGCAAAATATTCAACTCAACTAATGTAACATAGGTGCATATTCAATGGCTAAGTGTACTAGTATGGTGTTTCCAACAACGTGCTATATAAAGAACATAATGAAAAATGAAGAGATTATTAAATGGAACTATTTCCCCCTTGCTTGCAGGAAAATTATTTGACCCATGGGGCAGTGTGGTTCTTATATATTGGGTGGTGACATGTATAGTCACAGGATACAGGTATGTTTTTTTAGTTTTTATTTTATTTTCTTTATCGCATTGGCCACTTAGGTATTTTACTTCTTTCTACGGACGGAGGGTAGTGATGCTATCCTGACTATTTGACGTAGATCACTTATATACTGTAATAACATGAGGTGTGAGTGTGAGGAAACATTGGAAGATAGAGGAGCCTTGGGGTCTTCCATGAGATGGAATTGTTTTTCTAAAACACTGTGTAGAAACATTTCTGGAGTATGTTGGAGTCATGAAATAACCCCAAGTGTGTCCATGAGATAGCATACATAACCCCAAGTGTCTCCAAGTGTCTCCATACATCGTATAATCCTCACATGGGTTGGCCACTCACCCAATCCTATCAAACCTATCCTAGTCCATCCTCTTAGTCACATAGTCTAGACTCATCTCTAGAGGATTATCCCATGCCTCGATGCACATTTCATCATCCAACTAGACAAAGAGGATTATTCACCTTATGATTTTCCTAGTCACAAAAGCACACCATGTCAAACCCATCTACATTATATTCTCAATAATCCGGTCAAGAACCTCATCAAAATCATGTATTATAACCCAGCCCCACTAACCAGGTTCCATCCTAAGCTAAATCACACCAGTCCTCTTGGAATTATAATGCCAATCTATCCGAAAATACCCAATACCCACACTAGCATCTCATCCTTCATCTCTTTAGTTGAACTCTTGAATATTTAAATGGAGAAAAACATTTCATAATACATTTTATATATTCAGAGGGACCATCCCACTCTAAGAACCTACCAAGATTCTAATCCATCCTCATAAGTATTTCCCCATCAAACGCTAGATGTACAATTTCCACACCTATCACTATAAGGCCCAATACCATTAGGAATATTTTACTTGATCTAAATCCTCATCGTTAGTGACATCAATCACATTAAAGTGAATAAATGTCAACTGAACCCTACATTACAAGAATTATTCATGTGGACCAGCCTCATGGAAATAGGATAAGAATAAAACCATAAATAATAATTCCAAATACATGCATCATTTTTAAATAAATATCTCAAGTGTAAACATAAAAACCAAGAATAATAAGACCTCATACCTTGTATCAAAAAAAACCAAACTAAGTTGAAACTCAGGCCAAATTTATTATATACCATTAATAGGAAGTGTAATTTTTAATTAATAGGAATGTACTATCTGATAGTATCATTTTGAAACATTGATATATTTCCCCTTTGCTTGCAATAACATGATTTGACCCATGGGGCACTGTGGTACTTATATGTTGGGCAGTGACAGGTATAGTCACAGTAGACAAGTATGTTTTAGTTTAGTTTTTATTTTATTTTCTTTATCACATTGGTCACTTAGATCTTTGACTTCTTTCTATGGACAGAGGGTAGTTATATTCTGCGAATAGTGCCAGAAGGAGTTCAGATTAATTCAGTCCATCAACTTTGATCCGAGGTAAGATTCTATGGTTACTACTAATATCTCACCTCATGTATTTGGGGATTTAGTGTTTTTAACTCTATATTATGTTTTCTGTAGGGCGTTGGGTCATTTCATATTGGTTCGGGAGGATTTTGTTCTCCGCTGCCAATCTAGGTAAGGCTTTAATGCCATTGGTTGGTCTCTCACTGGTTATGTAGCGTCCTTCATGTGTTTTAAGGTTCTTAATATCCTTTGTGTAGTACGTTGATCCCTGCTCGTTGGTTTTGAGTCTCCAAGTCAAGGGAGACTCGCCTGCGTGTGCATAGGTAAGTAAGTATATGTATGTGGGTTCCCCCGTTACATGTATAGTCACCCATGGTAGTGATTATTCATGTATGGGGCTAGGTGTGCCCATGTATATATATATATATATAAATGCATACACTGGTGAGTGGAGACTGATATATGAAAATAAGAATATGTGCAAGGATCCTTTTGCACATTCTCATGGCCATGAAGGTGTGTGCATAGGGGCTAGGTGTCCTTGCATGTGTTTGAAGGTGCGTATACCCAGTGGAGGAGCAGCCGATTTTATTTAGAAAGCTCCAAGAGACGAAGTGGACAGCTTGGTTCCACCTTGAGGTAGATTACCTCTCGTAGCATCTTTAATTTAAGAATGCTTTAAATTGAATTTAGCTTATTTCTTAATTCTGCTTAATTATATTGAATTACATATCTTGAATAAGTTTTCTTTAATATAATTATTTCATTTGATAAATATAGTCATGTTTTTATAATAAAACCCCTCCAACGGAAGTGTGCTGTCTACGAAAACTCACAGTGATAGTTTAGGGTGTATGATTCTTTTCCATTGTTTCGTTTCCCTTTAGACGTTGCATCATTTGGGCCTGCTCTAGGAAGACACCCTGCAGCGGTTTGAAGTCCTGTCAGAATTCTATGTATGATACCTAGATAGAGTTTTAGATACATTACCCATCCATAGTTAATGGGGAGGGAGGCGATGACCAGAATGTTTCCCCGCTTCCTCCCATTCCCTTCACTCCTAGCTGGAAGATGCTGCCCCGCGGATGTCACTGGACTGGGCCAACATGCCGTGGTCACGCCGCGGTCACACTGTGGTCACGCCGCAGTCAATCTGCGGTCACACTTCGGTCACACCGCGGTAATGCCGTGATTTGTCCCTGCTCCAGGAGGACACCCCACAATGGTTCATAGTCCTGTTGGAATTATATTTATGATACACAGATAGAGTTTTAGATACATTACCCACCCATAGTTAATGGGGAGGGAGGTGATGACTGGAATGTTTCACCGCTTCCTCCCGCTCCCTTCGCTCTTGGCCGGAAGATGCTGCCCCGCAGATGTCTCTGGATCGGGACAACACACCATGATCACATCGCGATCATGCTGCAGTCACACCATAGTCACGTCGCGATCATGCTGTGGTCAATCCAAGGTGCAGTGTGGCCGACACCACTCAAACTATCTCACTTTTCTTTGAAATGGACAACATTTTAAGTGAAAACAACAACTGGCATTCAGAAAACCGACCAAACACATTTTTATTCTATTGATACTTTAGTAAAAGGATCCATGGGTCATTTGTGATGTGTAAGAGTCAACCTTGACTCAATCCGTGGCATGGTGTGGCTGGTACCACTCAAAGTGTCTTTCTTTTGTTTAAAATAGACACGCTTTTAAGTAAAAACAACTGGCATATGGAAAACCAACCAAACACATTCAGATTTTATTTAAACTTTATAAAAATGATCCATGGGTTATTTTTGACGTGTACGAGTTAACCCTTCCTCAATCCAAGGTGCGGTGTGGCCGGAACCACTAAAAGTGTCTCTCTTTTGTTTCAAAAGGACATCATTTTAAGTGAATACAACAACTGACATATAGAAAACTGACCAAAGGCATTCGGATTCTGTTGAAACTTTAGGGAAACGATCCATGGGTCATATGTGACATGTAAAAGTCATCCTTGCCTCAATCAGAGGGACGGTGTGGCTGGCGCCACTCAAACTGTCTCACTTTTATTTGAAATGGACAAGATTTTAAGTGAAAACAACAACTGACATACGGAAAACTGACCAAATGCATTTGGATTGTGTTGATACTTTAGAAAAATGATCCATGGGTCATTTTTGATGTGTAAGAGTCAACCCTACCTCTATCTGAGGCACGATGTGGCTGACACCACTCAAAGTTTCTCTCTTTTGTTTAAAATGGAGACCATTTTAAGTGAAAACAACAACTGACATACGGAAAACTGACCAAACGCATTCAGATTCTGTTGAAACTTTAGGAAAACGATACATGGGTCATTTTCGATGTGTACGAGTCAACTTTGCCTCAATCCGAAGCGTGGTGTGGCCGACACCACTCAAAGTGTCTCACTTTTCTTTGAAATGGACAACATTTTAAGTGAAAACAACAACTGACATACAGAAAACCAACCAAATGCATTTGGATTCTGTTGATAATTTAGGAAAAGGATCCATGGGTCATTTGTGATGTGTAAGAGTCAACCCCATCTCAATCCGAGGCACGGTGTGGCCGGTACCACTCAAAGTGTATTTCTTTTGTTTAAAATGGATACACTTTTAAGTAAAAACAACTGGCATACATAAAACTGACCAAAAACATTAGGATTGTGTTGATACTTTATGAAAACAATACATGGGTCATTTTTGATGTGTACGAGTCAAACCCTCTTCAATATGAGGCGCAGTATGGCCGGCACCACTCAAAGTGTCTCTCTTTTGTTTCAAAAGGACATCATTTTAAGTGAATAAAAAAATGACATATGAAAAACTAACCAAATGCATTATGATTCTGTTGAAACTTTATAAAAACGAATCATGGGTCATATTTGATGTGTAAGAGTCAACCCCGCCTCAATAGGAGGGCCGGTGTGGCTGGAACCAATCAAACTATCTCACTTTTATTTGAAATGAACAAGATTTTAAGTGAAAACAACAATTGGCATACGAAAAACCAACAAAATGCATTAGTATGGTGTTGATACTTTTGGAAAACGATCCATGGGTCATTTTTGTTGTGTACAAGTCAACCTCGCCTCAATCTGAGGTATGGTGTGTCCGACACAACTCAAAGTGTCTCTCTTTTATTTAAAATGGACATCATTTTAAGTGAAAACAACAACTAACATATGGAAAACCAACCAAACACATTCATATTCTTTTGAAACTTTAGGAAAACGATCCATGGGTCATTTTTGATGTGTAAAAGTTAACCTCTCCTCAATCCAAGGTGCGGTGTGGCCAGAACCACTCAAAGTGTCTCACTTTTCTTTGAAATGGACAACATTTTAAGTGAAAATAACAACTGACATACAGAAAACTAACCAAACACATTCGGATTCTGTTTATACTTTAGGAAAAGAATACATGGGTCATTTTTGACGGTTATGAGTCAACCCTATCTCAATCCAAGGCATAGTGTGGCCGACACCACTCAAAGTGTATTTTTTTTTAAATGGACACACTTTTAAGTAAAAACAACTGGCATAAAGAAAACCAACCAAACGCATTAGGATTGTGTTGATACTTTTTTAAAATGATCCATGGGTCATTTTTGATGTGTAAAAGTCAACCCTACCTCAATCCGAGGCGCAGCGTGGCTGACACCACTCAAAGTGTCTCTCTTTTGTTTCAAAAGGACAACATTTTAAGTGAATACAACAACTGACATACGGAAAACCAACCAAAGTAATTAAAATTCTATTGGAACATTATTAAAATGATAAATAGGTCATATTTTATGTGTAAGAGTCAACCCCACCTCAATATGAGGTCTGGTGTGGCCGGCACCACTCAAACTGTCTCACTTTTATTTGAAATGGACAAGATTTTAAGTGAAAACAACAACTGACATACGGAAAACCAACCAAACGCATTCATATTGTGTTGATAATTTATTAAAATGATCCATGGATAATTTTTGACATTTAATAGTCAACCTCACTTCAATAAAAGGCACGGTGTGGCCAAAACCACTCAAAATGTCTCTCTTTTGTTTAAAATGGACATCATTTTAAGTGAAAACAACAACTAACTTACGGAAAACTGACCAAACGCATTCGGATTTTGTTGAAACTTTAGGAAAACGATCCATGGGTCATATGTGATGTTTATGAGTCAACCTTTCCTCAATATGAAGCACAGTGTGGCTGAAACCACTCAAAGTGTCTCTCTTTTGTTTAAAATGAACATCATTTTAAGTGAAAACAACAATTGACATATGGAAAACTGACCAAATGAATTTAAATTCTGTTGAAAATTTATAAAAACAATCCATGGGTCATATTTGACATGTAAGAGTAAACCTCACCTCAATTTGAGGCACGGTGTGGCTGAAACCACTCAAAGTGTCTCTCTTTTGTTTAAAATGGACATCATTTTAAGTGAAAACAACAATTGACATACGAAAAACCGACCAAACACATTTAGATTCTATTTAAACTTTAAGAAAACGATGCATGGGTCATATGTGATGTGTACGAGTTAACCCCACCTCAATATGAGGTGTTATGTGTCTGGTTTTACTTTAACTGTCTCTCTTTTGTTTAAAATAGATAGCATTTTAAGTAAAAACAACTGGCATATGGAAAAATGACCAAACATATTAGGATTGTGTTGATAATTTATAACAATGATCCATGGGTCATATGTGACGTGTAAGAGTAAAACCTACTTCAATACAAGACACGGTGTGGCCGACACCACTCAAAGTGTCTCACCTTTATTTGAAATGGAAAACATTTTAAGTGAAAACAATAACTGGCATACGGAAAACCGACCAAACGCATTCAAATTATATTGATACTTTATGAAAACGATTCATGATTCATTTGTGATGTTTATGAGTCAACCCTTCCTCAATAAAAGGAATAGTGTGGTCGGTATCACTCAAAGTGTCTCTCTTTTATTTGAAATGGACAAGATTTTAAGTGAAAACGACAACTTGCATACAGAAAACTGACCAAACACTTTCAGATTGTATTAATACTTTAGGAAAATGATACATGTGTCATTTTCGACATGTAAGAGTCAACCCTGCCTCTATCCAAGGTATGGTGTGGCCGGTATCACTCTAAGTGTCTCACTTTTTTTTTAAAATGAACAACATTTTAAGTGAAAACAACAACTGACATACATAAAACCGACCAAAGGTATTTGGATTGTGTTGATACTTTAGGACAATGATACATTGGTCATTTTTTATGTGTACGAGTGAAACCCACCTCAATTTGAGGCACAATGTGGTGGAATTATACTTTGATCAATAGATCACACCATACTTGTACCATTTAGTGTTCATAGCCTTAAGAACATTAATATTATTCTCACTAAGGTCAATAAACTTACAGTTCCATTCTTCTAGACCATCACAAGTTGAACTTTTGATCATTTTAGTTCTTCCTGAATTTTAAATCAAGTAAATATTTTCTTACTTGACTCCTTTTGTAACGACCATAGAACCATGAGTCAGTTTCCATACCCCATTTTCAAATTTAGTTTCATAGCATGCATCATCAAACTTCCTCTTTATAGTTAGGAAGAAGAAAACCACTCCCATGTAAAATCCATTTTCAGACGCTTTTCATTTTCTATAAATATTTCTTTTGTTTGAGGATAGGTCATATTTGGGTGTTCTTTCATTGTCAAAATATATTATTATGATCCTAAAAAACCTAACAATTTCAAAAATTGAGGGGTTTTATTTCACAACATCAAGAAAGTGTAGAGAGGGAATATTCTACCACTTGTCAAAGTCCTATAGTAGGATGGTTGGGTTAAAGAGGATATTTGGGGCATGATTCAATTGGATCCAATTTTTTTGAGGATATTATGTGTCGTCACTTTTATTCTCACTATTAAGCATGAGAGGGTCTCATCAATTATTTTTATCATGGAATAAAGAAGTGTCGCCCTTACATTAACCAGTAGTACACCATGTATGACTATAACCCATCCTGGAAGGGGACTATTTTTTTTCAACCTCATATGCATCACGACACACTCTGGATCAGACACATGTTCAACATCCACTTATTCAACCAATTTGGACATGATCACTATGCATATAAAAACTAATACCCAAGTATATTATGTTATTACCACTATAGAGTCTACCAACAAAGCCATTACCATTCACCCAATATCTGACATTAACACCCCTACCTCCTTCATCTTCCTTATTAGTGCATCAAAACTGACATTTCCTTTACAAAGAACATATTACATTTCAAATTTGAACATCTACATGTATTTTATCCAACACATCTGAAAACGATTTAGTTCACATTAGAATAAATTATATTACTATGACATTCAGTTTGTATATATAACATGTCTCTAATCAAAGAGGTGGTGTCTCTGAAATTTACACTCATCAACGATTGTCAAAAACTCTTTTTCATGAGTTGGGTAGTTTCACTCATGGGGTCATAAGTGACGAGACTCCTAATAAAATACCTTTTCACCATATATTATAAAAAATATAAGTTCAATGCAAAATGCATCACAGATCATTACATACCCAAATCTAGGATCAGAAAAAATGGGATTTAAGCCAATTTCAAACTCTTATTCAACTATAATAAGTATTTCTGAGACTATTCTACCTATTATATTTTGATGGGGAGGTGGGGGGGCTGTGCTGGTTGGGGGGTTGTGTAGGGGTGAGGTGAATTACTATTGGAAGAGTGGTTATCATATGAATATTGAAATGGGTGTAAATAATGTTTGATTTATTGAAACTATTATTCAACTCTACTGGAATATTGTTGTCATATGAATATTGAAATAGGGAATTGTAGTAAATGACATGGTCAGAAGAGTTTTATGGTTTTATGTGTTTTTTTTGTGCTATTGTAGGTGTTTTTATGCTGTTTTAAGTTTGTTTGTATATGTTTTTTGTGCTATTTTTTATGCAGGCGTATACTAGAGGGGCTGCTGGAGGGGCTGCTATGCAATAGTTCTGTAAATAAACAGTTCCAACAGTTTTAAACCGTTGGTATACTTTGAGTGAAATTTAAAAACTATCCCAATGGTTTTAAAACTGTTGGTATAGTGTTTAGTATTCAATATATACCAACAGTTTCAATGAAACCATTGGTAGAAATTCTATACAAACATATACCAACGGTTAGCCTAAAACCGTTGGTAAATCAATACATACAGTGGCCTATACCAATAGTTTAGATCAAACCGTTGGTATAGGGATTTCCTCACGGCTTACTTCCCTACGGTTTGGAAAACTATTGGTATAGCATATACCAATAGTTTTCCATCCTATACCAATGGTTTTAAACCATTGGTATAACCTTCATTTCCAGTAGTGATAAGAAAATACTTGCTTCTACAATTCTATTAATCGCATTTAAACTTCCATAGTTTTATCTCTTGACATGAAAAGAAAATAACTTACTATATAATTTAATACCTATTTTCTTTGAAGGGCATTGCAAAGGTTCCTTTATCATTACAATTTCCATTTCCCTTTTCACCCTATCTTTCAACTTGTTCACCATAATAACTAAATATTGATTCTTTTTTACATTCTTATTTTATTGATGAACCTTTTCATTAAATGTAATAAAGTGTTTTCTCTATACTGATCATTTTGTAATATTTAAAAAAGTTAGAGTAAATGGGTGATAAATATATAAGATTGATATGTATTGAATGATCATGATCCATCTTTCTTATTTACAAATCTCTGGTGTAATCATCACCCATTCATATCTCACTTTACTTTATCATCTCAAGATTCTTGGAAATGAGACAATATGTGAAATCATCCATATCCTAATGTTGAATCCACATCTCACATCAGACATTTATGATAACATTATGTTATAACCATCATATGCGTTATACATGAATCACGTATAAGAATTTTTCTCACCCTTACTTCCCGAGGTGGCTCAACAGGTATTGGGGACTCCAGCACCTTGAATTTACTATATAATAGCATTGCATTCATACACCTATACTACTCTTTGAAGCTTGTTCCAGAAGGAAATTTACTTTTTACAAAATTAATCACATAGTTTTTATGGTATGAATTTCCATTTTATACAAAAAATACCATATTAGTACTTTTATATTGATTACTAATTAGATATTACCAATTATTTAGATAATTAAATGTATCCCACTATTTTACTAAACTCTAGTGTCCCTCACTACTAGAATCAGAATACCCCGTCACTTGAGTATTGTAGTGAAAATTATCCTTGAGACCTACAAGATATGGATATGCCAATACTCGAAGAGTTTTATGATAGGTGTTTGATTGGCCAACTATATTGACCCATGGATTCATGATATTTTGAGTGATGGCCTAGATTCTAGAAATCATAAAATCAATTTATTCAATGCTTTGCATCTAAATATAAAACAAGATATATTTGAAACCTCATTTTATCCATATTTGGTTAAATTAACCAATCATTCTCAAAAGAACTCCACAATAGTAGGAGGCAAACTAAAATTTGGCTGATCGAGCACCTCATACACTTGGTTTTGTTCAAATTTGAATTATGGAAGGTGTTTGAGACATAATATTTCTTTTAGGGTTATTATTATATATTGACCAATAAAATCATTTTCTACCTGACATGCACATACTATGTGATATCACTCAGAACTGACCATGCAATAAATAGAAAACATTTATCGTATCATGTTCATTTTATCTGTGCATGATTGCTTATTATTTTATGTGATGACACATAAAAACTACACATACATAAAAAAATAAACCATGAATAATTAAAATTATACAACATGATCATGATATGGTACTAATGGTTGATCCATTTAGTGAAAATGGATCAACCTAGACCCTAGGGGAAACTCCTTAAGTCTCTACACATGTGACTTGAGTTTCACCACTCACCCATCTAATTCATCAAAATATTATCTTATGCATCACCAAATATTGGTGTAAAATACATCACTGTTCATACTCATAATTATACAATAATAATCACATGTAGGCAAGGGGGTCTCAGGAATACAAAATATGAATAACTTTTTTTTATTGGGGCGTGCATGAGCTTATACATATAATGGAGTATTAGATGATTTGCAGGTCATCATTTATTTAATAATTTTTTTAAACATTAATTTAAATAATTAAATAAGTAAATAAACAAATTCCAAACATGCATTGGTCAGTTTATGCCTGATGATCATTCAATACACATTAAACTCATTTATATTAATTAATTGCAAAAAAAAAAAAATCAAACTTGCAATATTTTTTTTGAGGTAAATTTTAATGAATTAAAAATAATTAACTCTTATTTTAGTTAAAAAATTACGTCATTTGGTCACATTAATTAATTTAATTATATTACAAAATTTATATCATGATTTTGAAATATTACTTATTAAATTAATTATTATTTTAAAATTAAATTCCAAAAAATAACTTATTTTTAAAATTTATAATTTTCAAAGTTTCCTAGAAATCCCAGTTAACCATAAAACCCTAAAATGGGATACATGTCTGAAATTGTCCTATAATGGGTATGGGTAGGGTTGATAAGGTTGGAATGGACCCACCATGGCTAATCTAAGGATGAAAAATACCCGCCCACCCTAAATTGGGTTGGGCAGACCTGGATTGGCTGCCTGTTGGTTGATCTACTGAAGACCACACCTGGGAAACCCTAATCGCGAGTAGCTAGGCTAGGAATGACAAGGAAGTATTAGACTATGGGTGTCTCCACTAGGAAACGACACAACCAATCCAGTAGGGCTGGCTGGGGTTCATGGTTGGCCCACATGAGTTAACCGGGATGAGGGAAGAAGCATCAACGACAAGGGGTTGTGTGTCTAGGATGGTGTGACGAGGAAGGATCAGGTGTGCAGGGTCTATGGTAGTGAAGGATATCATGCAAGAGGTTTCACCAATTAGGGTGGTGCACTAAAGTCAATGACCAGTGGAAACATCACATACCGGTGATGGGAGTCAGCCGATCTGTCTAGCGGTGATGTTTAAGGAACCCGACAGTGGGGTTTGAGTGTGGTGGCCTTGGTGGTGCGATGGCTCGGTGAAGGAAAAAATACAACGAGGATAAACATTGGGCAGTCAGTTATGATGGATCGTAGTGGCCAGGTTCAGTTGAGAAAGCTGATCTCAGGGTGGCCATCGAGAATCCATAGGCGGAGAAGGAGGTCGGGACTAAGCCTCGTCATGACACAATGATGGCATATTAAGAGGGATCTATGGCAGGAGGGGGTCTAGCCTCTTTATTCCATTTTTCAATAATTTTTTTTTAACTTACAATAGGAAGATCCCCCCTTTTTAATTATTAATATTATAATAATAATAATATTTTTTTACTTTTTTCTTCCTTGAGAATCCATGTAGCCACCACCTAGTGAAAGTCCCCCTTTCAAATTTTAGTGGTTTTTTTGTCTATCAAAGACCACTGCCCACTGGAATCTTGATGAAAAAATGTTTTTTGTTTTGTTTTTGAAGTTATTTTTTTAATAACTTACTTTAGTAGGGTATAAAAAAATATTTTTCTGTTTTTCTAAAATTCCATAATTCAGTGGAAATATTCCCGATCGATAATTATTGTTTCGGGCATCAGAACTTTGACCGGTGTTTGTGTTAACTAAAAATCACCTACACTAATGGATTCATGAATTTTTAACATATCTACACACACACACACAAACACACATGATCTCCAAAAATAAACCCATGAATCACATTGATTTCAATCCATATTAATAACTTTATATGACCGTTACTTAGCCATCCAAATTCAGATTGAAACACTATCTGAGGTGCTGGGATCGTAATGATTCCCCATTCAAAATCCAATTCCAATTTAATTTTTCATTTGATTAAAATTTTAAAAAATTTATTTGGTACCAATTAATGGTTCTAGGTGTGTTGAAGAAGCCCCCAAAAATGGGAATTTAAAATTTTTCACCGACGATCATTGTAACTATGTCGTCACCAGAAAAGCACTACCCATTTACAACATGAGGATATTCATGTGAATAATTTAAGCACAAAACTAAAATTAATAAATTCTAATTTTGATCCAAATATGATATCTAAATTTTCACATCATTAGTGATTATTTCCTAAAGGATTCAAAAATCGAATCCCTCTAGACCATCCACACATTCTTCTAAAGCCCCCAGGAACATCGATCATTAGAATTCGAGTGCTAACATAGAGTTTTGATAAGGCCTTCAACATCCTGACTATCACCACTGACCCATAAAGACATTATTCAATAAATTCCTTGGGATAAGAACTTCTCTCTAGGAAGTAGAAGAGATCAGAGGTAAAATTTGAATCTTATGCGATGAATCATCCGTTTCATGGGAGCCTCTCCTCCTATTTATAGCAAGGTTCCAATATACCCAAAGAGGTTTTCTATCATTGGATATTTATTACCCACCATAAAAAAACTTATGAATTATAAAATGATTCATAAATATCATTTATATATCTATCACCTTTAATATATTAAATATATTATGTGATAAATATGAGTCATTTACCCGAATCAAAATTCACAGAAATATTAAATGAATATTGAATATTAAAATAATATTTGTTCATATAATATTTCTCTGTGTTTATTTTAATACTTGTAAATACCTTTAATAAATTTAATATCAATTATTCTGAACTTTAATAATATTAATTTATTTATACATCGATGATTGTGTATTCTTAAACATATACTAGACCCCATGGTGGGGACCACTATGCTCTAAAATCATATTCATCATAATAGGGAATAATTTTGAATGTGCTGTTTTGTGCGACCCTCTAGGCCCTCATCTCGATAGTAGTGAATAATATTCACAGACTTGGAGCAAAGTCTAACAACCCATAAAGTCCCCTAAAGAGATAAGAAGTAGTCATAGGAATGAAAAACTTCCTACCAAAACATGACATGTAATATAATCTCTTCATCTCACAATATCTCATAAAGTAGGACACACATTTAGGTCATTATCCTTTATTGCTTTATTATTAGTTGACGGTACTGGATGAATGTAACGACTCGAACATTTATAAATAAAATTCCCTTTATTTTAATGACTTATGGATATAGAAAATCCATGCACTCTTTTTTTATTATTGGGTTTAAACAACCATTAATTATCATTAATGTCGATAATATAGCCATTGAACAGTGATCACACAACTGATATAAATATAAGGTTTTAAAAAAACTCTTTTGAAAAGAGGATGGCCTCATCCAGTAGACTCAGACCATAAAAAGCTCATCTGTCAGAGCTCAGAAAGGGGGTAGCATCACTAGGCTTCATTCTTGACCAATCCCAAGCTGAGCTTCAACACATTAAACTTGAATGTAATCACCTATGGGAGAAGTTAAAGTTAATAGAGATTACCATTCATAAAATGTTATTTGAGCCACCCTAAGAGTCTATCACCATCACACACCTTACCCTTAGGTCTTATGTGGGTGTTATAAGTGGTTATGTAATAAGGTATTAGTTACTTATTGTGCAATCCCTTTTTATATATAAAATTATTATTCCACCAATTCATTTACAAGAATAGTCTTTCTTAAAAAAATGATGAATTTGATAAATTGATTCTTCAAGTAAAAATGGTACTTTTGAGAAATATATAAATTATTATATTAAAATAAGGTTTTTTTAATAATATTATAAAAAAAATTATTATAAATGATGATTATATAATTTCCTTATCTATAAATGATTAGTTAATCAGTTTGACAAGAGTTATATTTTTTATACGATAAAAAATAAAGTGTATTTCTAAATAATTTATTTTAAGTAATTAATTAATTTTTGAAATAATTAATATTTTAATAAAATATTACTATAAAATTAATTTTATTAATAATAAATTATTATATAATTTTTATGAAGTTAAATGTAATTTTTATTAAGGTTTGAAAACAATTTTTGTCAAAACCCGTCAATTTTCAATAAATGTCAGTTTTCATTTTAAAAGTGAAAATTCACATATTTAGAAAATTATTTAGATAAAATTAATGATATTTTTGGAATCAGGATGTCAAAATTATCTAATGGAGTTTTTTTCATAATTTTCTAAGATAATCGTTTTTTGGGTAAAAATTAAATACCGTATAAATAAAATATGCATTTTATGACATCATAATGACACCAAAATGATATAATAAATACTATAATGGGTATTATAAAACCAATATATGTTTTACCATTAAAATAATGTTATTTTATTTTTGTTTTATTTATTTTATAAAGCCTTAGTGAATCCTCCAACACATATACAATATTTCATGATTTTAATATCATTTCCTTGAGAGTGTGGCTCACCTCCACATAAGCAAGGGAAATATTTTAATATTTTCGACCCTTTTACTTATAAAATATTTTATTCCACTCCCCTTTTGAATAAACCATGGGAAAAAACCATGTTATGGTTTGTGGTTTTGAATATTTTAGTGTGTAGTGTCCAAAACCTAAATAATAAAGAATTCCCTCTCATTTTCTATATAAACCCACCCATGCTCCCACTTCTCTTCATTAAAAATCCTTGAAGCTCATACTAAATCTGCTATCCACTCCCTATAGTCCTACCAAGGTTCCCTTAATCTCCCAAGAATACCCTCCCAATCCTTTGGGAACACACATCCAAGTAAGGGATCTTCCACCCACCTCTTTTATCAAGCATTCTTTTTCAAGTTATGTTTTTCAATTTCTTTTATTACAATTTTGGGATATGTTATTAAATATCCTCATTACTAAAAATTTTATTTATACATGATTATATCCCCTTTCACTCTCATTTATCTCTCTTATTAACCCTTATGTACACCCGTTACCATGCCAAATTTTCATAAGGGATCCTTACTTTCCTTTCTTTCTCATTTTTATCCAAGTTTCATTATATTTTTACACCCTTTTATTTTAAATTAAAAAATATTGGGTATGTTTTATCAACTACCCCATACGCTCCTCCTTATTTTTTAATGATTATAGACCCCTTTTTCTCTCATTAATTCCTTCTGTGTACACCCGTTACTTTGCTGAAATTTCATAAGAGATTTATCTCTTATTATTTCCATTCAAGAATTTATTCCATATTATGCATATAAATTCCATTTCATATGTTGTGATATTATATTTCATGATACCATTACTTTATAATTCATGGATAAATTATGATATACCCCTTTATCTCTCATCATCCCATCTTGTGAATTTCTATATGACACCGTTATGCTGTCAAAATTGCACCGTGATTTTCCATGCCAAAATCATCATGTAGTGAATACCCTGAAAATTTATCTATAAAGGGTATTAACCTTTATTAACATATAATTATTGATTATATAATTTCATATAAGTATTCCACATTCCTTTATCATGGAATAAATGATTATGTTGAATGAATCCATGTTATATGTTCTTTGTGGCACACTTAAACATGAGATTGAAATGAATATGAAGGGTGCGCCCTGATAGCACTCCAATTCATTGGGTAATGTTTAGTATCATGATACGCCATGTTAAATGAGGGTTTAATCATGATAATTCATGTGAAATTAGGGTTTACTCATGCTAATCCATGTGCAATGAGCCTTGGCTCATGCTAATATCATGTTGTATGTTGTTGTCGCATTTCCATGTTATGATAATCATGCTATATCATGCCTTTATGTACATGTTTCTATTATGCTCCATTGATATGAATATTTCCTAAAATGTATTATATTATTCATTTTATGACTTGTTTAGTCCCTTACCGGGCTTTATATCTCACCCCTTTCTTATGTATATCCTTCAGTTATCCCATGCAGTGTTAAGTATGAAGGAATGAGTTGGTCATGTCAAAGAAGTTTGAAATAAAGATGTTGCATTTCATGTTTTAAGTTGTTATGTAATGTTCCTAATTTCCCAAGAAACTAGACCTCTTGATCCTCTGAGTTGTCTTAAGTTCAAATTTATGCAATGAATCCTTTTTAAGTGTGTAATAAGGAGCAAGTTTGTTATAGTTGGTATCAGAGGATAAGTTTAGTTATTTTTGGGATTAGGATTAGAAAACCCTAGGGAAGGAATTAGGGATAAGAATAAGTATAATAAAAACATACCTAAATTTTTATGAGTATATATTAAAGGGTTTATCAAGAAAATACATCCCTATCTAGATACGAACAAGTAGAGGTGGCTCTGGTATAGATGTATCTAGGGGTAAAATCTGAAAACTCAACTTTAAGCTAGACTCAAATGAGAACTGGTGCACGAAAACGTGCCTTGATTCACTCTTGGTTTGACACTACCAATGGATATGCTTTGGTAAATTCATAATATTAGTATGAACCATTATTAATGGAGTTATAAAAAAAATCCCATAAGAATATACATTAGGAAATAGATCACAAATAACTTAGATTGAAGCCTATAAATTCATAAGTTAAGGAAATAAATTTAATTTATAAGTTATCAGTTTTTGTCATTAGATTCACCTTTATGTGTTTAATAATTTAAAATACTTACCCCTAATTTTCCTTCTATTCTATCCAATGGTTGGTAATAGAAGGAATCAAGTTAACAAACAATACAAAGGGAAATGTGATGCCTGCCTCAATGAGATTCCCTTTAAGATGGGAGCTCAATTAGGACATATCATGATTTATCCAAACCAACTATCAAAAATAACGATTAACAACTGAAAATTTGTTGAATTACCAAGGAAATAAAGTAATATGAAGATGATATCTCGTGAAAGTTCATCTAATAAAGGTGATAAGGGAAAGAAGCCCCAATTTCCTTTGTGCAGAAAGTGTGGAAATAGGCACCAAGGAAAATGTCACAAAGGGACTAGGAGATGTTTTATGTGTGGAAAGGAAGGGAACAAAGTAGCCAATTGATGAACCAAAATAGATAATGTGATGAATGGAAACAAAGTTCCATCTAAGGCATCAAATACAATTCTATGCTATAAATGTGGAGAAGTCGGAAATTACCCAAGACAATGCTCTATTATAAGGGATGAGAAGCATGATGAGAATCAACAATCTCCATGATCAAGGGAGCATGAGAAGTCCTATTCTAATATGGATAATCATGAATTAATTACATGTAAACACTACTTTAAATTAGTGTATTTCATAATGTATTTCAATTCATGTCCTATTAGTATATCTTTTATGTTTTCTATGAACATTGAGTCCCCACCAAAAATGATATTAAATCATTAGAGAAAACTTTTATAAGTGTTGTATCAGATGTTTAAGTTTGTGGGAATGTTATTCTTGAAAATATTGTAAGTCTGCCTTTTGAGGAATTTGATGAAAAATGACAAAGTTATTGCCTACGTCTCAAGGTAGTTGAAATTTCATGAGCAAAACTATCCAACACATGATTTAGAGTTGACTGCATTAATATTCACTTTGAAAATTTGGTGACATTACCTATTTGGGGAGAAGTGTGTGAAAAATATACATATCACAAAAGACTCAAGTATATATTCATGTATAAAGAGTTGAATATGCACCAATGAAGATGGTTAGAGTTGATCAAAAACTATTACTGCTCAATCCATCACCACCCTGGGAAAGTGAACAAGGTGGAAAATTCTCTAAGTAGAAAGGAACCAACAATTATATCATTGATGAGAATTGAAAATGATCCAATATTCTTAGATTTGATAAATATGGACATGAGAATCATAAATAAAGGAACATCATAAATCCTTTCACAAATTATTTCTCAACCGTCTCTTTTGGAAAGGTTAAAGGATGCTCAAAAGGATGATGTGGGAATTCAGAAGAAAGTGGAAACTATTAGAAAAGGAAAATACTTGGAGTTCAATGTTAATGAGGAAGGGATTGTGAGATTTGGGTCAAGAACACATGCTCTATCAAATCTAGAGTTAAAGAAAGAACTTTTGAATGATGCACATAGTTCAGATTTCTCCATTAACCTAGGAAACACAAAGATGTATCAGGATATTCGAGAGCATTATTGGTGGGATAACATGAAGAAGGAGATAACTAAGTATACATAAAAGTTCCTAGTATGTTATAAAGTGAAGGATGAGAGGCAGAAGTCTAAGGGGGTGATGAAACCATTACCCATACCAACATGGAAATGGTAAAACATCACCATATACTTTGTTACTATACTTTTGAAGACACCCAAATGAAATAATCCTATCTGGGTTATTGTGGATTGTCTTACAAAGACTGCATATTTCATTGCAATTTAGGAGGATTTCTCATTGGATCAACTGGAATGAATATATATCAGATAAGTGGTAAGGATTATTGGTGTACCACTATTGATTGTATTCGATTGAGATCCAAGATTTACCTCTAAGTTCTGGAAGAGTCTCCAATACGCTCTAAATACTGAGATGAACTTCAGTAAAACTTATCATCCTCAAACTAATGACTAATCTGAGCAGACTATCCAAACACTTTAAGACATGTTGAGATCATGATCAATGGAATTGAAAAGAGGATGATATCAACATCTTCCTCTGATTGAGTTCTATTATAACAACAATTTCCACTAAAGCATCCAAATAGATCCTTATGAATCCCTTTATGGGAAGAGGTGAAGAACACCAACATGTTGGGATGACTTTGGGAAGATAAAAATTCTAGGTCTGGAAATGGTCAAAGAAATGGTGGAGAAAGTTAAGACCATCCAGCAACACATTAAAACTGCTGAGGGTCGACAAAAGAGCTATAATCGAAATCATCGACAAGAACAAGAGTTTGATGTTAGAGATATGGTTTTCCTCCACATATCTCTATGGAATAGAGTGATGAGATTTGGGAAGAAGGGAATGATTAGTCTAAGGTACATTGACCCTTTTGATATCCTTGATCGCATCAGAGCATTGGCCTATTGACTATCACTCCCACCAAACCTATCTCAAGTACATGATGTATTCCATGTATCACTCTTGAGGAAGTACATAACTGACCCATTGCATGTACTCAATCCAGAGGTGGTACCATCAGAGAATGACCTCTCCTATAAAGAGAAGCTGATAAAGATATTAAATCGTAGAGAAAAATTTCTACAAAATATGATGATGCCCCTTATCAAGGTGTTATGGAGAAACCACAAGTTTGAAGAAGAAAAATGGGAACCTGAGGAAGTGATGAGGTGGAGTTACCCTCATCTGTTTTAGTGTGGGAAAAGAAAATTTCAAGGGTGAAATTTCTTAAGGGGGGAATTTTTTAATGACTCGAACATTTATGAATAAAATTTTCTTTCTTTTAATGACTTATGGATATATAAAACACATGCACTCTTTTTTTTATTATTGGGTTTGAATAACCATTAAGTATCATTACTGTTGATAAAATAACCATTGAAAAGTGATCACATGACTGATATAAATATAAAGTTTTAAAAGAAATCCTTTCGACACAAAGGAGAGGATGGACTCATCTAGTAGAATTGGGCCGTACAAAGCTCATTTTTCGGAGCTCGGAAAGGAGGTAGCATCACTAGGCTTCAATCTTGACCAATCCCAAACTGAGCTTCAACATGTTAATCTTGAACAGAATCGACTATGGGAGAAGTCCAAGTTAATAGATATTACCACACAGACAATGCTATCCAAGCCACCCAAAGAGTCTATCACCATCATACACCTTAACCTTAGGTCTTATGAGGGTGTTATAAGAGGTTATGTAATAAGGTATTAGTTACTTATTTTGTAATCCATTTTTATAAATAAAATTCTTATTCCATAAATTCCTTTATGATAATATAATTTCTTAAAAAAATGATGAATTTGATAAATTTATTCTTCAGGTAAAAATGGTACTTTTGAGAAATATATACATTATTATATTAAACTAAGGTTTTTATTAATAATATTATAAAAAATTTCTTATAAATGATGATTATATTAGTTACTTATCTGTAAATGATTAGTTAATTAGTTTGATAAGAGTTACATTTTTATACGATAAAACAGAAAGTGTTTTTTAAAGAATTTATTTTAAGGAATTAATGAATTTTTGAAATAATTAATGTTTTAATAAATTATTATTATCAAATTAATTTTATGAATAATAAATGAGTATATAATTTTGATGAATTAAAATGTAATTTTTATTAAGGTTTGAAAATTGTTTTTGTTAAAACTTGTGAATTTTTAATAAATGTCAGTTTTCATTTTAAAAGTGAAAATTCACATATTTAGAAAATTATTTAGATAAAATGAATATTATTTTTTTAATCAGGATTTTTAAATTATCCAATGGTAAATTTTTCATAATTTTCTGAGATAGTCAAATTTTTGGGTAAAAATTAAATACCTTATAAATAAAATATGTGTTTTATGACATCATAATGACCAAAAAATGATGTAATAAATAATATAATTGATATTATAGTTCCAATATATTTTTCCCATTAAAATAATTCGATTTTATATTTGTTTTATTTATTTTATAAATCCTTAGTGAATCCTCCAAGACATATACAATATTTTAAAATTTTAAAATCATTTCCTTGAGAGTGTGAATCACATCCACATAAGCAAGGAAAATATTTTAATATGTTTGGACCTTGTACTTATAAAATATTTTATACCAATTCCCTTTATTAGAAACCATAGGAAAAAACCATGGGATGGTTTGTGGTTTTGAATATTTTAGTGTGTAGTGTCCAAAACCTAAATAATAAAGAATTCCCTCTCATTTACCAAGCTACCACTTCTCTTCATTAAAAATACTTTAATATCATCCTCAATATGATATCCACTCCATAGATTCATCCAAAGGTTCCCTTAATCTCCCAATAATCCCCTCCCAAGCCTTTGGGAACACACATCCAAGTAAGGGATCTTCCACCCGCCTCTTTTATCAAGCATTCTTTTTCATGTTATGTCTTTTAATTTATTTTATTACTATGTTGGGATATTTTATTAAATATCCTCATTACTGACCATTTTATTTATACATGATTATATCCCCTTTCACTCTCATTTATCTCTCTTATGAACCCTTATGTACACCCGTTACCATGCCGAATTTTCGCAAGGGATCCTTACTTTCCTTTCTCATTTTTATCCAAGTTTCCTTATATCGTTACAACATTTATTTTCAATTAAAAATGATGGGGTGTATTTTCACACCTCCCCCATACTACCCTCCTTATGTTTTAATGATAATATACTCCTTTACCTCTCATCAATTCATTTTGTGTACACCCGTTACCATGTTAAAATTACTTAAGGGATTTCTCTATTCTTATTTCCATTCAAGCATTTATTCCATATTATGCATCTAAATTCCATTTCATATGTTGGGATATTATGTTCCATGATCCCAGTACTATATACTTCATGTATAAATGATGATATAATCCTTTGTTCTATATGTATCACATTTTCTTACATCTTCAAATAATATATATTCACAAGGATACATTGAGAATGAATTATTTTAATTAATTTCAATAAATCTCCATGAAAAATGATATTTATAGATTACGAAATTTTTAGTTTATAGTTTTAAAATAGATAATATTCCATTTAATTCAACCTGAAGACTTATCTTCTATTTTTCTAAAGATATTTGAATCAATCAACGCATCTTATCTCACCTTTACACATCAAAAAAATTCAAAATATATTAATGATATCATAATTAAATGTGATAATAAAATAATAAATTAGTGATTTGGGACCTTATAATGTGGTAAAAAACATTCCCAAAATATTATCCATCTATTATACAGTGATGTACGAAAATCATCCTTTATTACCATTCTCACCATTCTCTATAATTATAGCTATATCATCATCACTATATTTTATACCTGAAATAAAGTTTTTCATTTAATAATATTTGAATATATTTTCTAAAAAATATTTAATATTTTTGTTATCTCAACTATCCATACTTCATAGAATTCACAATTTTGAAATGGAATTACTCTTTTGAGTAGATACAATTTTGATGTTTCTCTTTAGAAATGGGTTTAATCTTATGAAGTCTCATATGACTCATCTGATCTAATTCATTACTTATCTTAAGTCCCAAATGAAACATTATATGTTCAAAATGTCTCAACAAATGTTACTAATGGCTCATCATATTTCTTGTTTTACTCATATAAAGTTCTATTTGACAAATATTACATCCCATATGACTCATGAAAAATATGGACTCAGCCAAATTCTTCTCCAACTTGTACATTCATAAATTCACAATAACTCAATAAGAAACTCATAAACTAAAAAAATATTTTTCTCTAAGACATAAAATAATATTCAAACATAAACCAAATTTATTTTTTCACCTGATACATCAATTGGTAGGATTGGTACTTCATAGATAGACTTTGTTATATTTAGCTAGTTCTTTTTACTAGGTATAATCCCTTCTTCATGATCATTATTTTTTGGCCTTCCTCAAACCTCTTCAAAAAAATATTATTCATGGTACTCTAATTTTCAAACTTATTCAATCACTTTACTATTATCACATCAATCTTTTCATATTTTTTTCAATTAAAACATTAAAAATATAGTGTCATTAAATAAATAGTTCATTAATTTACCAATGGAAGTTCCTACTTCATGTTAACAAATATGGTCCAATATATTGTTAAAATTAACTATAATAAAAAAACTTATCCATTTTCAGATTTATCTCTTTCTCTATATAAATAATTTAATTAGAAACTCCCACATGATTCCATAATTTCCATGTTGTGAAAGGAACTCCTTTAATCTCATGGAAGCACTCTATAACAATTGACACATGCATCCATCATTACCATCATGAAACTGTATCCCATTAAACATAATGAAATGAATTACTTTAAATTTTCTTCTACATATAATTATTAATGGATAGAAACATACTAGAATTATGATAATCATCTCAAATAATGTTTTATTTCTTGGGAACATCAAATTATTCTCAACATTCCCAAGCACTTCCAAATTCCTTCTAAGCTATAAAACATCCAAATCATCATTAATATAATATGGAAAATCATGTTATATTCAATTACATTAATAATAAACATATTTAAATCATGAAACATTCCTTTAATACCTTGAACCTTATTGGAAACCAAAACAACACCAATATAATGTGGGTTCAATAATATCCCCCAATGTATTTATTGTCAATACCTCTAAGAATTAATGATATATAGATATGTGATCTAAATTACTTTATCTATAAACTTTATTATTCACTTATGTTATTTTATTCTCACCTCCTCAATAATATAAAATAAATAAAAATTGTAAGGAAGAGGGCATTATCACTTTATAGTTATGTAATGTTCTGTTAATTATCTTAATATATTTCTATATGATCCATGATCAGTGTTGAAAAAAATAAGGTTTTATTTAGATAAATAATTATCCATTGATAAATATAATATGATACCAAAAAATATAACCCATTCCCAATTATAACTCAATTTCCATTCAATAATATTCTAGGTGAAACCAATAGATACAAAGAGAAAAAAAAATTTCTTTTTTGAGTTATAACTTGAGACCCTACAACGATCTCAATACACATGTCAAAATATTTGAGTACATGTACTATGTTTTATACATCAACCCAAATATGTTCTATAAATTTCCATCATTTAATTTAAATGATTAAAGAATCATCCCCTAGTACTATGGTTTAATTCTTAAAAAAAGGACGACAGAGTATAAATACATACAATTTCAATAAGATTATTAAGAACAGTCCAATTTTTTTAATTTTTCATGAATTAAATAAGTCATACCATTTAAAATGAAACTCCCCATTAAGGTATACTATAAAACTATACTATATAAATGGTGGTTTTTTTTCACAATATGATTTTTATACCTTAAATATTTTTGTTTTCACCTTGATGGAAACATTTTCAATTTAAAATCTTGTTTTAAAAGCATATATATCTTTAATAGTTATATTTTTGAGAACATTAACAACCTACATTTACAAAAATTGGGTGTATAAAAATATAGAAACAATAATACAGGAATAATGTGGATCTTCTTACTCATCAATGTGAGCAGATGGTTTGATAATTTTTCACAATGACTTTTCCTTTTATAATTTAGCCCAAAGTCTAGATGAGCACTTCATGATGTGTCTCATTTATTTCAACACTATAATATTTGGGAGCATTGATAGTTTCCTTCACTCCTTCTGTTGGAAAATATTTTAAACATGAGTCATCAAGACACATACATTAATTGGATATGTCTTTATTTTATTTAGTATTTCTTCTTGAGATGGTGTAATTTTCATATAATCCATTGAGTTGTCTCCAACTATCTTCCAAATCCAATAATGAAACTAATGACATCAAAGGATTTACTATTTAAAAAATACACTCATGATATTAATGTTATTCAACATCATGTTAAATATTCTCCTTTCCTTCATTACATTCCTTTTCTTGTGATCACTCTATAGGTCTTTCATTTTCAAGATCAACTGAAAAAAAATATCTTTGTTTATTTAGAGGTATGCTCAATGTTATTGGTTATTCCATATAGATTATTAGGAGTGTTTTTCACCATTTAATTCCTTTTAATTTTATCATTGAATAATTTCCCATTTTTATTCAACTTTACTCAATTATTATTGACATACATATACTACATGAATGTATCAAATCTATTTCCATTTTTACCAAAAAAAGTAATGGGTTATTCTTAATGTTTTTCCCTACATTAACTACTTGGTTTAAATTTTTACTAAACAATTATTATTTATTCTACCAAATAATGACTCAAAATTACTTTGAGGATTATTTGGAACCTTCAGGTTAACATATTTATTTAACTTCTCCTACAAGAATGTCTCATCTTCCTTCATCCAGACCTATATCCTTCTTTCACTATTCATATTTATCACATGCATTGCTAAATTAATCAAGAATATATCACTGATGTGACCACATTTATAATTATATTACCATTAATAATTAAATAACCTTTAGTTTTTAGTCAATAATTCACATTATTTTATTTCAAGGACCTTTTCAGGTTTATAGTTTTAGAGGACTAGGTCATAAATCATACATACAAAAAAAATATATTAAAATGTGGACACTTCTATTCTGTATCCAATATTCCCACACTATAAAACCTTTAAATAGAAAAATGGTTTCATTTGATGAAAAATATTCATGAATTTAATCATGAATTATTATTTATTCATATCCATCCATAAAACCTATGGGTTTTTAAATGAATGCTGAGAAAACAAATCTCAGTAAGGGACATAATAAATAAATAAACATTTTATTCTATTTTAAAATCATGAGATCAAAATAAGAGTTTTCCTTTTACATAAATAAATTTTTGGTTAAAATAATCATTTATATACACATGAAATCAAATTTACTATAAAATGTTGTTCATAAAAAAAATTACTAGAAAAAATAATGTAAAAATCATAAACAAGATTTATTCCTAGGGAACATGAAAAAACCTAAAAATAATTTCTTAAAAGCATAAATTTTTACCGAGAAAATGATTATATTTACTTTAAAAATATCATTAGCTTACCTTTTGATATTCAAATATTTCCATGGAATCTCACTAGAAAGAATAAAAAATTCCTCTATGTTACTTGGGACATCATCTTCATATCACCATTAAAATAATCCATATAAGAACCCTTAAAATTGTAATAACCATACAGTCGACATCCAATTTAATTCTATAGAGAACATAAAAATCACCCAATGCATTGGATGGATATATCAATCACACCCATCATTATGAGTTATATTAGGTTTACACATTATCAAAAAAAACTCTAAGAAAAATTTAATGAATAGTTTTTTTTAAATATTTAATGATATTATTCATAAAAAAATTAAAATACACTTTTAAACCCCTATTAAAAATAATTTAATATACAGAAATAAACTTTATTTTAAAATACCATTTAAAAAAACAAATAAAAAAACAAGGGAATGAGGGTCATATTTGAAATAACATGAAATATTATAACAAAATCCAAATATCAAATATTTTTTGTGGTGAACGAAAAATCAGTTGATTCTATATATGTTATAATAGATCATTGTTTTTATCATTGTTTTTAATGTAAAAACATTCCTTATAAAATATGTAAAAAGATTACTTTTTAAAAACCATTAAAATAATGTAAAAAGAGACAAAAAATTCAATTTATAATTCATTTATTTTCATATAAATACTTTCAAAAAATAATTTTAAAAACATGTAAATGGGTGAAAAATACTTATAAAATAAATCCTTAAAAAATTTTGAACAAAGTTTTTTGTAACACCCCAATATTTCATAGTACGTTATTTCTTAAAATTAATCCAATAACTTACACTACACGCAACACTGAGTTCAACCGCACCATGACTTATCCGTTCAAAAGTAGTTATGAATAGTATTAACTGAATTTTTAAATTTATATAATCCTTATAATTTTATAATCCATATTATGAGTTTCTTAGACATAATGTAAGAACAAATTCATTTTGTTTTTCAAATAAAAGAATTATTTTTCAAAAAATGCAATTTTACCGCCTTTTAATGGAGAACCCTTTTTAAATCCAATATTTGAAACTTTTATATATTCAATTTGACAAAATAAAATTCTTCTTTAGAATCGGGACATAAGAATTTAGTTTCAATAAATTTTTGGTATTTTTATGAAAACTTTCAATTTTTGATGAATAGTGAAAAACACTAAGTTATAGTTTAAAACCAAATTTTTATTTAAATAATTATTTATTTTATTTAAATTTATTTTAGGTAAAAATAGATACATAATACCTATATAATTTCAATGTAATTCATTGGAGTTAGTTTATAATAATTTTAGATATATAAAAATTTTATTGAACTTTTTACCATCTTTTACCCACCTCATAGGAGTATTTGAAAATTTAAATAAAATTTAATTTTACCAATTCTATGAGTTTAATTTCAAAAATCTGAGAAACACGGTTGATATCATTAAGTAAAATGTGGTTCAATAAGATGAAAATAATTTTTGGTGAATAGTAACTTTTTACTTTTATTTATCAGGGTTAAAAGTAAATAGGGTAATTAAGGGTAAAAATGATATTATTATTACCCTAACACATGTCATAATTCTATTGCATAAGTGTAATTCGACCAAAAAAAAAACTTAGGAATAAAATATGAACCTCTTTGGTCCACTTGGATTAGATTATAACATTTATTATTATTTAATTCAAAGAAGAGTTAAAAGAGTTAAAATCAAAGTTTAATAACTAAATATTTTTTAATATAGGGTTAAAAATAAGATAAATTTGACTATAAATATTAATTACAAATATAAAAATATTTCCTACATAATGGTATTTTATTTATATTTTTTAGACATTAAATAATTTAATTTATTTATGACAGAATGATGATGCAGTAATTACCTAATTAATGAAATATTAAAATAATTGACATTATAAATATCCAAATAAATGTAATTTGAGACTTTTTACGTATTGAAATAATTTTCTAGGTTAATATGACATATTAGGGATGGTTAGATTAATTTTTTTCTAAGTAATAATGCTGTTATGATTTTAGCAAAAACAAAATACCCAATAGTGTCAAAATTGACATAAAAGAGTTTTTAAAACAAATATTATATTATTAATTGATATTATATTCCTAAAAATATAAGGTTCGGCCAAAAGACTTATGTAATGATAGGGGTATCATTAATAAACCACTTTGGGTTCACTTGGAAGTATATAGTAAGTTTATTAACCAAATAATATAAAAATACAAAGAGACATGGTAAATGTCAAACTATTTAACTAAGAGTTAAATCTAAACGATAAAGTTAATATAGTGACACAAACCTGTATAAAACCTATTGGTTGAGTGGTTTTCGACCCATACCCACCTTATCCTTTAAATAATACATTTTGGAGCCATTATAAATCAAAAATGATTTTATTATAAAATAATATTTCTAGCTTTTCCTAAGGTGCCCCTCACCCCTCTTATAAAAGGGCACTCCCCCTTATCTCTAATTCAAACCTTCAAAGCCATTTGGATCGGCCAACCCCTACCAAAATACTCTCTCAACTGTACTAACTTCATCCTAGAGGCCTTTATTTAGTCAGAAATCCAACCTAAGGATCCCTTTTGATCAAATAAAAGGAAGAATCCAAAAAAGAGGTAAATATTTCATCACCTCTTTCAAGTTCCTTTCTTCTTCCAATTCCTATTTATTTGTTGTTTCCATTATAAAATAATAACTCAAGTATCTTATATATAATTTTATGTTATTATGAATATGATACAACCATATTAATTATTCTATCCATCCTTTGAATGACATATCACCATACGTGCGTACGTACGGCTTACCGTCTCCACGTCGTGGTGTAATTGTTATTCAATACATTATTATTTTGATGGGTATAATAATGATGTTTAATTGATTTAAATTATAAATATAACATGATAATTATTCTTTATATATGATATAACATCCAGTTATATATTATTTTAATATCAAAAGAATGATATTGTCGCTCGTGCGTACGTACGGATTACCGTCTCCACGAACGCGATGATATTCGTTTCCCATCGTATCCATTCAAGACTAATTTTCATTAGATGATTAAAAACAATGTTTAAAGACCTAATATAATTCTGACTATGAATAATATACATCCTATCCATAACCAACATTACTTACGTAACAAAGCATATAAAGGAAAACGAATCAGTTAACACCCAAAATGATGATAATACTAAGATATTATTAACAAAACAATATTAAAAGATCATATATGATATCATATTAATGTATATGATTCTTTTATAATTTAATAACAATTATTTCACCATTATAGAGGAGGTTAACCTACCCTCGACCAAGGAAAAGTACAAGGTAAGGGGTAATTTCACAATCTCTTTATTATCCGAGGTTGTTTTTACGTAAGTATCTACCGGGAAATATTTATTATCCATGTCCGTGTTTCATAAAAGAGTTTTCAAAGGGATTATTTTTAAGGAAAATTTTTACTAAAACATCATTTTAAATGTTTTAAATATTTATTCTTCTAAATCATTCTCATTAATGTCCATGTTTTCAAAATGGATTTTAAGGCTTTATTTATATGGACATGAATATTTTTAAAATGTTAATTTCTTTCAAAAGTTTCAAAGGGGTATGGGACACTTTGATTCAAAAATGTATTTAAATGTATTACTTTCTAAATTCTGTGACTTTTAAATGTTTTCATGAAAAAGGGATATTTCTCTCAAAGAGTTTTAAAAATCATTTTCATCTATGTCAACATCCTTTGATGGATTTTAAACTTGTTTGAAGTTGATTTATTATGATACAAATAATCCATATTGCATTGAAGGTTTTGTGATATGTTTGACTATAGATGTGTTATTTTTATACCATTCATGGTTTATGGTTAAAGTATTGACATTTCATATGCTAGTTTTAATACGAATGTTTATGTTATGTTTCAACCTTTTTGAATGAGGAATGTATTGGGATTAGTATGTGACTAGTGAAGCCCACTATAGCTCCTCGATGCATCGGTAGGTCTCATGAGACAACTAGATGTGGAATTGGCCGAGGCCTTTCCCAATTTGATATATGGTTTTGGCCGAGGCCTTAATCATTTTTAGATGTCTTGGCTGAGGCCTTGACAAAATGTTTCATAATGCCCAACATTATACATTCCCTCATTATGAAAATAATATTGATGGTTCATGTGGTCATTTGACCAGTAGAATACCCATGATTATATTTTATTATGGAATTATTTACTCAGCTCATATTCCTGCCATAAAAGTATTCATGTTTATTATTGGTAAAGGAATGTGGTTTCAATTATTCAAAATGCTTAATATTTATGTTATCTTTTGCTGTATTTCTTACCCTTACTGAGTGTTTGAGCTTACCCATTTCTTATGTTTCATTTTCCCAGGATATGAAGAAGTTAGTTATGAGTGACTTGCAGGCATAATCTAGGAGGCTTGGATGTTTCTAATGGAATAAATTTGTGTTGTATTTCTTTTCAAGTTGTAAAGTTGAACTTATGTATTAATCTTGTTTCCAATAATACTAAACTGACCGGTCTTTCAAGACATGATTTCCTTGTGATCATTCCATTGTTATGTAATAATGCACTGACTCTGGGTAACTAGGGTTAGGGAATTACAGTTGGCATCAGAGGAATTTTAGTACAAACCTTGGAAACTAGATTTAGATAAACTCTGATTAGAGAACATAGCTCTAAGATAGACATTGGGGATTAGTATAGAAGAACTTCCTAGAATTTTGGTATTATAGAGATTTTATGAGTTTTCCAAGCAATACATACCTGTATGGATACGAGCAGGTAGAGGTGGCTCTAGCACAGATGTACCTAGGGGTAAAACTCGAAAACACCGCTTTGAGCTAGAATTGAATGTGAACTGGTGAAAGACAACGAGCCTTGCTTCACTCTTGGTTACGACACTCTCGGGTGATATGCTTTGGATAATTCTCATTTTATTTACAAATAATTATGAAGGATTTACAAGTATATTCCTCCTCAAAGAAAATATTTTTATGATTATGGATTATATCCATAAACTGTTCAATTTACGTTAGGTATTTTACAAGTTTGGAATTATTCATTGCAATTCATAAACTAACCTAGTGTATTCCATTGTATTGAAATGGCACCCAGTAGAAGGAATGTGAACTCTAGAAATATGTATGATCTAAAGAGTAAGAAGGATCATATCTTTCACAGTATTAAGAAAACATTTATAAGGGATATAGTCTTCCATGTATTCTCAACATATGAAGAAATAGTATCATGTGTCAATAAGATAAGTAAATAATTCTCTGAATCCTATGGCTTTGAAGGGAAGAAAGAGAAAGAAAAGGATGGAAGAGAGAAAGTTCGATAAAGGGAAGAGGTAAAATAAGGATTTTCCCATATGTGATAACTATTGAAATAATCACCTTGGTAAATGCTTGAAGGGAATGAGAGTTTGTTATAAGTGTGGAGAAAAAGGACACCATGTACGTGATTGAAAGGGTAAGAAAAAGGTTTCAAATGTAAAATGCTTCATCTGCAAGGCGTTGGGACACTATGAGAATCAATGTCCCAGTCATGAGAGTATACCACAAATGATGCTATTGGATAATAATCAAGTTATGATACTACCTCAAATGAAGAGGAATGACTAGTGTTCTTATGTTGTTATTATAGAATTATTTCATTTGAGTGTTGGATCAGAAATATACTGGTTATATGAATTATGGAGATAAATAAGTATTGTACTGCAGTACTATTTTATTGAGGATTTTAGATTATATGGGTCTAAGAAAAGTGAATTAATAGTAAGAAAAACTTTTTGGAAAATACATGGTTAAAGGAAAGGTAATCCTTAATATGGTCCTGATAATGAGGTAGTGATTTTGGAATAATAGATGGTTGATTTGGATAAATTATATTGGATATTCTTGACTACCTTAAAACTGATTAATGATTTGTATATTTCATCATTATTGGAGTTTACAACATTTTTGGATAGAAGGAGTATATCCAGTATTCTATAAGGAATAAGGGAGCATGAATGTAATCAGTAAGGTTTTATGGTAATTCTGGATGTTGCAGTGTTTTAAAAGAATACATGATGAAGGTGTCCACATGTTATTACGTGGAAAAAAGGATCTTAATTGTGTTTACCTTCCTTATAAATTTTGGACTGTGAGTTTGGATAGAATTATTTTGGATAATTATAGTTTAAGATTATTTTTGGACTGTCATAAAAGGACAACCCGGAGGTCAGGCGGCAACCCGTCATGTCTGGAAAGGCCACGAGACTTGAACCCACAACCGAAGGGCGACAAGGGTGTATCACCTACCACTAGCCCACATGATGTCCTGGATTGAATAATGTAGTTTTTTTAAAAGTTCTGGTAGATGAATTATAAATTCATTTTTTGGAACCCTATACGAATAAGATAAATATAATATTTTTAAGTTCTATTATATTTTAGACTGAAAGATGAGTTTTTGGTAGAAATTAGTTAAAGGATGGAACTCTTCATGTCAAGTATATATTTTTTTCCTATCTTATTATATGAAGAAATTAATTCTTAAACTTTAGGTAAGGGATATTAAAACCAAAAATGTGTTATCCTAATACCTTATGTTTTTTTGAACAGATGATATTTTAAATCATCATATATTGATGGCTTTGAGGCCCTCAATTCTACAATTGATTGTGACTGATGACCTCAATCACTCCCTATAAATATTTACGTTTTCCCTCCAATTATGTGTCTCTAATTTCTACCAATGTTCTCTTAACTGAGATCATAATTTTGTGGTGAATTTTTCATTCCCCTTTTCCTCTTATTAAGACTAAATTTTATTAACCCAATTTCCGATGTGGGTTTTCCCACAAAGTAATTTTCTATTTTCAACCTTTTATTTTCAAAGAACAATTTCAAATTACGAGGAAACAATTTATTGAAGGAGGGAATAATGTAACACCCAAAGATTTTATAGTACGTTATTTCTTCAAAGTAATGCAATAACTTGCACTACACGCAACACTAAGTTCAACCGCACCACAACTTACCAAACTAGCTGTTCAAAAGTGGTTATGAATAGTATTAACTGAATTTTGAACTTTATATAATACTTATAATTTTAGAATCCATATTATGAGTTTCTTAGACATAATGTAAGAAAAAATTCATTTTGTTTTTCAGATAAAAGAATTATTTTTTAAAAAATGCAATTTTACCACCTTTTAATGGCAAACCCATTTTAAATACAATATTTAAAACTTTTATATATTCAATTTGAAAAAATAAACTTCTTATTTAGAATCAGGACATAAGAATTTAGTTTCATATATGTCAACATCCTTTGATGTATTTTATACTTGTTTGAAGTCGATTCATTATGATACAAATATTCCATATTGTATTGAAGGTTTTCTGATATGTTTGACTGTGGATGTGTTATTTTTATACCATTCATAGTTTATGGTTAAAGTATTGAAATTTCTTATGCTAGTTTTAATACAAATATTTATGTTATAGTTTAATCTTTTCATATGAGGAATGTATTTGACTTATTAAGGGATGGGTGGAGCCTGCTATAGCTCCTCGATGCATCGGTAGGTCTCATGAGACAACTAGACGTGGAATTGGCCAAGGCCTTTACCAATTTGATATATGGTTTTGGCCAAGGCCTTAATCATTTTTTGACATCTTGGATGAGGCCTTGACAAAATGTTTCAGAATGTATGACATTATACATTCTCTCATTATGAAAATAATATTGATGGTTCATGTGGTCATTTGACTAGTATAATACCCATGATTATGTTTTATTATGACATTATTTACTCAGCTCATATTTGTTCCATAGAAGTGTTCATGTTTATTATTTGTAAAGGAACGTGTTTTCAATTATTCACCATACTTAATATTTATGTTATCTTACACTGTATTTCTTACCCTTACTGAGCGTTTGAGCTCACCCCTTTCTTATTTTTCATTTTTCCAGTATATGAAGAAGTTAGTTATGAGTGACTTACATGAATAATCTAGGAGGATTGGATATTTATAATGGAATAAATTAGTGTTGTATTTATTTTCAAGTTGTAAAGTTGAACTTATGTATGAATCTTGTTTCTAATAATACTAAACTGATCGGTCTTTTGGGGCGTGATTTCCTTTTGATCATGCAAATGTTATGTAATAATGCATCGACTCTGGGTACCTTGGGTCGGGGCGTTACATTTTTAATGTAAAGTGTCTCTTAACTTGAGTCCAAAACTCCATGTATGTTCTTTATAATCATAAATTATAAACATATGTTTATTATTTAAATTCTGATTAACATTTTTTTGTTTATTTTTAAGTAAACTTTATTTATTATCATTTTATATTTAATTACATAAAAAATTAAGTTCATGTCATAAGTTTTGATGATATTCCCCTTATATTTCCATAGTGAATTTGGAAAGTTGAATATGGTCAATGAGGAATTTATTTCATCACCTTAAGAATAATAATCATGAAAAAGATATCATTTTTATAAATAAATTATAAATTTAAATCCAACCATGATAGACAGTTATGAAATATGAACTCTGTTACAATCATCGTGATGGTAGGTCATACGAATGCTTGAGTATCATTTCAATATTTAGTGATCATGATGGAAAGATGTTACATGTTATTTTTAATTTATATAATTATTATTATATAATAAATATAATATCAACTCTTTAAATACAATTATATAAACAATCTATGTGTTGTGGTTATGAAAAATTAATCACATTACTTTGTGGAAGTGGTAATCTACATGTACTCACAAAGGACATTATAATTTTTCAATGGATGGAAAGGTGATAACATAGTTCTTATATTGTTGAAGAATGTTAATTATTTCATTAATAACACACACACACACATATATATTTAAATACCTTATTATAACCAGTTGTGAGAGGTGGTCATAGAAAAGTAATTACATAAGATCTTGAGGTGGTAATCCATCATATACATGAACAACAGTTTTCTCTTCCCATTTTATGGAAGAGTATATGGATATAGGGAATCTCATTAACATAGAAAAATATCAGTACATTTAAGATACTGGTGTTATTATATATTTGTGGTAGAAGGACATTTTAAGAGGATAGAATAAGAAATAAAGTGAGAATTCTTGGTCATGAATTGTATCACTTCTTCTAACAACCTATAATTCATTATACTTGAATACATCAATGGTTGGTATTTTTATCAAAGTAAAACCTCCAATATATGGGGAGGTATTTTAGGAAGGTATTTTTTTATCTATTTTATGACCTCAAATGGTTTTTAAATATTAAGAAAAGTGGAGAGGTGGTTCCCATTTATAAGTGAGGGGAGGGGAACTCTTAGAATTAAATAAAACATTTAATTAATTTTAACTACCTTTCCTATAAAAAGACTCCAAACTAATATAATTTGAACACAGGAAATTTATGGGTTGATATAATATAATATTTTTTTTACATGTTTGGATTAGTGTTTTACTCTTATCTCTTTGTTTTAAACAATGTTAACCCTTTTTGAAAATTTCCACTATAACTAAGTTTTTACTCTTTAAGGTACAATATAGTTACTATAAAAGGAAACATAGCAAATAAATGGACTGAAGTTGAGATTTTAAAAAGTATTATAGTCAGATGGATGAAGAAATGAATTTTTGGAATTTTGATCATTTAATTAAGTATTATTTATTATAAAATAACATTAATGTCATTTTTTGTACTATTTATTTGATTTAATGTTGAAAAAACATCAAAATTATTTAATTAAAAAATAATAAATTAAAACCAATATAAAATTTTATTTTTATCTAAAAAATTCTTGAAACACAAAAAATAATTCAAATCATACTACATTTAGTATTTCTAAAAATCATTTATTTTATTCTATTAATTGAATAAATATTATGTTGGTGTTGCATCAATATTTATGTTAATTATTTAATAACTAAAAATTTAAAATAAATTATATTGAAAAAAATTATTTATAATTAAAATAATTATCTATAATGTAATTTTTTTTAATTTATCCCTCTCACAAAATATAAATGAAATTAAAAGAAAGAAAGTTACATTTTAGACATTATCATTCACTTTAATATTATAATGGTCAAAATCAAAGAGATATAGAACCAAGTTGTCATATATTTGAAACTTGGATGGAAATAGATGAACTAAAATCATCCATTAGGATAAAAGAAAGCTTTAGGTTCATTTAGTATTCCTTATCTTATTATTTTTCACCTTTATTATTAGATTTACCCACTCAGTGATGACAATTATTTACAACGGGTAATATTCATAATGAATAAAAATAAAAAGGGGGAATTTACCTAATCATGAACTCTTTATTGAAAATATGGAAATTTTTTTTAATGATTACATTTTTATAAAGAGAATAAAGTAATTTGATATTAAGAAACAAAAATATAATGAAAAATGGTTTTTTCAAAAAATGACTTTTTAGGTATAAAAATGTTTTTATAAAAAAATATACCATAAAATATATTAAAATAAAATTAATTAGATTATTCGGTATAAAATAGAAATAATTTTATTTTTTAATCACTTAAAAATGGATCTTTTTAAATGAATGATTGAAAATTATATTTTTTCACTAAAAATCAATATTTGATACTATTCATTAAAAATTCATTTTTTTTTTCAAAAAAATACAAAAAACATCACTGCAAGATAATTTTGAAATGATAATTTAAAAATTAATATCCTTTTTATCGAATAAAACTTATAAAATTTATATATATTAATTATAATATATACATAAAAACCATTTTTTGAAGAAAACATATTTCTGAAGAATAAAATAGCTTTACTAAAAATTGAGTGCTTATTTAGTAATAATTACTAAATAAATTTGTATTGATTTAGAAGTTTATATATATTTCATTATGTGGTTTATATTATTCATATATACTAATTAAATGAATATGTTATACGGTCATATTTAAGTAACAATATTTTGTGGGTTGTTTAACCTCAATATCGTGTGTCATATACACTATTGAATATAATGTTTTTATTTTAAAATCTTAGTGTGTTAAATTCTACAACAACCATTTAGTAAATTAATCCTTTCAATATTAACATGAAATCATATATTAATTTTTTGAAATTTGGAAATTATTTTATTCAAATTCTATATTGTAAAAAGGGTTAATAAAAATTCATATTGAAAAGAGATAAGAGGGAAGTATAAAGGTTATTTGGAATAACACATATTAGGTTTCAAAATTGGATAAAATTAATGGGAAATGAAAATATGGGTATGAATAAAAAACATAATTTCCAAATAATTATGGAGAGTGAGTAAGATCATTGATCACTGTAAAGTAAATGATGGTGATGAAATTAATAACAACAAACTATAAACTAAAGTGGTGTTAAAAGGCCATTGATTCAATAAAAATGAAAGTAATAGGATAAAATCTATGTTTTGAGATCCTTTTATTAGATTTTAGGAATTAAATTACAATATGGACTAATAAAAAAGGGAAATATACTTACTTGATAAGTATAATTTCATCCTTTAATCAATTTCCACTATAATATCATCGTTTACACCAAACAATGAGCATTCAAGATGAATTTTTTTATAAATAAAGTACTAAAATCAACCTATAAAGGATCATATAATCCACAATAAGATATTAATCCTATATTTATAGATAAAACAAAACAAAAATGGATAGCACAAGACAATTCTCAAAATGAATAAACCATTTTATAATGAAATAATACGATAATCTCCAAAATTCAATAGTAATACCCAAAGATCAAACAAAATAATTACACAAATTAATATCTATAAAATAATTTAAAATAGTCCCAACTATTTCCAAAACCAAAAATTAGAAATATTTGATCATATAATCTTTTGATATTAATTTAATAATTACCTCTAATCATTAACATTCACTAAAAATTTCATATTCCCAAAATTGACTATTTTATAATCATATAATCTGAAAACTATTCTATTCATTTCCATAAATAACTTGAATCATCTTAATCCATTTTATTATTTTATATTATTCAAAAATTAAATTCGACTTTATATCTTGAACAAAATCCAATAATATTTAATTTACCATAATCATATAATGTTCCCCAAAACTATGGTGAAATTGTTCTAAAATATCATCAATCACTTCAACACCAAATCAATTTTTAGTAACATATTTATCTATATGATTTAAAGATTTTCCCAATATTACATTAATTTTTATCTATGAAATTGTTTTAGTAAAAAAAATAATTTTAATCTAACTTGGAAATCATGTAGTCAAGTAGTCGTTTCTTCACCATTTTCACCCTTAGGTTGTGGGTCTATGATCCGTGGCCTTGATAGATGTTAAATGTTATTCTCTATCCTCTGAGATATATTTTATTAATAATATATTAATATAAATCATCGAAGGGTCAAATAAATATGGTGAATATCCACAAAAATATCATTACTAACATCAATATAAAATAATGTTTTGACCTCAAATTTTATCTCATGATTTTAAGGTTATAACCCCCAAAATGTAATTTCATTCCTCTAAAATAATCCTTCATGTTAAATCTAATGGTCACAAATATCTCAACCCAATAAAACTTGACCCATAATATAATTAATCAACTCATAATCCCATTAAGTCAAACCTCAAAAGGGGTTTCAAAGACACTAAACTTATGATAAACATTAAACATTGAAACCCATGATGGTATCTATAACAATTATGTTAACCTCACCCAAAAAACATCTTAATATTTATAGTTATCTTAACTTTTCTGTTGATGCCAACTGTAAGGATCCTTTTATAAATTATTACATAAACATACTTTTTAGTTAGTAATTCACATTATTTCATTTCAAGGACCTTTTTAGGTAGATATTTTTAGAGATTTTGGTTATAAATATTACATATCAAACCCATATATTATAATGTGGTCACTTCAAATCACTATCCATTTTCCCCAAAATATATAACATTTAAAAATATACATGTTTTTTGATGAAAAATATTCATGACATATAACCTAACATCTTATTTGTTCATATCTATTCTAAAAATAGGTTAAAAACATTTTAAAATGCAGGAAAAGAATAAAAATGTCAATAATGGGTAAAAAATAAATAAACTCATATGTCTGTTTTAAAATAACGAGGTTGTAAAATAATTTTTCAATTAACCTAATTACTCTTAGAGGTAAAATAATAATTTAATTATACATGAAATCAGTTGTACTAACATATTTTTTTTGAGAAAACATAGTGGAAAATCATAACAATGAGGGTTTCTTAGAAAATATGAGAAGACATGAAAATCATATTCTTAAAATCATACATTATGACCCTGAAATGGAATAACCTTTCTTTTAAAAATATCATTATCATACATTTTGAAATCAAATGATATTCAATAAAACTCATTAGTAGGGATAGAAAATTCTTTTAAGTTCCATGGTACATCATCTCTATATGACCTATATAATAATCTTTAAAATAACCCTTAAAATTAGAATAACTATACTGTAAAATCCCAATATAATACTCTGGATAACACAATCATTAACTTATGAATTGAAGAAAAATATCAGGCTAATCTATCATTATGATATATATTTACCTCACCTATAATAATAAATAACATTTAAGAACTATTTTGGGAAAAAAATTTCAATCTTACTCCATTTTCATCATAAAAACATTAAAAAACTTTTAATCTTGTATGTAAAACACTTTCAGATATTGAAATACCCATTACTTTAAAAACACCATATTCAAAAAATAAATACACAAAACAATAGAACGATGGTTTTTATTTGATGAAAACATGGAATATTATAATTGAAACCAAATATCAAATAATGGTTGTGTCACGACCCGTCCTCGGGGCCCATGCCATGACTACCCCAATCCCTCCTTCCATAGGCCAGGGGATGGAAACTAGCAACCAAAGGCATAAATCCTGATAAAAGGGAATACATTTCCTTTATATAAGAAAAAAAACACCATAGAGTACGCAAGCTGAAGTAAACACTAAGTAAACTTAGTACAAGAGTAAGTGCTGGAAAGTAAATGAGCCAGTATACAAACCCAACTAAAAGTACAGTACAACTGAGAAAAGAAAGTACAATAGTTGAAAAGTAAAGCAACAACCACCAAGTCGTCCTCCGAAAACCCCACCTGAAGGGTGGGTACAGATGGTCTCCTCTGCTCCTCGAATCCATCCGTTCGCACCATGTAAGTTCCTCCTGACAGTTCACCTCCGGATACCGTCCCGCTCTACAAGTCTCAACTACGATCATCGCTATCCGTCGTCTGCATCCAACACAACGTAGTGCGGGCATAGACCATGCAGGGATGAGTATAAGATACTCAATAGGGACTCCGAGACTCCCGAAGGTCTCCCAGAATCCACAAAGGAATAATCCACAAAGGAATAAGACAAACACGAAGTATCAACCAACAATACTTAGGTACATGCCCATACATATACCTAAGTCATCAATTCCAGTTAGGCTCTAACTCTCGAGCCCAAATTCAACCCAGTCCACACAGGAAAGTACAAATCAGTCCACACAGGAAAGTACAACCTAGTCCACACAGGAAAGAACAACTCAGTCCACACATGAAAGCAAGACAATCATATCAAAGATAATGATTGAAAGTCAAGACTCAGCTCACACAGGTACACTACTCACGAAGAGGGGTGGAGATGATTAGATTTAGCCTCCGAATCATCTCCTCTACCGAACCCACGTAGGATCCAAGTACAGAAGTCGTCGCTGCCAAACCCACGTAGGATCCAAGTACAGTAACCATCACTGCCGAACCCACGTAGGATCCAAGTATAGTTGTAATCACTGCCGAACCCATGGAGGATCCAAGTACAGTCGTCCTCGCTGCCGAACCCACGTAGGATCCAAGTACAGTCACCATCGTCGTCGCAGTCGCAACCAGCTCTAGGGTTCCCGCACACAGCACGCTCGATTCCGAGAGCATCTACTCCATGAGCCAAGGGTCCGATACATAAACATTCATGAAGTCCAGAGTTGATGTATCACAAAGTTCAGTCTCATCAATGGTAACTTAACGCGACAGACGGTGCGTCAATCGGACGCTCGGTCTGAGAGATATTGGCCTTTTCGTCCTAGGGGCCCGGTTGGTTTCTAAGCTAAAACCAACCCGACCATACTCCATCTACGTCCAAATCTCAAGTGGAGTAATCCAAAATAATCGTCTCACTAATAGGAATTCAACATAATTGATGGCACGTCATTCGGACGTCTGGTCGTTAAGTTATAAGCATTTCCGCTCCAAGGGCCCGGTTGGTTTCGGGTTCGAACCAACCCGTCCATACCCAAACTTTGCCGAAACCTCGAGTGTAATATACCAAAACGACTGTCTTGATCCAAGGATCCCTACCAAACTGATAATTCATCAATCGGAGGTCCGTAGCCCATGATATGAGCGTTTGAACAAACTCGGTCTGAAAATAGGGGGACTGGGCCCGGTCCGACCCGGCCCATTACCCCCTGGGTCGGCCCGAACCGGGCGACCCGACCCAGGTCCGGGTCTGGCCCGATTGAGCATGGCCCAGCCCGGCTGGTGCGGCCCATCTTGGCTCTGGCGACCCGGATTGGCGCTGGCGGCCCGGGCCGGCGCTGGCGGCCCGGCCCGGCGCGGCCTACGACCCGACTCGAAAGTCGGCAGCGGCTTGGCTGTCGGCTGAGAGGGGTGCGAAGGGGGTGCCGACCCCTTTGTTTTCGAAATGGCGGACCCTGTGGGGTCCTCCCTAATTGCTATCGGGGGGTTACGACCCCCCAGTTCCCTTCGAATGACCGGAAGTAATGGCCGACCTTGTGTAACCGCGAGACCCTCTCGGGTACCGCCTCTAGGTGGCGCCGGCGGCCGGCTCAGCCGACCAACCCTTTGAAGACTGCTGCGACTCTTGTCCGACCAGCGCGACGGTGCTGTTCCCCTCTACCATGGCCCTCTTCGGCCGCGGCCTCCCTCGGTGTCTCCGGCGCGGCGCGACGGCGCCGCGCACCACCGCCGCGGCTCGCTCCCACCGCGGTTCCTTCGGCTTCACCGGCGCGGCGCGACAGTGCCGCGTACCACCACTGCGGCCCACTCTGGCCGTGGTCCTCTTCGTTTCCGTGCGGTGCAACGACACCGCGCCACCTTCGCCTCAAACGTCAACTTTGTTCAACAAGAAAGTGGGGAGGAGAATCGGCCGTGTTTGTGCGGTCCGATGTCCTCCCATTATTTTGATATCAGTCGGCCAAAGTATACGAGATGCTCAATGACAAAACAAAGCCCAATTTTAATTCATTAAAATTGAACTTAACCCCTACCACAACAAACGATGACGAACATCGGTGTCGCGGTTGACGGCGTCACATGGTGAGGTTTCATAGACGTCGACGGAGAGCATCCGAGGAGGAAGCGACGTCTCCTCTTTTTATCACGGAGAGAAGAAAACAAAGCGTGACGTCGTTGGTGAATTCCAACATCCTTGTTTCCTTCCTTACCATGGAGGAGGAAAAGGAAGAAGAATCTAGGGTCTCCGAGTCGGTGTTCTTCGTCGGAGTCTTGGCGTTCTTCAACAAAGGAGATGAAGTTTTTCAAGTCTCAAGAGCTCTCTTCCCTTTATCTCAACACAACAAGCCCACCCAAACAAAATAAAATAAGGCTTTTACTTATTTTATTAATCCATGCCATGCATTTAAAATTACAAAATTTAAAATCCAATTCACTTAATTAATTAAACCATGAGTTGTCTAATTAATTAAGTGATATGTTGGAAAGTTTAATGAGGGAGAGAGAGGAGAGGAAGAGGATAGGTTTCACAAGTTAAGAAGTGTTACAAATTTTAAGAGGGGGTTAGAGGAGTTTTAAGGAATGTGAAGGGGCGGGGCTCGTGTGGGCCCCACCTCACAAATATCCTCACATTGGTAGTTAGGGGATTGTGGGTCCCACACCAACTACCCCATGTAGGATATAACCACTTGGATAAAAAATAAAAATTATTCCACAATTTTTATTCAATTCTTTATTAACCACAATTTTTAACAACTCCTCCCGAGCAAACACATCTTCGGTAAAGGTCCTCTTAAGAAATTATCAACGCTGCGGTTTCATCAGTGCCCTCAGATTTCAATTCTGATCACTGGTTCAAAAGATAGAAAAACCCGCTCATTCGTTCACTGAATGTACCCGATCTAAACTTCGGTAATTGATTCTGGGCACACCGGGCCTCAGAATCAGGTGTCGTCAGAAACTGCATACTCGTAAAATCCGAAAGAATTTAAGAAAAAATTTTCCTTGAAATTTACGGGTCTTTACAGGTTGTGGTAGTAGGAAAATATTTGACATAGTATACATTAAAATAGAAATTATTTTTGTCTTTGTAAATAAAGTCAAAATATTCCTTATAAAATACATAAAATGATTCATTTTGGAAAATAATCATTGGTAGAAAGTAAAAAAGGAACATAAATTTATTTATAATTAATTTATTTTCACATAAATTAATTCAAAGAATACTTATTATATTATTTTTTTGGAATACAAGTTTTTAGAAAATAAATCTTTAAAAACCTTAAAATGTAGTTTTTATAGTGTCCCTTACCATGATTACGACTCATCATGTACATTCTTCATCTTCCTGAAAAATAAAATTATGTTAATTATTTACTTTATTCAGAAAATATTTTAGTTTATTATTCCTTTAATTTTATTTATTATAATTTCAAATATAATTACATAAATAATTAAGTTCATGTTGGACATTTTGACGATATTCAGCCCATAATTCTAAGATGAATTTGGAAGGTAGACTATGGTGAATGATTTCTTTATTTCATCATATAAAAAATTATAATATTTAAATATTTATATTTATTATAAATTAATTATAATATTAAATCTGACCGTGAAATATGGTTATCAAAGATGAACTATGTTACAATCAAGGAGGTGGTATACTGTATGTACACATGAGTAACATTTCCATTTTTTAATGATTGTGATGGAATTAAGGTAAGTATTATTTAATAATTCTAGAATCATGAATATGTTATTAATATAATATAAGTTTTATAATTACACTTATACATATCATCCATGTGATGTGGTTAATAGAAACAAATCACAACTCTTCGTGGAGTTGGTAATCCACAGGTATGCATGAACGACATTATCAATTTTCCATTAATGAAAAGGTGAGAAAATAAATTAGATATTATAATTTAGGAAAGGTAATTATGTTTTTAATATAACACACACACACCCACATATATTAAATCTATCATTGAAACCATCAGCGAGAGGCGATGATGGAAATATAATACAGCATTTCATTAAGAAGTAGTCCACCATACCCATGGATAGTGGTTTCCATTTCCCATTTGATGGAAGGGTAGATTAATATAGGTTACTCTATTAATATTACAATGTATCAGTATATGGAAGATACTGGTGTAATTTTTCCATCATGTTTGATGATGATTTGAGGGATTTATAATAAGAAATATAACAAAAACCCTTGGTTAAGAACTATACATATTCATTAGACAACATCATTTTCTTTATGACTTATGCCGTATATGGTTAGTCTTATACCCAAAATAAGTACTCTAGAATGTTGGGATGAATAGTAGGAATGTAATTTGGTAGGGATTTTTCCAAAATAAAATTATTTTGAAATGTAATGAAAAGAAGATAGGAGGTTCCCCTTTATAAGTGTAGGGAGGGGCACTCATGTAATTACTCAAAATAAAAACATATAATATATTATTTTTCATAGAAAATAGATTCAATAAGATATAATTAGAATATAGGAGTTGAATGGGCCAGAATCCAATCATCCAACAAATGTGGAAATGTTTATATTTGGTTTTTACCCTTATCTCTTTTTTAACCTGTGTTAAACATTTTTCAATATTACTGTGATAATTATGTTTTTACTCATTAGGGGTAAATATAGTCATTATAAAATGGATATTGGACCATAAATATACTATAAGTGATATTTTAGAACATATACCAATAACATGGAATTTATAAGATTTTTATAAATTTTAAATAATTTAAATAAATATTATTTTTAAAAAATAACGTTAATGTCATTTTTGGGACTACTCATTTCATTTTACATTAAAAAAAATTAAAACATGGAACTAAAATATATTATATTATACACTCTCTATTATGATATTTTTTTATAAAAAATTATTCAAAAAAATAATTCATTCTTATTATAATACTATTATCATTTTTAATATCATTTATTTAATTTTTCTATTGATCGAATAAATGTTGTGTCGATGTTGTGTAAGAATTTATGGTAATTTTATCATCCCTAAAATTAAAAAAAAACCATTCTAAAAATTATATATATTTCAAATAATTATTTATAATCAAATATACATTTTCTTTATCTAAATCGAAAAATATTATTGAAATCAAAAGGAAGATAGTGACATTTTGTACATTATATTTTACTTAATAATAATAAAGGTGAAAATAAAATAGATATAGAACCATGATGAAATATTTTACAATGATGGATATAAAGGGCCGAAATACACAAATTCCTTAAGATAAAGGAAAATGTTAGAATTATTTTTTAGTATATATCATTTTATCTTTAACCTTAATTACCCTATTTACCCTTACCACAGTAATAATTATTTAATATGGTTACTAATCACAATGTCCTAAAAAAGGGATAAATTTACCAAATTCACACCTATTGATTACAAATATATAATCCATTTATTAAATATTTAATTTCCAAAATAGTTAAAAATTAATTTAAGATTAAAATGCAAAATATAACGAAAACATTTTTTTCATAAAAATTCATATTTATGTATAAAAATGAAATTATACCATGATCAACCATAAAATTCCCAATGAACATAATTTTATTACTAATTATATAGAATATTTAATTTTTCATTGAAAACATTAAAAAAAAGAAATTTCTAATTGCTTGAATCAAAATTAACATTTTAAAAAAATTAGTATTTTTCATAACTCACTAAAAAATTAATCCTTTTAGAAAAATCCAAAAAAATTACTATAAGATAATTTTAAAATTATTATTTCAATAATTATATCCTTTATATAAAATAAAATTTCATAAATCTTGATAAATTAATTATAATATAAACATAATAACCATTTTTTAAGACAATGTATTTTTTATGAACAAAAAGGCCACTAAAAATTGAGCTCTTATTTCCTTAGCATGAATAAATAAATATGAATTTATTTTGGAAATTATGTATATATATATATTATATGTTTAATCCTATTCATATCCTCTAAATAAATGGTTGTCTAAAGAAATTCATATAGAAATAATAATATTTTGTGGGTCGTTTAAGCTCGGTGTTGTGTGCTGTATATGTTATCAAACACAATGTTATTATTTTAAAATATCTGAGTGTAACAAAATTTATAAAAATTTACCTATAATTTTTCAATAATTTTAAATATTTTTTATGTAGGTATATTTTTCTTTCCTCCTATGTCATTTTGTTTTTTCTCAAATTTAATCCCTTTTAATATTTTCTTCCTACGAACCATGTAAGTTAATGTATTGTTCTAATATTTGAATGAAATTTGTGTATATATGTTATAGTACCACCATGTGACAATAATCCTTTCCTTCATCCATGGAATATATATTTTCAAATACTTCCATAATAAGTATCTTTTTATTTTTGGACATTTTCCCTCAATAATTGGTTATATTTTGGGGAACTATATCTTGAAAAAATTATTCCATCAAAAAATGATTTTTTTGGATTATGAATATTTATCCTCATCCATTTATATGAATATTTTATATTTTAACCTAAAAATAATGTAAATAAAATTATTTAAAAAAATATTTTTATATTGATGGTACTTATTGTTTTAAGGCCTCTAGAGAATGATCCTAAGATGATCTGAAGTTTTTTTGTCACTAAATAGTAAAAATGTTTCATAGTAAACCTCTTTTTAAATACATGAGGAATCATATTATTTTATATTTTGTTCTGAAGACATATATTAGTCTATTTCTATATTCTTAATTTTAAATTCAAAATCTAAACATTTAATATTTTGAATGTATTTATCATTTTCCATTAAATTTTTTCTGTCTTTATTGGACTTCTTGATATTATCAAACTTATAAAAAATAATTAATTATTTTTATATAATATATTGTTAAGCTATTTAATCCTACTAGATTTATTATCCAATTGGGAATTCTTTCTTGTAGTTAATTATTTTAATGTATGAATATTTTTTAATCTATTTCTTGGATTATTCTATATCATTAATTATGGTGAACCATTCATTCTCAAAACTAAAGGAAATTTCTATAAGATCCTCATTCATGGAATTTAAGTTTTTTATCAATTTTTGGATTTTTTTACACATCAATTACATTTCTTTAAAATATGTATATATGTTTTTTAAATCTTCCTCATGTTGTGTCATATATTCTAATTTGATTTTAAAATGTCTGTAAATAAATTTTACTATATCTATGGGAAATTTCTTTTGCATATTAATGAAATAATCATATAAATAATTACATACCACATCATAAAATTTTTAAAGAATATGATCTCCCCAAGCAGTGATATATTTTTTAATATGATTATGTTAATGAAAAACTTTTATTACCTCCACTTTATAAATAAATGACTAACTACATAATGAAAAACTATTTTTTATTTCTATAGTGGTGGATTCAACCCCCATATGTTCTTCTTCCATTCCATATTTTTATTTATCATGATTTCTATATAAGGAAAATAGGTTTTCATCATCATTAAATAATATGGATGGATTATCATCCCAAGTTTCTTTAAGAGATATATTAATAATATAAATATTAAGATGAAATATACTTCAATTACCTTAAACTATTTAATATTATTTATTCTATTAATTTTTAGATGAGACCTTTCTTAACATCCTTCCATATGTTTTCTTTTTTTAACTTCATTTCAATTACTGATATATCTTCTATGATATATTTGAGAGGTAATTCACATAAATATTCAAATATTTCCTTCGTATAGCCTTTGAAAAGAGAAAATAAATTTAAAAAAAACATAAAATATGATAATTAAGTTGATATGTTACCTAGATATAATAAAAATTAAAGTGATAAAAATAGGATATTTATGACTCTTGGGAGGTGAATAAGTGTTATTTTACTTCAATTAAAATTTTCAAATTATATTTTTTTACCTCCTATCTTGTTCAGTGAATGGATATCTCTATCTGTAATACTCTCTTTTCCATTCATTATATTTTCCATGGATGGTATTCATATCATGTAGGTAGTAAAGAATATAACAAGAATGTAATGATTTTTTTGAAAAGATTCACCACCCTAAGGATAAATAAATATGTATGGTGGTTATTATTCCACTAACACATATTATACTTCTCATTATTAAAATAACCACATACAAGTGTATAAACCATGGATTATTATCCTAATACCAACTAGGTAAAAAGAAATCACACACATTGTTTTCCATAAATGGTTGTAGAATATAGGATTTGGAATATTTCAAGTATTTTAAATCAATATTAGATATGTTGTGTCCTTTCAAGACTATTTGAAATATCTTCTGGAACACTGAAAATAATAAACTAGATTTTCACAAAATTCATTATAATTCTAGAGAATAATACTATAAGTTGGATATATCACTCTCATATATAAAAAATAATAATCAGTAGTGTGAATAGTCTAATGCTTCTCTCATTTTTTTCTTCTTCAATAGCTTCTTTACTGCATTAGAAAAATACTCGGTCTCTCTTTATATCATTGATACAAAATATCTTCAAGTAAATTATATATAAAGCCTCTCATTTTATCTTCTTATAATAATAATAGATATTAAAAAATAATCCATGTTAATATATTTCAATAATTTGGTTCAATGAATCTCCAAGAAAATATTAATTTATATCTTTTTTAATATTTAGTTTCTACCATTATCACATATGAAATATAATTTAATTACATATGAATATTGGAATTTTATTTTTTTCATGATCTATGAATTAATTATAGATTCTTCTATCAACATTAAACATTCAAAATTACATTGTATATTAAATATATCATAATTTTTCATGATAATAAAACAAAACAGACATGGTGTGTCTCCTTTAAATTTGGTGAATAACTTTCATTTGATATTATTCTTGTATGATGTAATGTCTCTTGCACAATCCTTCATTATTCTAATTCTCCTAAATTATAATAATCATTAATATATTATAATAATTATATTTAAAACATGGAAATATAGTATTATCATTTTGAAAATTGTACATATTTATTTATAATATAAAGTATTATGGATATATCAAATTTAAAAACTAAAAAGAAATCAAAATTTTAAAAAGTTATTTTATCCTACGAGCATAAAATATTTTTAAATTACTATTTTGAAGTGGGTTTAGTCTTCCAAAACATGATTCAAATGATATGAACTCTTGATTTATATTTTAGAAGTCATAATTTAATCATCAAAACTTAAACATGACTCATTTAAAGTTGTTAAGGACTAATCTAAAGTCCTTTTTACTCATCCAAATTTCCACTTGACACATTATGAGTCCCATATTTCTCATCCAGGATTTTAAATTTTATAAATTCTTCTATAACCTATAAATTCCATACATCACTAAATATCATTCATAACTTCTTTAACAATACTCAATTTTTTCCCTATCTCTCAAAAAATATTCCAATATCATATAAATCTATTCCTCACTTGAGGAATCAATTTGTATATATAGTGCTTTATGGATGGATATTTTTCTCATTTGGTAGTTCCTTCTTCTAGGTATAATATATTCTTCATGATCTTCACTACCTAGAATTTTATAAAACTCTTCAAAAAAATATTGTTGGTAGTACACTAATCATCATCACATTTCATTACCTTAATGATCCAAACATCAATCATAATTAATTTACTATAAACCAATCATGAAAAAATTATTTTAATCTTATGAATGGATCATAAGTGAGTAAATGTAAGCACTTAATTCATCTCAACTAATTCCCTTTAGGGGATTCTTCACATTAACTCTCAAAAACATCCTCATTATTTATTATCATTCCCATTATTTTACATGTAAATAATTACAATAGAAACTAAAAACTACAACTATATTTTCTATCATGGGACAAGATCTCCTTGAATCTCACTGCAACATTTCATAGATACTCACATATGTAACCATATTTTCTATCATGTGGCTGGATCTCCATGAATCTCATTGAAGAAAATTGTAACGCTCCCACCCCAGTTACCCAGAGTCGGTGCATTATTACATAACAATGGAATGATCACAAGGAAATCATGTCCTAAAAGACCTATTAGTTTAGTATTATTGGAAACAAGATTCATACATAAGTTCAACTTTACAACTTGAAAAGAAATAAAACAATAATAAATTACACTAGAAACATCCAAGACTCCAAGATTATGCCTGTAAGTCACTCATAACTAGCTTCTTCATATCCTGGTAAAATGAAACATAAGAAAGGGGTGAGCTCAAACGCTCAGTAAGGGTAAGAAATACAGCGTAAGATAACATAAATATTAAGCATGGTGAATAATTGAAAACACATGCCTTTACAAATAATAAACATGGACACTTTTATGGAAGAAATATGAGCTGATTAAATAATGCCATAATAAAACATAATCATGGGTATTCTACTAGTCGAATGAAAACATGAACCATCAATATTATTTTCATAATGAGGGAACGTATAATGCCAGACATTCTGAAACATTTTTTCAAGGCCTTGGCCAAGATGTCTAAAAATGATTAAGGCCTCGACCAAAACCATATATCAAATTGGGAAAGGCCTTAGACAATTCCACATCTAGTTGTCTCATGAGACCTACCAATTCATCAAGAAGCTATAGCGGGATCCACCCATCACTTACTAAGTACAATACATTCCTCATATGAAAATGTTGAAATATAACATAAACATTTGTATTAAAACTAGCATATAAAATGTCAATACTTTAACCATAAACCATGAATGGTATAAAAATAATACATCCACAGTCAAACATATCATAAAAACTTCAATAAAATATGGAAGATTTGTATAATAATGAATCGACTTCAAACAAGTATAAAATCCATCAAAGGATGTTGACATAGATGAAATCCAAACTATTTGAGAGAAACATCTCTTTCGTTTTTTGAAATCACTTAAAGTTACATAATTATAAAAGAAAAAATTTATTTTGAAAATATTATTATAATCTTGTAAGGGAAGCTTTGATGATGTTATGGCGGTAGAGAATAACCGCACCTACTTTATAAGTTAAAAAAAACATTCTTACCTTAATTTTGTCGAAAAGGTCCTAAAGTACCTTGTTTTGAAAATGACTGAAAGATTCCTTTCAAAACATATAAGTTCAAATAAGGGTATAAATTAATTTAACCCATTGTCTAGTAAATAGTAATTTTTTTTGAAATACATTTTTAAGAAACATGGATGTGGATGATAAAGAGGTCCCAGTAGATACTTACATAAAAACAACCTCGAATAATAAAGAGATTGTGAAATTAACCCTTACCTTGTACTTTTCCTTGGTTGAGGGTAGGTTAACCTCCTGTATAATTTTGAAATAATTTTTATTAAATTATACAAGAATAATATACATTAAAATGATATCATATATGATATTCTAATATTGCTTTGTTAATAATATTTTAGTATTATCGTCGTTTCGGGTGTTAACTGATTCGTTTTCCTTTATATGATTTATTACGTAAGTAATTTTTGTTATGGATAAGATCTATCTTATTAATATTTAGAATGATATTAAGTATTTAAACATTATTTTTAATCATAAAATGAAAATTTTTCTTGAATGGATATGATGGGGAATGAATCTCATCATGTTCGTGGAGACGGTAATCTGTACGTATGCACGAGCGACAATATCATTCTTTTGATATTAAAATAATATATAATTGGATGGTATATCATATATACAGAATAATTATCATATTATATTTATTGTTTACATAATTTATACTCATTATTATACCCATCCAAATGATGAAGTATTTGACTAATAAACTAAACCACGACGTGGAGACGGTAATCCGTACGTACACACGTATGGAGACTTTGTCATTTATAGGATGAATAGAATAATGAATATGGTTGTACCATTTTTATAATAACATCACAGTATATAGAAGATACTGGAGCATTCCTTGCTAATCTTGTAAAGTTAGCCTCATACTTTGCAACATTCTCATCCTCATTTTTCCTCAGACTCAGAAATTGCCTTTCCATATCCACTCGATGGTCACGAGGAAAGTATTTTTCTAATAAAAGCTATTTAAACTCCTTCCATTAAAAACTGGACACTTCTTCATCTTCTTTGTGTTTTGAATCAATGACTACCATTGATCAGCATCTCCAGTGAGGCGATAAACTACCATGACAACTTTTTCCCTTTCATTACTCCCCAAAGCGTGAAATATTTTCTCTAAGGAATTTATCCATCGCTCAACCAGTAGTGGATTCATACTCCCATTTAATGTTGGTTGTTGTTGCCACATGAAGAAGTCTAAAATTGATCCTCTACATTGTGGATCAGGGTGCTCCATACGGGTAAGGTTATTATTCATAACCTGAGTGAGTTGTCCCAGTATGGTGATAAGCTGATCAGCACCAGTTACATCACCAGCTCCGCTATAATTATCTTGAGTAGGAGGGAAATCCCTACATAGATTACGTGCATTTATATAGTTTCCATTCCTTCCACTAGGCACCATTTCTAAACAATGGCATAAACTAGATTAGTTTATGAATCGAAATACATAATTCCATACTTGTAAAATACTTAACATAAATTGAACAATTTATGGATATAATCCATAATCATAAAAATGTTTTCTTTGAGGAAGTATATACTCATAAACCCTTCATAAATATTTGTAATGAAAATGAGAATTATCCTAAGCATATCCCCTGGGAGTGTCGTAACCAAGAGTGTAGCAAGGCCCGTTGTCGTGCACCAGTTCCCATTCGAGTCTATCTCAAAGTGGTGTTTTCGAGTTTTACCCCTAGGTACATATGTGCCAGAGCTGCCTCTACCTACTCATATCCAGACAGGGATGTATTTCTTGGAAAACTCACAAAATCTCTACAATACCAAAATTCTAGGAAGTTCTTCTATACTAATCCTCAAAGTCTATCTTAGGATAATGTGCTCTAATAAGAGTTTATCTAAATCTATTTCCAAGGTTTGTAATAAAATTACTCTGATACCAAATGTAACGCCCCGACCCTAGTTACCCAGAGTCAGTGAAATATTACATAACATTATCATGATCACAAAAAAATCATGTCCCGAAAGACCGATCAGATTAGTATTATTGGAAACAAGATTCATACATAAGTTCAACTTTACAACTTCAAAAGAAATACAACACTAATTTATTCCATTAGAAACATCCAAGACTCCTAGATTATGCCTGCAAGTCACTCATAACTAACTTCTACATATCCTAGGAAAATGAAACATAAGAAATGGGTGAGCTCAAATGATCAGTATGGGTAATAAATACAATAGAAGATAACATAAATATTAAGCATGGTGAATAATTGAAAACACATGCCTTTAAAAATAATAAACATAGACACTTTTATGGAAGGAATCTGAGCTGAGTAAATAATTCCATAATAAAACATAATCACGGGTATTCTACTAGTCAAATGACCACATGAACCATCAATATTATTTTCATAATGAGGGAATGTATAATTCCATACATTCTGAAACATTTTTTCAAGGCCTCGGCCAAGACATCTAAAAATGATTAAGGCATCGGCCAAAACTATATATAAAATTGGGAAAGGCCTCAATAGATTCCATGTCAAGTTGTCTCATGAGACCTACTGATGCATCGAGGACCTATAGTGGTCTCCACCCATCACTTACTAAGTCCAATATATTCCTCATATGAAAAGGTTGAAATATAACACAAACATTTGTATTAAAACTAGCATATGAAATGTCAATACTTTAACCATAAACCATGAATGGTATAAAAATAACACATCCACAATCAAACATATCAAAAAACCTTAAATACAATATGGAAGATTTGTATCATAATGAATCTACTTCAAACAAGTATAAAATCCATCAAAGGATGTTGACATAGATGAAATCAAAACAATTTGAGAGAAATATATCTTTCTTTTTTTTGAAATCATTTAAAGTTTCATAATTATAAAAGAAAACATTTATTTTGAAAATATTATTATAATATTGTAAGGGAACCTTTTATGATGTTATAACATCAGAGAATAATGGCACCCACTGTATAAGTTAAAAAATACATTCTTACCTTAATTTTGTCGAAAAGGTCGTAAAGTACCTTGTTTGGAAAACGACTGAAAGATTCCTTTCAAAACATTAAGTTCAAATAAGGGTATAAATTAATTTAACCCATTGTATAGTAAATAGTAAAAATCATGGAAATCCTTGATTTAAAAATTTTTGAGATTGAGAAAATTTTGAAAACAGTTGATCAAAATTCATAGTAGTGCATTAGATAAATCAAGGAGGAATGTGATATTGTTTTGAATGGGTTAGGGAAACATCATATAGTTATAAAAGGCTAAGAAAAAGTAATTGATAACGATGAAAATATAATAGGTTCGACCTTAGTAAATATGTTATGCAACCAAATTAAAATTAGTATTGAAAATAACATCAGAGACATAAATTATATTGCATAACCATGAAGGTTGACAACATAGAAAAAATGTTTCTTTATCATATTATGGATAAAAGATTTAATGATGAAGTTAATAATGAAAATTGGGTCAAGCCTATGCATAATGAACCTGACCAAATAGAAAAGAACCAAACATGAGAGGTTATTCCAAGTACAAAATACAATATTATAATTTGAACCAAGTGTGTTCCTAAATAAACTAAATGGATAAATTAAGATAACCAAAAACAAATTATATTTACTTTGAAAATATTATTTTCAAATTGAAGGCATAGATGTGGATGAGACATTTGGACTTTTCAGCAGGTTGTAATCTATAAAAAAATTTAACATGGTTATCCAAAGGGGATTCTAAGTGTATCAAATGAAAATTAAAAAAAAATTAATGAATGGAGTAAATAGAAAGGTTTTATAATTGATAAAATGGATATATTTACAATGTATGAGGATACATATATGTTGTTATTATCAAATAAGGAATTGTATTGGCTGAAAAAAATAAAAATATATCATGGTACACTCATCTTGACCAGTATTTAATGATGGTTTGGTTGAAAAGTGGTGGAGTTGAATATAACTTATACATAAAGAATAAAATGGAACAATATATTCAAGTTCCTATCTTTTTCAATGAAATCATTTTTGTAGGATTTAATTATACATAATGAATGATATTTTCAGATTATATGATGTGTGAATTTAAGATTTCCATGATTGAAGAACTGACATTTTCCTTGGATTACATGTTATTCAATGAGAGAATATCACATTTATTTCTAGGATGAACAACCCATATAGAATGGTGGTAAGCATGAGGAAGTTATTCTTTAAAATCCATTGGTACAACCATTTGGAATGTGAAACACAAAAATGAACTCCCATCCACCTTCCCTACCTCAATGGTATTTCCACCAATGAGTTTTGGTATTATAACAACACATTCTTAAATAGATATCTATGCATTTTTAACCATCATAACCAAATCAAGAATAAAAGAAAACAAAAATAAAACCACTGCACTACCTCATTATTAGAAGTCCAAATACTTGTTAATTATCAATGAAATCAACTACCATAGATCTATAGAGTCTTTTTACAACTTATAATATGAAGTTTTTCATAATACATCCACCACCGAATTGCCTTTACCAAGTTTATACATCAATTAAAAGTCAAATAATTAGAGATAATCCATATATATTTTTCGTTCTAATATTAAAATTCCTTCGTGAGGAAATGGTTTTCAAGAAATTATTGATCCAATAATTTATTTAAATCCTCTTGGGTGTAAATGGGTGTTGAAGAGAAAACTATACATTGAAGGTAATGCAATTACTTATAAATCACTGCTATTAGTCAAAGCGTTTACAAAATGTTAATTAATTTACTATTACTAAACATTTTATCCATTTTCCATGTTAAAATATACCATAATAATTCTTAAAATAGAATCTTACCATGACAATGAGATTTTGAAAATAGATTCCAAAACTATATACCTTAATGGGAAGATTCAAGATGATGTGTAAATGACACAATTAGAAGGGTTTGTGACTCTGTGGTATAAAAAAATGGTCTAAAAATTACAAATATCTATCTATAGATCAAAGAAAGAATCAATGTCATATAATTTTTTAATCAATGAATCCAAAAATTAATAATTTTGTTTCATTAAGAAGAAATGTGAACCATATGTTTACAAGTATTTTTGAGTGCATGAAATCATTTTCATAGTAGTATATTCTAATTCCATAACACGGATTAGAAATCATAACTATCCTTACAAGAGGATAAGATATGGTTGTGCATGTTCTTCTCCATGATAGACATAGGTGATGAATCCAATATTCTAGGGTCAATATAATCTATGTTAAATTTAAGATTCTACCTATAATTGATTAAGGTATATATATTTACCAAATTACAAAGAGGTTCAATAAGAAAAAATCCAAGAGGGTATGGGTTTAAGATTCATTTAGTATATATATTTCCAAAAAAATGTCTAATCAAACATAGTAGTAAATAATGATAATCAGTAGGATCTCACAAGATTCTATGTTATAGTCCATCATGTATAGCATGTTATGTACGAGGAATGATGTTGACTATGCTTTGAACATGGTGGGAAGATACCATGATGTTCTAGGTGAATAACATTGGATTGACATTATGGTTAACCTTATGTATTTGAGGTATAATAATGACATGTTCTGTGTGTATGGAGGAGATGAAGAACTAGCCATCCTGGGTTATACAAATTCTAGTTTTTAGATAGATCATAATGATCTTAAGTCACAATCTATATATGTATATTGTCTCAATGAAGGAGCTGTGAGTTGGAAGAGTTCAAGCCATCAATTTTTTTAATGATTGTACTACAGATTCCATGTATATTGTATCTTTCATTGTAGCTAAGTAATTAATATATATTTTCAAAATTTTTCATGAGCTTTAAATAGTTAAATGACATAAATACCGTATTATAGTTTACTATGATAACACTAGAATGATGGAAAGTTTTATAGAGCCATGGTCACACAAAAGAACAAATCACATAAATCATATGTTTCATATCATCAGATATTTTTCTGAATTAGATAATGTTACGGTGAGTAGATTATCTGTGGAGGAAATTTTTATTTACCCCTTAATGAAGGATTTATCTTAGAAAAAGAATGAGTATCATGTGAGATCTAGTAGAGTAAAAGATGATATTAATTGAATCCAGTGCTATTAATTGAATCCAGTGCTATTGATTATTCTTATGTATGATAATTATATGTAACAATATAAATTGAATATATGTGATATTGAGAGGTTATATGAGTTCTTTTCTTTGATTGGAACTTATATATGGCACAAAATTATTCATGAATCATGTTCTACAACCAAATTATATTGTATAAAGACACACAAAAAATAAAGGTTATCATGGGTATGAGGCTCACAAAACATTGGGATACCTTATCACGGTGTTCTCCCTTGGAAATCTCTTAGATAGTAGGTTATGAAAACCTTCCCATCAATAGGAAATCAATATTTCCTTAAGTAATTTGATGTTCCTATCTATGGAAATGTGTATTGATCCCTATAATTTAATATTATAATTAATGGATATTGTGACTCACATAATTTTATATATTTATGAAAATTTTAATGATATAATTTTATAAATAATAATGATATTTGGGGTTTATCATGAATGATATTAAATTCTTAGATAATTCATGAAAGGAGTCATTTAATTTTTATCTTGATGAAAATTAATATCTTAGGCTCTTTTATAAGAATGGAACTTATTCCATAAATATGTGTCCGTAGTATTTGATGTGTTAATTAATTTTCATAAATTAATGTAAAGAGACATCGAGCCTATATGTTTATGAAATTGGAATGCAACTCTCATGATTTGAGATATTGAGAATAATTTATTATATTAAATGATAAATGTTTGTAGAAGGACATCCATCATTATGACATTAACTTCCTTATCTATGGATGCCTCGATATATATCTAGATAATAACTTTTTAGTTTTGGTGGTTATGCCTAATGCCACTAAGAAAGAGTCATAATGGTTCAAACAATATGTCCATTCTTAATCTTAGAAAAATTTTGTATTGAATTTAACAAGTTAGAATAAATAATATTTATCAATGTTTTGTTGATCAGTACAATTTAATCACATGTTTTTCAAATTAATTAGTCAGTAAAATTTTAATAATAAATATTGTTTTTCATGTCAGGTGGATACTTTGTTTATTTTATTTTTGATGAATAATGCAGTGATATATAATTACTAAATAAATACTCATTATATAAAGATCGGTAAATGTGGATAAGAAGAAGTGTAATAAGTTTAATGGTCTGATTGGATGCTTTATAAATGATATATATTTATAAAAATTATTTGATTCACAATTCAAGTATTTATTAATAATATTTATATTATTATTATTGTACATGGGGTTAACTAAGGAATATGGAATTGGTAAAGGGCTTGTGTATGATTTTCAAACACTAAACCAGCCAAAATAAATATATAATTACATCTCTTTCCTAAAAAATAACAGGTTTTCACAATGGATAGAGTGAGACTATCTCAAGCCCCATAGATAGATCAAAATATCTAGAGTGATATCCTTTTCACTTTATCAATCCAACAAGAGATAATCAAGATTTATTCCACACTCTAACATAATTCCACTATGATCATCAATGAACAAAACCAATGAATTGGATCAGTCATGATATAACCTGATGATTATAAAATGTCATTCAGAGATTTTGGCGCACATGTGGATCACTACTAGAGGGATTCTAGACTGGTATCATGAATAATAATGATGGTATTAAAATATCCATCTACTGGTATTTTCAGTTAAAGATGAATTACAAGTTGATTTAATTCTACATATTCAAATAATTTAATTATAAATTACACGTTAATATCCTCTACATTAGGTTCCAAAATTCTTATATAGTCAACTATTTGATTATTCTCCTTGGAAATGAAGTTTTGATCATGTAATGAATCTTTTAAACATGATTTAAGATGAAATTATGATATTTGTATACCACTAAAGGACACATCTGGTGTGCCTCTAACCAACATAAATGTTGTAATAATCGTAGTGTGGGTAATAGTTCAATACAAAGATCCTAATATTATGAAACCTCTATAACATGTAGTAGTGTATTGAAATTAATGTGAACTATTTTTGAACTGAGATTGGGTAAGGCTGGTTATGTTCACATTGTGGCCCGAGACCTTGAGTTTGATGGTTGGCATGCTAGATGTCAGATGATATTGAGATGAGAATAATGAGGTGTTTCTCATAGGCCATGAATAATTTGAGTTTGGAATTTTTGTTCAGGATTAGTGTTATGTCATAGTTACCACTTAAAGTGACTCATGTTGTGTGATTCAGTTTCATGTGGAATCTGTGATTAATCTATTATAGTTGTTAGATCTATTCTATAAATTAATCTATATGTTCAATGCATGGTTATATATGTTGGATTGTGTAGCTGGTGAATGTTTGGTGCTACAATGTTTTGTTGTGTTTTCTGTTAAGTACCTAAATACCTATTACCTTGTGTGTAAGATAGTTTAATAGGGGAGGATTATTAGGATGCCTGGACTAAATAGTAGTTGATGGGTTTTCAGAATGTGGTTCCTGTATAGGTAACCGGGTTGGGTTTTGGGAATGATTCTTGGGATTATGTTTGATAATATGTTTAGCCTTTATATATTCTGGGTCTCATGACTATTGTAAGAAAAAACATAGGAGAAATTTTTTTAGTAGAAGAGACATGCCCTGAGCATGGGTTTTCACTAAGTTAGGAATTATATCTTAAGAACATAATTCCAAAATCATGGGGAATGGGTCATGTTCTATTATATATTCATATAAGGGAACACAAAAAATAGGTTTGGATGAGATATTTTGATGAATGACTAAGAACCCATTATTTAGGTGGAATTAAAGTGCTATTCATAGGGCATGGGTTGGTGAATGTGTCTAGTGATCGAGTGTACGATATAATTGAGGAGAAACCTTGGATGGTTTTAATCCTGAAATCACCTAGGGTGATGGGGTTCAGTATCAAATTTGGGGTTTAGGGTAGGAGTGGTTGAGTGTCTATCCCTGTCGAGTTTATGATATGATTTTGGCCTCTTGGTGAGTGTGGGGGTTGATGATTATTATTGTGAGATGGATCCAATTAACAGGTTTTTATATGGTGGAAAATGGTACAAGTTGAGTTTGTGAATTTTAAGAGGAGTATTAATAGTTTATCCAATTATGTAAGGAATCCTTTCACATGAGCATGGTTTGTGGTTTAGTAATATGATCCTAATTTTGATATGACATGAATCATGGAGCCATGAGTTAGACTGCATGATCATATTTTGAGGGAGTATGCACCCTTTTATTTTATTGATCAAGTAATTGAATGAAGGTAAGTTTGGATCCTACCAAGTATTGGGTTAGTGACCTTCCATGTATAAGCATGGGGATGATGACCTTAATGAGGTTTGGTGAGTACAATTTCTCAAAGGGAGTTTCTCAGGAAGAGTCAGACACATGTGTTGATGTAGGACCTATTGGGGTTGGCCCAGAAAGAGTAGTGTAAGGAAATATATATCTTGGGGATCCCACCCTAATTCATCAGTGGGTGTGACATTCTCTTTGGATTAGTTTAAAAAAGTACCAAGGGTGAAATTTTATGAGTTAGGAATGGGAAATCACTATCGTTTGTAGTAGTTATTAGGGGTGAGATTATATCCCCATATTTTATAATTTTTTTGGAAAACAAATAAGATTTTGGCCATTGAGAATGTGGAATTAACATTGTGTAATGAAAAATAGGGCCCTCCTATGCTGGGGAGTGTAATTTTAGTCATGGGCATGAAACCCTAATGCTAGAGGGGTTGTTTATGTGTAAAACCACTCTTAAATAGCCATGAGGACACTAGATGTTGGTGTTCATGTGATTTGGTTGTAAACTAAATTCCTCAATGAATTCCAAAGGATAATATCCTTACTATGTTATATAGATTCTAAGAAGTTGATTTTGGATCATCAAAGAATGGTATAATCCATACATGGTTTAGTGTGGTGGAACACTAGTGATCAGATGGGAGTATGATGAATATGGAGAGTGGTAAGTGATTTGACTATAGAACAACATCAGAGGTTAGGCTAGAACTCGAACATAATCATTGATCATGGGACAACTATATTGATCAAGTTTTCATGATATACTGGTTTAATGGTTTATTGGAGATAAAAGAAGAGTGCACTTTTGGTGCATTGTTTAAAGTAGGCTTGACCATCAGTATTTATATGATTTGATGTGGTGGGTATGGAACTTAATTGGGCATGTTCATGGAGATAAAATATAATTTTTTGGGAGTCAACTAGGTATTTTTAGGAAGCGCAGGTGCATTCATGTTGTTATTAGATTGTCGATGCCAATCCATTTTTTGTACATTCAAATTTATGATGAGAACAAATATTAGATATGTTTTCCCATGAAATGATTCATGGAATGAATTCAATATAGTATTGGGTGTTTTAAAAATAATAATAATATTGGTTTAGTAAACAATTCTATCTATGGAAGGCACCATTCATCACATAATAAATTCAGAAACTATGTCATATATTGGGGAGAACCATAGTCATGATGATTTATTGAAAAAAAATACAATCATGGATCAAGATATATGGGATTTAATGGGAACCTTATTTTTGTTTTTGAATTTAATGAAAATTGTTTTTTTCTTTTCAATAAATAGATCACTTTGTTTTTCGGATATGCATTTTGAAGGTGCACTGGGTGTTCATGAATATAATGCTTCTGTTAGGAATAAAATTGAAAATTGATGTCATCTAGGTGAGGTGGTTGGATGAAAAACATAACTTCTAGGGTATGATATTTTATTTTTCAAGGAGTTTTTAAATCTTTGTATCTATTGGTGTATTTCTATTTTGAGGAATAATTAGATTTTTTGATTTGGTGGAGAGGAAAAATTTTGAATTGGGAATTGGGATTTCATTTAAAGAGTTTGGATGCCTCAAAGAGTACATTTTAGACTTGGTATAATGGTAAAAGGGTATCTAGAAGAGTCACATGAGATGAAAGATGGTTTGAGACATGCATCCTCAGCTGTAGAATAATGCTTTAGCACCCCAACTAGATGGTATAGGTTATCCATGTAGTTGATGGCCAAAAACTAATCACCAGTTTTTCCTAGAGTCACCAGCTAGCTATTAGAGGCCACTGACCATCTAGTGGAATATAGAGTTATTTTTAGTGAGGTAAGGATATTAATTTGACTAATTCTACCCATCTTCCCCTTATTCTGGTTTTTGTCCCCTTAGAAGCCCATTCCCCCTTCCATGATTCCATTTCTATCCTCTCTTATTGAGATGATATATTTTATCCAATTATTGAATTGAGTTCCATCACTAGAATTGGAGATCATAATATAATTATAAATCTCTTTTTCCCCCATTTTAATTCTATTTTATAATCTAGTGTTTTTCCATTAATTTTAGATATGATTACATTTTTAGGGTGTTTTTATTGTCACCCATTTTATTCTAATTCACACCAAACTGACGACTGATTCTCAATGTGCTGGATTCTTTAGGCATGAGGTAGGTGGTGCCTTTGTTTTAACCCTTAATCTCACTATTTTCTAATTTCATTCATGTTGAGGTTTATCCATCCATGTATTTCATTGACCTCAGATTAATTTCATGTTTTAAATCTGGGATTCCTTTGATTAATGTATTATTTAACATTCCTTGAACAATAGAAAAAAATTATTTCCATAAGGTATGAGTTTAGATGATTTTGACCATGGTTGGGATTAAGGTGATCAAAGGTTATAAAAATGTAACTATTTGAGGGTAAATTATAATTTTAATTGATATTTGTGAAATGGAATATCATAACCATCAATAATTAGAATCCATTGGATCATTGATTTGGTCTTATTGGATTATGTGTGTTTGATTTTACAATTATGTTAACATTTGAAAGGAGTCTAATAGACTGAAAAGTTTTGATCATATAGTGAAAGAGTTATACATAGAATAATTTTTTGTGAAAATAGTATGGGGTTTATTGAATTATATTGGAATAATGTAATAACAAAATATATTGGTATGAAATGTATTTCAAATGTAATAACAAGAATTTTTCACCTGTGATTTGAGATGGATTATAATATATATGTTTTAGCTAAATACTGTTTTAGTAATAAAAATAAAATGTTTTTTCCCACATAACTTGTGAATAGTAACCTATTTATTTAAGACCTTGGGAAAATGATAAGGATTTTATGAAATGGAGAGAAAAATTTCATAATGACATGGGATATAATATTTATTTTTCTTGATAGAAAAGGATCATTTGGTATATAAATGTTAGTTGTTATTATTTTCTTATGAAAATTATCATTATGTGTGGAATGACTTAGGATTCATCTTTTGGATTATTGTTTGTGACCCAAAATAGGTAGAATTCATTTAGTGCACATGGAATACATTGGGGTACTCACTTGAATTCCATGTGAGGATGCCTCATTGAATTTAGGGATTTCTATAGATAATGAATTCTATTATCTTCCTTGGATTCTTCACTGATGCATCACTATGAATGCCTTGGGGTGGACCCCCTTAGATTCAGGTGATTTCTTATAAACTAAATTTCAAAAATGAATGTCACAAATCACCTCAGGTAACCCTTGTGATTTTTTTTTGAATGAGCTCTCTAGATTTAGCTTGATTAGGATCGGTCGTGATAGTACATGATGATTATAATATGTCATTCAGATATTATGGTGCACATGTGGATCACTATTAGAGGGATTCTGTACTTGGATCATGCATCATAATGACTATATGTCATGATCCTTATAATTTAATCATAAATTAAAGAGAAATTACAAGTTGACCTAATTCTATATCTTATCATATATTAATTTTAAATTACATGTTAAGATCTTCTATATTTTGTTCCAAAATTTTAGTCTAGTCAATTATTCTACTCTTTTCATTGTAAATGATGTTTTGATCATGTCATGATAATGTTAAACATGATTTATGATGAAATTCCATGATTTTTGTACCACTAAAGGAAATTATCATTATTACTAGAATCAAAATAAATGTGGTAATCACTGTAGTCTGGGTAATAGGGATAGATGGAGATCCCAATATTATTAAACACCTATGATGTGTAACATTTTATTAAAATGAATGTGACTTATTTCGGGAATGAGATTGTGTATGGATAGTTATTTTAACATCATGGTATGCGATATTAATTATGATGAATAAAATTCTGGATGTCAAATGAAATTACAATGAGAACAATGGTGTGTTTCTCATAGGCCACATTCTATTTGAGATTGGACTTTGGGGGGGGGGGAAGTGGTATGGCCTAGTGACCATTTGAAGATACTCATGTTGAGCGAGTCAGTTCAATGTGACATATTTGAGTAACCTATAACAGGGGTTAGATATATTCTATAAATACCTCTATATGTGTGAGGAATGGTCTTATACCTTGGATTATGTGGTTGGTTCATGTTTGGTGAAACAATATTTTTTTTGTGATTTCTATTAAGTACCCAAATAACTATTACCTTGTGTATACAAACATTTCATAGTGAAGGATTATTCGGATTCCATAACCAAATTGTAGTTGAAGTGTTTTTGGGTATATATTTCCTATATAGATAAGCAGTTAGGGTTCTGGGAATGATGTGTGGGATGATGGGTGATGATGTGTTTATCCTTGATACATTCAATAACTCATGGATATTTAAGACAACACCTAGGATGTCTCTTTTTAGTAGAACATACATACCCAATGAATTATTTTTCACATAGTTAGGCTTGTGATATTTTTATCATTATCATCAATTCATGGGTAATGAGACATGTTATATTAAATATTCATTATTTGGAACATATCCAGTAGGTTTGGATGATATTTGATGATTAAAGAGTGATAAACCATTATTTATATGAAATTGAATTGGTATTCTTGGGTCTTGGATTGGTCTATGCGAGGGGTAACTGAGTGTATGATATAGTTGGGGATAATCCTTGGATGGTTTTAATATTGTAATAAAATGTGGTGATGGGTTTTAGAATCAAATTCGGGGGTGGAGGGTAGGAACCGTTGAGTGTCCGGCCCTGTCGAGTACAAGATACACTTCTGGCCTCTTAGTGAGTGTGTGGGTAGATGAATTTTTTTGTGAGATAGATCAAGTTAACAGGTGTTCATATGGTGGACCATGGTATATGTGGAGTTCCATATTTTTAAGAGGAGTACTAAGGGTACTTCCAGTTATGTTAGTAAGGCTTGAACATGAGAAAAGTTAGTGGTTTTGGCATATGATCATAGTTTGGAAATGACATGACTCATGGAACCTTGATTCAGGCTATGTGATCATATTGTGAGGGATTATGAAACCTTTGTTCTGATTGATCAAAGAATTTTATACAGGTAAGTGTGGTGACTACCATGTTTTGGTCAGTGACATGTCATGTATGAACTTGGGGTTGATGACCTCAATGAGGTTCTATTGAGTATAATTTCTCAAAGGGAGTGACTCAGGAAGAGTGAGACACTTGTGTTAAAGTATGGCCATTTGGGGTTGACCCACATTGAGTACTATAGGGAAAGATATATCATGGAGATACATATTCCATACGAGGGTGTGACCTTCTCTTTGGATGAGTTTCAACAAGCACCAAGGATGAAATTATATGAGACAGGAATGGGAAAATGTTGACATATGGAGTTTCTCTCGAGTGTAGGATTGTTTGGACACATTTTATAATTATGCTCAGAAAGTAAGGAGATGTTGAACATTGAGAATGTGTTATTGAGCCCATGGAATGAAAATAATGGAACTCCTATGCTAGGGAGTGTCATGTTAAACATGGGAATGATATTTAAATTCTAGAAGGGTTGTTGATGTGTAGAACTGCTCTTAGATAGTCATGTGAACTGTAGATGCCAGTGTACATGTTATTTAGATGTAAACTAGATTTCTCAATGAATTCCAAAGGAAAATATTTTTACTATGTTATATATATATATTATATGATGTTTTATTACGACAAATATAGAATGGTATGACCCATCAGGGTTCATTGTGGTGTCACTCTAGTTATCAGATGAGAGTTTGGTGAATATTGGGACTGGTGAGTGATTTGACTATGGAATCACATCAGAGGTCAGGTTGGACCTTGATGAGAATAAAATATTATGAGATTCCTATTATCAATAAGGATTAATTCTTTAGTGGTTTAATAGTTTGTTGGCGATAGAAGAATAATGCTCTTTTAGCACATTGGTTAAATTAGGTCTGACCAGAAATATTTATAAGATTAGATGTGGTGGGTTTTGAACCACATTGGGCATGTCCATGTATATGCAACATACAATATTTGGGAGTCAACTGGGGATTTTTTAGGAATATCTAGTGTGTTTAGGTTGTTATTATATGGTTAATTCCCATCTATTTTGTCTAAACATTCAAATAGAGGATGAGAACCAAGGTTTGATATGTGTTATCATGAATGTATTAGTGTGAAGAATTCATGATATTATTGGGTGTGTTTTTAAAAAACAAGAGTCGTGTTTTTGTAATAAATTCTCTCAATTGATGGATCCATGCATCAAATATTAAATTCATAAACTATGTCGTATACTAGGAGGAACCATAGTCTTGATGATTTATTGGGAAACTGCACAATTGTGGATCAAGATTGCAGGGATCTATTAGGAACCTTATTGATGATTTGGAATTGAATGAAAATTTTACTTTATCTTTCAATAAATATAGCACTTCATTTTTGGGGGAATCATTTTGGATGTGCATTTGGTGTTCATGATTAGGATTCTATCGTTTGGCATAAAATTAAAAATCAATAACAGTTGGATGTGGTGCTTGGTTGAAAACCATAACATTTTAGGAATGAGATGTGATGTGGTGAGGAGTTTAAAGTGATCTATATGGGTTCGAGCATTTGGATTTTGAGGAAGAATTAAAATTTTTGTTTTAGTGGATGGGAAAACATTTGAACAGAGCATTGGGATATCATTTCTAGAAGTTGGATTCCTCAAAGAGTATATTTTAGTCTTGGTATAATGGTCATAGTGTTTATAGAAGGTTTATAAGGGATGAAATATCATTTGGGAAAAGCATCCTCAAATATAGTATATTGCTTCAATACCCTCAACTAGACGATATTGGTCAACCAGGTAATGGATGGCCAAAAACTGATACCCATGTTTTTTCTGGAGTCTTCGACAAGCCAATGAAGGTCACCAAACATCCAATGGACACTTGAGTTATTTTTTAGTGGGTTAAATCCATTCATTTAACCATTTATAACCATATTCTAATTATTTTAGTTTTTGGACACTTGAAAGCCCATTTTCCCTTGCAAAACTCCCTTTCTATCCTATATTCTTGTGAATATATTTTTTATCTAGTTTCTTAATCGAGTTATATAACTAGAATTAGAGGGCCTATTCTAATTATAAATCTCATATTCCCTCATTGATTTACAATCATGTTGTCTTCCATTAATTTTAGATAGAATCATTTATTTTTTGGATGTTTTTATAGCCTCCCATTTTCATCAAATTAAAATATAACTTGTGACTAATAATCAATGAGTGATATTATTTATGCATGAGTTAGGTTCTACGTTTAATTTAACCCATAGTCTCAATATGTATAATTGTGTGTATGTTGAGGTAAATCCATCCATGTCATTTTTAACCTCAGATTAATTTAATTTTTAAATTGTTGTTTCTATAGATTAAATTATCATTCAAAATTCCTTGAACCATAGAAAAAAAAAGTTCCATGGGGGATGACCTTAGATGATTTTTACCATGGATAGGATTAAGATGATTAATGGTTAAAAAGTTAATGATATAATGATAACATATAATTTTAATTTAAGTTAGTGAAAAGAAATCTCATAACCATGAATAATTATGAACCAGTTGGACCTTGGATTTTGTCTTATATGGATTATGAGGGATGAATTGTAATATTGGTTTGACCTTTGAAATGATTCTAATAGATTGAAAACTTCTGATAGTATAATTGAAGAGTCATACATAGATTTTTTTTTGAAAATAATATTGGGTTTGCAGAATGATATTGTAATAATGTAAATTCAAAGAATATGGGTAAGAAATGAATTTATAATATAATAACATGAATTGTTTCACTTGTGATTTGAGATAGATTATAATATATTGGCATTGGTTAATTTTTTTTTCATTAAGAAATATATTTGTTTTATTTCTTAACTTGTGAATGGTAACCTATTTATTGATTCTCATGGGAAAATGATAAATCTTTTATGAAATTATACGTGAAATTTCATAATTACATGAGCTCTAATAATGATGTTTCTTGATAGAAAATTCGTGTTTGGTAAATAAATATTTGTTGTTAAGATTTTCTTATAAAAATTATTATTATGAGGTGAATGACATAGGATTCATATATTGAATTCATTTATCAACTTGAAATAGGTGGAATTCATTTAGTTCATATGGAAACCATTAGGGGACTGACTTGAATTCCATGTGAGGATGAATCATTGTATTTACAGATGTCTAAAGATAACTAATTCTATTAGCTACCTTGTATTAAAAACTAATTCATCACTATAAATTCATTATTGTGGACCCCCTTAGATTTAGGTGATTTTTTATATATTTAATAAAAAAATAGTGTCACAAGTTCCCTAGGGGAACCCTCGTGAATTTTCCTAGACAAGCTACATGACTGAATTTTTTTTATTATTTAATTTTCAAAAGCTTCATTATTGTTTAGGGGTAATCTACATAGTAGGAGGGAAAAAATATAGAAACAAATTTAAATTTTTTAAATTAAAAATGGACATAATTGTCAAGAAAATAACAATTAAAGATCACTTGCATCGCCCTATCAGCAGCCATCATTATCCTGAGACACCGTCTCCATCCATCATTACTATCAACATCTCTTTCCAGCCACCATGAAAACCAGTCACCAAAGATCATAAAAATACATTGAAACAACTATAAAACAACACATGACACCATGATGTTGTATTACCCCAATGAACTGGAAATAACTAAACCACCATACTGAGCAATGTCACCTCAATAAAAAGCATAAGAAATTCACACTGTACCATCGAGATAAACCTGATGGCCTCCACTGTAACCAAACATGAAAAAAATATAACCACACATATAACACCACTAAAAAGTGATAAATATATTGACCTATGATAAGAAACAATAAAAAATTCACTGAAATAATGAAGAATAAATATGAAATACCAAAGATATCGATTAAGGGAGTGTTCCTAGAACACTGATGATCGCCCTAACTCACCTCCAAAAACATTAATGCTACCAACAATCTAGATCCAAATTGGAGAGGATCAGTGGAATGTGAGGTAAGATAATTTTTATGAGAAATTAAGGGCTCTAAGAAATGGAAACATCGATGAGGTAGATAATTGAGAGCCTTCAAAGCCATATCAAAAAGACCTAGGAAGATCCTTAATACCCATTGACCACCGAATCGTGAAACCAAAATCCTCTTTGAATAATTTTTCCAAATTCAAAAAGAAGAGACACTAAGGAACATGAAGCCAAAGTAATAGAAAAATCATATGATGATATCATCAACATATTTCAAATTTTTGGACCCCAATAGCTCAATGAAGAAGTTGAATTCGATACAAAGGAAAAACTAGAGCATGGAGAATCCACACTGAAGGAAAAAAGATGGAGGATGTAAGAGGAAAGGAGGAAGGAATAATTGGAATAAGGATAACCATAAGATGATTCATATACACTAAATTGAAGTGTTTCAAGAGGAAACCATAGGTGGAGCTGAGGACTTGAGGAAGATAGAATGGAGTGAAGGGAGAGATCTTTTATGAGATCATTGGATTTGAATTGATTATATAAGACAAAATTCAATGGTTCTAGACATGGATTTTGATAAATCCTAATACCCTTGAGGCCATGTGGTTACATCAATATGGATAAAAATTTTAGTGAGTTTAGGATGGGCATCACATATATCATGGTTTACCTTCCCATGACATCCACTTATGAAATACATGATTTCAAATATTGGGAAATCCATGTGAGGTTTTATATTATGGTGTCATGGTTAACATAGATTAAACTTGTAAAGGAACAAGAATATTATTCATATATATTATATCTGAATAGATTAATATTTATTAAATAACATAATTATCCATTCCATAATCATTGTGGTATTGTGCATTTAAAAACTCAGATACTAAAACAACTGGTTCATATATGAACTATATCTTCCAATAAGTTCTCTATGACTACAGACCTCCTAAGACACATCATACACAATATATTACTTTATATACTTTAGAAAAGAAGCATAAGAGTGGGTGAGATCATATTATTAGTAAGGGTAAACAAGGGACATATCAACATAACTTAAGTAAAGTTATGAGAACATGAGAACCACATTTGAAATCCATACCCTATATATCATATATCATAAATGTGATTCATGGAATAAATAATGGTCATTCAAAGTACATTAATCATAAAATAATCAATGAACTTGATCAATGAAAACATGACATTGTAATAGTAGATATATTTTTGGTATACACATAATCATAGAAAATAATTTTTTTAGTAGTCAAGAATCATTGTAAATACTATCGTAGTGGATTGGTTTCTCTCCCTAAACAATGATAGTAGTCAAGGTTCACATTCAAGACTATCATAGTGGATTGGGTTCACTCCCAAACTATTATTGAAATTGTGGTTCACTCCCATGACAATCATAGTAGACAAATTCCATTATAGAAATGGGTTTGCCTCCCATTATTGTATGGAATATATCTTGAGATCTTAATCATTAACCAATGGATTGGATGGATATATTGGTCCCACCCATCACATAATAAAAATCACAGATATGTGTTCCATTGGATCAGAAAACATTCCTCATATCGGAACCCATGAAAATAAATATGATTTATAAAATATCTCTAATATCAGAACCCATGAAAATAAATGGGTTTTGTAAACATTTCCTCATAGAATAATTAATGGAAAAAATGGGTTAGAATTTTTTTACATAATATAGATAAACCTTCAAAATAAATAATAAATATGATTTCAATGTATTATATTTTTGGTAAATATGTTGTGACATCAAAGGATGTTGTATTAGATGGAAAATTATTTTAAAAGATCTCTTGGAACATTTTATAAGGAAAATACCATTTCCAAATTGAAAATAACTCTTTAAAAAAATGATAAAAATACTGAAAATAATTTTCCTTGAAAATAACCATTGAAACATATAAAGTAATATTTATGAAACGATTTGGTCATGGTTTTTGGAAATTATGGTTTTTTCATACACATTTATACATTGATTCTTTTCATATTTATGATAAAATTAAATGGGGGATTGTTTAGAAAATAATGTGAAAATTCCATTGATTTTTTAAAATTAAAAAAATTTAAAAAATAAATTAAACAATTATAGAGTAACATTATAATATTTTTGAAAACATATATTGAAAATATTGATATGTCAGATATTTTTTTAACCAAAGAGATAAATAAAGTTGGTTTTATTGAAAAAATATTTTGGAATCATGAGTATATAATTAGAGGAAAATTAGGGGAAAATGAGTTATAACGAAATATCAAATAGATAATATAATTACTTAATTTATTGTAAAATATATCATTGTATTTAATTATCAAAATAAAAATCATAAACAATACCATTCAACAACTATATTGTAACACCAAACACTTACAACTATTGTAACATTTGAATCATAAGACCCATGAAATATAGAACATTTTATAAATGAATATATCCCATAATTTTCATGATAATAATAATAATAAAAAATAATTTGTAGTATATAAACCCTAAAAAAATAAATGAGTGACGAATAAGGCATATGTATCCTAGAAATAAATGAGAGACTAAAAATCCATTACCCTATGTATCATCTTTATTTCTTCACATTCAATCCTCATGAATAATAAATATATATATTTTTTTATAAATTTTTTATGGAACCATAATTATATATATCATACCAGATATTATTTACCCATTACCTTTCATTACATGTTTATTAAAAATTCCTTTTTAAAATATTTTTCCATGTAATAACTTCTTTATTTTTTATGTATGTTTTATTTTGGATTTTTTGGTCCATATACATTGATCATGGTTCAATAGTATCCATAATTATGAAAATGATATTATTAGAAATATATTTAGAGTAATACAATAATGTTATAGATAGAAAATAAATTGCATAGTTCATAGAGATGGTAGGTCATACATACACATGAACACTATTTCCATTTTATCAATGTATGAAATGAAAGTGAAAGTGCTTGGTAAGGATAATTGTACCATAGAGAGGGGGAGAGGTGAATTAGTGATACATTTATTTTATACTTACTTGAAAGAACCTTGACTCCTGTTAATGATTTAAATACCTACAAAAAACAATTCAAACACACATCTATAGGAACACATTAATTTACACAGTTCACTATTCATTATGAATACTTGCACCCTAGGTATGGTTTGGAAATGATCCAATACCACACAATACACTAGAAAAAAATCCCTTAATTTGTGATACAAGAGTAGGATATAACCTTTCACTCTTGTAGCACTTTGTCGATAATCCAATAGTACATGCAAACCCTCTTAGGAAAAATAGGGTAATACAAAGTTTTTGTAACAACACATGTAACCTGTGCTTCTTTTCAACTTCCAAAAATTTATTCCTTTCAAAACAATTCATCAATTTATTACATATAAGATGGTAAGAACATAAATGAATTTGATATAGAATTGAAATATTATTTCCCAGCCTGATCTTCCAATAAGATTCTCCTAGTCCAATTCTTCAAATCCAATTACCCAAAATGATAAAAATAGGTATGCATGAACACAATCAAGACAATCTAGAAATACTTCTTACTTAGTATATAAATCCCAATATGAAGATCTCAATCTGATTATCTAACCTGATAAAATGACCAGTTCAATACAATGAGAAGCAGAATATCATAAACGATTGAATACAGTGATCACTAAATAAGGTGATCATCTAAATAACGTTGCGATATTGTTTCTTCTAATTTCACTTCTCTCCATAAAAACTTGTTCAAAACTAAACAATATAGAAACTTATTTATATCCCAAGAACTTAATATCTTTTCTCTCTACACTCATGAACATTACATCCATCATAAAAAGTACACAGTACTTTCTCGTTTTATATGCGAACCAAGAGTGGTTTCGATGGGAACCCCAAAAATAGTCATTCTCAACAAAACTCTCTATTTATACTGGATTTAGAGTGAATATATGACTTCATAAACTCTTCTAGATTCTTGTAGAATCTTATTCATGAGTTTGGTTCTACTTCATACTTTCTATTCAATCACCAGTGCAATTATGATTCCCATTACAATTATATTAGTATGATTTCTTCACTATAATGATCCAAACCAATTAAAATTAAATGAATGTAGAAACAAAAAACTTTAATATTTTCTCCCACTCTATTATTATTCTTAAATATGATGCTCTGTACTAATTGATGAAACAAAACATCATCTTTGAATTTAAAACTCCCCTTGATAACACATCTACCACATTCATCTTCATTCTATGAATATTTATATCATTTGGATTTTGGTATAAATAAAAACCAGTACTTTTGGTTTCTCACATTTTTCACAAGTCTCCTCAGTGTTTATACTCCAAAACTCTTCCTTCGAAAATTAATTAAAAAATATTAAATGGATGACCACATTGTTGATTGGTCTTTATCACTTCGATTTACATCATCTTCAACTCAATTACTTTTCTATTGATTTTGATGATTTTTTTCATGAATACGATGGTATGGAAAAAATGATGGACCGATTTAGCATCTTCAACTATATCAACACATTTCTTTCACAAATATTAGCTTGAATCATGAACTCCTTTTTTATTTTGAATAAATTTGAGAATAGATTCAACATTTTTAGACATTAATTGGAAGGTATTGTAATATCCCAATCAATTACTTCCTTTCAGTCTCATCCTGATGATGATTAACATGAATACAATTGTCATGGATACAGTAATACTGAATACGATCTCCATTACCCTTTTCTCTTTCAATACAGATCCGATCAATATAAATACCATTGGTTAAAATATCTTTCATTCCCCTTTATTTATTCAATATTTCATCAAAATTCATTCCAAAAATCTTGATTTATGACAACTCTAATGATCGGAAAAGCATTTTCATGTTTAATTCATCATAGTCATGAAAACTCTAATTATCTTCCAATACGATCATACCTTTCATACTTTATTAAACGTGAATCTAATGACCATTTACATCTAGCATGATTATTCCTTAGTATGATCAACCTATTTAAGCATTGTGGGTCTAATTCCTTAAATACTATTGCAAAAAATAATCAAATACAAAGTGAGGTGATTTTCATTTCTTTTCTACCTACCTTTCTTCTTTCTAAAACTTTCCTTAACAAAAAAATACATCATCTGAAAGAAATTGCCTTCATCATTATCATAGTCCTAACAATAACCCCATTGTATTATGTGGTCAAAAAAGTCTCATAAATCACTTAACATTTTATCCTTAAGCTATAAATTACTTATTAATAATTAGATTCCAGTGAGAGAGAACTCATTCTAGTAACAAGAATCATTAACAGAAAAACCATGTTTTCCAAAATAAGTGATTATGAAAACTTACATAGATTTAATTTCATTTAACCTTTTTTTCTCAGTTTATTCACTTTTATGGGAATAATAAATAATTTATTTCTTAAAACCACTCCAAAAAATATTTAGAAAAATTCATACACAATAAAATGAGGAAATCACATCTTACCTTTTACTCCCCCTTTTTACATGCATCCATGGATAGATTTTAGAAATAATTGTAATATCCCCTTAAAAAACCTTTACATAAGTAGGATGAGAGAGGGGATAGAAAAAAATACCTAAACCTTGTTGATAAAGTGGTTGGATACCCATGGTCGACCTCAATTTAGAAAAGTATTTCTTCAGTAAAGGTTTTGTGAAAATGTCAGAAACTTGTATCGATGTAGAAACATACTCTATATTTCAATCATTCTTCTTGACATTATCATTTATAATGCTATAATTGATATTAATATTTTTTGAATGAGAATGTTGAGCCATATTCCTAGTGATATTGTATGTTCTTTGATTATCACCACCTGAGAGCAAGGGTAACTTCACTTAAACATGTAAGTCTTATAATTAAGATCTCATTAACATAAGTTGGGTAATGGATTGAGTAGTAGAAACATAATCATCTTCATCCATACTGAGAGTTACTGAATTTTGTTTCATTGAATGACAACTAACACAATTCATTCCTAGAAAGAATACTCCACCATATGTGGATCTTCTATCATCAACATTTCCTTCCCAATCATTATCTAAATTCCTAAAAAAATGAATACTTTCTGAGCTATTATACCTTATTCTAGAATTTTTTGTTCCTTTGATATATCTAATAGATATTTTTCCCACAATTATATGTGATTTTTTAGAAGAACTATAAAATTTGGAACATAATGTAATTAAATAAAAAATTTCGGGTCTTGAGGATGTCAAATACAATAAACTTATAATAATTATCTGAAATTAATTTTGATAAAATTATTTTCCTTCTCCATGTTTTGTCAACTTTTTCCCCTACAAAATTATTGTGGAAAAATGTATTGATTTTTCCCTGATGAACGTCTTCAAGAGTTCCTTAGGATAATTTTAATGGGAAATAATGATAAGTTTCTTATTTTGTAAAACTTCTAAACCAAGAATGTATTTTATTTCCCCCAGAATAAAAATTTCACATACCTTTTTTATCTCTTCAAAAAAACTTTCCCAACTTATTTTTAAATTCCCAATAAATATAATATCACCAACCTAGAAAATAAAAATGTAGGAATACTCTTGACTTTCTTAATATAATGATTACTATCAACTCTTCAATTATTGAAACTCATCTTACTTAAGAAAGTATCCAATTAGGAATACTATGATCTTGGGTGTTGTTTTAGACCATACAATGCCTTATTCAATGTAGACACATAACTTTTATCTTTCCCAATAATAAATCCATAAGATTTTTCAAGGTAAAATTCCTCAACAAGATGACCATTTAATAATATGGATTTAACACCCATTTGAAGTATATTTTAACTTCATTGTGAAGGAATATCAAGAAAAAATATAATTTTTTATATTATTATTGCCAGAGGAAATGTTTCATCAAAATAAATGCCTTAAATTTATGAATACCCTTTTCATATCAATCTTACTTTGTTTCTTATCAATTCACCTTCTTTATTTATCATTTTCCGGAAAACCCACATTGGGCCAATAATAATTTGGTTTTCTATCATGGTTATGAGTTCCCAAGTATCATTCTTTTTTATTTTATCCAACTCTTAATTCATGGCCTAAACCCATTCTAGATACTCAAATGATTCTTTCACATTATTCACCTATACTTTTAAATAAAAAGAATTTTGTGAAATTGATTTTTTTTCTTCTTGTTTGAACCTTATGATGTTGATCTCCAATGATATTATAAGCTTCCACATTTTAACTCATACTATAATAATATTTTCAAGTATATTACTCATGAATAGAAATAGATTTGTCTGATTCTTCTTGAGTATGATTACAATCATCTATTTCCTTATCATAATTGTTATCAAACCTTTCTTCCTTAATATACTCTTCATTCTAAATATGTTCAAATTCTTTAGAACATTAAAATATTTTCACATCAATTGAATCGACAATTATTCCTTTTTATTTGTTGAAACATTTTTATATTCTTCCCCCTAGACCATATCCAATAAAGATTCTATCTTCACCATTCTGATCAAACTTTCCATTGTTTCCACCATTCTTCTTCATAATACATAGAATCCCAAAAAATCTTCAGTGTTTTAAACATTATTTTTTTTTCATAAAACAATTCATATGGAGTCACATGTGATATTTTCCTACAGAATCATCGGTATTGATTATACAAAGCAGTGCTCATGGATGGACTCAAATAGTAATGAGAAACACCATGATCAAGTAACACAGTTCTTCCCATTTCAACCAAACTTCTATAATTTCATTCAAAAAACCCATTTTTTTGAGGAGTTTATGGGGAACTATAATATTTAAAAATTCCAGGATTATGAAGATAAATTTTCATTTATTCACTTCTCTCCTCACAACAATTATCAGTTCTCAATTTATTTACTGAATATTCACACTCCATAGATTTCCTTCCGAAACTATTAAACTTTTTCAAACGTCAGACTTATGTTTCATCTACATGACACAAGTATTGTGGGTAAAATAATCAATGAGATTACTGAAGTACTATCACCATTTCTTTTACTTTTCTCTCATTTTCCCATAAATATTATAATGAATCTGCTCTGAGGTTTGTTTTGAACAAATCCCATCTTTCTCATGCATAAAATTTCAAATCAATCCTGTTTTACAAATACTGCAACACCAATCTCTTATTCTTGTAAAATTTGGAATGTCTATAACTCTATATTTCTTTGAATTTTTTTTCATATTTCTTTGGTACATTTGTCCCACCCGTTTATTCCACAATTGATTCTCTTCCACCATTATCAAGTAACAAGATTTTTGTATTTTGGCCACTTGAAACAAAATCCATTTTTATACATTGGCCTCTTGTAACTATCTTTCTATCTTGTTCAATTTTCAAAAAAAATCCATATTTTCTGAAAATAACTTTATTACACTCATCACACAATTGATAAAAAATAAATAAAATGTGTTTTAATCTTTCAAAATACAGACATTTCTTGGATTTAAACTTTTATTTTCCAATGATGGATTATCCAACACCTATGATTCTCATAGATTCATCATTTCCAAATGTCACCGTAAATTCATTAAAATATTTCACATTTTTAAAAAACATCAATTATCTTGTCATATGAGAAGAAAACCCACTATAAAAAATCCAAGACCATTATCCTTATGTATCTTTCATTATGGTTTCTACAACAAGATATTTTTCTTCTTCTTTTTCATTCTTCACTTTCGGCTTCTAAGAATTGTTAATAATAATTTGTTGTGACAGTAATAATAAAATACATCCTTGTACAAGGTGTTTGGGTTATTATAATTTTTCAAAACTAGTTTCCAAAGGTTGGAACCAATATTTAATATTAACTCTAACCTTCTTAGTTTTCTTCTCATATTTTTTCTTTTGAGTGTATTGAATTCCCCTCAACCTTTTCCTTTCATAACCTGTGGAGAAATATTATTATTTTTGGGGAAACAACACATATTATCTGTGTGTTAGAATCAACTACAATTCTAGTAGTATCTATAGAATGAGTATTTTCTACTGAAACCTCTATACCTACCATAATTGTGAATATGTTTCACAAAAAACATCTTGTATTTATTTTATGAGCCACCTACCGTTTAGTTATCAATCAGAGTCCTTATTTTATTTTCATTTTGATTAGAATCAGAAGTGTTATATAAATTTTCAGATTCAGAATGTTTGAAACATTTTTAGACTCTAGTAATTCTGAATTCCCAACATTTTTGGTCTTGGCCACATACATAAATTTTCAATCTTTCTTATTTTTAGAAAAAATTTCATCTATATTCTCAACCATTGAAGATAGATTCTGTTGATACTTATAAGGTTTCTCATTTCCAAAACTCTCTCTGACCTCAGAGATATAATTTTTGTAACAAGTATTTCTCTATTCTACTTTAAAATGCTTGTGTTGGATAAGTTCCAACTATTATTCATTTTCCATCTGCTTCTCCTCCATATGATCATTACAATTATATTATTCCTAAAGATATTTCTTTATATAATCAATTTATTTCACCATATTCACCTTCTTATCAGAAAAAATTCTTGATTTATAATTGAGGAACATTCATATTCTAATGTTTTGTTTTTATTTTCAATAATTCTGATATTACTCATACATTATTTCAACTCTTATTGCAAATGATATCAATAAATAGAAGTACGTCTTGTTCATTAATATCGCGGAAATATTCCGCCATAGTTAGGGCAGTCAAACCAACTCTCATACGAGCTCCTGGTGGTTCGTTCATCTGACCGTAGACTAGAGCCACCTTGGATTCTGCAATATTTTTTTCATGAATGACTCCAGATTCTTTCATTTCCATGTAAAGATCATTTCCTTCACGAGTACGTTCACCCACTCCGCCAAATACATGTTGAGTCTCTTCTTCATATAAACTACTGAATACAAATTATTCATCATTAAATGTGGTAGTAAAATTATTATAAATTCCATACTCAATAGATTATATAGAATTATAATCACTTCCTAATAATTCCTTATCTTTAGATAAGAAACTTACTATTTTTGGATTTGAATAATTTTCTATCTTTCCCAGTGAAATACAGTCTTCCTTTATCATCACAATTCATCAAAAATATTCTTTTTATTATTTTATCTTTATCAATATCATTTTTAGGAAAATTAGTAGGAAAATTACCTACAGATCCACATTTAAAACATTTCAAGGGAATTTTCCCTTTTTATTTCCATGTACATCTTATAACATTTTTAGAAAACAAGGATAAAAGTTCATCAAAATTTTACATATAACCTTTTGAAAATAGGATTCACTAGCTTCATCTTAAATAAGAATCTTCTTGGACTTTTCATTCTTAGTATCCTAGAAATAAATTTCTATATCACATTTTTTCCTCATAGATTTCTTGCATCTCATTTCATAAGTGATGATAGGTCTATGAAAATCATATAGAGAAAATGTTTTAGGATCTCTATCTTTCAGTGAATAAAATTTTCATCACAAATGTAATGAAGGATTCTAAAAATATTTTAAATAACAATAGATTTATCTAACTTTTCCCCAATAAATCTTATAGTGATAACAATTTCATTTACCCTATTAAATACGTCCCTAATATATTTATATTCACCCATCTTCAAATCTTCATACTTTAATCTCTAGATTTGTAATTATCACTTTTTCACTTATGAATTTATTTAAAATAGGTTTTTCAATTTGTCCCATATAACATTGGTTTTGGAAATACCTTTCACCCTTTGGAATTCACTTTCTTAAAGTGATGAAAATAATGAATTGTTGGCCCTTCCATCATTCTCAAGATTCTTCTTATCAAAATATGTAAGAGGAACTTTATAATAAATAAGAGGGAAACCCTTATGTTATTGCTTCAAGAAAATCATATCCAATATACATAATATACAAAAACATTATCTCATTCCAGATATGATAATTTTATCAATCTAATGCCATAATATGTTAAGTGTTCACATGTTTCAAATTATCTACCAATAAAGAATAAGTGAGGGAGCCTTTTTCTCTGATACCAGTTGAAAGTGAATAGTCTAGATAATTGTATCACTGAGAGGGGGAGGGGTGAATCTGTTATACTTTTTATTTGTTTCTTTGGAACACCCTTCACCTCCTGTTAATGATTTTAATCATAATTAAAAATAATTCAGAGACCCATCAATAGGAACACAATAATTTACAAGGTTTACTATTCGAAAACAATAGCTACGTCATTGGTATAGTTTAGAAATGATACAACACCAAGAAATACACTATAAAACAATCCATTAATGTGGAATAAATTGAGTTGGATATACCTTTTCACTATTGTAGTAATTTTTTAAAAAATACAATAGTGCATGTGCTGCCACATATCACAAATAGGGTAATATAATGTTGGCGTAACAACACATGTTACATGTATATCTTTTCAACTTCCAAAAAATTATTCTTTTCTAAGAAATTATTCAATTTCTTACCCATAATATGGTAATAAATTCAATGACATTTCCATATAATAAAATATTATTTTCCATTCTGATCTTCCCATACTATTCTCCTAGTCTGATTCTTCAAATATAATTGCCTAAAATGATAAATATTGTTCTTCCAAATATGATCAAGAAAATCCAAAAATCATTATTCCTTAGTAGGAAAATTCCAATATGGAAATATGAATCAGATTATCCAGCCTAATGCAATGACTAGATGAATATAATAAAAATCATACTAAGGTAAATAGCTGAACACGATGATCATTGAATACAATGATCAGGTGAATGACATTGTGATCTTGTCTCTCCTCCATTCACTTATCTCAATTCAAACATCTTCAACATGTACAATACAAAAATTCATTTCTATCACTATAACTTCAAATAATATATCTCTACCCTCATGAATAGTATATTCATCCAAAAAAGTACACATTACTCTCTCCTTTTATAGGTGAACAAAGAGTGGTTTTGGAAGGAGTCCCCAAAACTATACCACTCATACAAATTTACAAAAATCTTGATTTACCTTGAATTTTAGGAGCAAATAAAACCTCATGAATGATTCTTGATTATTTTTAAATATTCTTCATGACTTCGGTTCTCTATCAGACATTCCTTTCAATAACTAGTATTATTATCATTCCAATAACAATTAGATGAATTTGATTTCTTCATTATGATGCCATGAACCAGTTTAATATAAATGTATGAAGAAAAAAACATCTTTCATATTTTTCTCTAACTCCATTCATATTATTCAATATGATTCTCTATAGAAATTGAATAAACAAAACATCTTGTTCGAAATTAAAACTCACCTTGATATCAAATATTCCTCTTTAATATTTATTCACCAAATATTTATATCTTTTGTATTTTAGTCTAATTGAACACCAGAACCTTGTGCTTCTCACCTTGGTCACAGATCCCCCAACCCTTATGATTCCAAACTATTATATCTACAATTAATTCAACCATATTAAATGGTTAACTACATTATTGATTCGTCTTTTTCATTATGATATGCATCGAATTCAAATAAATTCATTTTCCATTAGTTTTGTTGAAAACAATGTTTTTTGAATACGATGGTACTTCAAATTAGATGGTTCGGTTCAACACCTTTAATTCTAGAAACTATTTTCTTTAGAAAACTTTAGCTTGAATCATGAAATCCTTAATTATTTTGAAATCATTTTTGAATAGATTCAACATCATAAGACTTATAGTGGAAATTATCACAACTTCTCAATCAATTCATTCCTTATTAACCTGAATATTATTGACATTAATAAAATTTTCACGAATACAGTTAGACTGAATGCAATATCTACCACCCTTTCCTCTTTCCATCCATATCCAATCAATCATAATATGATTGGTCAACATCTCTTTCAATACACCTTTCATTCATCAAGCATGCATCAAAATTATTTCAGTGAATCTTGATTTATGAGAACTCTAACACCAACAAAGAATCACCACATTTAATTTATCATATTCATACAAACTCCAATTGTCGTCCTTTATGATAATACCTTTCATACTGGATTCAGAGTGAATCTGATGATTATTTACTTCCACTAAGATTATTCCTCAATATGATCAACCTATTTAAGCATTAGGGATCAAATTACTTGAATATGATGTCTAGTCCAAATAAAATACAAAGTGAGGTGATTTTAATTTCTTCTCAACTTTCCTTTCTTCTTTCTTAAAAATTAATTGAAAAAAAGACTAAATATGAGATCAATTACCTTCATCATCATCTTGGTACTAACAGAAAGAAGGGTAAATAATATATTACCTTTTTAGAATCATTTTACATCATATATATCACATACATTCATTTCCTTATACTTATAAAATTCTATATAAAGTCTAATTGATTAACGAACCACATTGTTTCAAGAGGAAATAGTATGTCTTACGTACGAGTGACGTTATCACATTCCCATTAAATACAATGTAAAAAAATTTATATGTGATATTATAACTCATTATGTAAAATAATATCATAAATATCATATTAAACCATTAAATATATAATTATATCCATTTGTGAGAGTTGGTGATGGAAAATGAATTACATTGATTTGCAAGGCGATAGTCTATTGTACACACGATCGATAGTTTAATTTCCCATTTGATGGAATAATATATAGACATAGGTTATTCCATTACCATAATAACATATTAGTATATGTTAGATAATTTTGTTATTATATTTTATTATTAGGAAATTAATGAATGTTATAAAAGGGAAGTAGTAAATGTAAGAGCTTATTGAAGATAATCTCTTTCGCTTAGAACAACCTCTGTTGGATATCATTTTAAGGACCCTATGATTGGTATTTTGAGAAGAACATAAGCTATAAAAATGGAGTAGGATGTTTGGTATACATTTTGGTTGGTTTTGGTTGATCCTAATTCCTTGATATCTAGGATTATGTGAAGAGAGGAGGTGACTTTTATAATTGAGGGGGAGTATCATTTCTGTAAATATACAAAACTATTCAATAATGGGGAGTCACTCCAAACTAAAATGAATCCATAATTTATAAATAATTGATTGGAGGGATAATATGAGAAATATAAACAACCTCCACAAAATAAAATAGATTTTTGAAAAAAAAATTTCATTAACTTCTATGTTTCCTTACTTTTAGCATTTTAGCTTTCACTATGGTAACTATCATTTTTATCTTGGTAATTTATCTCTCAAAAATAGAAATAAAATTATCCAAATTATATAATTTTTGAACACATGTTTTAAATATAAAATAAAATTTATTAAATAAAAATTGTATGTGTGTGTAAAATTAATTTTAACATAATCACATGAAATGTACAATGACCCATTTTACCCATTACCATGCTAATTGAGTTTTTACTTTTTACTCTTCAATATAATTATTATAAAAGAATAATTGGTTTATAAATGGAAAATGGTTTATATATTTAAGAATATAAAAATAAAATTTTAGGGGATAATATTTTTAAGAATTTATACTCATTTAATAAAATGATTATAATTTTAAAATAACATTAATATGAATTTCAACACTATACGGTTAATGTGAATTTAAAAACATCAAGAAAAATGTGGAATTTGAATATAACATTTAAAACATTTATATAATGTTATATTTATATGAAAATGTAATTACATATAATAATTCCTTTAATTAATATTACTTTTAGTATATATTTTGCATCATTTATTTGATTTCTCTATTTATTAATTATTTACTATGTTGGAAATTCATAAGCCTTTAAATTAATTATATATTCACTAAAAATTGAAAATAAATTACCCCCAAAGAATTAAAATCATTATGATCAAAATTAAATTCAATATTAATTCATATCTTTATTTTTCTTTTATGTGAACACATAATTTAAATTTAAAAGTAAGAGTGTGACATTTTGTCATTTTCGTTGCTAGAATAATTATATTGGTCCCATTAATGGAAAAGTGTCCAAAAAATACATAAAAATAATGAATAAGGTAATAATAGTAAAAATATGTCCATACAATAGGAATTGAAAATTATTCATGTCAATTTAGCCCATATACTTTTAGTTTACCCCCCCCCCCACATTTACTATTTTAACCTTAACCATGGTAATTAATTTTTCCTGTTTTTATTATTCATTTTGAGGAAAAATTAAGTCAAACATAATATGTAATATTAATTTTGATTATTCCAAATATAGAATCATTTTTTTTATATTTCATTTAATTAAGGGTCAAAATCCAATTTAATATTAAACCTACAGACATGAAGAAAAATCTTTTTTCCAAAGAGAAATTTTTTATAATTAGAGAATGTTTTAATATCAAAATTCAATATAAAATTGATATCAATGATTTAAATTGTATTAATAAATATATAATTATTCTAAAATGACCTTTAAAACATTTTTAAATAATATGGATCCTTTTAATGTATTTAAAGGAAAATATAGTTTTTTAATCAAAATTAGTATTTTTTTCTATTCACCTAAACATTAATATTTCCTAAAATTTATCATAAATTCACCATATTATAATTTATACATATTAAAAAAAGAATTTATTTTTCTCAGATAAATTTTTTATATATTTTAGAAACTAATTTTATTATTTTTTCATAAAAATCAAGAAAAATCATTTTTTTAGAAAAAGGTGATTTCAAAACATATATGAAAATTACTAAAAATTATGTACTTATTTATAAATATATTTTCATTATCCTAAAAAATTATATAATTTTTTTTAAAAAATTATGATTCATACCAAAAAATTTAACATTTTTTTATAATGATATTGTTTAAATAATAATATTAATAGAATATTATAATTTCTTAATAGTTAGTGTTGTATGTGAAGAAAAATATCAAATAAATTAAATCTGTTAAATAAAATTCATAGAATATTATGTGTTACATTATCACACCCTTAAATAAAATTTCCCAGTTCAATCTGAAATTTGTGTCAATAAGAAAGTGTTCAACATTTCAATATACCTTTTTTCCAGTCCTAAATTGTATAAAAAGTTAATAAAACATTTTCTTGATAAGAGAGAATTGGAAGTATGAAGGCCATTTAGAATAAAAAATAAATAAGGTTCCTTGTAGGGAAAATCAACGGGAAGTGAAAATAAGATCATGGAGGGGAAAAATAATTCCCAAGTAATATTATAGTGTTATAAATAACTTTGTTAGGAGAAAGTTAACAACAACATAGACATAAATCCATAATGATTTAAAATTCCATTGATTCAATAGAAATGAAAAGAATAAATTTTTCCCCTAATATCCTTTTTCCTATAGTTGATTGAATTTTTAAAATTTTGATAGAGAACATGATAAAATATACTTACATTATTTCATTCAATTTCATAAACACAATCTTATCCTTTCTTCATTATTTGATCAATTTCAACTACATCTCTTACTCCTAGAATTTAAGATGAATTTTTATGATTAAAGCACTGATGAATCATAAGATCCATAATAGAATGATAATTTATTCCTTATATATATAGTTATCATGAAAACAAAATGGTTAGAACATGTTTTCCAATATGGTTAAATATGAATATGATGAAATTGTACATTTATCTCTAAAACCATATCCTAAGTTAAACTAAAATCATTCCACATATAATTAACTTTAATACCATTCCAAAATTCAAAAACTTATACAAAATTTGACTAAATTACCCGAATCAACTTAACATTAAGCCCCTAAATATCATAAAATCGATCAAAAATTAATTTTTCCTTAAATGATGGGAAAAATAAACTCATCCAAGGAAAATCAGGACAAGTCACAGAGGACTGAAGTTATAATGTCCGAACGCATCCCCCTAGATTAAATCCCTACATTAATGAGGAAGAGAACCTAAACTAGAATAAATAATGAGCATCTCCTCTTCATTTCCTACATGAGCAAGAGTATCCGCAAAAAAGTTAAGTTTTCTCCAAACATGATGAAACTTATTCCCTTCATTAATTTCCCTTGAACAACTTCTGATATGATAAATCATATTCCATATAAGATCATCTTTTCCTGGAAGGGAACACACTAATATCTCGGAATCGGAGTCAACCTAGAATATCTTCAAGATGAACCTTCGGCAAAGAGAGTATCTAGAGAGAATGGCTCTCACCTCCACGCACAAAGAGTCCTACAGAACATAAAACATTCTTAAATAAAAAAGAACCAACCCATTTGGGTCCCTTAGTATACCACCCCCTCGCATGTATCCATTCAAGAATGATCCATCTACATTCATCTTGGTATTATTAGTCGGAGGAATCCATTTAACCTATCAGCCTGGGGAACAACAAAAACAATTAGACTGTTTAGGAATCTTCCAAGCACCTACAACTACTATCCTCCATTCAAAATTGAGGCAAACTAATATATGAGTGTCTTAAATATTACCTGAAGGTATGACACAAATATTGTCTTATGCAGTCTATCTAGGTTCCACACATCCCAAATAGTCCAGAAAATGGCGCTAAAAACTAAGCTGTGAATTATACTCTCCATCTTGTAGTGATCCAAGCCCATAAACCAAGAGGAAATGAAGTCTTTTAGAGAATTATACTCAACCCTAGAAGACATCTGAAAATCCATAGAAGAACAAAGTCTAACATACCAATATTTCATTTAGAATAAATTAAAGGAGGACTCAAGTTACAGATTTTTACAGAAAAAACACCGATAGGCCAGTGAAATACCCTTTGATTGAACATTATCCTTAGTTGTAATTGACCGATTCCACAACCTTTAAATGATAAAATTTATCTTTGTGGGGATTTACTTAAACCATAATCATTAATCCCAATCATCATGAATAAGAACCGCATGAAGCATCCCTCTATAGTCATGACCACTGAAGATACCCCATGATGACCTGCTAAAACAACAAATATCTACCTCACCAGTAAAGGAAATACATTTGAATAAGTACATATTATTATTTATTATAATGGTGTCTAATAGGGAGGGGTAACATCATTATTACTTAACATACATGTTAGACCCCAGTCATCTTGGACAAAAAAATTTCTCTGCCACCCAATTATCGCTCTATAAATTGATTGATCCTCTCCCAACCACCCATTGGGTAACATCCTAAAGCTCTTCCAAGTGTTTCAGAGAACTTTTATCCATATTACAAAGCCTTCTATGATGATTTTACCAATCTTCCCAATGCATACCACAAGGGTTTTTGAGAAAGGTTCCCTATACAGATTTCCCCATGAGAAGTCCCATGCCATCCATGCCTGCATGGATTTCATTGCTTCTTTAATTCCCCTTAGACTGATACCTCCCTTCTCCACTAGTTTATCCATATGGTTCCAGGAATCCCAATAGTAGTGGAATAAGGAGATGGAATCCCATAAGAAACTATTCATGATATTCTCCATCTTATCAGAGGTCCCTTTCAGAGGAACGATGGTTGAGATAATGTGCATTGGAATAGAAGACAAAACACCATTGATCAACGTAACCCAACCGTTGAAGAAAAAAACCGCTCTTCCAATCTAAAATACCCCCCCAATATTCTATTCAGAATATCATTAAATAAATCCTTTTTAATCCTTCCATAGGAAATTGGTTCCCCAAGATAAATCATTGGAAACTGTTTCCTCTAAATTCTAGGAATATATTGAATATCCATTCTTCTTCTAGAAAAACACTTATTATAAATATAAATTTTTCTCTTCATTGTATTAATTCTTTTTCCACTTAGATCACCATAAACCACCATGACCTTCAAGAGGTTTTGTAGATAATTCCTCCCGCCATTAATGAAGATAAGAATATCATCAACAAAAAAGAGATGAGAAATACAACCTTCCCCAGTTTGCTTATGATATTGGAGGATCCTTCTTTCACCCATGCTTCTATGAAGTTTTGGAGATAAGGAATCTTGGGCTAAAATGAATATAGTATAGGACAAAGGGTCCCCTTGTTGCACACCCCACATGTTTTGAAGAAGCCAAACCCATTTCCCATAAGTGAAATAGATAACCATGGTGAGCAGTAACACCTGAAGAAAATATCAATGACCCAATCATGAAAACCAAATCTCATCATGGACCGAATAAAAAAGCCCCATTCAAATTTATCATAAGATTTATCAATATCCACATGGATGATGACATTGGATCTAGTATATTTTTTATTAATGTCTTCCACTAGATCCTTAGGAATTCCGATCATACCCTTAATACTTTTACCTTTCACAAAACCATGTTGTTTTGGAGAAACAATACGAGGAATCACCCCATTAAATATCTTAGAAAGTAAACTAAACATGATTTTGTAAGAGACATTGCACAAGAATATAGGACTACAATGGTTAATTCTTTAAGGAACCTTCACTTCGGGGATACAGACCACTTTGGAAGATAAAGTACTTCGGTTGATAGATCCACCCCAGAAAAAAATCTTGAATTGCCTCAATGATGAAATTCCCCTAGAAGTCCCAAGAATCCACATAAAAAGCTCTCTGAAAATCATCCGGCCCTAGAATGCTGTCAGGAGGCATAAAGTGAACAACCCCTCAAATATCCTCCCTAGAAATAATAGCCATAAGAGCCACATTATCCTCCTATACTATCATTATTGGTAAGAAACCCATAAGCTCTTCCTCTTCCTATGATAAACCATGGATACTAATATATGTATTTCCTTCAAGTAAATTATCAAAGTGTTCTAAAGCCAACCTATATGAAATATTATAAATAAAAAGTATATGAACCACCTTAAAGCCTAAGATTGATTTCCATATTTTTTCATCTCCTTTAAGAAGGCCTGGAAATATAAACTTTTGTAGTCACCTTCTTTAATCCATAAAATTCTGGATATTTTCATGTAGGATCTCTCGATCTCCAAATAATGTTCATCCAGAAAATTAGGTTTAACACAAAGAATCAAGAGATTAAGCACATCCTAGTTGTTCTGCAGTTCCACTTCCATTTTATCAATGTCTACTTGAAATTATTCCACCGTGATATCAACAAAAGGGCTGTTAATAAATCATCCGGTTATGTCCAACTTAAGTCGCCTAAGAAGCCTTGAAATACAAACCCACGCCATCCCAACCTCATATTTCTTCTATGATTTCCACATCATTTTCATAAAACTGTCAACCCGATGCCAATTTGAGGAATATAAAAATGGAATATTATCAGAATCACCTATTTTAAAATCCACAAGCATCAAATTATGATCCAAAAGAGAATAAGAAAGATGAGAAATAGTAACCTTTAATAAAGAATATAAACCTTTTAGGTTAGACCAACACCTACCAACGTGGATCCAAATGAGACTGGTGCCCTTAAAGTTGTTTCACCAAGTGTATTTTCAACCCTTAAAACCCAAGTCAAAAATACCCCTACTATAAATGCTATTTCTGAATTCAAGAATTCCGATGTTTGTACCACAAGTCCCTCCTTTTTTCTCTAAATCATCAATTATAGTGTTGAAATCGCCACCTACAAACCAAGGCAGACCATGTGAATCAATGAAATCCAAATAATCCCATAGGGACCTTCTACCTTTCACATCGTCACTGATATAGATGAAGGAAAAAATGATAAAATATCCCTTCATAGAGATAATAACCATCATAAATTGATCCAAAACAGGGATCATATCCAACTATGCCTCCCTTTTCTAGAAAATCCAGATGTGTTTGTTCTCAGGGTAAGCATGCACATACCACCCATACCCCATTTTCTTAGATAAGATAGAAATCATGATGGGATATTGTTTAAGTTCCAAAAATAAAAACTTGAGACACATTATATATATTTTATTCATAGTACATGAAGGCACCCTTTCCAGGTGAACCCAGACCTTGAGCATTCCACATAATTAGAGACAACATTAAAAGAGAGAGTTCTAGGCCATTTGGCTAGGAGAACCTATTCTTAGATCCAAAAGAATTTTACCATCTTCCTTGGACATGGATATGGTAACTTTCCTGGGGAAACCATTTGGAGATGCAGAATTCTCCAACGTAAGAATATTATTCTTAATAGGGATATCCAAATCTTCAATCTAGGAGAGCCTGTTGGTAGATGATGTTGAATGTGATCATGGAACCAAATCCTTCTGGAGTATAGAGATAAGCATAATCCTTTGAAGTAAACTCCAGGCAGTGAAAATCTATCTTTCCACCCCTTTATCATGTATTTTCTTCAAAATTAAACTTTCTTGGTAAATCAAATTTCTATTTCATCATTACCAATCAATATATTCTTTACAATATTTAATAAAAAAATTCCGAATAATGAACCATATATTTTTCATCATTATTGATTCCCAATAAAAAAAACATCAATAATTACACTTCATTTTGAAACCATTAATGAGGATTCAAAATATTATTCCTTAATAAATCCTTCCTTTAATATTTCATTTATAGTCTTTTCATCATCAACAGAAAAAACTTTACTCATATAACCTTTTTGATCTTCATTGTGAGAATTCCCCCTTAGACATCGATTTGAAAAATTCTTAGACTATCCATATTTAAAACATTAATCCATTAATAATTCCTTATGGAAACCATTATTCTCATTCATTTTTTAAAAATAAAATTTTCTTATTTTCGTGGAAATTATTTACTATGTTCCCTTTTTTTCCACACATAAAACATCTTTTCATTACATTGAGATATTATTTTGAGTCATTCTTACCAAATTCTTGACATATATGAATCATAATCTTCATTCCTATATGGTATCTTCCACATGACATCACATCAAAATATATCCTTACATTCTTTGGTGAGTTAGAGAGTTGGTTAAGGTGTAATTTGTTAATAATATATCATGATTACTAATAAAGAATAATCATAATATCCTTCACTCTAATAATCATCCCATATTTTTTATCATAAAAACATTTTCTATCACATTTAATGTTAACCCAGTTAATTTTTCTTCACACCATTTACTAAAACAAAGAAAAAATTGTGTTTGAAATAATATTCATATTAAAAAATATGGAAATCAACAAAAAAAGGGTTATATGATGACTAAATAATGAAATAATATTGTAGATCAATGAAACCATAGGTTTAACCTAGGATGTACATGATTATAAACTATTCATATCATTCATAACGATTTATAATGAAAATTTAGATTAAACAAATGATAACACCCAATAGTTTAAAACCAGGTGTTCAGTAAGGGAACACTCACCATGCACTATAACGATGACCAAGATATACATGACCGACGTTTTTTTATGTTGGATCCCTAAGATGCATATACACAAAAACCACATCCACCTGTATTATCTAGATAGGAATGTATTGATAGGAAAACAATAATATCTATTGCATAACAAAACCTTTTTGATGTTATCCTTTAAACATACTCTTCATATGAGTTATTCACTAATTTTTTCTCATTATAGTATCCAAATGACGACTAATACTTTTCTCTAACACCACCTATAAAGGTAAGGACATATAATCAGTGGGTATAGTTGATACCTATCATAATGATCCATGGGATGATACACCAACTAGGTGGGACTATTACCAGCATAAAAAGTGGAATCCATTTCCTTATGATGCACATTGAAATAGAGCCACGTTTCTCCCAATTATCGCATGTGATAATTACCAAGTATATGATTACTTTATGTACTATGATACCAAATGTATAAACCCAAACCTTTCATAAATTAATATTTTGTATTAATAAATTATTATTCATTACATAAAATAATGATCAACACCATATTAATTAATATATAGTGCCTTTTGGAACTCATATACCTAAACAATTGGTTCATAAGTAGACAATATCATCTCTCACTACGTTCTTCATAACTATAACACTTTATAGACATGTCATATATAATACATTTAATCATAACCTGGGGAAGGAAAAATAATAAGGGTTGAATTTGATTGTTAGTATGGGTTAAAATAGGATATATCAACATAACATTAGTATAAGGGTATTCAAACATAATAATAACATTTGAAAAATGTACCCAACATATCATAGATCATAAATATTTTCCATGGAATAAATATTTTTAATTAATAATATATAAAACATAAAGGAATAAAAGAACGTGAGCCATGTGAACATTACAATAGAATAATATATAAATTTTTGGAATACATGTGAAAGTAGAAAATCATTTACTTAGTAGTCAACACTAATTTTGAGGACTATCATAGTTGATTTGGTTCACTCCCAAAACCATCATAGTAGTAAAAATTCACTCCCAAGACTATCTTAATGGATTGGGTTTACTCCCAAATCCATTATAGTAGTCATGGTTAACTCTTGTGACTATCATTGTGGAAAAAGTCCCATAATGAATTTGGTTCACTCCCCTTTCCAGTCTGATTTTTCTCATGACAACTCAATATTTACCCAATGAATTGGACAAAGATATATGTTCCTCCATTGAAATTATAAATATAATATATACTTCTTCCATAGTAATATAAAACAATCATCATTAAAAAACTAATAAAAATAAATTTTCACGACAAAACATTTATCATATAAAACCCCAAGAAAGAAAATGGGTTTCACGAACATTTTATTATAGCATAACCCATAGAAATGAAATGGGTTTCATAATCATCTTGTTACCATAAGCGTAAACCATACAAATAAATAATAAATATGGTATCATTGGATAAAATCACTTATAAATGTTAAAAATAATCAAATGATGGGATCATATATATAAAATTATTTTGAAAGATCAATTTGAAAATTTCTTGAGGAAAATAACATTTTCACATTGAAACTATCATTTATAAAGCTATAAGTGCACAAAATTTTTTAAAAACATTTTAATTGAAAATATTATTTGAAAAATACAATAGAATATTTAAATTATTGAGTGGTCATTATGTAAATATACTTTTTTTCATATCATACATGTTAATATAAGGATTCATTTTGCATATTCAGTGAAATCAAAATATGTATTTTTTGGAAAATGACAACAAGATTCTTTTCATTTTTTTGAAAAAAATAAACAACTAGAAAATTAATATAAAAATTTATAGAGTTGTATTAAATCATTTAAAAAAAAATTAGAATACATGGATATAGAACAAAAAGGCGTTTTGAGGAATGATAGAAATAATGTTGGTTTTCTTTTAAAAACATAATTTTGGAAGCATGAGTAAAAAAGGGACAAAAATGAATAGAAAAATGTATTATAATTAAATAAACATAGGATAATAAATGCCACTATGTTCTTGAGAAATAGGTTATATGATCTCATCATTGAAAGGATAATCATATAAAATACTAAAAATAGTGAGATTAAAACATCCAACCCATACAGATTTAGTAGATTTTGAATTATAAGACCCATGAAAGGGAGAAAAATATATAGGTATGTATGTAATATAATTTTCATTAAAATAATAATAAAATTAATTCATGGGTAGTATATATACTATAAAAGAAACAAGCGTTGAATATGTAATATATCTCTCTGAAATAAACGAGAGATACGAAATCTCTTACCTTATGTCTAAAATTCTAATGTAAACGTTCAAAAATCATATATAATAAATATATTTTTATTATAAATATATTATAGAACCATAATTATATATATCATACCATTTATTATTCACATATGACATTTTATTTCCTGTTTCTTAACAAATCATTTTTAAAATCATGTTTCAGGTAATATGTAATTTTTTTCAGTTATGTTTTGGTTTATTATTTTTTTTCATTTTTATTTTATCATGGTTTTATAATATCTATAATTTTATACATTATATAAATATAATATATATTAATTATATATATATTTATGGAAATCCAATGCTATTAGAGATAGAAAATGAATTACACCATTCATGGAGATGGTAAGTCGTACATATGCATGAACATTGTTTCCATTATTTTATAGGATGAAATGAATGAAAGGTAAATAACATATTAAATTTAAATAATAATTTTTATTTCAGAAATATAACATGTTTTTATTGATGATATTAATATTACACTACATGTAAATATTATGTAAAGAAAGAATCATGTCACTTTGTTTGGCGGTAATTCTCCGTACACATAAGCGACATTATCATACTCCCACAGAATGGAAAGTAAGTAGTTATATATGATATTATAATTCATAAAGTATAAAAATATCATGTTATCATATATGACCATTAAATTTATAATCTTAACCATTCATGTGTGGTGTTAATAGAAAATGAATTACGTTGGCTTGTGAGGTGGTAGTACGCCATACACACGATTGGCAGTTTAATTTCCCATTTGATGAAAGAGGAGGAGGATATAGATTATATCATAACAATAAAAATATATAAGTATATTTAATATATCAGGGTTAATTTTTTTGAATTATCTTGACATGAATAAAAGTGGTTAGATAGTAATTAAAAAAAGAAAGATCTTATTGAAGAAAATTACATTCTCTTAGAACAATATCCTTTAGATCTCATATTATCAACCATATGATTAGTCTTTTGGGAATGATAGTTGCTCTATATGATGGATATGGATGTTGGGGAGATATTTCCCTTGGGTTTTATTGATCCAAATGGTTTGATATTTGTGAATATTTAGAGGGAGGAGGTGTCATTTTATAATTGACGATGAATAACATTTTAAAAAAAATAATCAATAATGAGGAGTCACTCTCACCAAAAATGACTAAAAAATTGATAAAAAATGGAATTGAGGGATTATATTCTTGATCTACACCTCCAACAGGAAATGAAAGGTTTTAACCATGTTTTTCTTTAACTTCTTATTTTTCATAATTTTATCATTTTAGTTTTCATAGAGGTAACTGGCATTTTATCTCGGCAATTTATCATTTACGACTACAAATAAAATTTGGAATTTTAGAAGATTTTTAAAAATGGTAATAATTAGGAAATAAAATTTATTAAGAAAAAATTATATTTGTATAGAATATTAATTTTAATAGAAGCACATGAAATGTGAAAAACATCATTTCACTATTTACTAAGAAAATGATGTTTTTACTATATAATGATTAATATAATTATTATAAAAGGAGATTGGTCTATAAATTGAACATGGTTGATATTTTTAAACATAAAATAATTAATTTTCAGACTATAATTTTTTTATGAATTTTAAATCATTCAACAAAATAGTAGTTATAAAAAAATAATATTAAAGAAAATTTTGGCCCAATTCACATAATATGACTTTTAAAATATCAAAAAAATTATGGAGTTATAATATATAATTTTAACACCTATATATCATGTTATATGTATCTAAAAAAGTAATTGGATACCATAATTTAATTAATTTATATTAATTTTAATAATATTATTATCATTTTAATATTTTTTTATTAATTAAATAATTACATTGACAGTGTTTCATAAAAATATAAATTATTATATAAATAAAATAATTATCCTCATGAAATTGAATTAATTATTCTAAAACGGCTATAAATATTCATTCACATATTTTTTTCCATATTTGAGCGCATAATTGAAATTTAAATGCAACAGGGTGACATTTTTCATTTTTCATTAATTAATCTATTGTATTGGTCACATTCATAGAAAAGTGTCAGAAAAGAATATAAAAATTGATCCTAAGGTAATAATAACCTAAATATTTCCATTAAATAGGGCTAGGATAACTGTATAGGCCATTTTAACCCTTGTCCCTTTAGTTTAACCCCCTATAAACACATTTTAATCATAACCCCATTAATTAATTTTTACTACATTTTACTATTCATTATGTCTAAAAATCTAGTTGGACATATTATATAATATCAATTATTCTGATTAAACATATTGAATCAATTTTTCTAAAATAAATTCCTATATGTGGAAAAATTTAATTTAAAATTAAACTCATAGTTGCGATGGAAAAAAAATCCAATGGGAAGATTATCATAATTATACATAGTATTACTATAAAAATGAAATTTAAAATTTATTCCAATGATCTAAATGATATTAATAAATATATAAATTGACTAATTCAATTTTGTAAAATCTTCACTCATGTTTTATGTTTGTAAATTTTTTAGATAATTTTTTTTAAAAAAATCGTATTGTTCACTATTCAAGGAAAAATTAATATTTTTAGAAAATTATCAATGTGTCACCATAGGATAATTATTACAAGTTTATTAAAAAAATAATGTTATTTTTTCCTACAATGTTTTTTAAATTTCTAAAATTTAAAAGTACTATTCATTTACAAAATGTAATAAATATATTTTTCTTAGAAAATTGTATTTTCAAATAATATAAATACATTTATAAAAATTATGTAATTTTTTATTAATATATTTTCTTTATCCAAACCCATTAGAATTTTTTTTTAAATTTTGGTTATTTATATTCATGTAACCAAGTTTAATACCTAGGTTATAATGATCATGGCTAAATAATAATAATAGTATTATATCGTGATTTATTAAGACTTAGTGTTCTATCAAACACAACATATTGAGTAAAATCAATCTATTTGAAAGAAAATCATAAATTATCAAGGCATTATAACACCATTATGATTTATTGAATGATATATATTACTACTTTATTTTCTTACTATATATAAAAATATATATTTTGGTGTTTGTATGGCCCTTGTTGGTGGTTCCTTACCCGGTTTTATAGTCACACCAGACACATACACCTTGTTGTATGTGTGTAACACACTAATTTTTTAGATTATATTTTTCCTTAATAATAAATTAATTTTTTTGATAGCTTGTGATGCACATAAAAATGAACTATATTTAATAATTATGTACCACTACAAAAAATGTTCAAAATTACTAGGTAGTTGAATGATATGATAAGTAAATGAATATATAAAATAAAATGGGTCAAATTCATATAAGAAAAGAAAATTAATTATAAAGAGATTGTTTTGAATTATAAATTATCATTAAATTTAATAATTTTGAGAGTTATATCATTAAAATATATTGTTAAAATTAAAGTAAGAATTAATAAAATTAATTAAAGTCACCTAATAAGTTGTAAATTAGTGACAAATACTACTATTCTAATAATTCATTGTTAAAAAATAAATGTTTTCCTAAAAAAATATTCTTATTATATATTATATATGTCTTATTTAAAAGGTAAATTTTTAAATTTTTAAATTCTAATTTGAAAAAATTAACTTTTTTAAATTCAAAAATTCAAAATTATCTAGGGTGAATTATTGATATATTTTTTTAAAATGGTTTATTTTTTGGTGGATAGAAATGAATATTTTTTTTAAAAAATTCATTAATTTTATTATATCATTATTATAATAGCATTTATTAAAAATATATATAATATTTAACTTAACCAAATATATATTTACATTGAAGTAAAAATAATTTATAACTATTATATTTAATTTTTAAACCTGTAGTAAACTTTTTTGAAGCTGTGTTATATTTTTGATTTTAATTTTTTTAGTCATTTTCCTTAAATTGTGTATTCATAAGAATCTATTATATTTTGGGTTTATTTTAAATTCATAAAACCCTTACTTTTTTCCATTATAAAACAAGGTCATGGATATCAATTCTATACATTATTTATTTATTTTAATTCATTTTTAGGTTTAAAAAATAAATTTTATAGAAATAGTTTTTCATTCTTATATTAAAATTAATTTATAATACAGTTGGAGATTGAATCATATAAAATGAATTCAATATTTTAAATAATCATAATTAATATTTTTTTACATCATCACCTTAAGTTTTATCCAATATGAATAATTATTGTTGTAAAAATCTTATCACCATGGTAAAGGTTAAAAAGGGTTAAAAGGGGGGATAACATATGATACAAGGCCATAATTATTACTAATTTTTTTAATCTAACCTGTTGGGTTTGTTTTAACCATATATAAACCTTTCTTTCAATCTTTATACATTTGGTTCCACTTTCCCATAAAAATTACTTTATATTACATTAATGTCATGTGTATTTTCATAAATGTCACTCCCCCACTTATAATGGGGAACCACATCTTCCGATTTATCCACAACACCTGAGAAACTTACCTAAAACAAGATAATCCTAAATAAATTTTCATCTACCCTATATATGTCCTTGAGTTTCTTTTCCCACATAAAGGATGACCTAATTAGGATTAATGTTTAAGACAAAAGCGGATACCCAAATAAGCAGTAACTTTCATAACCAAATTCATTCAATATCATTTAACATTACACCTCCATAAAATATTATATAACCATATTAAGATTAAAAAATAAGCATCTTTACTATAATTAAATATTATTATGACAATTTTATAACCATTTTAAATCTCATTTCCATCCAATGGAAAATGAAAACTCCATTCATCAGTGTGTGCAAACTACAACCCCCATGATGTGATGTAATTTACAAATCATAACCACCACTCAAGAACGAACATGTATAATGATTTAATGAATATATTTGATATTTAATATAAAAATTTTATTTGATAAAGATAATTTATTATTCACCAATCATTCTTTCCATTCCTTAAAAAATGGAATCATCACTTATCTGTATGTGCAGACTACCACCTCTTGAAAGTGATATAATTTATTTTTCATCAAAAAATTACATAGAAGGTTCTAAAATCTCATTTAATTTTATGAATATGATTAAAACATGAACATGGTTAATGAAAAAGAATCACCAAACTAAAACATGGATGGAAAACCGAGGTGAAACATGAATTAATTTTTGAAAAAGTAGAATAGACACATATAATAGTAGAAAAATAGAACAATTTAACCAATTCTAGACAGATGATGGAATTTTTTAATTATATTTATACTATATATACTTTAGTCTCATCTAAATCATTTCAAACATAATTTTATGGGGTGAATAAAAGTTGAGTTAGATGACCTCCATAGTCAAAATAAGGTGAAAAAATATTTTTTTCCCTCAATCCACACCCCGATCAGTTATCCCAAGTATGGTTGAGATAAAAGACCATTAAAAAAGAGTGGCTTCCAATAGGTAACCCAATTTTTTATCAATTTCCTAGAAATTAGATTTATTTCGTATTATGATTTATTGATCTCTTAGGATTTAATTTTATATTATAATTTCATTTCACTTCCTCAAATATTTTTGAGTGATCTTAAATGGGACTTCACTTTCACTTGTTTATTATATTTTTTTAGGACTAAGGAAAATACACTAGAAATAAATATGCTTGAAAAAATTAAAGTTGAAATTAAATACAATTTATTTCATGATCATAGTTCATACGATTAAGTTAATCCAAGATATATTTCATTTTCATGATATTAACTAGAATAGAAAAATCTTATTTAGGCCAAACCCTGATTTTCATTTAAAGTGGTATGAACATTTAAATTATGTATTTTTCTATTTTATTTTCCATTTTCATTTTTTTAACTCTTTAACATCTAATTTAATAACCCCCATTTAATATCTTTTCTTCAATAGAAATTTTCTATGAGACATAAAATACCTAAAATCCATTACATTCCATGTTTTTTTATTTATGTTTAATTATATTTGAATAAAAAATATTGGTAAAGGAAGAAGTTAACATATCATAGGGATTGGGAATTGACAACTCAAAATTTAGGGAGACGAGTTAATAGTTGTAAATGAAATATTTATATTATTTTCTAACCTTTAATTTAAAATATTTATATTAATTGGTATTTTTATTAATATACGTTTCAAGAAGATATTTTCCTGACCATTTTGTGTAGTTCAAGGACATGTTTTAAACCAATTTTTTCCATTACACATATACAATATTTATTATGAGACTTGGTCATGTTATATTCTATAACATTATTAGAATCATATCAGTTATATGAATTATTATAATATTTTTTAATATTACTGAGGAATTTTTATTTTTTAACCATTTATCCTTGGACCTACCTTGAAATTGGATCATTCTTTTCCCCATATAATTAAGGATAGGGCTTAAAAGGAAATGAGCCAAGTTTCAATCCTATTGTATCCTTTCCAAACTTACTCTTTGTGTGTTTCATGCTTTTCAAAATAATATTTATAGGGGAGAGGACTATCATGGTTTATGTGTATGTACTTCATTAAGGATATTTTTATTGGGGGTGGGGGTCTTATGATTTTTTGGAGAGGTTGTGAAATTTTAATTATATTTTATCATTCCACTCCAACTAAACCAAATAAGAATTGTGCCTTGGGAGGATAAAAAATCCACATTTCGAGACAAAAAATCTTATGATCATATGGAGTAATTTAGTGGTTGTTATATTAGTCATAAAAATAACTTTTTAAAATGAAAAAATACAATAGGGGGTGATTCATCTATTATGATCACTATTATAATGTTCCCACATTGAGCTGTGGGGGATGAGGCATGCCATTTTTATCATTAGTGGAGTATTTAATTAATATTATATTTTGATATCATGCACTATTATTTAAAATCAGACCTCATTTTAATATATATTTATTTTCACATCGTAACCCTCCTACAATAACTATCATATACATTTGACCCTTATTTTAATTCCTCATGAATAATTTTTATCTTTGTCTTTACGTAGTGGAGATTCTAGATTCCATACAAGCTAATGTTAAGTGACATGTATTCAATGTAAGTGCATAAATCAATTTTCCTTTGTACCTTGATGAAAAGTAACCAAATTAAAGTTACATAATTTATAAATGGAATTCATATTAATAATAAATTAAAAAATAAAAGTGGACTAATAAAAAAGGAGTGTCTTTTTGAAAAAAAGAAATGTAAAATACTTGGTTTAACTACTTCTTTGAAAAGTGATGAGTTGATGAAATTTATAAGGGTTATGATTGAGCATTTAATTTTTCATTTCATTAATTGAGTTTATTGACATTTTAATTATTATATGGTATTATGAGATTAATTTTTATTATGATAATATTTCATCATTTAGGAAAAGTCGGAATTCAATTATTGGGGGGGGGTTGATACTGAATTTTCCCACATGAATTTTTAATATTAAAATAAATTATATTTGAGATTTAAATTTGTAATCATTGGAAAAATATTCATTGATTCATTCATCTATGGTTGGATGCAATGTATTATTGAAAGCAATAAAAATTAATCAAATAGATTGATATTTCCCCTAAATGAAGGCATTCAATGATGAAGGATAATCATGGGATTCAGTTAGATGCCTAAAATTAATAAACAAGGTGAAATATATATTTAGGTGTTGGTAAATGAGAGTTATTTTCATAAATAAAATTTCGGATTTGGACTAATCTTGGTAAATAATAAAATTCCACATGAAAAAATCACACAGAGTATATTATAAAGATTTTAGAGTGTGAAACTACAATTTAAACCATGAAACTACCCATACATGGCCTGTAAATGTAGATCATGATAGGAATTTGATGCATAATTCAACTTAAATACCTAAAATAAACATTAAGTTCCACAGTTGAATAAGGAAAACATGGATGATTCATTTTTGGATAATTAAGGATAACCTAAGCATCATCGATCACTATAAAAAAACAGGTCTAGGGTTTTTCTCAAAATATCTATTCATTAGGATATTCTACCACTAGGATCAAAGGTCTGTGCTTCTTTTATGGTTATATTTGTAAATATATTTTCCTGACCCCTCATTATTAGTATGGGGGGTAGATTATATGAATGATGACTAACATTAAGGGGGTTAATTATATTAAGGTATTCTATTTTTGAATGAAATTAATTTGGTCATTTGTTGCGTCCCAAAATTCTTAAATTATATTATTTTCATTAAATTTATGAAATTACCAGTATATGATCCTCACCAAGACTATTGTATGATTTTTTCCCTATGTTTAAATATTTTTCCATGTCACCAAACCATCAAAATAATCAAATAAACATGATGGTTATGAAAAGAAAATTTGTTGATTTAGGGGTTGTTTACCATGACCATTGGATTTACCTAAACATAATTCAGATAACTCATCTTCTCTAATTAAATATATTAATCCATAATTAATCATGAACATGGATTTCAAATATCCATGGTTTTTTTCATAATTTAATGATTTTAAAGACCCAAATTATCCACCCTCTACTTAAAATAGGTTGGATTGATTTTGGAAACTAATTATGGATGTTATTATTAAGTTATTATTTTCTCCAAAAATATCAATATGGGTTCAAAATTTATTTACTATACTCCTAATAGATTATGAATTTTATTGTTTCATGTTTTTTAATTTCTAAATTAAGTACCTATGAAGGAATTAATGGCACACATGGGGTTATCACATTACCTATCACTTTGTGATTTTTAAAAAATACATAGCCTAATCCCATATTTAATTCATCATTTTCAACCAAAAATATCAACCCACTTAAGGGAAGTGTGATAATTGGTGTACTGATAAGTTTGTTTTTAAATTATTTGAATCTCTCTTCACAGTCATTCATTGAGATAAACATAACTCACTTATTAGTCAACATGGTTAGTGGTATTTATAACCGTGATATGTTTCTAAAAAATATTTTGTAATACACATATAGTCTATAGAAACTATGCATACCCACTAAATATATTCATCAGGACAACTCCTCAATTACCCTTTTCCCTAAAGGGCCAAAAGATATATCTTTCTGGTTGTAGCATGACCTAAGAATGAAAATTTTTGCATAATGAACTCACATTTACTATAATTTTCTTATAAATTCCCATTTCAAAAAGTCTATAAATAATATTTTAATTACTTGTGTACCCCCCCTTACTTTTAAAGTATATTAGAATATTATCAATAAAGAGTACCACAAATTTCATGAGGTAATATCTAAATTCTATATTCATTAATTCCATGAATATTTTTTGAGAATTAATGATTTTGAATAGAAAAATTATGAAATCAGAGTCTCTATATATCATTAAAAATGAAGTCTTTGGAATATATTGTGGCATCCCACCTTTTAAATACATAACTTTTCATTACATTTTACATATAGAGGATCTTTAAAGTCTAGTGTCTTGGAAATCAGGAACATAATACATGAAAACAACATAAAACATTCTTCTAAACCACTTTTAAGGATTCATCAAAGGTTCATCCTATGTAAATTTTCTACATCTCATATCATAGAGAAAAACATCAAAGGAAAGGGTGAGCGGAAGGCCCAGTAAGGGTAAACAAGGGAATCAATGTACTTGTGATATCAATAATAACTTGAGTAAAAACATAAAGACACGAGAAATGGGAGAATAGGTCTATCATAAATAAAAGAACATGGAACATAACTTGAATATGTGGCAACAACATTTCATTTAGACATTCATGAATATATCACCAAGGTCCATCCCTAAGGTGTCATAAAAATTACCAAGGTTATTCACCAAGGTATCATAAAACTTGTCATCACTAGAGATTAATTCTTTACCCAATGCATTGGAGAGATATTAGGGTGAACCCTTAATATGTATTTAATTTTATTTGAGCCACATATATCATAATAAAACATTTCATAAATAACCTTAATGGAATCAATGAAATGGTTTTCATGTCAAAATCGTGACGTTTAAAAAGAGCTTAAAAATAAGATCATTATGTCATTTATAACCCATGGAAAGGGAGTGAGGGTTATATGTGTGTCAATTACCAAATAAAAAATATCATCTTTATATATTTATGAAAACCCATGGAAATGAAATAAGTCTGGGTATTCACATCAATAGACAATAGAATTTCTTGAGAGAAAGAGATAGAAATTTTGAGACGAGATTTTTGCAGCATAACGACTATATAACATGGTTTTAGAAAACATTGAAAAGAGAAGGGACAAGGGTCAAACACTCATAAATAACTCATAATACAGTATGGGTACTGAATAAGATCATGGTATGGATATTTGAATGACATACCACATGAAAAAGGAATCATGAAAGAAAAGAGAATATGCGATTTCTTTTACGAAAAATTTGGCAGCATAACGGCGTCACTTAAAAATTAGGAAAAAAATTGATGAGAGTGGAGGTGGTCTCTCAATAATTAGAAATGAAATGGATAGAAATTATAACATATAAGAACATACCCTCAACATAAAGAGATGGAAATTGTAAGACACAACATAAAGGAAGTCATGACTTAAAAGAGGTGGGTGAAAGGATCCATTACCTTGAAGAGTAACATCGAAAGATTGAAGTTCGGGACCTTGGGAGGCTTGAGGGAACCTTGGGAGGACTCCTTAGGATATAAATAAACCAAAAAGTAGTTCAGGATGATTTTTAAATGAAAATAACAAGGGAAAGGCTTGGTATTTATAGGAGCAGTGAGGGGACAAGTCATTAATGGCCAAGGTACACCTCATCGGTGGAATTGAAAAAACTATGGGATTTCCCAGGGTATTTGCCCATGTTATTGGCCAATTGGGACACCTAATACCTTATATTACTATTCATAAGTCGACCAGAATGATTACATAATTATTACATCCTTAATGACGTCATTAAACACCCGAAACTAAAAACTTTATTTTCACTATTCACCGAAAAATCAATTTTTTTCAGAAAAATACCAAAAAATCACCTTAACCAAATATTGATCCTCTGAATTCAAAAATTAAATCCATTTTATAAAAATAATTTTATAAATATTTTTAATTTAGTTTTTAATTAAAAAACAATGTTGACCCAAAAAAATAGTACTTGACTAATAATTTCTGAAACAGTTATTTACCTATTTTATTGAATCACATTACTTAATCAAGGTGCCTAAATTATATTAATACTTTCTTTCAGTGAGATTACTAATTTATTTGGTCACATTAGTAATCCTAAGCATAAAATAACTATTCATAATTTACTATTCACAAAAAGTTAATTTGATCTTATTAAATTCTAAATTTCTTACTGAACACATTTCCAAAAGACCATTTTTTGAAAATCATTACATGTCATTAATTATTTAAGGTTTACATAAATATTTTAAAATATACCCTTTTCCCAAAATTTATCAATATCAATCCTATATTTATTCGAATATCTGAAAAAAACCCAAACTTCACTAAAGGAAGAAATCACAACATTATTTATCTCAAATGATTACACAAAGTAGCTACAGTCTCGTTACATAGACCCTTATAACCCCAGCATAGGACCTAAGTTTAAGGTGTGCTAAGGTGAGAGAATATGAGGGTGGCTCGGTCAACATTTCCCGAGTAGTGATTTCTATAAGCTTGAACTTCTCCGGAAGGCGATTCCGCTCCAGCTTCACACGATGAAGTTTGGCTTGGGATTGGTCCAGAGGAAAGCCCAATGGTGCTACCTCCTTCCCAAGATTCGTAAGATGGGCTTTGATTGGCCCGAGACTATTGAATGAGGCCATCAAATCTTCTTTCCTTATTAATTAACCAAGATCACTTCTATTTAGAGACAATAATCACAACTTTTAGTTTCCAACGGTCATACTGACCAACGGTCATATAACAGTCGAAAACGAACGGTCTCATTTTAATTATACTCACATAATTAATTAAAGAATATAGTTTTGTTGAGTATTAACTAAAACAAAAAAAACAAAATTTCACTCAAAATTTCGAGTCGTTACATTCTTCCCCCTTAAGAAATTTCAGCCCCAAAATTTTAACTCGTTTCCTCAAAAATGAAAAGGTGTGGGTACTTCTGCCTCATAGAATCTTCTGATTCCCATGTGGCTTCTTCATATTTGTGGTTTCCCCATAACACTTTAACAAGGTGGGTAGTCTTGTTGTGTAGAACCTTGTCTCTACGATCCAAGATCTCCACCGGATGCTCCTCATAAGAGAGGTCATGTTCCAGTAGTACCACCTTGGGATTTAGTAAATGTGAAGGGTCAGGTATGTACTTCCTCAAGAGGGATACATGGAAGACATCATGAACTTGTGCTATATTTGGAGGAAGTGCAAGCCGATAGGCTACTGCTCCCACGCGATCAAGGATTTCATAGGGGCCAATGTACCTAGGGCTGAGCTTCCCTTTTTCCCAAACCTCATGACACTCTTCCAAGGTAAAATTCAAAGGAATACCTTGTCATTGACATAAAACACCAAGTCCCTTCGACGGTTGTCGACATAACTCTTTTTCTGACTCTGAGCAGCCTAAATGTTTTGTCGGGTGGCATAAACTTTTTCTGTCATTTCTTGCACAAGATAAGGCCCATGAAGCTTTCTCTCACCAGCCTCATCCCAACAAGTAGGAGTTCTACATCGCTTCCCATATAGAGCTTAATAGGGTGACATTTGATTGCTTGAGTGGAAGATGTTTTTTAAGAGAACTCAACTAAAGGGAGATGTTGATCCCATCCACCTTTAAATTCCATTGAGCACGTTCTCAGCATGTCCTCAAGTGTTTGAATAGTAATTTCAGATTGGCCATCAGTTTGGGGGTGATAGGCCATACTGAAATTCAATTCAGTGCTCAGAACATGTTGAAGACTTCTCCAGAATTTTGATGTGAACCTTGGATCATGATCAGATACGATAGAAAGTGGAACTCAATGCAGCCTTAACACTTCCTTCATGTTAATCCTAACAAGTTGATCAAGGGATAAATCTTCCCAAATGGAGATAAAATGGGTAGTCTTAGTGAGACGGTCCACAATAACCCATATCACATTGTTTCCTTTGGAAGTTCTCGGGAGACCGGTGATGATGTATATAGTGATATTGTCCCACTTCCATGCTGGTATGGGTAGTGGTTGCAATGCCCCTTTAGGAAGTTGTCACTCTGCCTTCACGTGCTGACATACTAGGCAGCTTGAAGTGTAGTCAACAATCTACCTTTTCATATTATCCCACCAATAATGATTATGAAGGTCCCTATACATTTTTGTGCTTCCAAGATGTATAGAGAAAGTAGAGCTATGAGCTTCATCCATCAGATCCTTCTTTATTTACGGAATAAATGGAACACATAGTCTTGTACGAAATCTCAGTACACCTTCTTGATCAATATTGAACTCAGGAAACTTTCTATCCTTTATAGACTCATGCTTCTCTTGTAAAAAAGGATCTTCTTTCTGAGCCTTATTGATCTTCTCTAGTAATGATGGTTGAGAAATAATTTCGGTTAGGGTTGATGATGTACCTTTCCTTACAATTCCCATGTATAGCTTAACCAAGTCATTGATCAAAGGATCTTTTTTAATCCTCATCCGAGAAAGAACAACTAGGTATTTCCTACATAATGCATCAGTAACTTTGTTTTCTCTTCCATGGTGATAATGAATTGAACAATCATAGTATTTAAGAAGTTCCAACCATCTCCTTTTTCTCATGTTCAATTCCTTTTGGGTGAAAATATACTTCAATATTTGATGGTCTGTGTATATATCACATTTCTCCCCATAAAGATAGTGCCTCCATATCTTCAGAGAAAAAACAACTACAGCCAGCTCCAGATCATGCGTAGGATAATTCTTCTCATGAATCTTCAAATATCAAGATTCATAATCAATGACCTTGTCATTTTTCATGAGGACACACACAATCCCTTTAAGATATGTGTCAATAAAAATAAAGAATCATTCTCCACTTGAGGGAAGAGTTAACACAGGTGCAGTAACCAATCTCTTCTTCATCTCTTGGAAACTTTCCTCACACTCCTTTGTCCAGATGAACTTGACCCCATTTCGAGTTAACTTGGTTAATGGATTAGAAAGTTGTGAAATGTTTTTCACAAACCTCCTATAATATCCTACAAATGAAAGAAAACTACGAATATCAGTTATTTTTGTAGGTTGAGGCCACTCCTCTACAACTTTTGTCTTTGTAGGGTCAATTGTGATTCCTTCATTGGTTACAATGTGCCCTAAGAAAGAGACGTTTTTTAACAAGAAATCACATTTACTGAACTTTTCAAAAATCCTCTCCGTCCGTAGACTTTGCAAAATAACCCTTAGATGATCTTCATGATCCTCACTACTTTTGGAATATATCAGAATATCATCAATAAAAACTACCACAATGTTATCAAGGTAGTCCTTAAAGACTCTATTCATCAAATCCATAAAAATAGCAGGTGCATTAGTTGGTCTAAAGGGCATAACAACAAGCTCATAATTCCCATGTCCTGATCAGAGGGCAGTTTTTGGAATATCTTCTTTCTTCACCCTCAATTGATGATAACCAGATCGAAGATCAATCTTAGAGAAGAATTGAGCCCCACAAAGTTTTTCAAATAAGTCATCAATTCTTGGAAGATGGTATTTTTTCTTCACTGTGATCCCATTCAGTTCTCTATAATCAATGCATAGCCGCATCGATCCATCCTTCTTCTTCACAAATAGAATAGGTGCTCCCCAAGGAGACACACTTGGTCGGATAAACCCCTTCACCAAAAGATATTGGATTTGTTTCTTTAATTCCTCCAGATCCACATTTTCCATCCTATACAGGGTCTTTTATATTGGATGAGATCCAGGTACGAGTTCGAGGGAGAAATCTACCTCTCTTTCTGGGGGAGGTCCATGAAACTCCTCCGGAAATACATCAACGTATTCCTGGATTATGGGGACATTTTCTATCATCAAACTCTCATCTCCTTCTTCTTCTTCACCGATCAAATATATAAATAAGGATATAGGGGGTTATTTTAGACCAAGATTATGTTGAGATATCTCTCCTTGGAAGATAACTATTGGTTTTCCATTCAAGACTACTGATATTTCCTTACTTCTGCAATTGATCTTAGCATTATATTTTGAGAGCCAGTACATCCCTAGTAAAATGTCGAATTCTAGAATGGGGATGACTAATAGATTTGCGATAAGATTGTGCTCACTAAAGTAAATACTAGAGTTTCTAAACACTGGCGATTCTTGGATAGTCCCACCAGGATTCTTGACTGACAACTCAACTTTTAGAAATTCGGGGGTTGATTCTAAATTCGTTTCAAACTTGGAGGAAATAAAGGAATGCATAGAAAAAGAATCAAACAATGTACTTCCTATCTTTGAGAGGACAACAAGAGTACCTGCTACCACATCATTTGGAGCATCGTCTTCAATTGTCGCGATAGTAAAAGCACAAACTTGATCCCTTGGCCTTTGATAAGGCTGATGGTGGTTCCCATCCACTGCCCTCAGATTTGGACAATGATTGGAAAATTTCCCACGTTGTCCACACTTCAATCACTAGACATCAGGTAGGGCCTGCACCATCTTCCCCTTCTCATTTGTGTTTGGAAGTTGAGGTTTCACCTCACCATGACAATTCCTCACAATGTTCCCATCTCTTCCACACTTGTAGCACTTCCCACTCCCAATCTGGCAGTTCCCCGAATGCTTCTTCCCACATTTATTACACATGGGAAGTCTCACTTGCTTTCCTCCTCTTCCCTGATCAAAATTCCTCCCTAATCTGGGCTCTATCGATCTCTTCTTGTCGTTGGATTTATGAGACCACAATGTATCAACAAACTCTAGCTAGACTTTCATCGCACTCCACATGATCTCCTCACAGCTATCATAATATCGATTGGCTAGATTCTTCCACATATGAGGTATCAGTCCACTGAAGAATCTATCAACCTTACCTTTTTGATCCATGACAAAGCTAGAGGTATATCGTGAAGGCCTTGTGAATTTCATCTCGTATCTTCCCACATAATCATTCTCCTTTTTCTTCAGCTCGAGAAACTCCTTCTCCATTATTTTTCTCAAGGAGAGAGGTAAATACATACTGAAAAAGATCATTCTAAACTCTTCCCACTCCATAGATTCAACCTCCAATCTTGTCCTCATGTTTTTGATCAGTTCCTACCACTGATCAACTTCTCCCTCTAAGCGATAGACTGCCTTGGTGACCTTCTCTTGATCTAAACAACGTATCACAAAATTTTTTTTCTCTATGGAGATGATCCATTGCTCAGCAATCAATGGGTCAATCGATCCACTGAAGGTTGGTGGTCATTGGCGCATAAAGGATTCAATAGAATGTTGTTCCCTTCGTGGTGAGATTGGCCTCTCAGCTTGATTCAAGTTATTACTCAAAACTTGAATCAATTGGTTCACCATTCACATGAATGTTTCCATTATGGCTTCCATCGGAGGGCCGTCAGTGCATGGTCCATTGTAGTCACCATTTTCATAGTTCCTCCTATTGCCCTCCATTTTCTAAAAGAATAAAATCTTAGTGAGAAACTTATATCATTTACGAATATTTTAACTATAAAGAATTTTATGTCTTAAAAAATCATGCTTAAACAATTATATTTCTATATAATTCCTTCATAATGATTCATAAAAAGCTTACGATTAACCAAACATATACCCCGGGAGTGTCGTAAAAAAGAGTGCAGCAAGGACCATTGCCGTGCACCAGTTCCCATTTAAGTCTATCTCAAAGTGGTGTTTTCAGGTTTCACCCCTATGTACATCTATGCCAGAGCCGCCTCTACCTACTCATATCCATACATGGAAGTATTTTTTTGATAAACCACTAACTCTATAATCACCAAAATAGTAGGTAGTTTTCCCTATATTTAAACTTTTTAATAGGTTTCTTCCTAAAGTTTTCATAGCCTAATTTTCATAAATAACTAAACTATCCTTTGTTACTAACTTTGGCATCCCGCCTTTTTAATACATCACTTTTCATTAGCCTAAATGGCCTAAAGGCCTTATTTTTTATTTTATTATGGATAATCCCCATTTTAAGGGTTGAAGGGGAACCCGTACATGACCTATAGGCCCAAGGAACAAGGCTTGACAAACCTGCAATACATGACCCAAAGGCCCAGAGGCATACAATGCCCAATACATGACCCATAGGCCAAGCCCACTTGAACTGCCCCTCCCCAGCTTTCTGCGTCATTGATCACCTAGCTCCCCAACTTGCATTGATGATCTACTAGCATTGCCCCATACAAAGCTGCACAGTGCCTGGTCCTGATGGCGGCTGCCATACCCTCTCATTCTTCCAATCTAGTTGGCTCTGCATCTGGTGGCTGCTACTCCTGTTTCTCTGATCATCTCATTGGGTCTATTCTATGTGAACTGGTATAATCCATGGTCTACATGACCCGAAGGCCCTGTGGACCAAAGGCCTATGATGACCTGAAGGCCCTAGAGACCCGTAGGCCCAAACCAGTGGCTCAAAGGGCCAAATCGGGTGAATAGTTCCTGATGCTATAGTACTGAACAATGATTGCTACATTACTGCTACAATACCCGGAAATTCACCTCCACATGGTTTTGAACCCAGGTCTCTTGGATTCCAAGCACGAGCCCTTACCACTCGGGTATAGGCTCGTTGGCTTATTTAATTCATACACCACTTTTCATTACATTTTACATACAAAGGATCTTTAAAGTCCAGTGTCTTGGAAATTAGGAACATAATACATGAAAACAACATAAAAAATTATTCTAAACCAATATTAAGGCTTAATTAAAGGTTTATACTATGTACATTTACTGAATCTCATATCCTAGAGACAGACATCAAAGGAAAGGTCGAGCAGAAGGCCCAGTAAGGGTAAACAAGGGAATCAATGTACTTACGATATCAATAAGAACTTGAGTAAAAACATAAAGAGATGATCAATGGGAGAATATGCATATCATAAATAAAAGAAAGTGGAACATAACTTGAATATGTGGCTAAAAAATTTCATTTAGACATTCATGAACATATCACCAAGGTCCATCCCCAAGGTGTTATAAAAATTACCAAGGTTATTCACCAAGGTATCGTAAAACTTGTCATATCTAGAGATTAATTCTTTACCCAATGCATTGGAGTGATATTAGGGCGCACCATTAATATGTCTTTACTTTCATGTGAGCCACATATATCATAATCAAAAATTTCATAAATAACCCAAATGGAAGCAATGAAATGGGTTTCATGTCAAAATCGTGACGTTTAAAAAGAGCTTAAAAATAAGATCATTATGTCATTTATAACCCATAGAAAGGGAGTGAGGGTTATATGTGTGTAAATTCCAGAATCAAACATATCATCTTTATATATTTATGAACACCCATGGAAAATAAATAATTTTGGGTATTCACATAAATAAACAATATAATTTCTTGAGAGAAAGAGATAGAAATTTTGATACAAAATTTTTGCAGCATAACGGCTATATAACATGGTTTTAGAAAACATTGAAAAGGGAGGGGACAAGGGTTACCCCCTCTTAAATAAATCATAATACAGTATGGGTATGGAATAAGATCATGGTATTGATATTTTAATGACGTACCACATGAAAAAGGAAACATGAAAGAAAAGATAAGATGCGATTTCATTTATGAAAAATTAGGTAGCCTAAAAGCATCACCTACAAATTCAAAAAAAAATTTGATGAGAGCGGAGAAGGTATATCAATAATTAGAAATGAAATGGACAGAAATGAGAACATATAAGAACATACTCTCAACATAAAGAGATGGAAATTATAAGACACAATATAAAGGAAGTCATGAGTTAAAAGAGGAGGGTGAAATGATCCATTACCTTAAAGGGTAACATGGAAGGCATGAAGGTCGGGACATTGGGAGGCATGAGGGCACCTTGGGAGGACTACTTGGGAGGTAAAGAGACTAGAAATTCGTTGAGGATTATTTTGAAATGAAGATAATGAGGGAAATTCTTGGTATTTATAGGAGGAGTGAGGGGACAATTCATTAATGGCCAAGGGACACCTCATCGGTGGTATTGGAAAAACCATGGGCTTTCCCATGGTATTGGACACTTGGGACACCTAATACCTTATATTACTATTCATAAGTCGACCAGAATGATTGAATAATTATTACATCCTTTATGAAGTCATTAAACACCCGAAACTAAAAACTGTATGTTCTCTATTCACCTAAAATCATTTTTTTTTTCAGAAAATCCCCAAAAATAACCTTAACCTAATATCGATTCTCTGAATTCAAAAATTAACTCCATTTCATAAAAATAATTTTCTAAATATTTTTAATTTTGTTTTTAATTTAAAAACACTATTCACCCTAAAAAACTATTACTTGACTAATAATTTCTGAAATAGTTATTTACCAATTTTATTGAATCACATTACTTAATCAAGGTGCCTAAATTATATTAATACTTTATTTAATTGATATTACTAATCCATTTGGTCACATTACTAATCCTAAGCGTAAAATAAATATTCATAATTTACTATTCACAAAAAGTTAAACTGATCTTATTAGATTCTAAATTTTCTACTGAACACATTTTCAGAAAACCATTTTTTGAAATTCATTACACATCATTTATTATTTAAGGTTTAAATAAATATTTTAAAATATCCCCCTTTTCCAAAATTCATCAATATACATCCTATATTTATTCGAACATATGAAAACAAACACAAAATTACCCAAAGGAATAAATCACAACTTTATTTATCTCAAAGGATTACACAAAGTAGCTACGATCTCGTTACATAGCCCCTTATAACCCCATCATAAGACCTAAGTGTAAGGGGTTATAAGGTGAGAGAATCCGATTGTGGCTTGACCAACATTGCCCGAGTAGTGATTTCTATAAGCTTGAACTTCTCCTGAAGGCAATTTCGCTCCAGCTTCACACGATGAAGTTTGGCTTGGGTTTGGTCCAGAGCAAAGGCCAGTGGTGGTACCTCTTTCCCAAGTTTCGTCAGATAGGCTTCGATTAGCCTGAGACTACTAGATGAGGCCATCAAATCTTCTTTGTGTATTAATTAGCCAAGATCACTTGTATTTAGAGACAACCATCGCAACATTTAGTTTCCAACGGTCATATTGACCAATGGTCATATAACAGTTGAAACCCAAAGATCTAATTTTAATTATACTCACATCATTAATTAAATAATATAGTTTTGTTGTTTATAAACTAAAACAACAAACAAAAAAAAGAAACAAAATTTAATTCAAAATTTAGGGTCATTACATATATTCCTTTTTCTCATTAAATTAGTGATATCCCAACCAAATTTCCACCATATAGAAGTATTTATCCCCACGTAGTTATTTAAAAAGTAATATATTCGTTTCAAGGGGTACTTGTTCATTTTATAGATTTTTTCAATTTCACTATAATCAACCTAAATGAGTATTTTCCCATTCTTCATCATGAAAATGAGTATCGGTGGACCCCATAATTAAGAACTCGGTGGTAAAAAACCCACTTCCATATTCTCTGGTAACTAAATCTATAGATCTTGTAAATCAATGGGGGTATTATTTAAGGTTTTAGAATATAGGAAGGGATCTACGTATATGTTTAATTGATAACTTGACCTCTATGTCATGAGGAGGACTATAAAACTATCAGGGAATACATTAGTGAAGTCCATATAAATGTTCTTGTCTTCAAGAATGATTCTCTCTATGGTCTCATTAATTTGAGTGATATATCCTTGCTCATAAGGAAATATTATACAAACCTGTGTATAATATTCCAATATAGATTCATCTTCATCCTTACACTTATACAGAGTTAGGGGATGACTCAGGATGTGAAGTGTGATCTCCCTCCCATGATAGTTGATATTCTATTTTTATGAGGAAAACTAATACATTTCAAATATATAATTAAACACAACTAAAGTATATAGTAAATGATTCTATGGGATTTTTTTCAACAATCATTTATCAGATATGAGTTATATACTTTGGATATAATAATTACTATGTTTTTTGTTCTCATAGATAGAGAAACCCCCATGTTTTGAGGTGGTGTCTGAATAGTTCTTAAAAACATAAAAGATATGAATGAATGCATAAAAATATAATCATATAAGAAATTTGAATCTCATGAGTTGATAATGAGAACCCCTTTCACTATTTGACTATTGTTCTAGTCACATATTATAATCATCATAATCATAGGGATGAGAATTCCTCAACTGATAAAAATATTAATGAGAAACTTTGAACATTGAATGAATGACTTATAAATGGAATGTAAATCCTAAATAATGAGTCACTAGGTTTGAATATAGTTTAAAATGGTAATTTTACTAATAGTTTTTCTTACCTAATAGTCCTTTCATCTCCTATTTAATGGTTTTTAAAGAGTTCATAAATTTTCCAAACAATATTCCATGAGAGAGTCAAAATAGGTGTTCAATAAGGATTATTTTTCATGCAATCGGCAAATATTTAGTTAATAATAAATAAAACCATATCAAGGTTATTTCCTCTATATAAAAATATGCTACATCTATATCTGTATGTATTATGTAGTTAATAATTTAATTTCATTGAAACCACTTGCTCTATACTATAAAAATCATTTAGAATATTTTCCTTTAGATAAAATTATATATAGGGTTGTTACAAAAGTTTTATATTGACAATCCAAATAAATAATTAAACCATCATGTTATACCACAAATAGTGACCCAACCCATTTAAAAATATTTTTAATTTTTTAATATATATATCTCTAATAAAAACTAAAGTATTGTGAGGCCTATTCTATTTGTATGAATAGGTATATAAAAGAAAAATAATAAAATAAAATAAAATAGATTTATTTTAATATGTATAAGAATTCCCTAAATCCTTTTGTTCTCTTAGAAGTGCATATGAAAACTTGGGGAACACATATAAAAAAGGGGTGAGATAAAAAGGTCTATAAGAAAATAATCATGATAAAAAAGAATAACATATGATTCAAAAGGAATGACATCATATAATTCCTAACATGGCTCATGAATAATAAAACTTAATCATAAAGTAAATAAAATGGGTTCATAATATCATGAAATCAAAGGAATTTGGAAGTGACCTATAACATGTCATAAGAATAAGTCAAGGACGACTTCCAAGACAACATCACATGATGGAGAGAGTCACATCAAGGATTCAGTTCAATCATTGGGCTCATACATATTATATCACAATTCAAAAACATTACCCAATTAATTGGAGCACTATCTTGTCACACCCATCAAGGCATTAACATGCGTTTGACTTCCACAAAATGAAATCAGTCATAAGGTATAAACAAAAGTATTACCCATGGAATGAAGTAGATTAAATAATCTTGTCTTATACCATAAATAAATTATAATTTATAAATATTCCAATGAGAATATGGAATTAAATATTCAATACATTAATAACTTAATATATAATAATAGTTCTCAAAATATTGTGTTCATTGGAAAAAAATCATGAGAAAGTGTGGAGAATTTTGAATATAAATGAACATTCAAAAAAACATTTAAAATAATTTGTTATAGGATAATGAGAAAGAATAAGTGTAGAAATTTATTTGAAGATAAAACTTTAACCATAATGTTTATACATAAAATATTCCTTTATGTAATGAAATAATAAATTTTATTAAATACTTAAATCATCATTACATAAAATTATTAAGGTATATGATGGTTCTTATGAATTGGGATTGATATTACATAGGGAATTTGAGAAATGAAATTAATCCATGTATTACCCTAACAATGTAATTAATAATAAGACAGGTATATATGAAATATACAAATATAAATAATTTAGAATAATTTTATAACATCGAATAGCTATATAAATTGTGTTTGAGAGATAGAGATTATAACCCAAATAAAAAGGGTTGTATAGAGAGATCACTTACCTAATGTTCTAGAATAAATCTATGATTACACTAAACATTTGAGATTATAAAATTATATTAATTAAAAACATAACTAAAAAAGTTATCCTTATATATTTTATTTACTATAGTTTTATTATGTTCATTTATAACCATTTCAATGAAATATGCAGTTCAATTTCATTGTTTTGGGGGTGTTCATTTCATGGTTCCAAGGTCGGATGACATGTAGATGATTATTGAAGTTATATTCAAATGAAAATACAACTAATGAAGTGAAATGATAGAGTATACATGTTGTTCCATAAATTTAAATGGTCCAGTTTATGAATTTTTACCTTTTCATGGGAACAATTCATTGAGTTAAAGCGTTAACGTTACATGGTTAGTTCATTTAGGTCGTATTACCTATTGTAATGAACTATTTTCATTTTATTTAATATTAAGGTCTTATATTTATTCCCAAACATGAAATAAGTTATTATATAATTATTATCATCTTATTTAACAATAATTATATTATTAAAAACAACCCAGAAAGAGGTGGGGAAAAGAAAGTTTAGTATTCATTGATGTGGTGAATCTAATATATTGGGAACACCATATCATTTTAAGAATAAAAATAAGGTAGGGTAGAATATGGATATTAACTTATAAAAATATAGTGACTCCGTGTTTACAATACTAATAAATTATGTGATGTTGGATGAGGGAGTCCGTGAGAAGGTAAAAGAATAAATGAATTTAAAATAGGTGAATTGATAATACTACTTCTTAAATTTCATCTCCTTGAAATACTCATTAAGGCACTTGAAATTTCCCTTTTTGTGAGACCAATAGAAATAATATATGGGGGAGAGGTTTGGGAATGAAATTGGGTAGTAATTAGGTATGATTCATGGTTTATATTGTGTGAGTAGAAGGGGCGGTTATGGGATGTATTTATAAGGGGGTGTTTTGGAAATTATATTCATAAGTTTATTATCATGGATTGAGGCTACCAATAGTATTGAATTTAATTAATATATAGAAACTAGTTCATGTGATTTTGATCCAATGTTCATGTACATCATACATGACTCTTTTTTCATTTATCTTACCAATTTTTCACAATATCATATTTTTTTTTATATTTTACTATTCACAAAAAATTAAAATACTTTAGAAAATTACCAAAAATTTATCATATCCATTTTTAAGGTGTAAATTTTAAAAATTAAATCCATTTTATGAAAATAAATCTCTAACTATGATAAATTAATTTTTCTTAAAATATTCATTAATTAGAAAAGTATGAATATTAATATAATGATCAATTTTATGACCCCTTGAAAAATTATTTAATGTCTCATAAAACAAAATTTTTGTAATAATAAAACTTAATACTAATTTATAAATATTTTTTTGAAAATAATATATCTTTTTATTAATTATAATTGTTATAAAAGTGATATTAAGAAATTTATGTTTTGCAAAAAAATATATAATATAGTTATTCATTTAGAAAAAATTTAATTTATTGTATTTTGGTATAGATATATCATGTTTCAATATTATAACATACATAAATATTATTTTACAATTCCATAAGAAAGGATAATATTCTAACAATCAAATGACTATTCCTATCTTTTGTATTCCTATTCTAATGGTAAGATTACTATTCCATCATTCATATTTGTAACAGTTGTATGAGCTCCCTATTTTCTATAAATACTAGTTCTTTCATTCATTCTTAATTCAAATATATCTCTCTCAAGGTTATAAAATTTCATTCTCAAAATTTATATTGCATTATTGATATTCTACTTTATTTCTTCACTATTATCCATGACTGTGAATATTTTAGGGGATTGAGAAGATCAAAAAATTCATGTTATTTTTATCTTATATTCTATTTTCCCACTATAATACTTTCAATTATTATGGACACATTTATTCTTTAAATTTAATTTTGAATTTAATGTAATAAAATGTATAAGGTTTTATCATGTGGGGCATGTGAATTGTATATTATTTTATTAATAAATATGACATAATTATATATTCAAATGGGAAATTGAAATATTAAAATTATGGGTCATTACACGATCAGTGGGATGTAAAATATATATCCCTAAAATAAATTGGTGATTTTCTATATCATATAAGATGAAATGGTGCATTGTTGATTAGCCACTATAATGACCTAAAACATCACTTTGTATTTTATTTATGTAAATATTAGTTTAATATAATATTTTACATACAAAAATGAATGAAAGAAATATTTTATTATGTTAATATAGAATTATTCTATTATAATATACTCTTAAAATTAGTAGGCATAAAAGGAAGAAACCATATTATGGAATCTACAAATAAAAATGAATTAAATGGAATCGGCAAGCATAAGTATTCCTTATGAAGATCATTTATATGATATTGGGAAGCAAGTCGCCTCACTAGGGTTTTATATAGAGAAATAAAAATTTAAACTTGATCAATTATGGTATGAGTGAAATCATATTAAAGAGAAATTTGAGCTTATCAAAAATTTTATGGGATCTATGCTATAGGAGTAACCACCCTCGACAACCATCATAATGTACCTAATTTTTATATCTTATGATTAAATAATTATGGTCTATACAATAGGATATTATGATGATATATTATATTTTTAGTAATTTAATGAGTTATTTAACACATGTATTTCAAAAATAATAATTTATACATTTATATAAAAAAACAAATATTATTTTCTATAAAAATGTTTTTCTTTATATTATATATTTAAAGAAAATTTTAAAACTTAAAATCTAAATTGCATAAAAAATTTTAATATTTGGATAGAGAATATAAAAAATTAGCTTCGAATTATTTTTTTCTATTATTCTGAAAACATTAGGTATATGTGAACAAAAAAAATACTAATATGGATAAAATTATCAATTTCAAGAAATTATCATAATACAAGAATGAATTAATTATTTTGAAATCTTTTTATATAATATATATATATATATATATATGATGAATAATTTAAAATTAGTTTTTTGTATTTATAAAACCCTTGTACACTATTTAGTAATAATAATTAACATTTTACTCTAAAACTGATTTATTTTCTTATATTAAAAAAGATGTTTTTATCACTTATAGAAATTAAATCCAATAAAATAGACATAATATTTTTGATCAAAATAATCCTCTTATTTAGTATGGTAATTTTATTTATTGGGAATGAATATATGATTACAAAAATAAAATTTTATTTTCAAGATAATGGTAAAATTGTTATTTTCAATGAATTGTTTTTAGTACCCTCCAATTTTCCCTATTCTAATAAATTAATATATTCTAAAATGTTATATTAATATAATGTTTAAATTTATACATAAATAAATTATCAAAAATTAAAATGTTAATTAATGATAAATCATATTTAGAGCACTTAATGGTGAAAAGAACATATTTCTACAAAACGAATTTTCTGTATAAAAAATGGTTTTAATTTAAAATATAATTTTATCTTACATATAAATTAAATATAATTAAATCCAGAATAGGTTTTGGTTTATAAAACCAAATTTTTTTAAGAGGGTATATTTTATAATGCTAAAAAAATATTAGTTACTTGAGTAAAATATATTTACCCTATTAAGAATAAAAAAAATGTAAAAGAAAAATAATATGAAAAATGACCTCCAAATTATTTAAAACATTTGTGGAAATACGTGGTGGAATATTACCCAACCCAAGATCAGCCTCCAAATTTTGTTTTTTATTCTATCATGAATCAAATTTAGGGTGAGAGGGAACATACTATAAAGTCCAAGCTCACACCAGACCCAACTAGTTCAATATTTTGGAACTATTATACCTTGAATAGTTTCATTATATTGTTGAAAAATAATGGGTGTTCACAAAAGTTCCATTTTATTCACTTATTAATGGGGTCACTTGAAACATTTAAATGTTCCACTATCCATTAAAAATATACTTTAGACAAAACACAATTTTCATCTCATAGAAAACCCATGGATTTCATAAATCCCCCATTTAATACAAGTTAATCTAAGTCCTTCAATTATAAGGAGTCCATCAAAAGGAAGTTAAAGGTATCAACATAAGCATTACTTAATCCATAACCATTTAGTCTTAATCAATGCCTTATAAACATACCATATACATAGTAATATAATTACCATAGAATCATTAATATATTTAATTATAACTATATTAATGGAACAACCATTATTTATTCCGTCCATTCCACATAGGAAAAAGAACTTCAATCTTACATTGTGCGGACTACCACATCCATAAAGAGACATCTTCGATTTTTTCACCATGACCTCTCTTTATTTTTTATAAGGATGGAATTAAATAATATATCTGACATATATAATATAACTAGGAATACTAATATACAAAATATAATCCTCATTAATCATCAAGAAATAAAAGGCTATTCATGGGTTTTGTGGACTACAACCTCGATGATGTAACATTTTATGTTTTTCCACTTGATTATTAATTTTTAGAAAACCCACTTAAAATACGATTCCAAATGTAAACAAATACCATTATTATTATATTATAATTAAATTATGTGAAAATAAATAATTTCATAACCTTACTCACCCATCAAATTCTGGTATGTTCATGGAAAGATCTCCTAACAACGTACTTTACTTACGGTATAATCGAATACCAAGGATGCCTATGGGACATTAAATAATAATATTATTATAATTTATAGGAAAATATTTATTATTTTGTTCATTTTTAAGTTATATATTACATATTTAATATATTATTGAAATACAACCTTAGATCACTAATATTATAGAAATAAGATGGCTTGGATTCCATTTTCATTTAATATTACTAAATAATAAAGCCAAATAGTTCAAAATGATCACGATTAATCACAAAAGATATTGAAAATAAATAATAATTAATTGATAAATGTAGAAAATAATAAGGAAATAATTTTCTAAAAGTATAAAATATTAAAAAGGATCATAAATAGGTTATTAGGATTTTTATTTTTTCATACGATAGATTCAAGTGCTTTAGTGGAAGTCATTAAATAAGGTACAAGTTTCTTGTCTCAAATTGATACCCATTGAGAGATATTTGTTATTATACACAATTATTTTTGGTATAGAGTATCTAACCTCTTTTTAATATTATATTTCATGATACTCTAATTATTCATGGAGTTAAGGTTTCATTTGAAATCATATCCTTCAAGTTGTTCTAACTTGAATGTTTTTGATGTTGTAAGTGTTTTTCATATCAAAGTCCTTTCTTTGAGACACATTTTTATGATGCACCAAATTTTCAAATATCATATATGTTCTATCGATATTGTTCATTAAATATTTAAATTCATTTAATTAATGGAATTATAAATTCAATTTGAAAATCACTCTCAATAAAATTGCTTTTACTTAAGTGTTACTCAAAGTGTAACAATTTTTTCAACTCGAATTCATTATCCTTGAGATATAAATTATCTATATGATTATGATCATCTTATCAAATTTTATCCTTATTTTTTTCAAATGTTAACTTCTATTTAATATGGTAAGTTAATTTATTTCATCATTATCATATTCTTTTATGAAATACCTTATCAATTAAAAGATTAATGTTAGTAATAATAACTCCCATTTTTGAGATGGAACTTTCTCCTCCATATCAATATTTTAATTTTTTACAATTTTAACCTATTTTAGGGAACTGTAATATTGATTATTTTCTATGATCTTCATTATTCTCCTTAAATATTTTCAAATGAAAGATCCATTACTCTTTATATGGTGTTTCTTTTAAAAAATCATTTTATTTCAAAATAATAATAAATGTCTTTTTCATTGTTTCAAAATAAAATGTTTAATATTCCACCCCAAATTTAATTTAACAACCTTTAAGTATTTTCAAATACTGATAGTTGACGTTTTAATTTCAATATTATAGTTTTTCAATGTTTTCCCACCAACTTTTTGTATATAAATTTTGATAGTGACCTATTACATTGGATTTTTTTGATAATGTTAAAAATGTGTTCAAAAATATATATTTAGGGTTTTATTCCTTATGAACACATACTTAATCCATATTTGTTCTATTTTTGAAATGTTTTCTATAATCCTTCATTCTTTATAAAGGAAATAATTACACTCATATTTTTATAAGAAATGTTTCCAAATATCATGGATATTTTTTATTTATAATTTAATTGTTCTAAAACAAATAGAATGTTTTTTCATCTTAGTTATTACCCATTAAAATATCTTATGATTTATCAATGAAATTAATCAAACATTATCATCCACATTCATTCACCTAAGTTATTGTGTCTTATTATACTATATAATAGAAATGATCTATCACTACCTTTATATTTCCATCCCATCCACTATGGTAGTCAGGGTTTTGTTTCCATGGACTCTCCATTGTGAACACTATATATTCCATCCTTTTACTAAAGGGTGTTCTCATAGATTCCATGTGAACATTGATAGGTTAAATTATTCACTTATCTTTATACCATTACTCCATAGGGTGTTATTTTTAGGGATACTTACATAGAAATCAATTCAATTAATCGATTTAGGAAATATTGGAAATTAAAATAATTTTTATTCCAATATAGAAGAATACTGATTACCATAGAATTATGGTCGTGTTTTTTATATAGTATTAATTTCATTATATGATGAATTATTTTTACTTTACTAGTGAAAGGTGGGGTCTATAATATCACCTCTATGAATTGATATCTCTCAAGAGAAAAACTAGCACATATATTATTTGTATATCAGTCCAAAAAAATTTCCAACACATGGGCCTTTATGGTAAGATAATTATTTATATGATCAATATTTCTTTTCTTAAGGTGTGTAATTATTTTTCTACTTTTATTAACTTTGTAACAACTTGAGTTTTTTCATAATGTATTTTTTAGAACAAAGTTTAATTTCTTCCTTAGGATGCTTTCAAGGGGTAAAATAATCCCTTTACCTAATAGTATGATCTCAGATAACTTTTTTATCATTATTTTAATAGCGCATTAGGGTTTTTAACCTACGAAAGATGTTTCATGTAATTCCATGTCATTAAAATTTTAGTAGAATATTTAATATTTAATAGTTAATGAAATAATTATTAATTTATTCATGTAGGTTCATTCAGACATATATTTTAAAGGGAGTGTCATATTGAGAGTTTTTATTTTCTATTGAATTTGAAATGAGTGTTTTTGTCTTATGTGGGTCATAAACCCAATTTGGGTGACATGCACTAGTTGAACCGTAAATTAATTTTTCTTTTATTTTTATTAATTTTCAATATTATCTTATATTTTTATTCTTATACTTCCCTATTTTATCATATATTCCCTTAGGGGGATCCTCCATCATTTCAAAACTAATAGAGAAATGGAATGGGAGATATATTAATTTAGTTTGGGAAGAGATCTACCTCTATGGTTCTCATGATGCACTGATCATTGTGTGGAATATTTGGGTCACTAAAATGAGAAAATCTTCAGCAGATTCCACCAAAAGGTAGGCATTTTAATGTTTTTCTTCTATAGATCCCCATCAATTTGTTGTTTTATTCTTTAAATCCCATTTTTTTTATTTATTTGGAACCCTATATAGTTGATCTATAAATTATATGGTAAAAAATAGAATATTTAAAGTGATTAAATGGGTTTTCCATTTGGGAATCATAGTCACACGATGTGTATTTTACGAACATGCATCATGTGCTCTTTGTTTGGGGATGATGAAAATTTTGAAGAATGCTACATGTAATGGGATTCGATCATGTAACTGAATACATATTAGATATCATGTGTAGGGACACTTGATAGTATAGAGTACATGGCCTGACCCCTTCTGGATCGCACACCATGAAGAGTTACATGACCAGGCCATACGAGGCACACAGGAAGGTACCATATATATGGTAAACATCATGAAAATTGTATACAATATTTTTATATCGTATCAACTCCATTTCCAGATAAATTTCACAACCATGTGGGGTCTTGATGGTACACACTGTGTACTAGGGTCAACACACTGTGTACTACTCCTTTTCTATACATTTTAAGGATTTTCATGTTTTTTGTTTCATTATTACTAGGATTCAGAATTTGACCCTTGAGTAGTATTTTTATGTATCATTCCACACATATTGTAATGATGAAACCCTTGATGTCATCTAAGGAATCTTTTGTGGAATTTTGGCCTTAAAAAATAGGTTCTCCCTCCACTAATAAAATATTATTGTCTCTTTATAATGAGGCATTGATCTGAGATGATCTATGACATGTCATGCCTAACCCATTATTTTATATCTTCCCCCCAAGGATTTATCCCTTTCAAGATTTTACCTTCTAGCATAGGAAATCCTGAGGTTAGTTCTTTTGAAGGATCCCCTATAAGATTCCTCTACTTACATTTTGTCCTAGAGGATCCTATTTAGGATCCCTATATTCTCTTACTATTACCAAGGGTCCCATGGGTGATATGCATTCCTACATTTTTAACTAGGAAATTCATTTAGGGAACCCTTTATTTATACACCATTTTGAGGATCCCATGTAGGCTTCCCCTACCTACGTAATTATTGTGAGGGTCCCCTGTAAGATGACCCTTCTTATATATCATTATTATAATCCCATGTAGGATGCCTCTATATAATTACCATCAAGGATACAATGTTGGATTTATCCTTTTATGTTTACTAGTGAGAATATTTAATTGGATTCCACACCTATATTATCAAAATATGGAGCCATTGGGTACCCTGATGTTTGACTATGCCTGGGATTGTATGTGATGTTTGGCTAGTGGTGGTATCATATATTCCCTTAAAACCCATTTTAAACATGTAATACCATGAGGTTGTGTTAGTAGTGGTGTGTTGGGCACTTGACCACCCTCACAAATTATGTACACTTCATATTATTTATTATTTATGTGGTGATGATAGCCTGAGGTGATTCCTGGTTGGTGAATGATGAGCCTAATGCACCGTATCTTCCTCTCTCTTTTGTATGACTATAATTTCTTCTTGGGTTCCATATTATCCATTATTAGGATTCTCAAACATATTTTCTAGGGTCTAGATTCTAAAACACGATATAACCTAAATTTAATGGAATACCCAGTGGTACTACCTAGCACCTTGCTGTTGAGCTTGTATATTTCTTGACTATTGTATTCTTTTGAATTCTAGAGCTTCTTCCTGGGATCCTTTTTTGAGCCTATGATTATGATATATGGTTATGTCATACCTATTAATGATACTCACTAATTATTATGATATCCTAGGTGACGGGGATCATTTATCTCTAATCTATTTGAAATTTGATCACGATTATTATTCTCTACTTTATATGGACATAGAATACACGATAATTATACTCATGGATGATTATGTTATCCCAAGAAATAAAGATGATTATTCTCTCCATGATATATTTTTTCTTGAATCTGGTGTTGAAAATCGCATTTCACATTGTTGGATACTCATAGATTATTGCGCTCTCTAATGAGAGAGGTATAATTCCACTCTCCCAGATTAGAGTCCTTGAGGTATTGGAATGATGTGTCACTAACGAGCTCTCCTTACAGTCTACCTAAGGGTCAGACCATTAGGGTTCGTCTGAGTCGCATTGTCGAGACCGCCTATGAACCGGGACCTTAGGCCCAAACAATTTTCTAGATTTATATGGTATGAGTGGCATGACATCCATCCATAATCCATTTAATGGATTACCATATGTTCTTCCCTTGAATCCATTATCATAGTGATTTGAACTATGTATAGGTTATCCTAGGTCTAGGATGAGTATCCCCTTTTGGGGTCATAGCTTCCTCAGGGAAATTTACAATGTCGGATAAAGAAGGTGATTATTGATTGGGATTATAGTCCCAGATATCGGCTTAATGATACATAACCTGAGTGGTATGAAATCCAACTCACAACCATTTTCATAGGATGTTCAGGTAATTGGGATTTCGGATCGCTATATCAACTCTAGATAATTTATGTTATTTATTTACCATACTCATGTATATTCATATGTATTCATATATGTATATGAATGTGAATATAGATATATGCATTTATAAATGTAATTATACATGATGGAACGTTTCATAGTTGGTCGAGACCACAAACCTAAGGATTTACTGTGGTTTCCCTTGATTTATCTTAATTTATCATTCCAGTTGTGTCTCTAACAGGCTAATAATATTTCATGATCATGTACTTATGAAATTATATTTGTAGGATCATCATAGGGGTTTCCTTACAAGACTATTTCTCTCCCATTTACACACACCTTGGTGTGTTTACATAAATTTTGTATTCTTTTTAGGTTGAGCACATATACATGGTAGATATAGATGGGGCCCATAGTTTCATGATTGAGTAGAGTTGATTGTGTGTATCTTTATTATCATGATGGGGTATCTCAATAGTGTCTGGAGATTGGGTATGTAATCTAGATTAGTGTTATTAGTACATCCTTTTACATTTATTTCAGTTTCTTTTATGTACTCTTGTATGTGTGGTTGACACATTGGGTGACCGGTGTTTAATGATATAGTTGTTAGGTTTTCTATAGCTTGTCATTTTTTACTACAACATGATCTATTTTAGTTTATTTACATCATACACACATTTTTTTACTATTTCGTAGATTATATCTAGTTATTTATGATGTTTTTACTCTAATATGGTGGAATAGTCTTTCCATGAAGACACCTTAGGCCATTTCTACTACTCTGTGAGCTTTGGAATATAAAGAGGTTCCCTTAACGTCTTGTAACAAACCATCTCAGATCACTGGTAAATGGAATCTTGGTTATTATTTTAAAAAATGGTATTAGTTCTATTTTTTTACCACTGTATTACTATTTGGGATATGGTGGACACAAGTATTAGAAACGTGTTGGAAACTATGATGGATACCAGACAGGCACATCAAAGAAATATATTCCAATTAGAAGTACATGTTTCTAGAGTTATGGGATTAATATTTTGATCTACGATGTTATATATTTATATGAATTTTTCTTTGAGAGACACAAATTTTCTGTGGAAGTTATAATTTATTATAGATTTATGGTTTTTGGACCATTAGAATGATTCCAATTACTAATTTTTACTCTTGATCGGTAAAGTAATGAGGCATATCACACAACATATTTGGAACATAGGATTCACATGTTATAGGAATTCTAGTGTGTGATTCTATTAGCGATAGAGGTAAATTTTTTAAAGTGTCAATAAGAACCTAATTGAGTTTCTCCCATACCGATTTTGATGGAATTATACTCAATTATGTAGACTTTCATATATATTTCCTCATTATGAGAGGTTATGTGGATATATGATGAGACATTTGATTATGAGGTTTATTGCTCAATCCTCATGTACTAGAGGTGAAACGACCCTAATAAGTCTATACAGAAGATGATTCCCATGTGTTATACCCCTTTGAGGTAGTTTTTTTCTCACGTCTATTTATATAATGTGTTATAAACAATATATATATAGGGTATTCCAACATATATTTGAATTATATTCTACTTAAATGACCCTTTTTTGGTTCTCTAGTCAAATCACTGAGTACAATGATGATAGGTACGGTGACATTTCTCATAAACTAGACCTTGAGGGGGATGTTACCATATATAGATTCATGATATTTTTAGTTCAGTATCTATTATACTTTTGTGCCATTAACTTAAGAGGGAAGTTTATTATAAGGATACTTGGTGATCAATAGGGACCTTATAGGATGTGTTTATAGTTTTGACCCTCATAGGTCACTGTTATCTTTACCAACCTTAGATGGGTTTGATCTTCATGGAAACATGTTTTGAACTTGTGACCCAAATATGAAATTTGATTAGTATGTCTATGTAGGAGACATTGAATCCCTTAGTATTGACTCAGAACCTTTTAGTTCCATGCTATTTTTGTTCAAGGGAATCCTATGTGAGAGTTTATCCCATGTTGTTGAATTTTTTTAATATATAGAGAGAGGTTACATGATATTTGATACCAATTCATAGTTATTTATCGAGACTTGTATTATAGGTTTTTTGATGCCTTTAGATTTTGATAAGCACCTAGGGTTCTCTAGTTTCAGTATTGTATTTGATGGGAAGGAATATTTGGTACCAATCTAGGCTGACTAGTGTTTCTACTATTGGTATTGTATCCAGAGAAATCGTAGATGCTCATCTATGGGATGATGTTGGGTAATGGGTGATCATGGAATAAATCCTGGAATAGGTGAGGTTTTCAATGTTAAAGAGTAGTTCTAAGGGATATTCTGGCTTAATGAGACTGATATTCCATGTACCATTTTCACATTATCCTTGTGTTATATGACTCATGGGAGCTTGATTCGGGTGATAAATTTATACACTGGTTTTTTGTGGTACCACTTAAAATCATAAAATGGTGAGTGTATTTCTACAAGTTGGGGATAAATGTTTTCAAGACATTCAATGGGCATGGATTCCTGAGAGGTATAGCTAAATGAAAAATGTCCCTCCCTTATATAGGTGACATCAGAAATGGATTGGGTTCTATGAGGTATTTGACTCATGGCTAGACCCAAATAGACATTTTTGGAATACATGATGTCATTTGTTTATTAAAGGAAGGTGTATCATATTTTTCAAGGGAATAGGTTAGAGAGAGAGAGAGAAATTCATATGCCTTTTGAGGGAACCTTATTATATCCCTAGTTATTGATGATCGTGATCTATATTTACATCATCTTGAATACACTGAGAGAGTGTTGGCTCTAAATAAAGTTCATTTCTACTAAATTTTCTTTCCTCATCAGTGATGGAACCTTTTTAGGTTCCACATAAGGAGCAATATAATGTAAGCCTTATGGTGGGAAGTACTCCATTGTCTATTTGAGGGTCGTGACCACCATTTTTAGTTGAAATTCTGCATTTTTTTGAGATATAAGTCCATGATTTTGGTAATTGAGATGATGATGAGGGTATTTTTATGGCGGGGAGTACTAGATTAGTCACATTTAAAGTTCTATCATGTAGAAGAAAATTGTTGACATTATGAGACAAGTCATTAGATAGTCAAGATAGATTTTCGGGGATGATTCTTTGGATGAGAGAATGAATGTTACTTTTACCAATAATACTTCTCTAGGATTAGAATTATTATAGTGGGGAGAATGTAATGACCCATTTTTTTCTAGATAATAATTTTGAGGTGGAATTCGAATTTTTGCCTTAAAATTATCTTAAGGTGTAAAATTATTATTTTCCTCAGGAATATGATCATATATGATTTTATAACCACTCAATTAGTCCAAGAGTATATTTTTAAACCTATAATAAGAGTTTGGTGGAATTCTGACTGGTTAATATTTTTGTGGAATAATTAATAATTAATATTTAACAAATTTAATATTAATGTAGGAATGTAGGTTTATTCAGTCATATATTTTACAATGAGTTTTAGATTAAGATTACATTTACATTATTGAGTCCGGAATGAGGATTTTCCTAGGTGAGTCATAAACTCAATATGGGTTCCTGATCCTGTCCATGCCCAGTTTTCTTTTTCTTTTTTCTTCTTCTTATTTTCTTCCTTTTCTTTCCTTTATTTTCTTTTTATTCTTTTAAAAAAATTTCATATCATGTACACCCCCAGGTGGATCCTCTTTTAATAAAATACCAATTTAGAAAGGTATACGGGGAGATAAAGAGAGATATCGGATGAGATGTACTGGTTCACAACTCGTGACACACTAGATCATCATGCGGTAGCTGTAAATCACTGAACTAGGAAACAAATTAGTGGAGTTCGCACAATGGTAGTCCATTATTATGTTTTTTATATTGAACCTTGTAAAAATGTTATTTTCAAGTTTTAATATCCTTTTATTATTTCTTACAACCACTTGAGGCTCAATCAATATCATCCAGGTTGGAAAAATAAATTTCAAGGAGATTTGAGGGGTTTCCCATTCAGGAATCCCAATCACACGATGCGTAGTTTAGGAAAACATGTTGTGTGTTATTACTATTATGGTAAGATTAACTTTTTTATATACATTCCATGTATGGGGAATACAAAACATGCATTGGGACTTGGTCTTGTAGCTGAGTACCCATCCAGATTTCCCTTGATGGGGAAAATGGGTGGGTATAGTACAGAGCTGGACCCCGTGTGGGTTGCATGCCGTAAGATTTACATGGAAATTCTAAGTACATGTCCAAGAACAATGAGGTAAATGGGTAGTTAACCCGTGTAGGGTACACAAATAGAACATATTATACATTTTGTTTCATGGGATTTCATACCATGTTCGGCTAAATTACATGTCTGGTATGGGCCTTGAGGGTACATGTCATGTACTTTGGTCTACATGCAATGTACTCCTACCTTTATACCCCTTTTATGGGTTCTCCTATTTTTTGAATCTTCATTCCCATGAATCATAATTGGGACCATAATTATTTTATTTTATGTGTCCTTCATTGACCATAATTATGAAACCCTGGAGGTGATCTGAGGACACATATGTGTCATTTTAGGCCCCTTTTTCTTAAACAATGAGGTTCAACCTCTTGTAATAGAATATAGTTGTATCCTAAAAGTGATAAATTTTTATAACATGATGCATGATCTATCATAATTAATATATGATTTTGTAGCTTTCTCCTTGAGGATATATTCCTTATAAAATTTTCTGTTCTACCCATGGAGGCTGTGTCGTTAGTTCGCTTTGAAGATCCCCTATAGAATGCTCTGTTTATGTTAGGAACAAATGAGTCCCATGAAAGAAACCTCTAGCCTCTTACTACTATCAAGGGTCCCATGTGGGATACCTTTCTTACTTGGTGACCTAGGGAATACGTTTTAGGAACCCTTTAATTATACACCATTCTAAGGATCCCATGTAGAATTCCTCTTCCTACATAAATATTGTGAGGGACCCCTATATGGAATCCCTTCTTACTTACCATTCCAGAGATCACATGAAGGGTGTCTCTATTTACTTACCAAAAAAGGATCCCATGTATGATTCATATTTTAACCTTCATTTTTGAGGATATTGAGTATGATGACTCTCTTATGTCATGACTTGAGGGACCCAGTGGGTGCCCCTATTCCAGACCAAGCCTAAGCAAGTATGTTGGGTTTGGGATGATATAGTATTGGGCATCACCTTAGAACCCATTGAAAACTTTTAATCCCATGAGACTGTGGTAGTAGTTGTGGGTTATTCATTCATCCACCCTCACAATTTATTTATACGTTCACTTCTATATTGCCGATGTAGTGATGATAGCATGAGGTTCATCCTAGATGGTGGTAGATGAGCCTGACATGATTCTCATTTATTTCTCTTTAGGATTCCAATACTATTTTTTATAGGATCCATATTATTATTTATTTATGATCCTAGATGAATTTTATGGGATCTATATTCTGAGCAATATAAGTTTCTATATTTACTATCGAACCTAGATATACTAAAATAAACCTTTTATGTTAAGCCTATATTTTTTTTGACTATTATATTATTTTTATTTTGCGTGGTTCTTCCTGGGTTCTAGATTTTGAGATTTCAAGTATGATATATATGCATGGAATCCTTTATAATGACAGTCATTGATGATTATTCTCTCCCATGTTATGATGAACATTCATCTATACTACATTTTACATGTAATGAGGATGAATATTCTATCATATACTATGGAATGGTGTCACTAATGATTATACTTGAGGATGACTATACTCTCCCAAGTGACAAGAATTATTATTCTAAACTTGATCTATTTTACTAGACTGTGGTGTTGGAAATAGAGTTTACATCATTGGATACACGTGTATAATTATTATCTCTTGATTAATTATGATGATTCTAAACTCCCAGATTAGAGACCCTGAGGTGTGGGAATGATGGATCAATGAAAATATCTCAATATAGTTCACCTACGGGACAAACCCTTAGGGTTCATTAGAGTCGCAATGTTGTGACCACCTAAGGACCTGAACCTAGGGATCATACATTTGACTATATTTACATGGCATGAGTTAGTGTGAATCAAAATCTATTACATTTATAGTATATAATGTTTTAATTCCTAGGAATCCACTATTCGAGTGATTGGAAATGATTATGGGTGAAAAATGTGTTAGGATGAGTATCCCCCTATTGTGACATAGCTTGTATGGAGACATTTATGGTGCTGGATAAATCAGGTATTTTTGGTCAAGATTATGGACCCAGAGATCATATTAATGATGCATAGATTGAGTGGTATGACATCTATCTCCCTTACTATTTCACAAAATATCTAAGTGATCAAAAATCCATACCCTAGGATCAACTGTAGTTGATTTATGTTATTTCCTGCACCTTTATCATGTATATTAATTTTTATGTATATATATTTATGTATGATAATATAAATATATAAATTTATAAATATAAAAATAATTGATATAAATTTCTCTAATTTACTGGGATCATAGACCCACGAATCGATTGTGGTTTCAATTTATTTATCTTGATTTTATCTTTCTAATAGTGTATCAGAAGGCCTGAGAATATTTCTTTAGCATGAAATTATGATAGAATATTTATAAGTTTATCATTGGGGTGTCCTACTAATATTATATCTCACTGATTTTTTTTCACATCACTGTGTGTTTAGACTGTGTGCATTTTTTTAGGATGAGTAATGATTCATGGTAGATAGTATCAAGTCATACTATTTCATGATTTATTGGTGCCACTCTTGTGGATTCGTATGATCTATCTTTAGTATCTTATCAGTGTCTGGTGACGGAGTATGTGTTCTGGCTCAGAGTTAGTAGTATATACCCATACATTTATTTCAATTTGTTTTCTGTACTCTTGTATGTATGGATGGCCCAATGGGCGACCAGTGTTGTATAAATTGGCTATTTGGTCTTCTATTTCATTTCTTTTATTACTAATTCATGTTATGTTTTAGTTTATATACTACTTATAGACTCTATTTATTATTTATTAGTTGATATCTAGTTATTTATTTTATTGTTTAATTTGATATGTGGGAATAATATCTCCATTAACACACCCTAGGTCCTCACTGAAAGTCATAGGCCTCTATAGTATGAAGAGGATTTCATGAGGCCTCTAACAAACCATGTCAGAGCACTAGTTAGAGGAATCCATCATAGAATGTAGCAAATTTCATCTCCAAGGTTCCAATTATTTTTATCCATGAATTTATCTATAGATATGTCAACCATGGAGATGTTATTCACATAGTTATTTTTTATTATGGAACTATTCATACTATCTTTTTTAAAAAAAATATTATTTAATCTCATTTTATGCTGACTTATGATCTTTGAGTGTAATCTCTTATACTAACCCTTACCGACTGCTTGAGTTCACCCATTATTTTTTTAATATTTTCCTATGATACAATGTAATTTATTTCACAATATATGTCTAATACAATAGAATATATAGAGAATATGCCAGTCTTAACCCACACTTCTGAATCTGAAATCATAAACACATACATTACTTATACTGGATAAAGACATCCTTTTCTATAAAATCAATAACAAATATTTTATATCTTACATTAAAAGGATCCTTTAAGGTTTATAGCTATAGATAATTAGTACAAAACATAAACTAAAAAGTACCATGTTATTTTATCAAATGGACTATTGCACCATTATATATTATGTTACATAATTCATGAAAAGTATTCAAAATCTCACAAAAATTCCATCAAATATATTTTCCTTAAAAACATGTCATGTGTGTTATGTATCTCTATAACATGGGGAAATGTAAACATAATAATGGGAGATTTCAAAATCCTCATAAAAAAAACATATAACTAAATCAATGATGGAATTAAAATGGAATAATTATTATTTCATGAATTGGAAATCAAAATAAAGCCACAATCAACATGAAAATGGGATCATTATATACCCATAAAAATAAATAAAAACATTTATAAGAATATTACTAACATAATACTGATGGAATACAAAATGAAAGACATTAAAAACATGTTGTTAAGTCCATGTTTTAGGAAACATACATGTCATCGATACTATTGTCAATACATATTGTAGAATTGGGAAAACATACAAAAAACACCAAAACCTACTTGTATCATGTGAAATTTTTATGCATCAATGGTATATATAATTACATTTCCCAACCTTCACCTGATTATGTCCAATAAATACACTATTAGTGTCAAAAAGATATTTCAAACCATTCTCTAAGAAACCTTTGTTGAATAAAAACAGAGATTTCTATATAATTAAGAATACATTATATCATTAAATGATCAACCTACATTTTCAGAAAATAATCATTAAGAATTTAAATACATTTACTCTTGTTAATAAAAGGATTAACATGATCATAACACATCCTGATAAATAAGGTGTATGATGAAATAATACATAATCAACTTTATAATAATCACAATTATAAGAATAACATTATATAATACAACAATAAATTATGATTTTTGGATAAAATAGTATTATATCTAGGTGAATATAATCCAATCATAATTATCTAAAATGTTATGTTCACAATATATAGCGTAATAGGTATAAGGATATTTCAATACTAGAAAAACAAGATCATACACTATCTAGAGAATGAAGGTGGTTGGATGAAAAATTAAATAACCCAAGAATTTAGAAAAACTCTTCAGTGTTTTTATGTGGTAGGAATATATATATATATATATATATCCACAAAAACAATTATATAATAACACATACTTCATTCAAGGTTATAAATCATCCAATATATATAAAATATTTTTTATCAATGATAAAAATTCAAAGAATGAGAATTGGGTTAACAAAAATCCTCACTAGTGGGGATACACATTAATTAATAATCACTTGAATAAAGGAAAAACTATTTGGACATTAAATCTAATTAAATAAAAATATTTGGATTAAAATATATCCAAGGTCATGGAAGACACCATAAAGAAGAAAACATTGTTCCCAAAATTTATTATGTCTCAAAAAATAATAATAAAGCTCCTGAAAACCCTTATGGATTTAGAAACATTTAGATAAAAACCCCATGAAAGAGAGGGCCTATAATAAAATTTAATATATAATAATTAATGGGTATTTCATTTTATGATATTCTTAATAGGTATTATATACACAACATAAATGAGTTTAGGTGAATAAGATAAAACATAATTCAAAGAGATGAATTTGAGACAAAAAACCCTTACCTATGAAACAAACATCCACAAACATACTTCAAAATCATGTTTCAAAAAAATTTATATCATAATAAAAAATTAATAACCTTACTCATATCCATTTTCATTTATTATTTTCATAAAAATTAATACTCAATATGAAATCTTCTGATCTTTCATGTTGGGTGTTTGATGTTTTGGTTGTTTTTTCTTATTTCACAATAGTGGTGTATATATTCATTATTATTCTAAATAACATAATTAATATATCTTTAAGTGTTAATTTTTTGAATGATTTATATTTATTTATTATGATTCAATCTTAGTTAATGAGTGTTTTTGTCTTTATCCTTGAATATGAAATGGATAACAAACATATTTTAGTGATTCTTCAGGATCAAAGTATGTCTTCTTAATTAGTGAATTAAATATTCATATCAAATCTACAAAAACAAAATCAAATCCTTATTTACACATTTATATAATATTTTAAAACTAATTTTTTCTATCATCAATTATTATATAATTTCATTGTATCATTTAATTAAGTGGTTAAAATGATAGAAAAGTGAACATACCCTTATTTAAGGAATGATTATGAGGTTTTTTTTTGTGGTGATACCATTATAAAATTAGCATAAGGATATAATTTTGAGTTTATTTTTTTGATAAATTAGATTTTTAAGGTTTTATAACCTGAAATAGTGGATATGAAAATATATCACTATTTTAAGAAAGGTTATGAGGCCCACTACATGGTATTAAAAAAATAGGGAAGCTCTAGCCAAAGGAATATCACTTTAATTGATGTTAAAAAGAACATACCCATAAAGAAATATATCTTACCTAGATTATCTCTCTAAAATTAAAGTTATTTTAAGATATATAGAATTTATTTTCAACAAATAATATCATGATGATGGGAATTCGAGAGTATCTCATAGAGAGGATCTGTTAAAATCTCAACATAAGATTCCAAGATTTCATGTTCATTAATATATAAATAAAAGTAAGAGTATTATTGGTGATATAAATTCCAATGGAAACAAAAACAATCATGGATCTCATGAAGAAAATACAAAAAATTAACAACATATATAATGTCTGATGAAATTTGTTCATTGAAAAAAAACATTCAACAAGAGAAATATCAACATACCAGAGTCTCTCCAATAGAGATAAAAACCCAAGAAAGGTTTAAATAATATTATTTCAACACAAAAGTTTCTCATATTAGTCTTTAAGCTTTTCAAGAATCTTCTCCATGTAATCCACACATTATCTCAATTATCTGTAGATTTAGTTTGTACCTTCATAGTGTGTTGCAACCCCTCCTCCCGAGAAATGGCTTCTAGATGCATCAGCTCTACTACATCAAGAAGCCCTTGTTTCTCCAGCATAACCCTTCCTTATTTTGGGAGTTCATGTTGAAATTATGATAACTCTACTTGAAAAATATTGATCTCATATTGAATACGACCAATTTCAGATCAAAAGAAGACAATTTTGACCTTCCCAACATCGAATACATCTATTTAAGCGACTTCCTATATTTCACATTGGGAGGAATCGTTTACTGCATCATCCTAGTAATGCATCATCAACGATGATTATTTAGCAGCTTCTACCCTCAATTCATGGGTCCTCTTTTTTTATTTCAAAGAAACTAATTCCTTTTCCCAAGTATGATTAGAATAACAATAAAAGACTTAATAACCAAGGGAAGGAAAAATAAACTGAAGGTGACCCAACTGACCCATAATCTCCTAAAAGGGTTTCTCCAAATTTAATCTTGATACCTCATTCCACATGTGTTGCTTAATCTACTAATAGAATTATGGGGACCTCAGACCCTCACCTAGGCCCATTTTAGGAATTGGAATGTGTATTGGGACCAAGCCACAAAGGATAGAGTTTCACTCACAGTCTTCAATGATGAAGGGAAGGATCCCACATCCACATTGGTAGATTTGGTTGTAGGAACCATCCAAGGGAGAGCACACTAAATCCCCTAAATTATATAAAAAATTGATGTAATAAAGGAAACATGGTATCATCAACTAAAAGATGAATAATTTAGCATCACTATGTAATAGGAAAATATAAACAAGGATAGAATATTACCTTTGATGGTCACATCACTAGCATGATCCACTTACCCAACCCATCCTCATGATATGAAACAATGTCTTCTTATGATGAGAGGCCTTGAATCCCTTATGACCCATTTTTAGTAGAATCAATCCTCCCACCATCCTTAAAGGTTTGTAGGGATGAAATAACAATATTAAGTGACATGACACAAATAAATATGGTGTATAGTCTTGAATAAGTATTTGAATTCTTCAAAACATGCATACATTGAGGCTAACACGTATCCGAATAGATACATGTGTCTAAATTCTCCATAAATGCACCCAAACGCACTGGATCAAATGGTACGATCACTGAAGCATTCATAGAAGGTGATGGGCATGATCATGCTAGCACCCCATCTACCTCCAATTCGAGACATGTAATACCCAATAACGAAGGGTCTACCAAAGTAACCAAATGTTGTTCCTCATCTTTAAAATAAGACACATGTTTTTTAAGTGAATTCGATGAGGACCTTCACATTTTCACCAAATCAGAATATAAGTATTAGACAACCCAATATGGCAGAAAAATGATTTACCACACTTTCTTGAGTGTCTTGGAGAAGAATGATATTACAGTGTCAACCATTTTATTTTTTTATTCTTCTTCCCTTCCATGGAGGGCCCTTAAGAAGGTGTCTAATCTGAGGCTGTTTCTTTATAAGAAAAAAATTATTACCTCATATGAACCTATAAAATTGGGGACCCTTCATCATTGGATTCATGGTCATCACTGAATCCCTCTCCCACAGTCATACCATGAGGATTATTTTTCAGGTATGACATCATATGATGTTCCTAAATTTCCCCCACCTACATCAAAACATAGAAGAGATTTCAATAAAGGTAAGAGAACATTATGAAAACGTAAGATCCATAGTAAGCTTGGGACTACCACTTCTTTAAAGATAGGGCATCCCTGATCATCCACAGTGATATTAAATGTGCTTGGGGTGACTAATTAGTGAAACCATGAGGATAAATATAGATAACCCTGGATTCTTTCCCAATCCTCATCAATGTCTCGAATAAAGTACCTAAAATCTGCACAATATTATTTAATGGTGATAACACAAGGTGAAATGATATGAGAAAAAAAATCTAAAAGAATATATAAAAATTCCAATAAACTCCATAGATCAACTTCTGAACACCGCTCCTTCCAAAGTTTCTACTCTTGAGTCATAATGGGGAACAATGACTCTATCAAAACCTCACCCCATGTCATTAAATTCACCATAACTGTGGCAATAAGAGATTATTTTGGTAATGGTAAGAGTTTGATCTCCTTGTGGGCTGCTTCTGGGGCTACTAGCCCTTTTGAATCTAGTTTCTACCCAAGCATAGGATTATGATCTTTAGCTGATGGTTGGAAGACTATGATTACCAATTTGGATATTTTCCCACTAGGATACAAGAGAATCCAATTATTATCATATTCATGAGATAAACATGTCATTTCATTATAATGAGGGAGGTTTTTCCTAGCACCGGTCTCCTCCATGGTAATCATCATCCAGAATTGGTGAGATACCATTGGATCATATTCATATCAAACATAGATATAGTAGTAAAATCATGATTGAATATAAAAGAATTAGAGACTAAACCGGTAGGGTTCACACCACTCGTAGATTATTTCCTCATCAATACGAGTGGAAGGAACTCCTTCATGAAGTGACACCACATAAGACCGTTCATCAAGATGTGATTCACCATTGTCAATAATTTCACCTATTTTTATAGTGTTGAACTGTTTAAAGTTAAAATGATCATAATGGATTATTTAGTCTCTGACATCCTAAATATTCAATGGGACTGGTCTTACTCCGCAGATGCACTGCAAGCATGGTACAAAGAGAGAATCAAGAATATCCTAAATGTTTAGAAATTCATAACAACCTAGGTGAGGTCTTATAAAAACCCATAATACTTAATAGGTTCTCACAATACTGTATGGGGAATTAACCTTATAAATGTGTTGCATAAGGTTGTAGAGTTTGGGAAACATAGGGATGTACAACCAGATATTCTCGCCCTACCATAGAGGTTTCCACTAGAAAATTGGAAACTCTAACTCCACCTTTATCTTTCATGGGAAGTGATTACCCTCTCAGTAATATATAAATAATCCAATCTATTAGAATTTATCTATTGCTATTAGGTAAAACCTACCATCCCCAGTCCTTAAACTTCCTTTCCATAATCGTGGGCCAATAATCACTCGACGCACCACGTGAATCCCTCATAAGATAGGATTTTGGATTTTTTACTCCATCTCAAAACCAGTTTTATTGATAAATATTTCCACCCATGTATTGAAAGGGATATCCAATCAAGGAAGAACCCCCTTTGCAAGGGATTTTTCAACTAGATTAATCAATTGTTGAGTCATAGGATGGGTTTTAGTTGCATCATCCCAGGAAGATCGAGGAGGAAAGAACTTATCATACATGCCACCCAATATTGGTGCACCATATTTCTTTTCTACATACCAAAGACGGATACGTACCTATCCAGATGTAATATGGAAAGTGTTTGTATCGGGGGTCCAGCAACAGATCAACTACATCATCAGAACTTTATTAAAATAGGTAGACACCTATGACAAACAAACAGCCTCATACGTTCTAATATCCCTTAACTCCTTATAGAATTTAGAAGAAATATAATAGACCCAAAAAATCCATCCCCAATCCATACTATATCAACCTATGGATTAGAAATCCCAATTAGTATTTCGTCCATAAATTTTATTCAGACCAGATTTCCACATTATTGAGCGATACATGTGAAATCCTCATGAGTCATGCAATAAGTCCTTTCAGATTATGTGCGAATAAAAGTTAGTATATCCCCTTCTTCATGATCTACCTGAGAGATAAAGTACCCCCCTGAGGAATGATATTCCCAAAAGATTTTATGGGTAGTCCGAATCCAGGAAGAAAGTATAAATGATGACTTTAGTAGAGGGTTGGAAGCATCATCGGTAAGTATAAGCCCATAAAGTGGAAAAAGTTTGACATGGGATATTCCAAGAAATTTAATCCCATCTATGATGTCAATAAATTTTGGGATAAACTTATAAGATTAATAAAATAAGGATCTATGCACACCACTATAGCATTATGTTGGGCTATTTATACCTTTAACTCCTTCTTAGAGATCTTACAAGAGGATCAATGATATCTAGAAGGCTTACAAAAATAACTAAGTGTCATATGTCAGAAAAATAGAATATAATATCATGTCAAAAATAGAAGAGTGATAGTCCTAATGGTGTGATGTGCATCGCATGAATCAACAAGGCATTTTTAAAATCACATAAAGGATGTGCAAACCTCCTGACATCCAAAGGACTCATGGGTCTCATAATCTACACAAGGCATCACGTGATCACATGACCCCTTTTAAGAATTTTGATCGTGTGACCTGAACATGGTCACATGAATTAATTGAATCTAATGATTAAACCATAAGACCCTGCAAAAACCTCAAGACCTTTTTAGTACCTCATTGTCAAAGTTCAAAAATAATTACCAATTTAGGGTTTGTATTCAGACTAGATGAGCACCTGAGTGTAAGTATGTCTTGAAAGATAAATCTCATTGAGAATGCTTCCAAACAAGGTCTCATGATTATGATTCACAAAATGGTCTTACGATGGAGGAATGTGATGGAAACCAAGACAAGATTGATATGGGGAAGTGGTGAATAGTGGAATGAATTTCTCTCCTCCTCATATATATAATTAATGTTGAGCAATACTGAGTGTCGACCAGTAGACCAAATGTCACTTGAGTAAATAATTTGTGACACCACCAAAGAATCAAGTGGGCATTTACATTCCTACAAACCAATACTTTATCAATGCAGACATCACTCTTGAGGGGGGGGGGGGTGTATTGACTTCTTCTAAATAAGCACTGAAAACTTCACAAGGGAAGACATAGATGAATATTGTTATTATTTCCTTAGAAATGGAAGAGGAAGACGAAGGTGGTCGAGAACCATATATTAAAAGAACCCTTAGGAGACTTGTAATTTCATGACTATTATAAGGTCATGTGAAGTATCCTCATGTAGTGCATAACCTATAGAGGATCCTATGTGGCCCCATTTTCAATAAGTCCATATTATTTTGAGAAGTTGCTATAGAAATATAGTTACTACACATACAATAGATTTATGAGTTCCTAGAAACCATCTGGGTTGCCTACGATAAGTGCCTAGAAATCCAATATGAAAATCATATGAAAATGGGAGGAAGGATACCCAAAGGACAATGGTCCCTAGTAGCTACAATGATCATGAAAATCATCAACATAGGGAAGAATGTTTTTCCTTAGAAACATTCAAGAAAAATTGTGAACTCATTAAACCTTCATAAAATAAAACAAAGGAGATAAAAAGGGAAGATGTGGGAGCTACTCATGGTCACAGAAAGACATGTGGAACACCCCTGGTGATCCAAAAGACCCCATGAGTCCCTAGAGACATGTTTTTATCATATCACAGAGTCCCTTTGTCTTGTGATCCCCATACAATATAATTACTTGGTCATTTCCTAGAAACCATGAAATTCGCATCATCTCCCTAAGGAAAAACATATGGATTTGTCCAATGAAATTCACACACACACCCATAGGACCTTCTTGGTCACGTGATGTATCACCAAAAAAATACCCTCAATAACACTCCTGAAAATTCCTGAAACTCCAAAATATTGTCAGGAAAAAGTGAAATAAGGGAGAGAGATAGGGGAGGATTATGGCACTTGTGATCATAAAATTATTATGATGTGTTATGGAATCCCGCAAGGAAGTCTCGTGAGACCCCCATAAAAATCACCCTAATCTCATAGAATGTACCTAAAAATTCATCAATCACCTAATGGATTCCTTTTAGTAGGCATTACAATCTCACAACGAACCTTTTACATGTCAACAAGATAATAAGGAAGTCCTTTAGGACATCAACATGATTAAAGTACTCCTTGTTAATTTTAAATAATCCAATAAAGGATGTGTTGACGAGAGGGAATCACAGTCACTAAAAATCAGGCAACACCCTCAGAGCGGTCCATGGTAGAGAATCATGAAGCTGCATGGTGCTAGAGCTCTTCTTCAAATCTAGCCTGAAATCATTGAAGATATGCTACCCAAACTGATGAAAAAACTTGGTGTAGATGCATATAAGTTCCCCAACACAACATGAAAAAAGGATAAATTTTGACTATTCAAATCTTAGCCTCTAGAATATTAGGTTCATGGTATATGGAAGATTTCTCAGAGTTGATGATATCACGACTAGAAAGTATTCCATTATGTAAAATATTAATAAACAAATGGATCAATCATGCAATATACATAAGGTACTTCACGTGATCATTCGTAGTTCATTATAAGGACTACTAGAAAGGTGTGATAAGAATATACCACATATTCACAAGATCTCATAAGACTCAGGAAAAATGGATATTGAACAAACCTATGGAATTCATAATTCAAGGGCTAGTAATAGGATCAAAATGGAAAGACATAAGATAAAGACATGTTTTCTAGTCCTCATGCGCTTCACAGGAGTCATAATAATACATGTGATCAAACTAGGACATGCCACTTAGATCTAGAGATATATCATCAACATGCTATTTGGGACATGAGAAATCCTTCGGTCATGTCAAATCAAGTCATAAAGTCCTAGTGGGAACACCACATTAGTTTCACGAAACACTCTAGACCTATTACTTGAACCTTGATATGTCCTTCAGATGCATTTTTTGACACATATAATGACACCTACTCATGTCATTCGTGTCTCACGGTTTCACTTAGGGATGAAAAATGAGCTCTCAAGATACCCTCTAGACAATTCAGTAAAAACCCACAACACCATCCAAACATGTTGGTAAGGTCCTATGATGACCTCCAAGGATATTATACAAGATATGAGACATCCTGCAATCTATGTTTTAAAAAATCTTGAGACACCCTCCATATGTTTAAAAATAATTATTGAGACTGAAAATTGGGCTTGTCAATTGGATCATGCAAAACTTCTTAGGAAAGCCATCCAGGTCAAGCGATAGCTCCCAGAACAAAAAATCTGGATCTTGAGATTTCATATGGATAAGTCAAATGGGTCATTCAAGACACTCCAAATAAACATGCCAGGTCATACGGGAAACCTCAGTGTGTATTCTCCAATATAATGTGAACTATGGAGACACTGATTCATACCATATTCGGGATTTGTAGGAAACATATCCCAAGGTTTGAGCTCCATGATGACCATCCTGTGAAATCCTAGCATTTATGCCCCATATTCAAAGTAATGTAATTTTTACATACTGTAAATTTTTTTCTCAGAATGATCATGGTTCACATGGGCTTAGGGAGTTGCAATGATCCTGAAATCTTTACTATAATCCTCCACAATTGTATGAATATCCATAGTGTATAAGCACTAGTATGAATTGGACTATAATGACTCTGATTCCTACCACAACTGAGATACGTAAGACGTCTCCCTAAGACCCGATTTCAATGATAAATCATCTTGAGTTAGCCCTAGAACAAAATTCCCACATAGTGGGAAATTAAATAACCATTTTCCATCCATTGTTTATGATATCAAGTATGGATCACATGATCTTATGGATTTTTAAAAATCATATCATCTATACCATGGGTCTCTTTAATGACAGGGATAACCTAAATATATAAGCCATGACCAAATTAACAATGAAAACTCTTATTCTCACTATATTTAGGATACGTAGGATGACCCTCCGAGATTAAATCTTGAATAATTTTTATCGTAGATCACCCATATATGTCCATTGTTTATGATTTTCAGCTTCATGGATCGAAAAAACTACGTTGTTTTGGATTCCTACAATAAAAAAGGTATATAAGATTCCTCATAATGGCTCAATCCCCTAATAATATTAACTTCCTCCTTTAATGGATAAAATTTCTGAAGCACATTGTAATAAATCTTTAACACATAAGTAGCCGCCTATTACCGTAAAGTGATAGAGAATCTTAGATACATATATATGGATCCACTGAAGATACCCCATTTTATTTCACATGAAAAAGAATAAACCTATAGTCATTTTGTTAGTGTAACCGGTCCCATATCAGGATGTTTAAGAGATTTAAGAAAATATCTTAAATCTATAACAGGGTCCCAGAGTAGGCAACAATTCACCCCAAAAGGGTGTGATGAGCCCAAAATCCCATCCTCTTGACCAATATGAGTCCCCAAGAGTTGATGGTACTAAAAAATCAGATGACCCCTGACATTTGGAAAGTAGGTTCATACCTAGATACAGATGAAGGAACCATTAGTAGTTTCTAGGAATGGAGAAACTTATGGAAAACCGGATGCAATAAATTGAGTGAGGACCTAAAACTCTCACCCAAATCAAATCATTGAGTGAAAACCATTCCACACCTCGAATCTTGATGAAACATGGTTCCACTAGAGAATGATCTCTCATATGAGGAAAATACGATGAATATCATAGGTTGTAGATACAAATTTCTGAAAAATATAATAGTTCATAAGGTTAATGTACTATTGAGAAACCACATGCTTGGAGATGTGATGTGGGAACTGGATTATGTGATAAAAACTAATTACCCTCATTTATTTTAGTGCATGAAATGAAAATTTATCATGGAATATTTTGTAATGGGTGAAGATTGTGATGAAAAAAAAATTTATGAATAAAATTATATGTGTGGTTTAATTAAAATTCTAATTATGTATTATGGTTATATAAAACACAAGTGCTTAGTTGGTTTTATTTTATCCTATCATATTTAAAAGACAATTATGAATTATAACTATTGATAATATAGCTATTGAAAAATGATCATAATATTAGTATAAATATAACGTTTGGAAAGTCCAATTGACATATAAAAAGGAAGTTTTTGGCTCAAATTGTATGATTGTACTCAATGAATCACATTTATCAGATAATTATTGGGATATAGAATCAGTTGGAATTTCCCTTGACCAATCCCAAGATGATATCCAACAACTAAAACATGAGTGAAACCATTAACTAGATAAGTTCAAGCTCATCAAGATCACCAACCAAACCATATATATTAAACCACCCCATGAAAATCTCACAATCGCTCACCTTACCCTTAGGGACTTTTCTTGGGTAATAAATGGATATGCATTAATACTATAATAATATGAATATTTATATTATATTATTAATAGAAAAATGGTTATGATTTATTCTTATTATTTTATCTTTATAAATGATTTTGATTTTGATTTGATAAAAAATAAATTATAATTTTGGATAATATGTAATTTTTATTTAAAAATTTATTTTTAAGAATTAATTAATTTTTGAAATAAATTATATTTTAATTAATTTTGATGATTAAATAATATTTTTAACAATGTTTTAAATATGATTTTTTATGTTAATAATATGTTTTATAAGGGATAAAAGCTGTTATTGTTAGAAAAACACACCTTTTCTCAATAAATGTAGATTATTATTTTTAAAAGTGAAATTTAATATATTTAGAAAATTATTTTGATAAAATAAATATTATTTTTTGAATAATGACATTGAAATTATTTAATTATTATTATTTTTAATTTTTTTAAGACAATATAATTTCTGGGGAAAAATAAAATATGGTATAAATATAAAATGTGTTTTGTGGCATCATATTTACACAAAATTGAAGTAAAAAATAATATTAATTGTATACAAGATAAACTATATGTTTCAACTTTAAAATAATTTTATTTCTAGGTTATTTGATTAATTTTATAAAGGCTTTAGTAATCCTCCAAAAATGATATTTTATCTTATGATTTTAAATCAATTCTTTATAAACATAACTCATTTCCAAGTCACCATGGGTGATATTTTAATATGTTATTCCCTTATCCATATTCAATAATTATAATCACTACTCTATGGAAGAAACCATGGGAACAAACAATGGTATTTTTTTTGGTTTGTATAACCTTATTGTATAGAGTCCAAAACCCATGTTGAGAAAAAAAATCTTTCCAATCTATTCATATATAAACACTCAAAAGATCCCATTCCCATTCACTAAAAACCCTTTTAAAACATACTTACTCTACTATAACCTCTCTATATTTCTCCCAAGGTTCCCCAATCTCTCAAGAATATCCTCCCAAACTTTTGGAACCACCCTCTCAAGGTATTGGTCCTCTCTCTCTTTTTATCAATTCAAGCACATTCTTTGAATTTAGCATTTTAAATCTAGTTTCGTTATGTATTAATGAAATTATAAATATACCTATAATATATAATTTATTTACTAATATGATATATCATTTATACCACTCTAATTATATCATTTACCTAATCCGTTACAATGCCACTATTTTGTAACAAATCCTTTCATTCTCCTCTTTATTCAAGTGTCTTTATAATCTAATGCCTATTATTTCAAATTACTAATGTTGGGGTATGTTTTTTCATGTATATATTTTATTATATATTATTTCAAAATTATGGTAGACCCATTTCTTTCTCAATAAACCATTTTATGAATCTTTAAGTATTGTCGTTTTGCTGACAAAATTTCAGAGTGATTTGTTTTCATGCCAAACATATTTATTATGAATACCATCACTATTTCCACTAAATGGTATTAACATACACATAAATATAATCCTTCTATTGGGTTAATACATTATTAAATTCAATATTACCTGACCATTGAATTAAATATGATGAAATATGATCCTATGTTGAATTATCTATGCGAAAAACCAATTCATGCACATGATATGGAAGCGACGAGTGAGACCATAATTATATATAGATACAATGAATTGGGTAATATTTTAGTCTCAAGAGACATCATGAAAGGGATTTGAGAGTGAAACTTATCCATCAAAATAATTTTTTAACCATGTTATGATGTCTTGTTAATTAGACTTGACCTATGATTGTGATTTCATGTTTAAATTTGTATCAACTTTTTAATGTTTCCTTTATGTTCTCATTCTATATCACACATCTTTATTCATTTTAGTGATTAGAACCCTTTTTATATCCATTTAATTTTATATTGTAAAATATGTAATAATTTATTTATGTTATTTTATGTTTATTCCCTTAATGATATGTATAACTCACTCCATTATTGTGTGTGAACCCATGTTATCCCATTCATTATTAAGTAATATGGAATATTATGATCATGTTATGGATGTTTTGAAGAATATTTATGTACCCCAATTTTAATTTTGTTATATAATGTGAAAAATTACCCAATGACACTAGAATTCTCTACCTTCCTAGTTGCATTAGGTGTAATATTATGTAATAAATCAATAATTAATGTCTAATAAACACACGATTTGTCATAAAATGATCATGGGTTTATTTAGGATGTGGAAAGATATTTATCTAAATGATGAATTTATATAATTTTTTTATAATGAGATCTAAAACATTCCAAGTTTAGCACACAATTTTCTTAAGGGATATATATTCTTATTCATAAGGAATAAATTCCCATAGAACATGAATTTTATTTTTATGAAAATCACACCAATAGAGGTTTTTATTTATAAAATAATATCTAGTAGTTAGATAAAAAATACATGAAACTAGAAACTAGAAAATATAGGGTCAATACTCACTATCCAATTCATTTTTAGTACTTACATATTCCTTACCTTGTTCACATGGTTTTTGGGGACTATCGACCTTATTATCCCTAGGATTGGGACATTGAGCCTCATAATTTCCAACACTCTTGAAACTGAATTAATGATTTTTCATACCATATCTATTTTCCTTAAACTCTTGAATTTGGAATCCTTCATATCAATACTTATAGCATTTAACTATCCCTCAAATGAAACTTACACCATATTTCTTCCCATTTTATTACCATATTGGAAATTGAATCCTCTTTTATTTATCATCAATGTCACTTGATCTTTTATGATACACTATCTTTCCCTTCCTTGGTATGTTTGGGACTTCTACTATGTTTACACTATTAATTTTATTTCATGATAGGTTCTTTGAAATAATAATAGTATTATCACTCCAAATCCAATTCAAATGGTTTTTTCATCAATGTAATCTTTTACTTATACCTTACATCCATGGTTCATTGCAGTTCTATGAATTATTAAATTTAAAAAGATTTACCATGATTCATGATCATTATAAGTGAATTATCATAAATAACTATAGAAAAATTTAACCATAAGATCTATCACATTATAAAAATATCATGTTAGCTTATTGTTCTTAAAACTCATCTTATATTAGACTCGGTTCAAACTATATCACTCTCAATATAATATATATTATTCTTGGTTAAAATTGGAGTAATTTTAGTTGGGTTATCACATATTTATTAAACTAATTCTTAAAAATTGAGATTCCAAATTAACATGACCTTTCATAAAATATTACAATCCCACAAATTATAGAAATCTATATTCTTAAAATCCAACTTATTATTTCTCAAACTATATTAGGAAATTATATAATCATATACCCATATATGTATATAACCTAATCACATACTCCCAATAAAATACCTTTTCAAAAACTATTTGAATCACCAAGTCATTAAATCCCCCAAAAGATATACATTCCTCCCAAAAATTAACTCACTGTTTATCCATCACAGTCATTATAAATATTTATTATGAATGAAGGTTGTAAAACCAAATAGGGACCAAAAAAGGACCAAAAAGAAAAAAACCTATGGAGGTCTAATGTAATGGAGGCAAATTTCATTCCCTCTAATCAGATTAACCCCCTATGGTTTCTAAAAAAGGGTGTTGGGGAAGCTTTTTACTCTAGGGCCCTGATCCACTACTTCCATTGAAGGGAGATAATCCACTATCCTATTGCCCTCACTCCACATATATACCACCCTAATGTTGTTCCCATGGATGAATGTGCATTTTGTAATGATATAGGATATCCCCAAGGGAGACAATCCTTTTACATGCATTTATTCATGAATTATCATGGAATCAGTTTCAACCATTGAAAGATATATATTCTCCTAGTCACATAGGTGTAGCCCTGTAAGCATCAATTTGGATTCCTCTTGGATCGATTTACCTTTTCTATAGTAGGAAAAGAAGCTAGTAAGACACTACCTTGGTAGTCTCGAATGAATCCTCCACCTTGCATGACTCCCACCAAGCATGAGCTATCTACATTGAGTCTCAAACTAGAAACTACCAGTTTCCACCACACCCAATGTACTTGAGCCCCATCATTAATAGAAATCCCCAAAGACTCACTTACTTACAGACATATCAGGGAGGGTTCATCACGCAATTCATTGATACCACTGACCGCGTCGATGAGAAGGTAATTTCTCTCATGATGATGGATCTTCCAGTGGATAGAATTCCATAATACATGGCCTTATTCATGGCCTTCCATATGCACCAGTAGCCTGCATTCATAATGATAAATCTTCTTAGTTTTTCCAATCCCATAGAATTCATATCGTGAAACCATCACTTCAAGAACGTGGCACCAAGAAGATCCTAGTAGGATAGGGCAGTGAAATCCCCAATGAAATTTCACACCACCAGATCCCATTCCACCTCAAAAAGAGCTGGTTATCATTTTCCTTCTAGTGGGTATGGTAGTAGTGGAATCTGGAAATAATATTGACACCCATATTTTTAACGTTGTCATCCATGGGAACTACATGATTCCTTATCCTCCATGTTATAAAGGAATACATTGCAGGAATTTTATTGCACTAGATCATGCTATTCTAGTTATCCCACTACCCATGTTTAATAGTAATCCTACTGAAGTCCCTTTAAGTGAAGGACCCTAATTTAGAGGGGGTAACCATTAATCTTTCTAGTTCAGAATTTATTCCAATGAGGTTATATAAGTAATATCGTTTCTCATCCAGAATAGATTGGATAAAACACAGATTCATACTATCCTATTTAATGGAAATAAATGGATCAGGGAACCCTAGGATTCCAAACATGGAACCCAACCAATTTTGATGCTAGAAGAGAAGGTTACCTTCTCCCATGATCCACCATGAGTGATGATGGAGTGTCAGGATTAGTGGGGAAATCATAGTCCATAATGGGGATGTGTGGGAACTACCATTTGCATGTTTCCCATTCCTTTATAGGATAAGATCTTACCCCAGAGAGTGAACTCTACCACACTATCCCAAGAGATCATTCCATACATGTAGTGAATAGTATCTTCTAGGCTTCTAATGTAAATCCCAAATTCATCAATATACCTCTCCATATTTCTCTATTATGTCAAGTGACTTTTTTACTTCAGATAGTGATTTCCATATGAAACTAGGCAATATTTTATCAATGGTATAAATGACCCCCTTTGGTACCTTGATGGAAGAGAGAGCATGGATGGGAATGGTTAGAAGTACACTTTTGACTATGGTGATTTGGACCCCAATGATAGGTAGTGATTCATCCAGATGAACACGTGACTTGTTATCTTGTTCACAATGTGTTCAAAGTCACGAATGAGGGTTATCCTTGAGGAAACTAGGGTTACAAGAGACTCAAATTTAGAAGAACCATTCTGGATGTCTATCTCATTGTATAAGTAGTAAACCCATATGGTCCCACATTTTTTTGGAGATATAGAGGGTTCTCTTTCATTTTTTATCACCTGGCCTCTATAATAGCGATATTCTTCTACATTTTTTGATTCCATGAACTGATATCCTTTTATCATTTGAAAAGATAATCAAATAATCTTCAAAAATAAAATTTCAAATAGAGGTATTTTTCATTTTACTGTAGTAGGGAGGGATATAACCAGTATATACCCTTATATTGATAAGCCGGATGAGGGTGTCCAACATAAGAATGAAAATGGCTAGGGAGATGGGGTCCCCTTGCCTAAGCATTCGAGTAGCCTTGAAAATTTCATGACACTTTCCTATGAAACAAAATTAAATCCATGGAGAGATAAAACATCTAAAAATAAGGTCCATAGACCATGAAGAGATACCCATACCCAAGAGTACCCTATTGATGAATCCCCATTACATTCTATCATATGATTTATTCATATCCATCATTAATTCCATGTTTGGTCCATTGGTCTTGAAGTTGATATCTCTAATCATTTTTTGAGCCAAGGAAATAACCCCTATATAGACCGGCCTTTTTGAAAGCCATGTCATTCTAAGGAAAACCACCACGGAATGTTATTGGTTAGCCTTATTTTGATAATACCTGAAAAAAACTTATAAGGGAACTTACACATACATAACAGACTATAATGGAGGATGGATGATGGATCATTAATCATTGGTAACCAGACCAGAGTTGTAGATCCATATACCTTTGGGAGTTTTCTAACTCAAAATAAGTCATGGATGGCCACAATAATATCTTCATTCACTACATACCATGATACCCTATATATTGATCTAGGAAATCATTCGGGACCCGAATCATTATTTGGGTTGAGGTTCGACATAAACTCATAGACCTCATTCTTCTTAGGGACAACTTCAAAAAAGGCATTTTCCTTGTTGGATATCAGGTTGAGGATCACCTCCATAAGCTCAGAATTCCTTCTTGGATAACGATTTTTCATGTTCGGGTTAGGACCTGAAAGAAGGTTTAAAGAGAAAGGGAAATCCATACCCCCATCAATAACTCTGTCATTTGAGAATAAACCATCCTCCAGCCTGATGTTCGGTTTAACATGACAACTTTTCTCTGTGATGAATGCATGAAAATATTCCATATTTTATCAAATTCATGAAACCAATTAACTCTCAATATTTCACGAGCAGTGTGTTCCTATTGAAAATAATATTCTCTCGGAGGGACTTCTTATTAGACATCTCCACAAACATCGAGTCATCTCATGCATCCTCTAGGTTGAGTTCCAGGTGATCAACGAACTGTCTGAGAGTTTCCATGTACTAATTAGTAGAACATGGTACCTTATACCTTGCTTTAAGGCTATGTTTAAGCCATCTTACCTTGCTATGGATAGCTACCAAAGAGTGTCCCTGAGTAGAGTCTTCTGATACCTCGCAAAAAAGTTGATGATATCTAGGAATACCGATTCAGTGGCCAAAAAACCTGAAGCATTCACACCCATCTTGTCTGAGATACAAGAGAACCAACACAGGGTAATGGTTGAAAAAAACATGGACATAATGATTGACCTTAGCCTTAGGATACATGATGATGTCGTGGATGTTGGCGAGACACTGATCCAACTGAATCCAACAACATGAACTCCTTTTTTGATTATTACACCAAGTGGAACGATCTGTAAACTATCCCATATCTAGTAGAAACTTACCAAAAATGAATTGTACAATGTCCATTGTGGCCATTTGTGGAAAATCATCCCTTCCTCGCTTCTCATTTGGTTCAATGATTATTTCGGTGTCACCACCAAAAAACCAAGGGGATTCCTTTAAATCAAAGGTGTTGATATCTTGGAACAAAACTTCTCTACTTTTTATGTCCCAAATCCCATACATAAAATATATGAAGAGGGAATTTTTCTAGTATAAAATTTCCTTGTGATATATGGGTTTCCATCTTGAACCATATCCACATTAGCATCCTTGTTCCAGAAGATCCATATATGACGATTGGTCAGGCCAACTTTCATGGAAGCATGCATTGTAACATTATGAGTAAACTAATTTATTTTTGAATAATTCTATTTGTTTTCTAAGATAATGGAAATAAAAGCCTTGTGATTGTTTATATCCATGGATAAGAAGTACATTTTTACCTAGGCACCAATTCCACAAGAGTTTCAAATTTGGATAGCTATCATTGACACATTGATAGCCTGGATTTGTCCCTAGGCAACTTAGTCTTATGTGTGTAGGAGGATGAAAAACTATAAATAATTTTGGATTTTCCCTCATACATAATCCATTTCTTAGATATTATTAGTAATTTTCTTGAGAATCCGATAGCGAAAGAAAACTTATGGAACTCCCTATCACCTTTCATATAGGTGTTTGTTTTCTAAGATTTTGTTGATCAGGAGAAACATGAACCCATGCTGAATACCCTCACTATCAGCCTGGGTGTAGGGTTCTGACTGTGGTAGAGGGAAGAGTAGAGTCCATTCAGAAGTAGGATAAAACTAGTCATTAGTAGTACATGGGAGCCTATAGGGGGATAAAGTATGTCCATCACAGAAGGAGGAGGAACCTCTTCACTGAAACCTTTAATAGCTGAGTAGGTGAAATTCACTTGGGGAGGAAGCATTGTATTCAGGCTTGACAACCTAGATAGTGAGATCCATAGGTCTTCCACCCAGTAAAGCATATTGAGAAATTGGAGGGGGTTTAGGGAGAGTATAGTGGGGGTAGGAGATGTAGGGAAGATAAGGGGTGATGCTAGCAGAACTAGAGTCGAACAAAGTGATCAAGCACCAGAAGGGGATGATCCATCCTCAGTATCTATAATGGAGGAAGAAAGGAAAACCATAGATGGTTCCTGTTCAGGATCTATAAGAGATACATCATAATGGGATTGAGTAAGGATCCTTATAGATGAGGCTTTCAGATTGGGGGGGGGGGTAGAGGCTGCCTTGATGATGATTCCTGCACACCTACAAATAATGAACTTGTAGAGAGAAGGATGGAAAAAACCTAGGAATCACTAGATACACAATTTCATGGTTGCATTCCAGAAAATCCTAATACTTCAAGGTTATAATATCCAGAAGTGGAAGGGTGAGATCTAGATCCATGAAAATCTGGGATACTGAATCATCAGCACATCTCCGAGTGCAGTTGTCTACACAGAAAAAGAAACCAAGTGAGTCCCCTAATGCGTTGAGGAGAGAACCATTGCAAAACTGGAGTGGCAGGCCTGGGGGATTGATCTATATGGTTGCTCAGGAGCTTTCCATCCCATTTTGAACCTATAGAAACAACTATATAGGTTAAAATTGCATCTACCCATGTGCCAAAGGGATTTTTCACCAAGCATGAATTAAGTCTGTCTTAAACGTGAGGATGAGGCAGAAGGAATTCTGGTATATAGCTGAAATATGGGTTGGAGAAATGAGGCCCCATGATTCCAAAAACCTCTTTAAAGCCATGAGAGGAGGTCTCCCTGATCAAAATCATGCAAAAAGATTCTATTTTAAGAAAACTACTGCATCCTCGTAGGCCTCTGTGGGAATCTCCACTGATAGGTAGGAACCGGCTCTAGACACCTTTGAGTTTACTGGCCAAACCTCCAGAAAGAAAGAACACAAGAGACAGAGAGATGGTCTACAAAGAGCCTCCTAGAAGGAAGGGCCAATGTGATGGTCCTAGGAGAGAAATACACCAGATCTCAAGGATGGATGATTAACCTCGTGGAGAGACAAAGAGCTCAGATCGAAGGTAGTTAGCACCAGATATCTCGCCAGGGAGAGAAAAGTAGGAGGAGAAACGATTAGGTGAATTTAATTTCCTACAGGCATGTGGGGGCGTATACTCCAGTACATCATAATTATCCATCAACCACTGGTATCAACCACAAGATCACACCATCAAATAGTATTCACTATATATCATAATACAAGAAATGAGATGAGATTCTCCAAAAATATCATGAATAAATTATAATTCCCAAGGATAAAAATACTATATAGTTTTATACTTCTAAATGAAACCAACATTTATTATCTTAATACCATATATATATTAATCATAATAGTCAATCACACCTCAATCATGTGTTCCCTAATAGTTATCCCATAGTATAAACTTTTCATAAAATCACTTTTCAATGTTATTAATACTATTTAATATATTCCCCCACAACAGTAATGTAAAAATACTGAATAATAATCCATATATATTTCTCATAGTCCTCATAACTTTAAAAATATAGAAAAATATTATTGATAAATAATATTCACTAATAAAAATATTTTATATATTTAGTAAAATATCTATCTCATGGACTTAAATAAGACTTGGAAACTCACTTTTCCATCATAAAATGCATATAATAGGATTCTAAACCATTTAAGTATGCTTCATTATTTAGTTTTCAAACAAAATAAAAACAATTATAATATTTATTTTCATTATATTACTTCCAAAAAAATACATAAATAATATCCAATACATACATATATATATATATATTAATATATACATACAAATATTTATTACCTTATGAAAACGTTTTTTAACATATGATACTTTCAGATCAACCTATGAACTTTTTATTCAATCCTTAGTTTTCTATGGTCATTTTTATATCATGAACTACAACATAATTAGTTAACATCATTATTAAATACATGACAATGGTTCATAAATTGAAATTTACTAACAAAATCATGTTCCCTAGGAGTGTCTCATCAATTTTGTGGTCTTATTACCACTAATGTGGAATCATAGTGATGTTTTAATTAATTCTAAACAAACCCTTTTGGGGTAATTACCCCTATTTGGATCTATACCCCAACCACATCCACTTTACTATATGAATATATAGATTTTTTTATTGGAAAAACCATATAATATCTACATCACTAAAACTTCTATATGTTGTCCAATATATAGGAATATTACTAAGGTTCCATAATCCTAATCCCAAAATAAAATGTACATTATTTACATAGAATCAAATCGTATAATATTCCAATGGGTAATCTATACCTTTTAAATTAAGATCAACCGTAACTTATTAATCCCCAAATTATCCTAATTAAATATAAAAATATAAAAATTTAAATAATCATTTCCTTTGAAACTAATTGTGAAACCCTAGATCCCCACCAGTAGATCTGGTACAATAACCAAAAAGTGTACATACATTCTTAACCACAAGATATAAAATCCTATATATCAACATCCATGATTTAAAAATAAATAATGATTATTTTATCTCTTACATTGCAATGATATTGTCATTCTTATAGATTTAAACAATTAGAAAAAACTGATAAAATGATAAATTATGGGTTATTTGTATAGAATGGAAAATTTTACCATTATATATGAAATTACATAATTTCTGGAAATCATTAAATGTCTCCCAAAAATTCTTTCACATTTTTTAACCAGCTAAACATGTCATGTGTTTTACTTTTCTCTATAATATGGGGAAATAGAAACATAAGAACGAGTGAGAAAGAACACTTAGTAATGGAATCATATAACTGAAGGAACTATGTCATAAACATGTCATAAATGTTATATTGGAAATAGTTAAAAAACAAGAAGCCTTAATCCACTTGAAATTAGGTGAATTATAGATCCATATATGAAAATTCTCATGAGACAAAATAAGTTTTTTTATTTGGTGTATGTCTTCCCAATTCAGCATGATGTCTTGAGAACAATCTTAATGATTAGTAAGTGTCTTTTCACAAGACCTAAACATACTTTTTTTGATGTCAGAAATTATTCATTTCATCAGTATGAAATCATTAATATTTATGTCCATGCATTTATTTATTTTCATGGATATAGACTTATCCCAATTTCATTTTGATTATGGACTCATTTTTTACCTATTCCATTAATATTATTCATCCCATGTTTATGACATTATTTCTTCTATAATATGTTTTTCTTACTAAGTGTTTGAGATAAATCCTTATTTTTTTATTTCTCCAAGATATGGGGAAAATTCGTACACATGAAATGGTTAGAAGGGTAAAACATGTGAAATACATTGTTAGAGACATTAAAGGCTTATCATTAATCAAGTAGTTACATATTTATTAGTTAAATTTTATATTGATTCCACAATCCATTTTTATTTTATTTTATTGAAAAACCACTTTCAGGTAAAACAGAACTAATTCATCCGGTTATCCGTCGTCACACACCCAGTTTCAAAATTCAAACCATCGCCACTTCAAATCACGCCAACCCGTTGATGTGAATCGACTGCACACCTCTCCATCGTCACCGGATTCCACCACAAAAAGCCACAACAAACAACCCCAATACAGTCCATCACACCGAAAGACCATCAAGGCCGGAGACAACCGATCATCGGAAACCATCATCACCGCCAAGAAAAACCAAAACAGAAACTAAGGGAAGATCAAATTAAAACTGAAGCCACCAAATCAAAGAAAATAACTATGGAAGCATCTGGAATCCCTTCAAACGCTGAGCCACAAATCCCAAAACCGCATAGTTTCCATTGCGCCAGATCCAACTAGGATAGTCGAATAGAAACTTGCGATCAGAGCAGGTTGAGCAGCCAAGGAGCTTCAACACACAACCGTTGTCGGGCCTAAATTTTCTATTGGATACAAAGAAAATGGGATTTATCAGGTTATATTTTTCCTTAATTAATTAAATATTTAAATAATAAAAGATCTGTAGAATGTAATAAATAAAATAATTTTTGAGGATTTTGTAATAAATAATGGTTATATCTATGCTTTTATAACACGAATCAGAGCATTAATGTAATATATTTGTTTATGGAACAAGATCTGAAGTTTTATTCTGGGGAATCACATATAAGTTTTTAGATATTTTGAATACATATAATGGATGAATTATATTATTATACAATTAAAATATATTTCCATTTGTTGAGAAAGACATGCAATTTTTTTTCATAATTACCTAAATATTTTGACATAAAATGTATTGGAAATGTATTTAATGAAATATTTTCTTTCTGTTATTTAAATATCAGAGAGTTATGTTATGGTTTATATAGTTGGTAACAAATATAGTATGTAAATTATGTGTATTTAGTACTAGATATGGGAGTGTGAGTCCATGATATTCTAGTTTGTATCATAAAAGGCTTTAAATAGATTTCTAGAGTAGTATGTTTTTTGGTTAAAGAAGTAAATGTCATAATGGAGTGATAAGATAAGGTTTCTCATATTTTAAAATGTATAAATAACACTTTATATTAGTTTAATTAATATTAAATTTTTTAGGGAATTAGATTTGATAAATTTATTAAAAATTATTTTGATAAATATAAGGGATGAGTCTATGCAATGAAAAATTTAAAGAATTTTTTTAAAGAAGATATTATATTGTTTTACATGATGTAACATTCATATATGAAATATAAAATTTGATGTAGGATCTGAAAAAGATATAACTAGGGGTAATAGCACTACAAAGACTGTGTTGGTAATTAAATCAGTCATCAACTAGGGCATGAGAAATATTCCTAAATGAAAATCTAGTTTGACAGACGTGAGGGATATGTTTTTTTAATCACATTATTTTTACAAGTCATTATGTATTATTTATAATTCTAAGGAATTATGTTAATAAATATGAGAAAACCCAACATAAAGAAACATAGAATGAACTGATAATGACTTATGTTTAACTGAAATCTAATATAATAATTTAAAACAGTAAAAAATATTGAGGTATACTTTTTCTTTTAATTATAATTCAATAATTATCTTATGATGTTAATTATTCATCAATAATTATTAAAACCTTTTATTTTTAGTAGGGAAAAATATCAAAGGAAACATGTCAAAAACACCTTTTATGTACACTGTAGAGAATGTATCAACAATAATCGTAATTGAATTTTATGTAGAGTTGGAAACCTATTGTGTTATGACCTATCCCCTGGGGCCCATGTCGTGACTACCCCAATCCCACCATCCATAGGCTAGGGGTTGGATACTAGCACCAGAAAGGCATAACACTAAAATGGGATGCCATTGCCTTTAAACCTACAAACACACAGACCAGGTACAAAACTTGAGAAAACTGCATAATAATACTACTAAAAGTAAAAGTGCGAACTGATGCAGAATGGAACAGTATAAAAACCCAAAAAGAAATTACAACAAAAAGGAAAACAGCTCCTGAGGTCATCCAACAAGGATCCTACATGAAGGGTAGGTATAGATCGTCACTGCAGATCTCCACGTCAACCGGTCTCCTCTGTACACTATCTAGTCATAGCTCCAAAATCACTATCAAGGCTATCCATCACTTGTACAAGACACAACAAGGTGTGGGGGAAGCCCATGCAGAGTTGAGTATAAGAATGCCCTATAGGGACCCCGATACCCCTGAAGGTCCCTCATAATTCCACCAAAGAAAACCCACAAAGTATGATCTCAATCACAAATCAAGAAGTAAAATATATCTCACACCAGGTATATAACTTAAAGAACATGAATAATGATGATTAGTCATAAATCTAAATCATCTTCTTCCATTGAGAAGTTCCACTACTGAACCACAAAGAAGTAGTTCTACTACCAATCCACACATGGTCGTAAGTCACCGATCCACACAGGGTTGTAAGTCGTTGATCCACAAAGGGTCATAAGTTGTCGATCCAAATAAGGTCATAAGTCTTCGATCCACATAGGGTCATAAGAAGTTGATCCATGATGGGCCTCTCTAAGGCTAGTCCTTGCAGGGTCATGCTACTGCTGATCCACATAGGGTTTTAAGTCCTCGATCCACATAAGGTTGTGAGTTTCTAATCCACAATGGGCCACTCTATGTCTGGTCCTTGTCAGGTCATTCTACTACTAATCCACAAAGGCTCATAAGTTGTCGATCCACAAAGGGTCGCTCTGATGATGATCCACAAAGGGACACTCTTTACTTGATAGCCAACCACAGGATTCCCACACTCAGTGCACTTGAGTTGCATAGTTTCTGATCCTCAAGCAATAAGTCATACCTCAACATCAACAAAGTCCCATAAATAATTAACTCTAACAAACCACCATTTTATAAGGGTTCCAACGCAATAGACAACGCATCAATCAAACTCCCATTCTGTAAGTTATAGGAATTTTAGTACTGAGGGCCCGGTTGGATTCGAGTTCAATCCATCCCAGACATACTCCAAATTCTTCTAAAACTCAATTGGAGTATCTCAAAAATACTGCCTCTTCACAAGGTTCCTCACGCCTTTGACGACACATCAATCAGACTGCCAGTTTGTGAGATACACCCAATTTAGAAAGCGGGACCTGTTGGGTTCGGGTCCAGCTCGCCCAGCCCGTTGGGCCCATGGATCTAGCTCGACCAGTGGGCCTAGCCTGGATGGCGGGTCCGGCATGACTCATAGGTCCGGCCCACCTAGAGAAACCCAGCCCGCATGAGGGCAGGTTGCTGGACACACTCACCAGATGTGGTGCATCTCGTTCGGTCAACTGGCGCTCCCAGCGGGGTGCCACCCCTCCTTTCGTAACCACCAGTTAGAGCCAGCCCTTGGTCCAGCCGAGCGGAACGAGCATCCTGATCCTCTCTCCACGCATCACATCGGAACCACGCCATTCTACCACGATGGCCCGGCTGGCCGTGACTCTTGCCGCCACGGCGCCTGCGCATGCTGGTCCTCCAAGAGGCCGACTCAGCCGGCCGCTGTAGCCGGTTGCCAGTGCCTCTGTGCTAGTGTTACAGCACCAATGGTTTCTTCCGTGGGACACTGAAGATTCTCCAGTGGTCCATTTTCTTTCTCGTATTCACCTATGGGCCTCCCGGGTCACCACCTTCAATGCGAGGCCCTTAGAATCATCTTGACACCACGTTTCCCCATCACACACAAATAACGCACATAAACCAAGAATGAAAGAGGGTCCTGGCTTCTTCGGATTGGACCGTACCCTCTACATTAGCGCTTAAACATGTGTAAGAAGAATAATCATTAAAAACCCATAATGAAACCACGCCTCAACCTCCAATAATAAATAATGAAACATGGATCAACCCATTATTCGGTTGATCCTCATTATTCACATTAATCTAGAATGGGGAAATAAGGATATTAAACACATTAACCCCCTACCTAGATTTAGTGTATTCCGTTGAGGATGAAGAAAGGGTTCCCCATTCAAAGTTGTTCATCGAAACCCATTCCATGTTCTCCAACAATCATTGATCGATCACCGTTATTCATTGGAGGGTGACATTGTCAGCATTTCGTCAGAGGTTCCTCTCCTGGGTTCCCCAATTCCATGCTAATGGTTTGATTAAATAAAATAAGTTAACCCCCATGTTGGTTTATTATTATGATTCATTAATGAATCCTGATTAATGAACTAATTAAACTACGAGTATTTTGGTTACACAATGAGAGGATCAATTCCATAAAAGTCTATTATTTAATGCCTAACTTTATGTCTTGGTCCCACCATCCATCGCTTAATGGTGGGAAGAGAATAAAATAACTCAAAGATTTTTTTTTGAAATGTCCAAAAATTAACTTTTTCATCTAACCCTTACTGGTCAAAGTTATGCTTCGCCTAAGGGAATCCTAACAATGAGAATTCAACGGTTCTCTCAAATTTTCCATTAGAGCACCGGTTCAAAGGATAGAAATTTCCACCCGCACGTTTACTGAACGTACCTTAAAAAAGTTCAAAAATTATTAACAGTCACCCTCGACCCACGCCGATCATGGTTAGGCTCTTTATAAGGGGAACACGCCCTCATGAGCTCAACCGTACACTCTGATTTCCAATCTAATTTACCATTTATGAGTTATAAGGATTTGAAAATAATATAATTCTTACTTAATTATTTTATTTATGACCAAATACTAACTTCACTATTGGCCTATGTCGGCTAATGTTAGGATCTTCCTAAGGAAAGAATACCCTCACAAGCTCAGCAGTGGTCTCAGATTTTAAATCTGAGTCACTATTCGTGAGTTATAATCATTTGAAAAATAAAATAATTTTATTTAATAATTTTATTTATGGTTATGCCATTTTGGGTTTTCTCACTAGATGCCTATGCCGACTAATCTTAAGACTCACTAAGGGTGAACCTGCCATCCTGAACACAACAGTGCCCTCAGATTTCTGATCTGGGCACCCATTTAAAAGTCATTTCATTTTTTTAAGAAAACTGCTCACACGCTCTATTTAATGCTTAACATTTTCTATGGATCATTCTGGGCACTCTGGGCCTCGGAATCATGTGACTTCAATTTTTACAGTCTCAAAATAATTCAATATAATTAAAAAAATATACAGAAATTCTGAGACATTACATTCTCTCCACCATAGGGATTTACATCCCTAAAAACCAAGAAAAGGATAATCAAACAGTGGGGGGTACTAAGCAGGAATATGAGACTCCTTCTCCCTTATGCAATCATGAAGATTCCCATGCTACTACTGAATGTGCACTAGAAGAATCAACCATCAATGAAGGAACCTCTCCTGTCGATCCTCTATCTGCACCGGGAACTCTGCAAACTTCACCCCACCATTAATGTCCAGATTTCCCCAGTCGATGACGTGTGATGAATCATGTATGTACCTCCTCATCTATGAAAATAGAAAAAAATAGTGCACATGATGCATCTATGGGGAAAGATCTAGGTGGTATGCCACCTCACCAACTCTGCTGAGGGTCTAAAAAAGGTCTGATGAACCTCAAAGATAACTAGTCACCCTGACTAAATTTCCGCAATCCCCATTGGGGTAAGACCCAAAAGAAAACATGGTCTCCCTCCTTGAATTAAAATGGTCCCCATATCTTGTCAGAATAAGTCTTATGTATTCTTTGTGCGGTCCTCATCTTCTCTTAGATGGTCTATAGCTTCTCAGTGGTAGCACATACCAATTATGAACCCATGAGTGCTGACCCCCAGGGTTTGTCCAGCATAAAGATGATCTGCATGGATGCCCGTACAAGGCCTCAAATGGTGCCATGACAATAGTGGAGTTATAGCTATTTTTGTACATAAACTCTTCTAGTGGTGGGTGGTCATCCAAACCATGAACAGAATCTAGTACACAAGCATGAAACATTTCCTCCAAGATCGGTATGGTCCGCTCTGTGTGACCATCTGTCTAGGGGTAAAAAGATTTTCTCAAGCATGATGGAAACTGATGCTCATCTCTCACTTGCAGACAAGTGAGGAATCATGAAACGAACTCTATCACCACCTTATTAATCCCTAAAAACTAGTACTGAAATTGGCGGTCCTTGTACATCTTCTTCACACCAGAATGTACCACCAAAGGAGGTGTATGGAATTCCTTCAACACCTCCTCCCATAACTTCACTGGTACCATGGTGCATTCTCTGAAAAGGATGACGTGATACCCCCAATAGAAAATCCATCAGGAGACTTTCCTAAGAATGTCTGAGCATGTCGGGCCTCACAGTCAACATCCACAAGCTGTGCCTCCCAAAATCACTGAATGAATGGGGGAGTGACAGTCATAGACTGGAGGTAAGCTGCTCCATCATCATCCATGAAGAATATCAGCATCATGGATAGCTACTTCGTCAACTCACTCAGCAGCTTTAAACCAACCTCTTGCTGAGCATGTATGCCACCAATATCCCTTCCCTGGACTATATACTAACTCAAGGTCATAGTCTTGGAGGTACTCCAACCATTGCTATTATATCAACTACTGAAAATACTATTGGAAACATTACATATACGCAAAATGGTACCCCCTTTAACTGATTGATGTGCCCATCAATCCTTTGGTAGACGGTACTCACACTCCACTGCCACTTGGTTTAAGTGTCGGTAGTCTACACATAACCTTAAACACTGGGTGTTACTAAGACCTTCTCTGTAATCCCTCCACCTACGCCCCCATCTTGACAATCTCTACAAAAGTACTATGATATAATGATAATGATATCGGTGCCATCTCGGGGTGTAGAATGATACAGAACCCCCCCCTGCAGAGAGGTAATCTTGGAAACATCTTTTGAAAGGATGTTCTTGCACTCTTCCATTACTGTTGGGAACTGAAAACTCAAAATATCCATTTCCATGAGGGTAAGTATGGCCGACTCAAAAGTGATTGTTTTTACCCTCATGTGCATTAGTTTATCTCATGCTTCTTGGATTTCCTTTTTCACCAACCAAGGAAAACCCCGTTCCATTGCTGAAGATATAAAACATCCTTTTTGACTAAAACAGTCAATCTGAGCATGAACTGTGGATGAACATTCCACACCCAGACCATCATCTTAAGGCCTTGATGCTACCACCTAGAGGTTCCAACCGGAACTCTCTCCTTAAGGGTAAGACCACAAAATCGACATAAGTTTTATTATCGAGCTTCCTCCCATAGGTATCTCCAAACATAAGGATCAAGTCAAAGGTTTAACTGGAAAATCTAGGTCTTGAATAAGATTCGTGATAAAGAGGAATGATTAGTACCTATTTATATTAATATAACAGCTAGTAGTAGATATAGACCATACCTTGAATCATTATTTGATCCCTTGGGTCACACTCCTTGACCACATGTAGCTACTCCCTTCCCCTGGCATCCAACTCCCTGAGCCTGGTGGGGACCACATTAGGGTGGTGGTTGTAATATGTCGAAATGTATACCACCTCATGCTGCTCTCATAGCTCCTCTTCCACGCCTAATTCCCTGTAGATTCACCTGTCCCTATCACATTCTCTTCCCAAAACATTTTACACATCCAAGTATCTAAGACTGATGTCAGTTTCATACTTTCTCACTACTGACATTCACTAGCTGTATGTTCTCAGCCAAACAATTTTCAACTAAAAAGGTTATCTCTAGCACCCTAACATAAGTAGGAATGTACAGAGGAATAGTGTTGGCTTGGATGTCCCTAAACACACCTTGCTCAGAGGTCCGAAACCTAAAGCACTATTCATATCATATTCATCGAGTACCTGGAATGGTCGTTATGCCTTGAAGAATACTCATCTACTGACATGTTGTCCTCTAGAATTTTTAGAAGCTCTTAGGAACACATACCCCTTTTCTTTTTATGGAAAGAGACACATTATTGGGGAATGTTTCTCAAGATCTGTCCATGGAAAAGTCACCACATCGTAAGATAGGGGTAATCTAACCCCTGCCATCACCCTGCTAAGCTATGTAGAATACTCATTTCCAGGGCAACCATTTTATCTAATGGTGCCCTGACTAGATGGAAACTCTGTCACCACCTAAATCCGTTCCTTCGCCACCTGTGAGTCGGGATCACCTCGAATGCTGAGGGGTATTTGTCACTAAAACTCAAGTAAGGGACTAAGCCTACATGTGTGCTCTATCGGTAGTACTGGTAGTAATTGTTGACCAACAAGCAGTGGTATCACTAGGACACCGCCCGAAGGTAGCATGTCAGGAAAAAATCCTTGTACTAAAGCCTCATCACTCTATAGACCATCCTCATGGTCACAAATTGGAATCCTAGATGGTTGTCTGCGTGGAGGCATCTTGAAAGAGAATCAAGATGAACCACAGTAAATAAGTTAAACCCAGTGAGCTGACTCAAAAGATATCAAGAGAAAAACATTTTCTAAAAAAATGTGACTAGTATTTTCATGTACTTAGTCAAAAAACAGGAATTTAGGGTCTCGATGTATGGATACATCGGCCACCACACCAACACTGGACTTCCTAGACTGAAATCTGAACTCAAGACACTTAACACTATTTACTCCATTAAAAATATAGACTCTTAGTTATTCTGGTAGAACCCCACAACCCTTTGATACCAATTTTTCATGACCCGTTCCCTAGGACCCATGTCGTGACTACCCCAAGGCCGCCTTCCATAGGCCCGGGGTTGGCGACTAGCACTGGAAAGGAATAAACCTAAAATTGGAAGGTATTTCCATTAAAACTACAAACACACAGACTGGGTACACAACAAGAGAAAACCACGTAGTATAACTATTGAAAGTAAAAGTGTGAACTGAGGAAAAATGAGCCAGTATAAAAACCCAAAAGGAAGTACAAAAAAAGAAAAAACAGCTCCTAAGGCCATCTGCTAAGGATCCTACCAGAAGGGGTGGTACAACTCGTCACTACGGCTCTTCACGTCAACCAATCACCTATGTACACCATCTAGTCCTAGCTCCCAAATCACAGTCAAATATATGCATCCTTTTCAAAAGACACAACAATTGCAGGCAAAACCAGTTCATCGGTGAGTAAAAAAATACCCAATAGGGACCCCAAGACCCCCAAAGGTCTCTCATAATTCCACAAAGAAAAAACCCCAAAGAATGATCTCAATCACAAATCACAAAGTAAAAGACAGCTCACACCAGGTATATAACTTAAATAATAGGAATAAGGATGATTAGTCATAAATCTAAATCATCTTATTCCATTGAGAAATTCCACTACTGAACCACAAAGAAGCCGTTCTATTTCCGATCCACATAGTGTCGTAAGTAACCAATCTGCACAGGGTCGTAAGTCACTGATCCACACAGGGTCATAAGTCATCGATCCACACAGTGTTGTATGTTGTATATCCACACAGGGTCGTAAGTCGTTTATCCACAAAGTGTTGTAAGTTTCTGATTCATGACGGGCCTATCTAAGGGTGGTCCTCATTGGATCGTGCTAATGCTGACCCACACAAGGTCGTAAGTCATCGATCCACACATGGTCATAAGTCGATGATTCACGACAGTTTTCTATAAGGATAGTCCTTGTCGAGTCATGCTACTGCTGATCCATAGAGGTTCATAAGTCATCGAACCACACAAGGTTTCTCTGATGCCGATCCACAAAGGGTCTCTCTTCACTTGACAACAAGACACATGATTCCCGCACTCGGTGCGCTTGAGTTAGGTAGTTTCTATTCCTCAAGAAATTGGTCCCACATCAAATGCCACGAAGTCCCACAATGAAGTAACCTGAAGAATCTTCATGTCATAAGGGTTCCAAAACAAAAAATAGAGCGTCAACCAGACGCCTGGTATGTAGGATATAGGTATTTTAGTACCGAGGGCCCGGTTGGATTTGAGTGCGATCCAACTCGTCCGTACTCCAAAATCTTCTAAAACTCAGGTACAGTATATAAAAACGACCGCCTCATCGCAAGGGTCCTCATGCTGTTGAAGAAACGTAAATTATATGCCCTGTTTGTGAGATACACCCAATTTAGTGAGACGGGACAGATCAGGTCTGGGTCTAGTAGGGGTCTGGCCCGACTGGCGATTTTGGCTGGGCTCGCAGGTCCGGCCCAGCTGGCGGGTACGAACCCCCTGGAGAAACCCGAACCACATACGGATCGGTCGCTGGATGCACCGACTAGACGCGGTACATCCGGTTTGGCCAGTGGGTGGCATGCCACCCCTCCTTCCGTAACGGCTGGCTGGAACCAGCCGTTGGTCCAGTCGAGCGGCCCGAGTGGGACGTTCCTCTCCCCACGTGGCACATCGGTGTCGTGCCATTCCACCAAAGTGGCCCGGCTAGCCACGAATCTCATTGTTGTGGCACCTGCGAGCACCGCTCCTCCACACGGATGACTCAGCTGGCCGCTGTCGATGGTTTCCACCACCGCTGCGACGGTGGTTCCACACTGACGGTTGCTTCCGCGGGCCACCAGAGATTCCCCAGTTGTCCCTTTTCTTTCCCATCTATTCCTACATGCCTCTTGGGTCTCCACCTTCAATAAGAGTCCCATAGACTCGTCTTGTCTCCCCGTTTCCCAGTCATGCACAAAGAACACACAGAAACCAAGAATGGAGGAGGGTCCGATCCTTGTTCGGATTGGCCCCCACCTTCCAAATTAGTTCTTAAACATGGGGAAGAATAATAATCATTAAAAACCCCCAATGAAACCCCACGTAAAAATCCCTTAATAAAGAATGAAATGGGGATCAAATTGTTAGTCGTCTGATCTGTGTTATTCATATTAATCCAAAACGGGGAAAGAGGGATATTAAACACGTAAACCCCTACCTAGATTCAGAAGATTCCATTGCGGATGAAGAAAGGGGTCCACATTTGAATTCGTTCATCGAAGTATATTCCGAGTTCTCCAACGGTCATCGATCGATTACTGTTCTTCGTTGGTGGGTGATTTCATTGACGTTTCATCAGAGGTTCCTCTCATGGGTTCCCAAATCAAATGCTAATGGTTTGATTAAATAAAAGAAATTAACCCCCATGTTGGTTCATTATTATGATTCATTAATGAATCCTAATTAATGAAACAATTAAACCATGAGCATTTTAGTTAAACAATGAGAGGATCAAGTCCTTAAAAGTATCTTATTTAATGCCCGACGTTACGCTGTGGTCCTATTATCCGTCGCTCAACGTTGGGAAGAGAGTAAAATTACTCATTTTTTTTTTGAAAAGTCCAAAAAATAAATTTTCTATCTGACCCTTTCCAATCAAAGTTATGATTCGCCTGAGTGAATCCCAGTGTTGAGAATTCAAAAAAGCTCTTGGATTTTCAATTCGAGCACTGGTTCAAAAGATAGAAATTCCCACGGACACCTTTACTGAACGTACCTTAAATAAAGTTAAAAAATTCTTAATAGGCACCCCTGACTAACTCCAATTGAGGTTAGGCTCTACTTAAGGGGAACACGCTCTCACGAACTCAAAGATACTCTTGGATTTCCAATTCGAGTTACCGTTTATGAGTTATAAGGATTTGAAAATAAAATGATTTTTACTTAATTATTTTATATATGGCGAAAAACTAAGATCCATTGTTGTCCTGCATTGGCCAATGTTAGGATCAGCCTAAAGAAAGAATACCCTCACGAGCTTAGTGATGGTCTAATATTTTTAATCCAAGTCACCATTTGTGATTTATAAGCATTTGAATAATAAAATAATTTTATTTTTGGTTATGCCATTTTTTGGTTTTCTCACTGGAGGCCTGCGCCGACTAATCTGAAGTCACACCTTGGGTAAACCCACCATCCTGAATGCAACGGTGCCCTCAGATTTCTGATCTAGTTACACTTTTAAGAGTTATTCCACTTTTTTCATGAAAACTGCTCACACACACTATTTAATGCTAAACATTGTTCGACAGATCATGCTTGGAACTCCGGGCCTCGGAATCATGTGCCGTCAATTTTAGCAGTCTCTAAATAATTCCATATAATTTAAAAAAATTATACATCAATTCTGGGACATTACATATTGATTATACAAAACCTAATATTATGAATCATTATTAATTTAATCAACATAGTGGACTTTACAAAGACACAAAATTAGAATAAGATATTGTCACATGAATGTTTAGGTGATGAATATGAAGAATGAAAAATGATTTAATTTACATCATGAATTTTTTAGAAGAACCAGTAAGAAAAATTTCTCAAATGAACTAGATGTTGATTTATATGTGGTAAATAAGGTTATAGAGAAACTAATTTCCATAAAAAATTGAAGATCTTTTTTTTCATGGGGAAAGGAAAAATGTGTTAATCCAAATGTAAAAATGATAATTCACTATCTTAAATGATGGTAAATTTTAAATTATCCAAGTCAAAACCCTAATCCAAGGGCTAATGGGGATGATAGTCGCAAAAAAAACAATATAAGGTAATTCCAATCCAACAATAGTTATGGAAGTGAATTTTGAAGATAATGTGGAGTCAGGAACATTGATCACCCACTCAAAAACTATGAATCTTATTTTTTCATTATATTAAATAAACTCCTATATTATTATTATGTTTTAAAGAACCTAAAAGCATAACCTCATTGACTAAATCTATAAATTTTAATGAAAAAATTTTATTGTATGATTATTTTATCACTTCCTTATAACTCTTCCCTAATAAATGTTTATCAAAATATTATTCCTTGAAATAATATTATCCATAAATTAGTGAAATTTTTTGTGATATTATGAATATATTGGTAAAATTATCATTGATACCATGATAATTTTGAATATGGGAATTTAACATCTATAAATGCACCCATGATATCTTATTAATACATGGCTCACTATAAACTCCCTCTGAAAAATTACACTCATTATATTGTGGTATTTAAATAAATGTTAGTTATATTCCTATTATTAGGTATATAATGAGTTCAATATTAATGAAAATGATACTAAATTTAAAACCTAACTAAAAATTAAATATCAAGTCATGTTAATCTTATAGAAACACCTAATCTTTCAATTTGTCAAAAATTATTATGATTTTGGGAGAAACATTTATTTAATAGGGATTACAGTAATGACTTGAATATTCACTATATATTTTCATCATGTAAATATTATGTTAATTTTTTATTATACAAAAAATAAAAACTAAAATGAAAAACTTATTATTTTAAAAAATTACCATTATAGTATAGTTGTTAAATTAGTAGGCATAAATGGAAGTAATAATATTACGAAATTTATAAACAAAAATGTGAGAAATGGGATCGAGTTGCAGAATTATTCCTTATGAAGCTCATTTTTCCAAGATTGGGATGTATGTAACTTCTATATGGTATTCAATAGATTAATACTATGTCTAGGTTTAATAATTATTTTATGATAAAAATCAAATGTGACAGAAATTAAATCTTGTGGAGATTTCTTCATGATATATACTAGTAAAATCATTACCATCAATTATTCCTGATGTAGACATTACTCTTATATGTTACATAGAGATCTTGAGGGGATACTTATATAAAAATAAGAATAATAAAAATAGGAATTCATTATATTAATGGGTTATTTATGAAATTTATTTGACACATTTAACATTTTAGATTTCAAAGAATTAAAGAAAGTTTATTTTTCAATAAAATTTATTGTTCATTATATTTCACAATTTTATGAAATATAAATTTTATAATAATTGGATAAAATTTATTTCTTTTTGGGATTTATAATTTTAAAATTATCTTAGTATGAATTTTTGGGATTTTTTTTGGAAATATATGATTTAGAAGAATAATGAAAGAATACCGATATTTATAAAAACATCACTTTTATTACATTATCATAATTCAAGCATTACTTAAATGTTTATAAAAAATATCTATAAGATATGTATTTATTTATAACTAAAATAAACCATTAAAAAATAATATGTGGTATTCACAAAACCAATGTATACTTTTCTGGAAAATAAGTAATACTTTTCTCTAAAAATGGATTTATTCACTTATATTAAAAAATTAATTTTCATCACTTATAAAAATTAAACCTGAAAAAATATAATTAATATTTTTTATCAACATTGGAATAATATTTAATATGGTGAATTTATTTTTTGTGTTGAATGTATGATTATTAGGATTAATGTGAATGACCAGGATAATGGTAAAGCTAATATTTTCAAAAAATAGTTTCATTAAAAGTGTGAAACTTTTAACTAATAAATAAAACTAATATCTTATATGAAGTGAAATTATTATATTTTTTAAATATATATATCAATAAATTTACACACATTCAATTATTAATCAATAAAAAATAATAATATGACAATTTAATTGTAAAAATTATATTTTTCTACAAAAACGTATGTCTATATATAAAATGACTCAATTTATTAATTAATTTTATCTTAATTTTTTATTAAATTAGATTAAATAGAGATTTATTATATTTTAATTAGAGAAAAATTTAGAATGTAGAGTTATTTTATATTTTTATAAAATCCAAAGTTACATGTGTGAAAACTAGTTAATGATATGAAAACTAAAAAATAGGTAAAACATAACATATATGGAATAATGACTACCAAAATGTTTAAAATATATGTCCGAATAATTTTTCTACTATTCTGAGACCCTATATCATCCCATATTCTATTATATTTCATGTTTTGAACCATTTTACCTTTAATTGTGTCATTCCATTATTGAGAAATGTCGTGTGTTCAAAAAAGTTCTATTTTATTCATTACTAAGAGGGGATCTCTTCCACCCTTTTAGAGATCCACTTTCCTTTATAAGTATCCTCTAAAACAAAACCAATTTTAACTTATATAATTCAATTTAAGTTTATAAATCCTATAGTAAGTTAATGTAATCCTAATTATTTGAATTTTTTGAAGTTCATTAAGAGGATGTTCAAGGACTTGAAGTATGTATTAATTATCCATAACAATTTGTTATTATTCTATCTCTTACTAAATATACCTAAAAATAGTAATATAATTATATTAGTAGCATTAGTATAAAAAACTGTTATTATATTAATGTAAACCCTTATTTAATCCTCCCCATACACATAGAAGAATTAAAGAACATTAATTGTGCATTGTGAGAACTAAGGCCTCTACAAAGTGGCGTCGTTGGTTTTTACTAAACACCTATATTCACTAGTTATAAAGTTATAATTTAAGAGTAAATGGGATATATATATAATATTATTATCAATTAAAGGATATTAATTATAATAGACTATTATTTCCTCTCTATTTTTATGAAATGAAAACATTAACTGTGTATTGTTCAGACTACCACCTCCACGAAGTAACGTTTTTAATTTTTGATCATGATTTTAAATATTTAACCAAATGAATTAAATAAAACAAAAAATAATAAAAAATTTGGATTAATATTATAACAATTATGTTCTAATGATATTATGTCAAAATAGAAAATTTATTAACCATACTCACCAGACAAATTATGGCTTGTTCATGTTTTAGTCAATCGAACCATGTCCTTGTGAAATGATATAAAAAAATATCAAGGATAACTATGGGAATGAGAATTGTAAAATTATTATAAACTATTAATAAAATCATGACTGTATTATGTCTCTATAATGGTTAAATTAAAGATTTACTGTTAAATTAAAATATCATATTCTGTCACTAATATTTAAGAAATAAGGTAACACCGAATCCATTTTCTTGAAATATAACTAAAATACTAATGGAATGAGATAATAGATTTGTAAATAAATATAGTTTTATTATTATATTACCTAAAATTATCTATGAATGATAAAATTTTGTAGAATAATGATGAACAAAACCACTATTACTAATCAAGTTCAAAAAAATAAAGATTTCTCAGACATAATATTGAAAATAGATTTTAACAAACTAATATACATGTAGAGAAAAATTATAAATGATGTTTATAAAATTTTCTAGATATTAAAAAGGTTATGATACATGTGATTAATATAGTTATTTTTTTATAAAGGAGACTCATAAACATTAGTGGATGTTTGTAATTAAGTTAAGGGTTTCTTATCTCAAATTTAAACCCCTTGATACATATTTCTTATTTAACATAGTGTTTTCTGTTGAATTTTTTATCCAATACCCCTATAATATATTTTTATCAAAACCCAATAATTATTAAATATTTTTAATGTTTAATTTGAAATCATATTCTTCAAGGGTTTCTTGTTTAAAAGTATATTTGGTTTTAATGGTTTGTTATCTCAAATTCCATTCCTTGTGATAACTAATTATTATGGGCAATATTTTTTATATGGATTATAGGATATAAAATTATTCATTACACAATTGAAAAACATTAAATAATGGTATTATAAGTTCTATTTCAATCTAAATTATGTTCTAATGGTTTTTATTTAAATTTTACATGAACTATAAAAATTTTCTCATCTCAAATTCATTATCCTCGAGTAGTAAATTATGTACTTTATTATGATTCTATAACGATATTTTTTCATTCCCTTTCTTTTTTTCAAATGATAATTTATATTTTAATTTACTATTTTACTTCATTTCATAATTATAATTTTATTTGGTGAAATAACTTCTCAAATAATAATTTTATCTTGGTATGAAAAACTTGAAATCTTTTAAAAAGATATTTCTCTTAAATATATATTTTTCCAACCCACCAATGTTTTCCAATAATTCATAGAAATATTAAACAGATTACTTTATCTAATAATCATCATTACACTAACATGTTTTCAAATTTATAATTTAATTCAATTTTAGTGATGCATATTTGAAAACAAAGGTATTTAAAAATATGATAAAAGGGTTTTCATCCTTTAAAAATAAAATTTATTATATTCAACCCCAATTTTTTTTGATAACCATTATGTATTATCATGTATATATTATTATTTTTTATTTTTTAATAAGTTAATAATTTCAATGTTTTCCCTTAACCATTTTTAAAATAACATTTTAAAGTGACCTATAACTCAATATTTTTATGATAATGTTAAAAATGTTTTCTAAAATTACTTTTTATTACTTTCCTCCCTGTGAATGCATAATTCCATTGTCTATGTATTAAACATGAAACATCCTCTCAATTACTTTATGGTTTATCAAATAAATTAATCCTATCCATGTTTTATAAAATAAGGTTTTTCAAAATATCAATGTAATTTTTTATTTCACAATTGATTTTTCTAAAACACCTACAATGTTCTTTCACCCATGTCATCTACCATTGTAATGTCTTATTCTGGATTATGGATATTATTTTGATGATACCACAAACCTTCCTTTTCCAAATGGATTATTTAATATTCAATTCTACAAATAAAATTATCTATCACATCCTTTATCTTTCCAAATCATCCTTTGTTATAGGAATGATTTTTCTTCCTATGTTTTCCATAATTACCACTATATATTAATTCCTTTGATAAAGGATTTTTAACAAGATTACTGACATCTACTTACTGGGAAATTATTGATAGAATCATATACCATTAATCTATAGGATTTTATTTTTATGTATTTTTAAATAGAAGGATAATCCATTTATTTTTTTGGAAATATTTAAAATCAAAATACTTGTTATTCCAATACAAATGTTTATGGATTACTAAGTAATGTTAGTTATTTATTGTATTGATTATTAATTACTTTATATGGTGAATTCAATGTACTTAATTAGTTAGGGGTGAGTTACACAACATCACATTGATTCATAGATAAGTCTTATAATTGGAACTAGATTGGGTATTTTTTTTATATGACTTCCAAAAAAGAAATATTTCCTAGAAACTAGGTCCTAATAGTAAGAAAAAATATATCTAAAATCATGATGTATTGTCATAAGGAATGAAATTACCTTTCAAAATTATGAGTTTAAACATTATAAAACCTTTTATTATTATCCATATGTTAATTTATTGATATATCCACCATGGATATTTTATTATCATATTTTCCTTTGTTTATGGAATTAATTTTATTATCTATTACTGCAATGTTATTTAGGGACATGTTATGCTCAATTATGATCTCTAATTGTTGTCTCTTATGTTTACACTTATTGAGAATTTTATCTAACGTTTTCATTTCCTTAAGTTAAGAAGAAATTTATTACATACGTTATGTCTAATATAATATATTGTGTATAGATTTTTTAGGACATGTTAATGATTTTTTATGGAATATTAGATTATTATGTATTGGGAAACATTCCATTAAATAAAAAAGAAATGGGAATTAATAGTTTAGGATTTTCTAAATTATATAAAGATATAAATCTAAAATTTCCTATGAATGTATGTAATTCGATATTTTCTACATGTAATTTATCAATGGGATAATTATGTATAGGAAATAATAGTTTAAATACAATCCATTATATAAAGTATTTTTCTATATCCATATATTAGAGTGAAGGTCTGGAGCTATGAAAAACCAATCACAAGAGGGAAGACATAATGTTTTCCCAATACCAAGGGGTATAAAAGTGACCAGACTAAGACAGAGAGGGTACATTGGAGGTTCTTTAAAGGCTAATAGGGTACACGTGATGTTTTAACAAGACCAATAGAGTATATGTGAGGTTTTATGAATCCTAACAGTTTAAAAATCATGTTATACCATTCCCAAGAGGTTACAAATGTGGTTTTCTAATGCCCATGAGGAAACATGATTAGTCACCCCAAGCCAATTATGTGATGAATTTCAAGGTTATAAGCCTTGAAATAATATTTCTATAAATATTCTTATGTACCAATTTTATGTCACAATCTTATGTCTTAATCATGTGATGTGCATTCATTTCTCATGATTTATTATTGATGAATCTACTCTCTTATGGATCATTTATTTTGTTATGACAAGTACATTTTCCAAGAATCCTGATTTAGGATATATAACTTGTTGAGTAGGTTTCTATAATTTATTATCATGTTATCATACCCTTATAATTATCTTATTCTCACTTATAATATTCAATTGATAATGCCTCTATTTAACCTTATTAATCATTTGAGATCACTGTTATTATGTGTCAGTTTCTCCAGGTTATAAATAATGATATAATATATGATATTTCAAGGTGGGTATCCTGTTTCTACAATTTTCTAGGATATATTGAAAATGAAAGTGGGATATGAATAATATTGGTGTAATGGTAAAATTATCCCATAGATAGAAATGAAATGTGTTATTCTCTATAAATATTTTATATAATTATATAAGACTAAAAATATAAAAAGTAATTGGGTACGTAAGTGGATCAATTTTGATAATTGATATTGTATTAAATCATGGTTATATTTGGTTCTCTTATGTCAATATCAAGGAAAATATGTAAATGATATATTTTTAGCAATAGATCTGGGTGTATAGGTCTCGAGGCAACTTAGTTGGAATCATAGACAGGTTTTAATAACATTAAAGGTTATGATATTATTGGATGAGGGAAATTTAAGACTGCTAATTACCATAATGGGTTAATAATTTTATGTTTTTTATATGTTTAAAGCAATATATACCATTTTGAGCTTTAATGTTATGAGAGTTTAAGAAAATTAATGATATTATCACAAACCGGCCTGAGTTGACCCAGAACCGATAACCCAGGCCAGCCCGCGAAAAGTGTCGAGAGGCATTCCCGATCCTCTCGGGATGGTGATAAGAACATAGGGCATCAATAGAGTAAACATGAGAATGATTTATCCTAAATATAATCAATCAAAAAAATAGAAGAAAGAAATGGATCACCCAAAATACATATACTTACAAATTGAACTGAACAACATCAGTACAAGAAACTGAAAGTATAACTAAACCAACAACTCAACTGACCAAAACTGGTAACCAAATAACTCCATGTGACATGGCTGGTCACTCTATGTCACAATGTTCACACATCACCCAAGGCGATTGAACTCACACTGAACCCTGCACACGGGGTAAAAACAGAAGAATATTATAGGCGTGAGTATTAAAACTCTGTAGGTTAGCCCGATATTCTATTCCCAATGAACTTCCTTTAAAATAAAAGAAACATAAATTTTAAGTTTTAAATACTATATATGAAAGTATGTTTTTCAAATGAGGTTCCATGATATAATAATTATTGGACAAAAACTTGCATGTTTTAAAAAAAGAATGCTAGTAACAATTTTTTCAAAGAGTTGGAACATCAAAATGATAATTTTTTTCAAGATGGATACTTTAAAGAAGGTAAAATTTTAAATAAAACACACACTGTGCTGAATTTACCATCTAAGAACACTGTATACCAACGGTGAGTACAAAATAGCCAACGAGTACAAGTCTCAGGAACAACCCTAGGAACTAGTTCATTGTGGGTCCCAGGTACCTCATATCTTGGTGAAAGTAACTATCACAACATCTCTTCTCGTGCACATGAGCCACTAGTAGGGATCATACCCATAAATTATTGGTTCCCCAACATCATAATCATAATAATCATCATAGTTTAGTTTGTGTTGTCATCATCAAACTTGCTATGTGAAACTAGGGCCAAACACCATGGGATCACTAGCATACTAGTACACATCAACCCACCTAGATACCCAGGTTTCCATCTTGTGATAAAAATTCAACAAGCCATTAAATATAATTTTCACATGAAAATACCACTTCCACATTACACACATACCAAACAGCTCACACACATGTCACAAATTTCTTTCACGGATCAATAAACAACCTAAATATTTATAAAACAATTTCAAGAAGTATAACGAGACCTTGCACATGAAATACATTCAAAAATGATCTTCTATTTACAAAAACACATCAATAACATATAAACCCAGATCTTTCAGCCCCAAAAACAATTAATAAATCAATTTCATGGACCATAATATGGCCCCAAATAATAGAACATGAAATACATATGGAAACCATTTACAAAGGTATGAATTTAACTTTTATTAAGGAGGTGTATACACACCATTTACAATAGAAAACCACATTCATAAATCCCTTAAAACACTCAAGTAACATATTAAAACTCATCCATTTTCATAAGGATATGAAACGGGCCATTTTCCAGCAACTCAGGCAAAAAAATTATGTAAACCAAAACCAATTGTGTTCATAAAACCAAATAAAAATTTGAAAGCCATAGAAGGAACCAAAAATAACATTTTTTATTCTTCCAATGCATTTATAATTCAAAAATATATTTTTTAAATCACACTTAATATATAAAAACTAACAGGGGATTTACCGAACACATGCCATGCACTTTTAAACAAAAAAATTTATTTTAAGCACATGAAAAATAATAAAAAACAAATTTCATTCCATTTTTTATTAAAGATACTGAAAAATTATTAAAATACCACAAATCAGGTTCTAAACCTCACAAACCAGGTGCAAAAGATACCCGAACATTTAAACAAACACTTGGTGTGCACTTTTATGAAAAAACAACACTACATTTCACAAAACAAGGCTTAAAAAACCGTTTTTGACACCAAGAAAATTATAAAAAGGGTTAAAAACATTAATAAACCTATATGTCAGGAAATAAAAATAATAAAATAATGAAACTTAAATGATAAAGGCATGTGCATGGGATATCCTAACTCAAATCCGTGGCGTAATGGGAACACACACCCGATATCACAATTCAAGGGTTTATAAAACCTAAACCTATGGAGAACAAACCAAAATAAAAAAAACCACCAAAAAAATCATGGGATAACAAAAACCTAGGTTGATCATGTCTAGAAGATAATAAAAATATAGAAAATAATGAAAGGATGAGGAAGAGGGAGGAGAAATGAGAAGGAATCTCACTTTGGAAACTAGAAAAGTCTTCATCTTCCCTTAGATATGAACACTTATAGGAAAGGTAATGGCTTGAAACTCCTTGTAGAGGCTTCTAATGTCTGTAAGAACCAGGTAAAATAGATTTCAGTCAAAAACAGTACAAATTTAATAATTTATTAATGAGACAAATTACCTTTGAAAAATATGTATGAGTTGAGAACCATTGAATTTCTTTCCCTAATCCGAGACTAAGATGAGCTCCAAATTGGAAAAATAGAACTTGGGCGTGCTCCTTGGGTTATTTTACTAGAGTGGGAGGTGGAATCACCAGAAATTATGAAAAAATGAATAATATATTAAAGAAAGAAATTATTGTTTTAAAACTGGAAATGGGCCCACAGGTTGGTCCAATACCAAAATAAGTAACCCACATTCACCCTGAATATGAATTATTAAGGGGTAAACAAGGATATGGTGGTTTTAATATGTAATTTTAGAAAATTTAGGAAGTTTAATGGGTTCAAAATGTTGAAAAAACATAGTTATAAAAGAATCATTTTGGTTTTTAAATCTTGAAATGGGCTCAGAGTTAGCCCAAATCATAAAGTTACCACTCTTTCTCCAAAAACACCAAACAAAAAATGGGGAAAACAATGTAAGATTATTAGAAATATATGGAAGTTAAAAAATCAATATTAATCTCACCCAACACACATGAAAATCATCATGATTTTCAATGAACTGGATCAAAACCAAGACTTGAAAAGAAAAAAATCCGAATGTGACAAATATTTTGCTTAAATAATTCAAATATAGATATATATTTTGGATAGTATGTGATTTAATATTAATATATAAGGTATATTATGTTGTTTATGGATTATTATTATAAATAATTAGTGAAAACCCCTAGGAATAAATGAATTTATATGATAATATTTTCAAGGTTTTCTAAGGTAATGATTTTGTGCTGTCATGGCCATGGAATAAATTTATTGATAAAAAACTACACTATTCTTTTAGAAATGATCATAGGGGTAATAAAAATTAAACATATTAATTGATTATTAAATTAGTGTTTAATTAGTCAAAAACATTGAGCCAAACTATACATTTTGTTTGATACTCATTATGGATTTACTTTTTCTTAATCAACTTTTCTTTGTAAACCATTATATTTATTTTTTTTGGGATTTTAAGTTTTAATAATTAATGTTTATGTAGAAAATGAATTGATTTATATTTTTAACATAAGTAAAGAAATATACATAACTTTGAGGATTGTAATCTAATTTGGTGATGAGGGAATTTAGGCTATTTTTTTCAAAAGATAAATATCCATTTCTAGGTATATAAGATAAATCATGAAATTAGTGATTTTTATGGGAAAAGAAGAATTTAAATTTTAGGAACATTTTTCCCACGATTCATTTTGGTTTATTATTCAATAAATAGAATTTAAATATATATTTTAGGTTATATTATTTTAATGGTAAAATTTATGTTTATTTTGGAAAAAATGAGAACAATTTTTTTTTTTGGTTTCAAATTTGGTAATTCATATTTTAAAGAATTTTAGGATTAATTATTAGAATAATGATTTAATTTTATATTTGGGTTTTATTTTTTATGATTTGGAGATTACTGTATTATTTATTCATATGATAATTTAATAGTATTAAATTTGATAATTATATTTTATTGTAAAAAATTATTTGTATTAATAATTTATGAGAGATATAGGGAATAAATAGTAATTATTTTATGGATATTATGACCTATTAAAATTTTATATTAGTGTTTTAGGATTTAAATATTCCCTATATTTATTTATAATTTTAATATGAGATGAATCACAGGTGGAAAACCATTATAAAAACAACCAAATGATGAAAGTATCCATAGGAAATGGAAAAAATTATGTAAGTATACTATTTAATATTGACTATATTCATGGTTAATGAATTTTTTAACATAGAAAATATGAAGATAAATATATCTAGGGTTATGTGGAAAATACTTCTCATCTATCAGGGTATACTTTTGGAAACTCATTCAAAAGTATGAGTCTTATAATGTTACCTACATGGTTTTAGAAATATTTAATTTAGAAGCACTAGGTTTCCTTCTAGTGACTTATAAATTAATTATAATCATAAATTATAAATAAAATCATATATATAAGTTTTTAGGTCCTCATTTTAGTAAGGAAAAAATTAATTTTTTTGGGGAAATAAATTATTTGATGGTTGGATAATTTAACACCCTAGGATTTTAGAATATATGGTTCCTTTAAAATAAATTGGATGTGTTAAATATCTTGTGAATAACACAACACCGATCCTAAGTGAATAATTATTTCCTAATATTAAAAGTACAAGAAATTACTAGATGGTTAAATTAAATTGATAAATAAATGGCATGAAAAGGGTGGAATTGACATATGAAAATAATATTGATTTTCAAGTAACTATTTTGAATAGTTTTTTGAAATTATGCATGTTGGTATTTTTTAAATATTTCGAGGAATGATATAAATAATTATTTTGAATGGATTGAAGTAATAATTAATAAATACAATTATGTATATCTGTTAGAAGGTTATGTAATGGTATTTAATACTAGTCAAATAATTCATTGTCAAAAAAATGTATTATTTTAAAACATTGTTTTTATTATATATTATATATTTATTTATGTTATATATAAATTTATAAATTTACAAAATTTAATCTTACAAGAAAACATCATTTATTAATATATCATTTCAAAATTAACAAAGTCTTAGATTTTGGAATTTTTCTTAATTGGTTAATTTTTTGTTGAATATTAAAAATTTCATTTTTACTAATATCATACCATTTATGAAATCATTATGCTATAATAATGACTTTATAAAAAATATTAAAAATTTTTATTGACTAAATATTTATTTATGGATTAAAATAAATCATTTAAAATTTTTATATTGAATTTTGAAATCCATTTTTGACTTTTTGAAATCCATTTTTGACTTTTTGAAACCTATGTTGTATTTTGTTCTAATTGCAAACTATTTATGATTTGTTTAATTAAGTATTCAAGATGATCCGTTTTCTTTTTTTATTTCTTATAATGTATTATTAATAATTTTTTTGATTATTAAATAAACTTCATATAGATAAATTATTTACATGGTTTGGGGTGTAAATTCATTTTTAGGCATAAAATGACATTTTTCTAAGAATTATTTTTTATTTAATTTTTCATTCCTATATTAAATGTAATTTCATTAAAATTGATAATTTCTAAATTTTAAAATATATTTGTTATATTTAATCAGTATAATCATTATTATTTAATAATTTCAACTAAATTTTTATCCACAGTGAATAGTTACAATGGTAAAAATCTTTTCCCCATGTTAAAGGGTAAAATTGTTAATAAAAGGATTAACCTAAGAGAAAAGAGCACAATTATTTATAAAAATTATTTAAATATTGTTCCATCTATTTATTTTTAACAAATATATTCATATATTGAAGCGTTTTACATTCATTTCCACATTTTTTTGATCATTACATTATGTTATTTATATGTTTTGGGTATTTTACGTTGTGTCACTCCCCTCACTTATAAAGGGGAACCCCATCATCTCCCTTATCCAAATAAATTGTAGACCATGACATGAACAATATCTACCCAATTCATTTTTAATTCTACACCCCAAATCCTTGAGGTTTTGGTCTCTCCAAAATACCATCTTAGGGAGGCTTAAAGAGTTATCGAAATGAGGATTCATATAGAAGAGGTAATTGTCAAATCCAACTTCATCCAAGATTATTTATTATTCTACATCCTCTAAAACAAAAATTTCAATATTAATATGATAAAATAAGTATATTTATCATAAAAAATAATTTTATGTTAATCTTATAACCATTTTCTCTCCCCTTTCTATTTAATGGAAAATGAATGTGTCACCCATGCATATATGTGAAGTATTACCTCTATGCAATGATGCAATTATTTTTTCATCACCACAGATCGTGGACAATTATATAGATGAATATACTGAATATATATTATATTTATAATATAATTTGTATTTTTAAATATAAATTATAATTTCCCATTTCATTGATTCTATTCATTGAAAAATGAAATCATCACTTGTTTATACATGGAAACAACCACCTTCATGAAGTGTTGTAATTTATTATTCGTCACCACCTAGAATAGATGGTTATAAAAGCATAATGACTTTATATAAATTATAATTATAACATATTTATGATTTTTGAGATGATAAAACCATGAACAAAGTATAATGACGATAACTTTCAAACGAATCAAGAATGGAAAATTGAATAGTTGACACCCAAATGTTTATTATAATGAAGAATTGTTAATAAATAATTGATTATAAATTATAAAGTAATGAAATATTTGAATATAATCATGAATATGTTTCTTTTATTTATTTATAATAAAAATAAATTTATTATACATGATGTTATGGAGTATATAAAATATATTGAGACATGAGGTTAAGGTTTCAATCTAATTATCCTTATTTGAGACATTTTTTGTATTGTGAACCAATTTTTCTTTATACTGTGTGTATACTGGCTATTTAAAGTATTATGCAACGATTAATTATTCATTATAGATAATTAATGTTTAATTTTTATTCTTATCATTCAAAAAATGGAATGAAACAAATGTTTTTGATGGAATAAGTTTTTATCATCTCACTTTTATTTCATTGAGATGTATGCCATATTGACTTCCTATTTTATATTGTGTGTTGTATATAATAGAGTATGTATTTTTTTATCATACATTCATAATATTAAATATATTTAAAGATCCATCTCACGTTCTATATTCCATTATCATTTGGTTCAAGAGATAGCTATATTGTAAGGGTTTCCTCTTCTCAATTCCCCTTCATTGAGATATGTTCTATATGAATCCGCATCACCCTTTTTGTGGTGTATATACATCGCATCTATGTTTTTAATATTTTTCATGAAAATTATGTTGATATAAAAATCCAACCAATGTTCTCTGTTATGTGACATTTAAATTAAACCATTACCAATGATAGAATGGTTTATATTCCAAACTCAATTTTAAATGAGATTGTTTATACTTCAATATCCTTTAGAATAATTATATGATCTTTCTCTTATAAATCCCACATGTTTTATTTTCATATCATTATTTATTTTTTTATAATTTATTCTTTACATTTACTTACTTCGGTAATAAAATGTAGCAAAATAGTTTTTCTAAGAAAATATGACCTTATTTCTCATTTTTTGCTCAGAAATCATTCTACTCGATATCCATGTACTAAAAATGTTTTTGGTGAATGTTTTTATCTATTAATATCACCTTGGGAGATTACCAAACTATATAGGAGGATAAGTGTGGAATAATTATAACCCAATTTTAATTTCATCTATTAATTACCTCTTTACTTATTTTATGATCGGATCTTTATATCTTTATATGTTCTATTATTGGTATATAGATATGGAATATGAAATAAATAAAAGATAACACTGGGGATTGTTAAAAAGGTTCAACACCCTATAGAAGAATATTTCCCATACAACATAAGGTTATAATACCACACACATGACTTTATTTTTTTTAACAATGATATCTCTGCTAAGGGTATGATCTTAAACCAATTATCCAGACATTCATGTGGTACAATGAAAGATGGGTATTTTTTTTATTTTAATATAAGATAATGGGATTTTACATCATTGAGGTTAGATCATTATTTTTGATCAGGTCCCTCATAAATTTTATGAATGATATTCTTCCCTCACTCAGAGTAGACATAAGTCACGATTCAATATCCTTCAGACATCTTGACTAGGATTTGTAGGCTAGCTCTCTTAGAACCTTGGATTTGAATATAATTAGTAGTAAGACATTTGAAATATTTTTTCATTAATATTATACATTATGTGATGGTTTTAGGATATCTATATCATTTTTTAATTAGATAGTGCATTAGAATAAAAACATGACACATTTTTCTTTTCTATGGTAGAAAATTTTAACATCTTATTATTATATTGATTCATTCTTTTATTTCATTAAACTTATAGAATGTGTTCAGTGGTCAACTATTTGGGAATATCACACTATCCTTTAATATATGTATATATATATATGGAATAGTCATAGTATTATTATATCATTATCATATTAAAACTCCCTCAAATCTAATTATCTAATTAACAGAATCCTCAAATCATAGCCTCATTCAAATCATCCAATAATTCTGGTTCAATACACAAATCATTTACTTCATATTATTGTTGAATTATTCTGACATTCAACTTCATTTAAATATTCAATATAACAAATATTTTTTTATGATATTTTAATATAGGTTTTATGATATAGAATCACGTTATCGTGACATTAAACTCCCTCAGCCTTAGCTTCTTCTTCCTCATCTATATATTCTTTCATCTCCATATTAATCATGAACATGAATTTGACCAGGATGATTTATCAATGATTATAATAAAACATTAATTGTCTAATTTAATTGTCACTCCACATAATTAAATATAACATAATTATTTTTACACTATAAAAATAATAAAATTACAGAAAGTGATGAATCCTTATTATTAGAAAAAATATTTATAGTGGGATAAAAGTTCTATGATGAAGCATTATGTTATGACTCAAAGAATTAAAATTAGATTCTAAAGTATTAAATTCAATGAAATAAATTTCCCAATATTTAGAAAAAATAATGCATTCAAATCAAATCTTCACTATCAAACAAATCTTTATGATCAACAAAGTCCTTTGATGATGACTTACATTAAATGAAATTGTCATATTTTACCAATTTATAGTATATTCTAATGATGAGACTAAAATAATTAATGTTTCCAAAGACTTAAATTCAATACTAGAACTCAAAGTGATATATCTGGATGGAAAATCCTTATGACCTTGATTTTTTTTACTTTTATACCTCAATTTAAACTAATAAAATATTCCCATTCATATTATTTGTATAGAATAAATTAGAAAATATGTCTTTATTGGATTTATATTGTATTTATTTTTAGATCAACTATGATTGAATTTACTAAATGATCAATCATCATATTGACCATGTGAAAAAATCGGATGGACCATGTGATTAAACTCAACCTATTATTACTTAAGTGAACACATGAACACTTATTCATTTTTTCTCAATGGATTGAGTTTAAAATTTAGCATTACACATATCTTATCTCAGTTATAAAAATATACACTTAACATAAAGGTTGTGAATCTTTTTTTCAGTTATACTTCTTAAAAAAAATTATATGTGAAATACCAAGCAATGAAATTCTTACTTCATCTTTTTAATCATTTGAATTATTATACAATAATTAAAGTGGAATTAAATCAACTTCAATATAAATATGATAGAATATTAAAATTCCAATAAGCTGTGAATCTAAAATCCCTATCCAATGATGCAATTTTTTCCACATATAAGAATATATAATTAGGACACATATTGTTTACCATGTGAACAATAGAAACAATTAATATTCATGGGGAATTCACCTTTCCTCCTTGTTAACCTTAAAAGATTCCAATTTGTTTTTATTTTTTCGAAATAAATTAAAAATATTTTATGGATACAATTTCCTAAAATGATAAGTTAAGCATTATTTAGGTGAAACACTGATTATAGGTTGTGTTATATTCAAAATTATGTTTAGATTGCATTAAAAATGACACAGATCTTGTCTTGGGATAAACGAAACACTAATATTTTATTATGGTACATGAAACTCTATGTTCATATTATATTATATGTAATATTGATATCCTTTGATATCTTTCATTACATTCAAGATCGAGTCCTGCCGAACTATAATATATTATTTATAATATTATTTAATATGGTAGTTTTTACCTAGTAATTGGAATGGGGGGTTCAAATTGGATTAAATAAAATTTTAAAATATGGTTTTGGATTTTTTACAAAATGAATTATTTTGTATCCAATTATGTTTTAATTAATGTAACAACTATATGAAAATAATGAAATTCTTTTCCTTAAAAACTATTTTCTATTCCAAAATAGGTTTTATCTCAATAAATTAAATAAACAAATTTTTATGAATGATTTTAATGAAATATATATTTTATATTATTTTCAATAAAATATTTATCAATCATATTATTTGTCTTTTGGACAATAGATAATAATAAATTCAATTTTATGCATAAAAGATGTATTTTTTTTATAAAAGATAGTTTTATCTCCATTTAATAGTGTAATTATATTTCATATAAAATTTTATAATTTTAGAAATTATATTTTAATAACTAAATATCAATTTTAAAATGTTAATGTCAAAATTATCTGAGGGTTAATTTTTTGGATTTTCATGAGAAGTTTTATTTATGATTAATAGTGAAAAATATTGAATTTTAATTGAAAACTACGTTTTTGTTTGGATTATTAATATATTTAAATTATATTTTAAATTGGTTTTAAATTATATTTTAATAAATAAAAAGTTTTTAAATCCTATTTATATAATTATAATCAATTTCACAATAAAATTGGATATAAAAAATTTTCAAAAATTTGTACATTTTCATTTAAAAACCCGTTGTTTCATGTCATCAGAAAGACTAATTTAAATTTATTTAGGATAATTATGTGTGTTTAATTTAGAAAAATTCGATTCAAAATCATTAATAAGAATAAATTATAATTTATAATATGTACAAATTAATGTTTTTAAAAAATTAACTAGTGAATATAGTTAAAATTAATTACCACGATTAAGAGAAAATCATGTTTAAAAATGAACTAACCATTACACTTATGGGAAAAAATGACATATAAACTTGTCAAAAAAAAATTATATGTCTATATATAGACCTTATATCTTATTATATCAATATTGTTTTATTATTGGATCCACTTTACATGAAAAAAATTTGGGTTGGATTCTCTCCTTCGAAAATTTATAAGTTTTCCACTCAACTATCTTATAAGCACTCAAGACCATTGAATATGCCAATAAATATAAAAATATCTTCAAAATATCCTTCCATTGATCCTATAATCCTGAATGTTTGTATAAATTACACAAGAGAGTCCATTGGTGAAAACCAAAATTAGATACCTCAAGAAGAGGTAATGTTAATCAACCAACATTTTTGTTTTATTTCTTCCTTGGACCCCTTCAATTTTTTTATTTAATTATTATAGAAAATTGTATGTATAATAAATATAATCAGTATTTCTTTTGTTAAGTATACTACCTATATCCACACACACTTCCATAAAATGGGTTACAGAATTATAAATTATATTTATGATTTTATTCTAATTTTGGAATTTTTATATCACACATTCATTAATTCCTTCCATTTTTTGGGAATATGATAACATCATTCGTGTGTGTGACAGACTATCACATCGTGAAGTGATTTTTATTCATTCACACATTATATGGAAAGTATTAAGGATTAGTTTAATATAAATATGAGATATATATTAAATAAAAATTATTCTATATTAATAATATCATGTTTTTTTATTTATATCAATCCAAAAAAATAGAAACATTATTCATCCATATGTACGGTCTACTATCTCCACTAAAATTGCATTTCATTTCCAATTTATATATTTTATAGATTTTAATAAAAAATATAAAAAAAATATTATATATACTATATATATTATCATTTTTTATATTATTAAATCATGATTAAATTAACAGGACAAAAAATATAGGAAATCAAAACGTATACGAAAAAAGTGGTAATTGCTTGAAACACAAAATAACATGGAATTTTTAATAAATGAGTATTAAAAGGTCATGATAAAAAAATGTATGGTTTGATATAAATGTATATTTTTCTATTATAGATTTATAATTAACAGATATTTATTATAAAATAGAATTTAATGTTTATGAATGATGTCATGACTTATGGTAATAGATTTCTATATGACATTTATTTTCTATGAGATGCATTCCATGTTCACCTTCTATTTCTTGTATATGGTGTGTATACTACCCATTAATGTAATTTATGATTTATCTAAAAAATATTTATTGTATTTAAATATCAATTTTAGGATATATCTCTCCGGAAGTTATAGTTTCAATTTTACAAAAGTGATAAGGAATATCAGCCTCAAGTTGCCTCATTTGAGGAAAATGTTATGTTGTGAACCTATATTAATTTTTGAGGTGTGTATAATTCCCCAATGACATGTTATATAATGAATATTCTTATTTTCAATATATTTTATGATTTATGTAATGTTATTATTTCATGGTTATTATCATTCAATTTTACCAAACTAGTAATGATTTATGTTATAATCTCACCATTTATGAAGAATGTTTATGATTTAGTCTCAATTTTTTGTATCTCATGATATACATTTAAATAATTCTCAGGAGTTTTATTATTATCTAGTTTTAGGGTATATTCATGTAATGGTACCATTTTCTTCTTTTTGGTACTTTAGATTACTGAAAAAAAAAGTTTTAAGGAAAACCCAACATTATTTCTCTCTTCATTTTTAAATGTATTTTCCTCTAATTTTTATTGTAATTTTTTTTAAATGATAATTTTTTTATCATTTTAGAGTAAAATAATTTTTAAAAAGCTTTATGTTTTAAAAATTGTTTCAAATTATTTTCAAAGATTCCATTATAAGATTTCAGTGTAATTTTCAAATAAATCAATTTTAAAACTATTTTATGTTTTGAAAATAGTTTTTCAAAGTGGAAACCTTAGTTTAGTCATGAAATGTCCTAAATGATCCTTCCAAAAATTATTTTCCATCTTAGGTGACATAAGTTGGTGTTATCGATTACAAATGGGGGATAATATCTAAGGATATCATTCATATTATTTATCTAAATGGTTTATGTTTTTATGGAATGATATTTATGTAACCCATTTCCTTTATATTGTTCAATAAAGTTTCAAATAGATTTTTATGAAACCTAATTAATTTCCATGGGTTAGACATGTTTTGAAGATATTGAAATGAAACCCATTTCTTTTCTAGGGATTAATCATTTTTAGTAACAATAATGACTATTTTTTTGAGTTTTTATTTTGATATGATCTCTATTTATACTTTATTCAAGTTTTGGTTCTTATAAATATATTATATGATGGGATAATCTAGATTATTACATGTAATCGTGTTATAGATTATAAGATCGGGAGGCCCACATAGTGTTAGTTGAGCCTGTTATAACTTATGTGATGGGTACACCTAGAGAGCACTTCAATGCATTGGGTAATGATCAATTCATTACTAGAATTGAGTGTATAATGGTGTTTATCCCAAGAACCACGATGAATTTACATGGGAATCTAGATGAAGAAAAATGATGAAGGTATATGGGTGTTTAGCCTAAGCCCAAAAGAGGGTTCATCGGTGGTCATCCAAACCACAAAAAGGATGGTGCATGGGTGGTCAGCCTAAGCCCAAAAAAGAGGGTTCATGGGTGGTCATCCTAAGCCTAAAATAGAAGTTGCACAGGTGGTAAGCCCATGCACAAATAAGGTGTATGGGTGGTTAACCTAGGCCTATCATGATATTAACATCTTGGTGAGTGCCTTGATAGAATATTTTATATGATTTTTTATAAGGCACAAATTTCTGTCCCTACTCTCTCATATATCATGATATTTTATTTCCTTATAACTCATGTCTTATGAATTTCAAATATTTATGAATTTATCAAGATTATTTTATTTCATATATAGGTTTTTGTTTTAAAATATTATTATCATGTTCTCAATTACTTATGATCATGTTACACTTAAGAATCTCCATTGTTTTCCCTTACTAAGAATCTTAGGTCACCCTTTATAATGATTCCTTTCCACAGGTTATGAGGATATGTATTATCTATTTTGTTTCTAAGAATGGTTATAGTTATGTTGAACATAGTGGGTTATGATGTAGATCAGTCCTGGTATTTTTTTATGTTTCCATGTTTTCGAAGGCACTAAACTATTATGGTTGTTAGCCATGTAGGTTTGTAATGAAATAAATATTCTGTAAAAATGATGTAATATCCATGTATGAAAATACTTGGATTTTATAGATGGTATCAGAAAGAAGGATTAGTTTATATTTGAAAAATTGGATGATAAAACCTTAGTGATATCCCTACATATATTTCTAAGGATAAGTGTATGTGTGATTCAAATTATAGTAAAATGCCTTAGAAATTTGGTAAAGGATATAGAGAGTCGTTTCTTAGAAATACAGATCAATCTGGTAACAACAATTGGATGTGCCTCTAACACATATATACCTAGAGAAAACAACTCAGAAAACACTATTTTGAGCTTGAATCAATCAGTATCTTTTTAATGTTAATATTATTTGATTCACACATAGTTTTAAACTCACGTGGGATTTGATTAAGAAATTCACAAAATCTTTATGAAACATCATAAATGATGTAAATAGATGATGATCATGAATAAAATAGGATGAACCTATGGTGTCATAGATGAAGATGAATGTGTCCTGATTTAGAAATCCTATAATTTAATTTTCATGGTTTTATGGTTCCCCTATATGATTAACATTTCTTCCATTATTTTCATGATTTTATTCAATAGCTTTAATCTAAAGGAATCTAGTTAATGTGTAATGAAATATAAAATGAAAGGAATTTATTAATGAGTTACCAAATGTTATGGGACCTAATATGAAAGAAATTCATTTCTTTTCTCACAAAAATTTACTAATATATAAATCATGGTGAACATCCAAATACTAAAAGGAGGAAACAACTCTCTATTAAGTCTTTCATGAGGGACTGGACACCTTATTTTAAGGGTTTCATTAATCAATTAGTTTTTGAGAAATTGATCAGTACCTATTAAAATATAATTCTTATTCTCCATTGTTTAGAGAAAGAATAATTCTATTCATATGTCTTCCGTCTATAATGTGAGGTGTATTAATGGTGGACACTTATCATGTATACGAGGTGAGAAAAAGAAATTGAATCCACGAATTGGGAAATGTTCAAAAACATATTTTTAAATAATTAAATTCCTCATATTATTCATACAAAGACATGGAAGGAATTACGAGATCCTAAGAAGAAGGATTGTGAATTTGTTGGTAACTATGTGGATTATTTTTTAAGACATATGAGATACACTTATGGTTTAATCATCCAACCAAAAATTAAGGTTTATCAATTTTTGGTGGCATAAAAAATTATCCAAAGGGAATTATCCAAAATTTAATTCAGTAGATATGATGATATTGTTATATGTGAAAATAATGTTGAAATAGAGGTCAGAGTTACATATGAACCTCATGGATTTTACAGGAAAAGGAAGATGGAGTTATAATGAAATTCTAAGAGTCATGAAGAAAAGAAGATGATCTTTTTCCTTATACACAAAGTGTATGATGAAACATGGAGGGATTTTTCATATGGGGAATGCTAAATTTTTCTTGTGTGTAAGGGAATATCATTGAGTGGATAAATGATTAATTTATGGGAATAAGTTATCTAATGATGTAAATAAAGTTAAATACTGATAGATTGCACTTCCCACACTTCATTTTTTCAATTGTAATATGTTTGGGAATTATTATAACATAGTCCCCAATATAAGGACTAATATGGATGATAAAATATAGAAAAATATGAAGACAAAATAAAAAAATAGGAATGATTATATTATCATAGTTAATAATGTTAGCCACGATAATTAGAGAATACTTATCCTCTAATCCTTAGTTGGTAAATTATTTATTAACTTTTTTTGAATGATTCCTTTGAGAATATTATTGTTCATACTTTTATGATATTTCATCTAATTATGTACATGTATTTTGGAATAATTAAATCATATATTCTATATTTACAAGTATGAACCCAAGATTCCAGTGAAAGTGTTGTTATAAGATAAGAGATTATATATTTAATGAAGTAGAATATATTTTTTTTAATATGGTTATATAGTAATTCATGTTATTACAATGTTTCAAGAGAATACATGATGAAGGTATTCACATGTTTGGTTTGTGATAATTAGGAGTAACTTATGGATATTTAGGGGATCAATGTTAAACTGATTTTGAGTAATTTAGTGAATTTATTCAAAAAGTTTATTTTCTTACTTCTAAAGGGTTATAAGGATAACTGTTAATGAAATGGGTTATGTTGAAAATTTATTTATGTTTTAGATATTAATATTATTCTATACGATGATTTATTCATATTGGATAACTTATGCTAACCATTTTGTTTTGGTGATAACTAATGGTAGATAGAATGACATATAATCCAATTATGGGATCTTATGTTCTGATAGTACTTAATGTATAAAAATTCCCCATTATTTCTTTGAGTAAGTGATGAAGAAAAAATTAATAAAGGAACAACCACAAGATGATATTGTTCTTATGAATTAAAATAAAATCAAGTCACTATATCTTTTTAAAATTACTAAAAATTGGGAAAAGGGTCTTAAAATAAACATTTGTCCTATTAACATCATTTATGGTGATATCAAAGAACGTTTTTCACACCTATTTGGTATATGGTGTTATAATCACTAACATTACCTAGATCACCCCTATTCTTTTGACCCGTGATATCTATCAGTCTGTGTAATTATTTAAGATTTTAATCCATGTAAAAATCATCACATACCACCAATGTTATCATATCTATAAACCTATTTAGGAGTTACTTTGGGAAACAATTATATTTCCAACTTTTTGATTTTTTAATGTATGTTTTAGTATTCATTTATATGATGTGGGTTTCTATGAAAGGAAATATCATGTATTAAACCATTAATGAACTAATAAAATTTCAATGGAAAAAATAATTTCAATGGTGGTAGAATGTAATACCCTGATTTTTTTATAATTTTTTTTAAATAAATTAAAATTCTATGATTTATTTCAATTCACGTTACACCATGTTAATCTTACATTATATGTAACCTTGAGTATTTCTTGTGTTATATAAAATACCATGTTTAGATTGTGATACAAGAAACACTGAGAAAGTATTACAATACAAAAATAATGATATTGTATAATGGTACAAAAAAACACTATTTTATGGTTAAGTTACACATAATACAAAGTTCTTTTGATAGCATGTGTTACACGAAATACCATGTTTTATTGAAATATAATATACAATTAATATTATTATTTAATATGATATTATTCACCTAACCATTAGAAATGAATGGTATGAATAATATTTAATACATTTTGAGAATATGTTTTATTAATGTTTAAAAAATTAATTATTTGGTTACCAAATAATTAAAAATTAATGTAAGAACTTTTTGAAAATATAGAAATTCCTTTTCCAAAAAACCTATTTTTCGATGAATTTTTTTTATTTCAATAAGTTAATAAAATAACATTTGATGAATTATTTTAATAAAATATATATTATATTCAATCAACTAGTTTATATTCGTATTATCTATTTTAAAGGAAAGATATAAGAATATATCCAATTTTATGCATAAAAGGTGAATTTTTTCTAAAAGGTAGTTTTACTAACTTTTCATGGAGAACTTATTTTAAAACTAAATTTTGAAACTTCTATAAATTATATTTAAAAGAAATAATTTTTTAAAGAAAAAATTCCAAATTATCCTATAGTGAAATTTTCATTTTTTTCTGAGAAGTTTCATTTTTTTAATGGATAGTGAAAATTCAAAAATTTTAACTGAAAAGTACATTTTTTTGAATTATTTATGTACATTAGTTATATATAAAATTAGTTTTAAAGTATAATTAGATAAATTATACATATATTAATCCAATTTAGTTCATTTGAATCAATTTCACATCATAATTGGATATAAAAATATTTCAGGATTTTGAATATTCTTACATTAAAAACTCGTAGTTTCGTCCCATCATAGTGACCAATTTTAAATTAATTTTTTTCCATGAAATAAATTTAATTCATTAAAATGTGTTAATAATTATGAATAACTATAAAATAAAATATATAATAGTTATGAATTAATTTTAGACCAATGTGTTTAGTGAAAACCATTAAAATTAATAGTTAAAATTAAGAGAAAAACGATATTACGAAGTTAATAAACATTAAATTTAAGGTAAATAATGTTCTATAAAATTGTAAAAACCCAATTTTATTTCTATATATAGGCCTTATAATTACTATTCTAAATATATATCTATTATTGGATCTATCTGATATGTAAAAAATGTGGTTGGAAGTCTCTCTTTCTAAAATTAATATGTTAGCCACACACTACCCTTATAAAATGCCACACCCTCTCCACCTCTATTCACAACACTCATTCCATTTTTCTTAGAAATTAACTAAACGACTCTATTTCAAAAATACCTAAATTGATACTATAGTCCTCATATTTTTCATTAATCCAATCAATTGAGTCCTTTGTTGCGAACCAAAAGAAGATACCATAAGAAGATGTAACATTCAACAATGAAAATTTTTGTTTTAATTTTTAATCTAACCCATTCAATTATTTATATATAATGATTATATAATGAATATAATATTTTAAAAATATTTAGATTTTTTTATGTTAATGGTATGACTTACAACCACACAAAATTCCATCAAATGGGTTATGTAACTATTATTCGGGTGTATGACAAACTACCGCCTCATGAACTGATATTGTTCGTTTTTTCCATTACCAGCAATGAAGGATGGGAATAATGATGGAAATAATATTTATATTTTATATTATGATTTTAATGAATCATTTTTTATTATGGAATTTTTATACCACAATCAAATTTGTGGGATATGATAATGTGATTCGTGTGTACGGTGGACCACAGCCTCGTGAAGTGATGTGATTCATTCCCGCTTTACATGGAATGAATTAATGATGGGTTTAGTAAAAATATATGATATAAATAACATAAAAATAATTATTTAATGATAATAACTCATATAATTTTATTTCTATTAATATAACAAAAAATGTAAACAACGTTCATGTGTACGAATGACCTACCATATCCATGAAGGATTTATTTAATTTCATATTTCTATTGTTTATAGATTATAATAAATTCATTAGAAATATTATATATATATATAAGATATTTATATTATTGTTATAATTATATATATTATGTAATTATTATTAAATTAATATGACAAAAAATATAACAAATCAAAATGTATACGAAAAACAAAGTGGTTATTACTCAAAATGAAACATTTACATGGAATTGTTAATAAAAGGGAAATAAAAGTTCATTTGAAAATAATATTTGATGTGATATTAATGAATGTGTTTATATAATATATTCATAATAAACATTTATTTATTAATTAGGAGTTTTTAATGTGTACAAAGGAAGTCAATACTTAAGGTATGTGATTTTCGTTTAACTTTTATTTTCCACGAGACACAAGACATGATCACCACCGATTTATGGTATGTTGTGTGAATAATTCCAATGAATGTAAATTATGAGAAATATTCATAATTGTTTTGGCAATTAAACATCAATTATAGGATCCCTATTTCATGGGTTTATGGTTTCAATGTTTCCAAAGTTGTAAGGGTGTTTTATCTCAATTTGGATTCTTTTAGACATAGTTTATGTTATGAACCTATGCTATTTTAGTAGGTGTATATAATGACACTTTTTAATGTTATATAATGAATCTATATCAATTTATAATATTGAATTATATATTTAATCTTATTATTTCATTGGTATTATGATTTAAGGTTACCAAATTGGTAATTATTTTATGTTACAATCACATCAATTAATGAGATTGTATACGATTAAGTCTACAATATTGATATTTCATGATATAGATCTCAAGAATTATCATGAAATTTTTTAACCAAAATTTTTTCATGGTAAATTCAAGTTATGGTAAAATTTTTCTACTCTTTTTTACATATTATAACAAATAAAATGTTCTTTAGAAAATATGACTTTATCTCTCTTTGGTTGGAAATCTATTTTCTTCCAAAAAAATGATTTCTAAAAATGTATTTAAAAATGTTTTCAATTGATCACTTAAGATTATTTTCAAATAATTTTTTTAAAATGTTTTATGTTATAATATATGTTTTAAATTATTCTTAAATATTCATTTACATGTTTTTAAGATTTTTTTCGAAGATAATAGTTTTCAAAATGATTTATTTTTTAAAATGTTTTTTTTCAAAGTGGAAAGCATATTTTAATTGATAAATGATTGAAATTATACATTAAATATTATTTTCCATGTATGATTACATATTTTAGTGTTACTTATTCCTTATGGGTGATATTATCCAAGGATGGAAATTGTATTCTTTATTATAATGGTTTACGTTATGATGGAATGATGATTATGGAACCTCTTTCTTTTTCATAGTTCAATAATGAGTCAAAGAGATTATTATGAAACCCATTTTTTCCATGGCTTAGTCATGTTTCAAAGATACTAACATCAAAATTATTTCTTTTCCATGGGTTAATCAGGTTATGAAAGAGTAATGATTATTTTTATGAGTTTTTATGATGATATTTTTAATTTATCCATGTTGTGGTCATTGGACACAACTTATAAGATGGGGTGGATGAGATATCACTACGTAATCCCATTATAGTTTATATGATGGGGAGACTCAAATAGAATCGAGTGAGATTAATTTATATTACACGATGGGTAAACCAAGATAGTGCTTCCATTTATTGGGTAATTATAAATTCCAAATGATCTCAGTGGGTACACATTTGTTTAGACCAAGCCCAAATATGAGGGTACACAGGTATTTATCCAAATCCCCACGATGAGGGTATATAGTTTTTATCCCATTATAAAAAAAGAGGGTGCATGGGTGGTCAGCCTAATCCAAAAAAAGTCGGGTGCATGGGTGGTCAGCCCAAGCCAAAAGATGAGGGTGCATGGGTGGTCAAACCAAGTCAAAAAAAGATGGATAATTGGTGGTCCGACCAATCCCACAATGGTACATGGATAGTTATTCCAAACCTAAAATGTTATGAGCATCTTGGTGGGTATCCTTGAAATAATATTTTTATGCTTATATGTATGCCAAAAAATTCTATTCACATTTCTATCATGGATTATGTTATTTTATTTCCTTATTACTCATGTATTATAAACAAAAAATCATTACTCAATGACTCATGATTTTGATATTTGATATTAAGGTTATGGTTTTGAAATATTTTACTGATGTTCTCATAAATTTATGATCATTTGATTCTTATGTATCACCCATATTTTTCCTTATGAGGAATCTGGTCTCACCCTTTCATATGTTTTATTTCCCAAAGTTATTTGGATATGTATTATGTATGATATATATAATAAGGGTTATATTTATGAAGAACATAAAAGGTGATGATGTATCAACCTTATAGTCCAGTATTTATGTTTCCATGTTTCCAAAGGCGCCAAACTGTTATGGTTCTCTACTGTGTAGTTATATAATGAAATAAATATTGTAAAAAAATTATGTAATATCTATGTATGAAAATACTAGGTTTTTATAGTCCTCTTAACAATAGATTAATATCAGTCATGTTTCATTCTTTATTTACAAAAATCAAAACTCTAAAATAATATGGGTTCATAAATCTCACACTTTTTATTTTCTAATAATAATAATTGTATTATATTGTATATAAGTATTGGAACTCATTTTTCTCTCTCTTACCTGTATTAATAATAATTATAATTCATATTAGCAGATGTTATAATTTCAATATTAATAAATGATTAATCAACCATTACCCTCTATGTCTACCTGAGGAATACACAATATAGATATAATAAGGACCGATTTGGACAACAACACTATCCCTAATCAATCATAAATTTATACCTACTAAATCCATTTTAAATTATCTTCTACATGGGATATTAACATATATCCATGTTGATACTTAATATTGATATAACCTTTTCTAAATATTCTAAATCATTTTTAGTGTAAACTAACTCTAATTATTAAAGAAATATATTAAAATATTCTTGTACAATAAGCATTTTTTGTTTCCAAACATTCCTAGACAAGTTTAGGTTTTATAAACTTCTTATAATTGATTAAAAGATATTTTTATCCCTTAACTATAAAACCAATTATTTAAAAATAAAATATGATAGAGTTGGCATTCATATATATTTAGTAACTTCTTGTAATGAACATCCCATAAATTCCTAATTTTTATGAATTGAATAACCCTAGAAGCTTCTCATGTAACTCTCCGTCGATGGATACACTCCTTATTTACATAATCAATTGTGTTCTCATATTCATGTATGGTATTTGATTCCAATTATTAAGATTATACCATGATATAAAAACTCATTATTTCTTCCTTATAGAAGATTCACATCATCAAATACTTTTTAGGATATCATGCATTCCATTTCTCCTAACTTGGATACATTTATAATCCAATTTTCTAGTTTTTAGTGAATTTTCTCCTCCATAATCATTATTATTTTCACTATATGTTATTTAAAATAATAATTGGGGAATCACACCAAGATGGTAAAATTTTTAGATATTGAATGATATTTCTAAAATACCATTCATTATTTGTTACCATTTTGAGAAACATAACCACCATCAAATAACTTAATGGTTATCATAGAAATAAAGAAATAAAAATTGTGGAATATAGAAGAATTCCTTTGATCATCAATGTGAGATGTTGGATTGAGAATTTATTCTCTAATTGTTTTCACATTTCTATTTATGTCTATGTTTAAATGGGATTTTCATTTAATCAATTTTTTTTAAAATCATATTTTGACTTAGAAATATTGGGGTTTTTTCTTTTTATGTGGTATTTTACTTCTATTATTATCTATAATGTCAAATAAATCACTTGATACATGATTAATATTCATTTAAACTTATTATTATGTTAGAATAACTATTACAAAATCATTTGAATAGTTTCCAGCCTATATAAACATTTAATAGGGATCCTCTTGATAACTTAGGTTACCTATATTTTTTAAATCTCTTGAAATTTAATTCCATCCTTATGGGGAATCTTATATTTATATTTGTATCCTTCCTTTTTATAGGCTTATAATTCTCTTATTTTCTCCATGTAATCTCAATATATTTGCAACCATTCTTTTAGAATATTCATTTTCTTTTTGGTTTTTCCACATGTCTTACATGAAATAAAATATACCAACATAATCCTTTCATTTTGCCTCTGGATTAGTCTTTTATTTTGTTCCAAATAATTTTTTCTAATTCAGACATTTATGTATTCTTAGAATTTATGCATGACATGTCCTATTTTTCTAAAAAAAGAATAAATTCCCAGATTTAGTTCAGTATCCATCATTAACATAATAGTTTTTCAATGAAAATAATTATTTTTATTCTTCTAGTTTTCCATGGATTAATCAATATCCTTTATCACACTCTTATTGGAAATTTTCCTTTTAACATCTTTCTCATGATTCATTCCTAAAGTATTATTTCTCAAGTATTCATAATATATGGTGTTATTAGCCCATGTGTTGTAGTTTCATGTTTTAATGATTGATTTTTTCATGCCTATTAACTATGAACACATCCATTTTATTTTCATTTGGAATTTATTGGAATTTCAAATCTATTTAAGTTAGATTGAGGTGTCATCACAACATATGAATGTTTCATTTTCTAGGACACACTCAACGTAAAAATGGGCTGCTATTGTCCCCATATAATGTACAAATAATAAAATAACCCATGTTAATATTTATTTAAAAATTAAAATAACCAATAAACCATTGTTTTTATATAATTATTATGTTTCCCATAGTTTCCAAAATAGTTAACATGATATTTTTAACTTTTCAAATCAACTAGTTATGATTTATATGGGTAACATTTCCTTAAACACTTTTTCCCATCCACCTTAGATATAATGTTAGGTTAGAAATCATTTTTATTCAATAACTAGTTGATATTACACTTCACTCACAAATAGATTTAACATCAATATTATTTTCACATGTAAATGGAAACATTTCTTTGGTGACTGATTTATTCTGATTATGAGATAATATTATATCATTTTTTCCTCTAGAAATATGTCTTTTAGTAAGAGTCATACATTTTAGGTTGTGTGTTATAATCATTATTTTCAACTTATTGGGAAGTCATTTCTTATACTGATTCTATATTCTTTATTTTAATAGAATGAAATAATAATTTCACGACTGTAATAATTTTTTTATCCTAAAATAATTTTATTTTTTCTTCAAAAGACCGTATTATATCTTCAATTTGATATTTATGAATTTTATCCTTTATTTTATCATATGGTCATGATTTTTTTATTTTTAGATTTTATCTCTATTTGAGAATATTTGAATGTGTTTACTTCTTCGAATCATGTGTCTTATCCTCATGACCATTATTAGTATATATCCATTCTTGAATTATAGTAATCCATTCGGTGAATATTTTATCAGGATACAAATTCCATGCACCTGTGACTCCTAGTCATTTAGAGGGATTAACAAATGTTTTTACCCATTAATTAAAGTCATTATATATATTTCAATGTAAATCATCATGGTGGGTTATCTCCTTCTTTATAATCCCAAATAAATCAACAAATATATGATATAATTTCATTGGGGAAGATATATAAGATATATGTTGTGAAACCAATTGAATAATATTGTGATTCATCTAAATTTTGATCATACTTAAAAAAAGTTATTTAGTAGGAAAATATTTACCAGAGAGTTTTTATACCCTTTATTTATATATAGATGATAAACTACATTTGAACAGACTATTTTCTGATTCCATAGTGGTGGATTCAACAAATAAATATTTATTTTCCATTTATGATTTCCCTTAATCAGGATTTCTTCTAGGGGAAAGTAATATATCTTATACTTTACTTAATATAGATTGCTTCTTATTATAAGTTTCACCAGAATATAGATTTTCAATTAAAATAGTAGAATTAAATCATCATTGATTACCTTCAACTAGTATGAAGTAATTTTTTTCTTCTTTCATGGGTCAGGATATTCTCAACTGCTTTGCAAAAATTTTCTTCCTACGATATAGTGTATCGGAAAAGCATTTTTCATTAATTTTTTTATAATAAAATAAAAATATTTTTCATATATTCACTTAATTAATATTTTTCCTTGAAAATTTATAATCTTCAAAAAAATATTCAATAAAATAATGTAAATAAGGGTGTTTCCTACTTTGGTACAACTGAAAGGATCAATTTGCGATATGCACACACCAATGGGATTGAGTCAGTGCTGAGTAAATTTTATCCATATTTCTGTGGTATCCATTAATTAACACATCAATTATTTAGTGATAATATCTATATATATCCTTATCAATATCTCTCAACTAAAAGTTATAAAAATATTGAATGGTAATGAAAAATAAGAGAAAATCGAGGTTTATAAATGTGGTTTACCTCCCAAAGGATGGTTATGTCCCTGGTGAAACATGGTTATTATCACACACACACAACATTCATTTTAATGTCAATGAAATCTAAAGCAAGGGTATGTTCTAGAACCTATTTTCCTAACACTATCTATGAATAAAGAAAGTGATAATATTTTATTTTTGGTAATGAAAATGGGATCATAATTAATTAGAGAATGATATACAAAGATATATTGATTCCTTCATATAGGTTATGAATGATATCATTCCCCCATACGTAAAAATTATATGGTATTCATCAATGTTCCTCGATATTCTTCTAAATAATGTTTTATGCTGTCTCTCTCAAATCATCACATTGAAATATAATCGGTGACAACACATATGAAGTATATTCTATTTATAATTTTGAAAAACATGATAGTTGTAAGCCTGATCTATCTTTATTATTATTTTCCTTTACTGTATAAGAATAAAACTAAGAAACCTTCTTCATTTCTTTGATACACGTGATCTACAGTAGGTTTTTGTATCATTTCCTTATTTTCAATCTTTCAATATACAGATTTTTTTTGGTGTTCACCAAGTTTAGAATCTTACACCATACATCAATCTAAAAATATATTTTTATTAATGTTCATGACATAGTCATAGAAAAATTAAATATTTTTTTATATTTCAACCCCATCAAATATTATCTTTCATTATATAGAATCAATGAAAGAAATATTTAATTAAATCATTATATAAATCATGTTAAAGACTCATATTTTTTCCATTTTTTTAATTTTGAATTATCGATATCTTCATATTCAATTAAATCTTTCTAAAAAGAAACAAGTTTTATTCACTATATATCTTCATTTTGTCATTATAAAATGGTATCACATTCCATGGCACAAAACTCCGTCCACATAAAATAATTCTCCCTTAACTAGTTTTCTTTAATTTCAGCATGAATAATAATCATTTATTTGATTAAGATGATTTATCCATGATGGTCATCGCACAAAAATCATTTGACATAACTACCAGGTCAAATAATTAATTTGGGAAACTTTTTTTCTTAACTAGTAGGAAAATAAAAATTATAAAAATTATTTTATCCCTATGATTATCAAAAGGAATTATGATGAAATCAAAGTCATATGATGAATATTCATGTTTCACCTCAAAGAATTATAATCAGGCTCCAAATACATACATTCAAAAACCTTAAAATTTTCCACATTTCAATACAAATACTTACATTTATCACAAAAACAAATAATCAAACAACTCTTTATGACAAATATTTCATACCAACTAAGTTATTCACAAATGTTTTTTGTTAAGATAATTTCTCAATTTGTTCTGTTTCTACAACATACTTTTACAATGAGGCATAAAGACATAAAATGGAAAAGGAATTATGTTGGTTCTATCAATAAAAGACACATGTTTAGACGAAAAATCTTTAAAATAATGCCTTTACCACTTTTCCTACCTTATATTAAATTATTAAGATCTTATTATTCATATACTTCTTTAATAATCCATAAATAACTCACTATATCTTAGATAGATCAAGGATTTCTTAGTTGATCGACTATGAGTGAAGTAACCACATTAAAAAAATTCAAATAAAACATGTGAAAAAAGTGATTGACTATGTTATAACCATCAATGGATCATGTGAACCTACAATTATTCAATTAACCACATGAACACATTCTCATCAAAACAAAAAGGATGTGATGTGTAAATTATTTTTGTATATTTCTTCTCCAAGTTCAAAATAATTATACATGATATAAAGTATAGAATACTTATTTTTACTATACTTTCATGAACAATAAATATATGTGTGTGTGAGTGAAATACCATGCACTAACATTCTTAATATAATTATTTATCATGTGAATTAGTATATAATAATTAAAATGGTTGTATATCCATTATCATAGAAATTTGATGTAAACATACAATTACACCAAGATGTGCATCACTAATCCACACACACATTTGAAAATTTATCACATAAAATTAAAAAGAATTTAAAACTACTCTTCTTTACCATGTGAATCTAGGAAGAAATAACTATTCTTGGGGATTTAACCCTCTTTCCAAGTTGTCCTAACTCATCTCATATTGAAATTATACATGTTTCTTCAATAGTTAATAATAAATAAAACTCAAACACGATATGGGATCATCACTAATCCACACCCACAATATATTTTACACACCATGTTGATGCTAAGCTAAAAGTGGGATGAGAAATGGTCTATAGTACCCCATACTATAGAGTGAGAGACAAAACCACATGGGATACTCTCTTAGAGGTCTATGTATCATTGTTGAACTACTTTCACTACATGAAGAAAATAAAGGAGGTGCCTACTCTTTGGAATTTAGCTCACAATTAATAATAGGTCATGATAGGATTAAAGTGGCCATGTAAAATCTAAAAACTCTACACTGTAGTGAAGATCCACTATTCCATTAACATAAATTTAGATTTTATGTGTCCCCAGATATTTTAGGGCCTACAAACTAAAAAGGAATATATTAGTTGATAATAAACCACTAAAAACTATATAGATATAATATAGTGATATTCATCATTCCACAAGATCTATACTCACACCAAAAAGTGTTATTGGTTTTTTTGGTTTTAGTTTCTATGAATATTTGAAGAAATACAATGATTTGGATTCACCCAACTTGTTTAGTGGCCATTGTTACAAAAAATAACTACCATTTTGAATTTGACAATGATTATTAATTTAGAGATAGTCTAAGGGATGATAGTTAATATAATGAAGAAAATTGAATATTTGAAATTTAATTTGAAATTAAATTACAATAAAATATAATGGGAAGCATGTTTTGAAAATTTATATAGGTGATATTGTAGTGAAAAAATAATTATGTGATCGAAGTGAGAAACATAAGAAGAAAAGGAGAGAAACGAGTCTAAATCTAAGATATTAATCACCAAGGGGGAAGATCTGTATCCTAATTTTTTAGAAGATTTTGGATCTAGATCATTCATAATATTGATGATATTTTAAGACCAATAGACCAAACATAATCATAAATAGTTAATGACTTTGGAGATGTCATATATATAAAATTAAGTTGATCTATTTATTCATGGATGAATAATTCATAGGTCAAGAGTTCGCTATGTTCTTTATAGTGATCATTCATTGTTGGATCATATTTGAGAATATTTTTATCTTCTGATGGATTATATAACTGGTTGATCATAGTGGATTATGTATTCTAAAACATTTTTGGAGATCCATTAGTATACATTTTGTGGGAATAACCTAGGAAATAAGTGTGATTTATAGTGAAATGTTGATAAAAAACTCTTACCTACCATTGTATATATACACAAGGTGAGGATTTTAGTTTATATTGAGTGGATCATGAATATGAAAATGTTTTATACTTTTGATTATTACATAGAATTCCTGAAAAATATTATAACACTAATTCATTACCCTCTTAGTGGTATAAAAATAGGTCCTTAGAATCATCAATCTATATCATAGGAAGTTACCTATAAATATCCAAAAAATTTTTTGGATATAGAGAAAATTAATAATGTGAATAGAAAATGTGTTAATTCCTTTTTTGGTTTAAATTATCATAGTTGTAGGAATATTATAATCCTCTATCCACTTTAACTCGGTTATGAGGATAGTGGTTCTGCTACAATGGGATTTCAAGATATTCCTTAAAATACACTAATGAAACATGCTGATAAAAGGAATATAGAGATTTATGGAAAGGCACAAAAATCTATTTTTATCTATTTATCATAAAATATGTACTCCAAGGTAATTTTAATTTCAACTTCAAAATAGATATGGGAAAAATTGATAAGCATCTATAAAGAAAACATCAACTTGATGGATGTCGAGTTACAGTACGGGAAGAGAATATTTTAGTATATTAAAATGGTTAAAGATGAATATATTGATTGTTATTTGACATTGTAAAATGAAATAGTAAAAATTATTAATGATTTTGGTGATAAACATAATGACTCCACAAATATGAGTATTTTAATAAGGATCATTCTCGATTGGTTTGATCCAAAGGTATTATATTTGGAAGGCCAAGAGAATTTTTCATTGGATTAAATTAAAAACATTCATATTTCACATAAAATGAAGAAGGAACCATCATTAAAAAATAAAGAAAGAGTTAACATATCCTTTGAATAAATGATAAAAGGAAAAGATTAATTGAATGAAGAGTTCAATTATTCATATGCCCAAGATAATGAATATCTTAATTATAATCTTTCTCTATTTTAAAATAAATTCCTAAATAGTAAAAGAAAGATAAAATGAAATAAATTTCTTAAAATTTTCCAACAAATAATATTTAACACATTAAAAAACTTTCCCTAATAAAAAGGTTGAGGAATCAGAGTTAGATGAAGATGAAGAAATTACTTAATAGAATAATTAAGATAAGAAGAATAAATCTAGTCCTGAAAGAAGAATATCATTAAGAATTAATGATGAATCATATTTAAATTATAGAAATTAATACAAATATTCTATTCTCTTTTCCACGGTAGAGAATGTTTATTCATTATCATGTTGTGATTATGATGGAAAAGTGATAAAAAAATTACTAAGATATGAAAAAAATAAAACTATCCAGGGAGTAGATTTAATACCTAAATAAAGAAAATAATAATCTTGAGAAAGGAAAAAACTAGCTTCTTATAAGGGAGAGTAAATATAAAAATATCTAATATACATTCATGAGATAAGAAAGCACAATATTTGTAAAGAGGAGTTTGAAAAAATGATGAGTGGTCGTGAAGAAAATATTGGTGAAAATATATAAGACTTATTTATAAAACAGACCATATATTTCATAGTTTATCATGAGATAAACAAGGATATAAAATATCTATGACCCCTTACTTCTTTTTAAGTACTAAACCTATTTCATTTATCTTTGGACCTCTTTAATAGCTTGATTATGGTGTTTTTTGCAAATAAAAAAGGGTTTTGAGAGGTCTTAGGTGTGTTTGGGAGGCTCAGGAATAAATTCATGGTCTTTAGTGTGCAGTTGGAATATCACTAGTAAGAAGGAAAAGGTCCACCATCTAGCTGGTAGTATTCAAGTAGGTTTAAAAATCTACATCTCTCACCAGATAGCCATAGGGATCTATGCATTTTTTAAAATTGGGATATTTTGGTCATTTTACCTCTTCTCCCTTAATTCCATATCCAAATCCCCCCAACCATAAACATAAAAATACCAGCTTTGGTTCCATCATCTTCCACTTAATTTCAATTTTGAATCTCTTATATCTCTTGGATGTTTCTCTTTCTATATGAGGTGATCAAGATCTAATGGTAAATTTATTAAATCTCCAGATTCGATCCTTGTTTATAAATTCCATATGAAAATATAACAATACTCTTAATATAAATAATTTATTTATAGTTAATGTTATTCTATTTTTCAATATCATCTATTTTAGCTGGAGTCATAGGTTGATGCTAGACAAATGGTCCCTACTAGGTTGTTTTTGGTGATCTAAGGGATTTTAAATTATTGTATCATTTTTTTAAAAGATTTAAAATACTGTGGTAATGTCAAATCCTAAGACACCCAAACATGAATTAAATTAATATTTTTCTTCCTTATTAATGTCTTGGATATAAAATTTGGTATATAAAATCATGTTATCTTTTGGTTGACCATTGTTGAAGCCAATAAATTAGTATGTTTGTAATTTCCAATAGAAATGGGTGAATTAATGGAGTTATTTCTGGTTTCACTTATTCATTTAATGAGTTAACATAAAATTTGTATTTTCTAGGATGACCCCTATGAAAAAATAGATATCATGTATATGGAAATATTAAATTAAAATTTTTCATGAAATAACGTTTTGAGCCTGAAATTAATTGTATAATTGTTTTATATTTATCTTTTTGAAAAAAATTATTTGGCTGAGACTCTTGGAATGGTTAGCTAAATTAGAATCCCTTGGAAAATTCCTTAGTTTCATCATGAATTTTATGAGTGTATAATTATATGTAAGAGACTTAGATTACATTAGGTGACTCATGTGAATACCTAGTGTGTTGAAACCCTAGGATTTAATGAGTTTCAATGATATGGAATTCATTGGGTGATACAATGGATTATACTTAGATTCATTTACATGAATTCCTTGGGGTAGATCAATCTAGTATTCAGTTAATTCCTTCACTTATTTAATTCAATGAATTTATGTTTATATTCTTAAGGGGATACATTTTTTAATTTTCTGGGATGAGATCCCTATATTCAAATTCATCTTATTGGTGTAGAATACCTTAGATGTGAGTCATTACTTTCAATCCATCCGTGCATCTAAATATTAGAGATTTTCAATTAATTCAGACCAAATACTTATGTTTCCATTTTAAATTTAATAAATGGAATGCACAGATGTTCCACATGGTTTCCTTAGGTGATAAGACTATGGTTTCCTTAGTGATGAACATTAGAGACAAATTTTTCCATGATATCTACAACATTTTTAGATATTTTTATTGTAAAAAGATTGTAGGGTTGTCCTAGGATATTCCCTTGAGGCCTGAGGCCTAACTTAGATCTATTTTTTATGTATCTTGTTATTAATGTTACTAAATCACTCATTTATAGAACAAATTTATGTTTAACACTCAAAAACTAGAATTGAATTTGACGTCTCCAGTGGTAGCCCCATGTTTTGTTCTAAAACCTTGTTATGCCTATCATTTGGTACTCAAAAATAATTCCTAGATGTAGTTATACATAAGTGAATGTTACCTACTAAAAATTCTTGAATGTGTGTCCAGGATAGAGTTTCGTAGCTGGGTGTTGAGATAAATATCCTGAATTCTAGGGGCTTGTGGTCTATAAATCATGTTTTTCATTATCGTTTTGGTTATTTTGTACTTGAAAAGACTAATATGAATTCACTACTTATATTTTATAGCATCAATATTATAATATATCGAATATGACCTATATTTTAAAACCTATAATTTTTTTTGTGATTGTGAAGCTATATGGTGTTTTATTTTTTTTATATAAAGCTCTAACTAGAAGGTATTGTATTAATACTATACCACTTTGAGACCACCTTTTCTTTTAAACAATATTTGGGTTATGGGGAGGTTGATATGAGTCCATGTGGTGCACCAATCTGGGTCCATGGTTTAGTGGAATTTTGTTTGAGGTATTTTAGAAAGGTATGAGAGGAAGATTTCCCCTATATTGCTATTTGGATAAGGTATACATAGGTTCGTATGTTTTTGAACTTGGTAATGAGATTTTTTTGGATTATCTAGCAAAATTACCATAAAAAATCCATGTTTCCTAGGGTGGGAACTATTATTTGTTTGAATTCATTGTAATAGTTGATATATTGTAACCTTGAGTGAGTAATATTTTATATTTAGTCATTGTTTATATTATTTTATATGTAGGATTAGTATGGAAATATGGAATGAATTCATACATAATATAAGGAAAGTATTTATTCTTATGTCATTGTGATTCCTACCTTGGGTTCTTTTTTAAGACATCTGGTTGTTCATTAAAAATTTATCCATTAAGATAAAAAATGTTTTTATATATTGATTAATGGTGGAACACAATCTAAATGATATTTAAATGAATAAATGATTCAAATTTTGACCAATTAATATTGGAAAAACAATTTAGTTAAATGGTGTTACAATAGAAATATAAAAGGTGTGTTCCTCAAAAGATATTATTGAATTATCATATAGAAGAACCAGGGTGATAGACTTGTAAAATTAAATGGAAATGGAAATGGAAATTGATGTAGACCTAAATGAATATGATAAATGAGACCAGTATTATATTATATATCCTGTATGATTATGATACCATCAGTATTCCTTATATGTATGACTTAAACCTAGTGTGGGTAGAAGGGGATAGTGATTTCGCCCTTAGTTTTGTGTACGAGGACCTTTGTTTGTTGATACTTTCCCTAAATAGTGATATTAATAACTTTGATTCCAATTGGTTTTGAGATATTATTTTTGTTTTAAGGATAAATTCCACCTTGATAAAAACTATATGAGAATTAGGATGGAACTGGAGGGAATACCCTTATGGTTGATATGGTCTAGCCTACTATATTTCCTCCCATGTCACAAAGATAGGTTATGGATGGTAAACTTTATGAAAGTTTGTTTCTTGTGATGAAGTCTATATAATGAAGGAAACATCATGATATATAAAAAACATATATATTGAATATGGAGTTTCAACTATATCATCCACAAAAAATCTTTAGGGAGGGTCACCCCTAGTAGCTGATACTTACCTATAGGTTATATATAAAATCATTATACATCTGCAGACACACCCTGATATGGGGGTGATGCTTTCCACATGTATTCTTCTAGGATAGTCTAGGTGATGGTGCAATCTTTTGATATGTGAAGATTATGATGTGTTCATAGTCAGGATGGATTTCTAGATGAGTTTTTCAAACACTTTTCCATTGATACACCATAGTTTTATAAGTTCCTGGAGTTTTTTAACTTATAGTATAAGAGTTTTTATTCCATAGAGTATGCTTCTCAATTCATTGAGTTATAGTGGTTCACACCATATATAGAAAATGAGAAGTTATCTAGGTAAAGGTGATTTAAATATGGACATAGTCAGGAGTTAAATGTAGAGTTTCATGTTTTCCTCTTGACCATAGTATTAGGGATAATGAATCATGCTTTGTTATATGGCATGATTCTTATATTGGACAGTGGTATAGGGAATAACACATGGGATTCAGTTATTGTATGTGTACATTATATTTAAAAATACCATAATTTAATTAAAATTTTTATATTTCATGTAAAAAAATTTAATTTTTAGAGGATGAATATCGATATTGAAATTACATGGTAAAAATATGAATTCCATGATTTTTTTAAATTTTCTCCAAGAATGGAGATTTTATGAATAATAAAAATGCAATATATAACTATAACCCATTTTTTTATAATATTTTTTATTATTATTTATAATTAATATTTTATTATCTGTAAATTTAATATATATATATATAATATCATTCAGAGGAAAAAACTATTATTATTTAGAATTTTTTTCACGGAACTATTTTTTTAAAGGCGTAATGTCTATCCATTTTAAAATATAAAAACAATAAACATTGATGAATGATTTAAATGGAATTTATATATTATATATATAACTATATAAATTTAAATACATATAATTATTTTTAATAGTCATTTAGTTAATATAATATCATCTTATAGTTGAATAATTCATCTCTTAGAAAACTATTTTCCAATATGATTGGTTGGGTTTTTAAACTAAATTATTCCAATTATGTATATTGTATTTAATAAAGGTGATTACATGTTTGTAATAATTATCCTTAATATTATTTAACAAGTTAAAAATATATTTTTTTCATATTTATTAGTCAAAAAAGCTGTTTAACACAGTTTACGTAATAAATTGGGTTTTTTCATTATATGTTCATGTTTTAAAATTTGTTTTCAAAATGAATATAATATTTAAATGATTATTTTTTTAGAATCATTTTTTCACAAATTATCTAATATGGATTTTTTATTTTAGGATTAATGGATTACTTTCCATGTTTAAAAACTAGTTACTGTGGAGAATACTAAAATGAAAAAAGTAACCAATCTTAAATGATAAGAAAATAACATGTTTATAATAAGTTTATTTTTATTTTATGGTTGCGTTAATGGACTATAAAGTCCATCCAATCCATTATTTTTCAATTTTTGAGGCACTTGGGATGATAGTGATTTCCTATTATCGATTAGTTTCTGGTATTTTTAAAAATGTCACTACTCCTCAATTATAAAAGGGACCTCCCTCCCCTCACTTATTCATTCCTCTAAATCCATATAGACAAGACAAATCCAAAAACAATATATCCCCAACATACGTATTCACATTTTGGAGTTTATTGCCCCCCCCCCAAATTCAATCCCTAGGGTCCATACGAAGATATCCAAAGGAGGTTTCTCTGAGAGAAGGTAATTATCTTGATGAAGCTCTTCGATTTTCTTTCTTATTTTACAATCATCAATAATGAAATTACACTAAAAATATTATAACACTAGTATCTCCTATATAATGTGATGTTATTATTTTTATGAAATAATATATATACACATTGTTTTCTATAAAATGGGAAACAAATCCATCAATCATGTGTATGGTGTACAACCACCTTACGAACAAATGCAATTGTTCTTGCATCACAAACTCACAAGGAAAGTCATAATGAAAAAATAATGAATATATTTATGATAAATATAAAAATATATAATTTCTTGAAAATTAATATATAATCAACTTCCTTATCCTTTCACCCATTTAGGTAATGATATCATCACATGTTCGTACGTGTGGCCTACTGTCTCCATGTAGTGTTGTGTTTCATTTTCCATTGAAAAATTAATGAATGGATATAAAAATGTATTTAGTGATTAAATATGATACTTTTTACATTAATATAATTATACAGATGATGTGAATATATCCTATACAAAATATTCATAACTTTCACTATAGAACAATATTTAGAAAATAGGGCAATTAGCACCCAAAACAATAGTAATAATAAAATATTATTAATTAATGAGTGGTAAGTCACTCTAAGGGGATCATATATGATATTATAAATATGAATATTTCTATATAATGAATTAATAACACATTTAAGAACATTTTACATAAGGTTAAAGCTTTCTAAGCCAATTGAAATTGTGATTTAAGATATTTCATCTATATTTCTATTACATTGAGACATATTTGTTAATTTTCACCTATTCCATTTGATGTGGTGTATATAATGCTTGTTTAATGTATTGAAACTAAATACCAATTTATTAATTATGGGGAATGCTTAAATTCATGTTTATTTATTCAAAGGGTTACAAATTTAAAATTTACCAAAGAGGTAGCAATCTATTTTCCAACTTCACTTTCTTTTTTTGGAATGATTTTACCTTTGTTGAAGAAATACATTCATTTAACCTGCATAAGATCAAATTATTTTCTCATAAAATGGTTATTTAATTAGTTTAAAACTTTGTTTCCAAATTTTACTATCCTTGGTAATTTATTCATGGTAATAAATGTTTATAAAAATAATTTTTATTCCTATTTAAATCATATTTTTTTTCATGACAATGTTTTCCAAAATTATTTTACAGAAGTGATTTTGTTTAAAAAATTAATTTCTTATGGAAATTTTAGGATATCCATATAATGACCTAATCCTTATATTCTGGACATAGTGCTTGAAAATTATGTGTAATATTTTTTTATAAAAAGAACTAAACAATTCCCAATCATTATACAGAAACGAGGACATTTTTCCAATCTAGGTTCTGGAGGATTAGACAAAACCATACATTTATCAGAGTTGAATAAAAATAAAACAAATACTTAATATGATTATGTGTAGGCTAACACCAAATAATTCAAAGCCAGATTTATAATATCAATGATTCCTATGAAAAACATTTAAGGACAAAGGGGTGAGTATTCAATTACCTGGTAAGGTGTTTTAAAATTGTTGAAATACATTTTACTGAAACTTCCTTTGAGAATAACCTTTCTGAAATGGCTCTAATTTTTTTTTATAATACAATCAAAATTTATTAGGAAATTCCATTGGATAAAATCATTGAAATTATTTACGTATCGAAAATACATTAATGTTTTGAAATTACTTATGGTCAAAATTGCTTAAAAATAGTCCATTGGTATTTCAGAAAAAACTTTGCATGATTTTGAAAAGAAAAAACTCAGAATACTTGCAAGTTTGAAGGCTATTTTGGGCCTACCCACTTGAGGAATGGGTTCACTCCCCAATTCCCTATTTAATTTACAATGTTCAAGTTCCAGTTTTTATAAAACATTTTACGATTTCTTATATATATATATATATATATATAAATTTCCCCTAGGGTTCTACTTTAAAGATATGAATTTTTTTAATATATATATATATATACATATACATATACCCACATATGTATAATTTCTCAACAATACATTTTCTAGATTCGAAATAATCAAATCTCTCGTCGACTTCGCTTTTCATGTTGAAAACAGTTTCCATTATCTTTTTTCAATAACAAGAATAAAAAATAATGTTTATTCATAAAACATACATTTATTAATGAAAAAAACAGATACATGCATGATGTGTCACATATTATAGGAAATGGTCACATATTATAATGTAATTGAATTTAATGAGTGTATAAATGATTTTCACACACCTAAAGTGATGTCTTTAGTTTCAAAACTAACTATTATTGTTAGAAATTACACATCATCCAAACAATGGCCCCAAGGCCTTCATTTTTTATTGATATTTGATAATCCACCTTTCAAGGGGTGAGATTGAACCCGTACAAGGCCCGTAGGCATAGGTATTACATGACCTATATGCCTGAGAGAAATTCATTGCTTATAGGTTTCAAATATTACATACAACCCAGACAAACTACTTGGAACTACTCCTCACCAACATCTTTATCATGATATCAACTCTCCACATTTTCATGTATGCTCAGCTAGGCTTTCTCGTGCAGGCATAAGCTTTTACCGATGGCAGGTGTCATACCCTCTCATTCTTGCAATCCATTTAGCTTCTGCTATGCTGAATGCTCCTTGCTCCTCCTCCTTTTAGATCTTGTTCCATTTAGGTTTTCTGGTTTGCATATGCACTTATGGAGTCCCTAAGGCCTTTAGGTGGCCTGAAGGCCTTGAGGTGGCATGAAGGCCTTACTGAATAGAAGGCCTTGGTGGCCTGAAGGCCTTAATGGATTTGGGGACCAAATCGGTGGCCCGAAGGTCCAAACAGGGGAATAGTCCCAACTGCTATAGTGCTAAATAGTACCTACTATAGTTCCCACTCCTATACCTGCTACAGTACTACTATAGTACTAACTACAGTACCTGCTATAGTACTTCTTTAGTACCTAGAAATTATGCCCCCCTGGATTTGATCCTAAGTCGCTTGGATGAACTAAAAAAGTCCTCACCAATAGGGCTAATGCTTATGTGCTTAGAAATTGCACTTGTACTTTTATATTTTAAATAAAGAAAAATTGATTTTGATAATATGAAATCCACTAAAATATAAACAATATTTAATCCCTTAAGAAACAAATAATTGAAAATAAATTTATAATATACATATATCTACATGATATTTTTATTATTATAGAATAATATAAGTCATTTCATAATGAAATAAAAATCACTTGAAATAATATAATATAAATTAAATATTTAATCAAAGATAATTACTTTCGTTTGAATGAAATATAATTTTCAAAACATGTTTTCAAGAATACAAACACCAAAATAATTCCCCTTTCTAATGTAAAGTCAAAATAAATAGTGACCTCAAAAATATATGTAATAAATAAAATTATCTTACACTAAACCGTAAAACTAAAATCATGAATTTGAATTAAATAACATAAAATAAATCAAATAAAATTATTGATAATAATTCATTAAAAATTTAACGAACCAAAACATATAATAAATTCTATTCACTCTCACCATATAAATATTGAAAAAAATATTCATATATGTAAATACATATATTTACACATATATATGTATATATTCATAAAACACTAATAATTTTTTTTTACAATAATAAAAACTTAGCATAAGAAGATAAATATTATTAAAAATAGAATTCTCTTTATACAAAAAAATCCCATACAATTAAACTTTAAAGAAGAGAACTGTTTAAAAATAAATTTAAACTATCTATTACGAAAATAATATTTTAAAATAATTAAAATATTGAAAATAAATATTTCTCCCTTACATGTTTTTTAGTGTCTTCCTATACCTTGGTATACTCTTTGGACTCTAATTTATATATCTCCCATAGTAGATTTTTTCATAGTAGAAAGTTATAGAAAACAAAAAAAAATATAGAGCAGAACTCTCCTCTAAAAACATCCTTTCCAAACTCTTCCTCACCGAGAAACAAAAATATGGGGGCATATTGCTATATATAATAGTAATAACACATCAAATTTAATTCCAATCATCCTAAAATTCAATGGAAGTATCTCTGATTCACTCAAACACAAATAAGAAACCAAACTGTATTCATTGCATATAGATAAGTGTAATATATTAGGTATGTAGTTTTCCTCAAAATCAATTCTACACAGCCCAATAGAATGATTTGAAAATGAATATTAAAAAATGATATGCTCAAAGGAAATGATAGAAAAGAAAGGAAAATTGGTTTGATACACATAAAAAATGCACACATAAGAAATTTACAGCAAGTGTCCTTCAAAGAAGAAAAATTAAGAAGATGAAAGAAGACAAAATTATTAAATGATATTATATAAGATTCAAATATTAATATTTATATAAACTAATCCTACTTTAAGATCTAAAAATCCATGATAAAAGGATGTCGATATCAGTTGAGAAGAAAAAATAAGAAAAAGATGTTTACGTATTTATTAAACCGAAAAAATCTTAAAAAAATGAAAACCGAAAATAGATTAAAAAAACTACTTGGAGATCATATTAGATCTTCCAAATCCAAACCCAAAAAAAGAAAAACAAAATAAATATCAATGATTTATACCTAGATGATGTTTGAAGTTCGAATAATCTCAATCCGAATTTGAACTCTTGGTCTGCGATTCCACAAACTGTATCAAAGAAACCAGATCTTGGTTTTGCATCGGCCAAAACCCCCAAAGACGAAGATGATGAAAAACCCTAAAAAATGCCTCATATTCAACCTCCCATCTCCATACAAGTTTCTTCGGAGCCCTGATCGAGTCCCCATGCTCTCGAAGAGAAACAACCTCGACGACGTGATCGTCTGCTCAAAACCCCATTTCGAAAACCTGATTCTCCTTGAGTCGTTTCCATTTTTTATCATTTTAGTTATTTTTTAAAATAAAACAATTATCTTAATATATATATCATTAAATTATATAAATATATATATATGTAAATATCTATATTCATTTTTTTCAAAATTTCATATCATAAATTTTATAGTTTTAATAATTAGAAAATAATTGTGATTTTATATGTTAACATAACATTATTTATTATTTTAAATTAAAAAATGATTTATTTATTTTAATGTAATAATAGTATTTATAATAGTTTGTAATTCCTTCAGATAAAAACTTAAATTCAAATAACAAAACATTTTTTTTAAATAAAACTTTGTTTATAAAAACATAATTAATTTCTTCTAAATTTAATTATTATTAAACACTAAATGTTGTATTCTCTAATCGTTAAAACCCAAATAATGTTTTAAACTTCTAAAATTGAAGACAATACCTCTCAAAATACATATTATATTGTTTTAGTTATAACATGTATTAACATATATTAATTAATAGTAATTTCAAATTTCAAAAATAATACCATGTTTAAAAAAAAGTAGTATTTAATCAAAACGTCTATACATAAATTTTCATTATAATAATTAAAAATTATGTAAAAATTTGTTTTTTTAAATTAAAATTATTGAATTTATAAAAATAATAATAAAATAAATAAATATTTTATTTAATTCTCGAGGTGTTACATTCTCTCCACTCCTTAAAAAGAATTGCGCCCTCACAATTCGTTTGTTAGACTTGAGAAAATTTTGAATTTCCATCTTCAGAATTATTGAATTTATAAGGAAACTTATCTATCTAAAGAAACCTCTACCACATAGATTTTATTTTCCTCAAAATAAAACATATAATCTCTAATGCTATCTAGACCATTAATCTGATACATATTATAATGAACTGAGCCCGCTCTTCCAGACTTAGTGCTTGAAAATGTTGTGTAATAATTTTTTTATAAAAAGAACTGAACAATCACAAAAACATTTTACACAAACATGGAATTTTTACCAGTCTTGGTTCCGAAGGATTAGACAAAACCTTACATTTATCATAGTTGAATAAAAATAAAACAACTACCTACTATGATTCCGCACGCACTAACACAAAAGACGTCGAATCCTGATTTAGAACTTCTATGATTCTTGTGAAAAAACATTTGAAATAAAGGGGAGATCATTAAATTGGCTAGTAAGGGGTTTTAAAATAATTTAAATACATTTTACTGAATCCTACCTTGAGAATAAACTTTGATAAATGGTTTTGAAATTATTTTGATAATGCCATAAAAATGTATTTGGAAATACAATTTGATAAAATCATTGAAATTATTTACGTATCGAAAATACTTTAATGTTTTGGAAATACCTACGCTAAAACATTTCTTAAAAATAATTTAGTCGTATCTCTGAAAACAATCTGCATGATTTTGAAAACAAAACAATGAGACTACTTGTCACTTTGAAGGAAATCTTAGGCCTACCCATTTGAGGTATGAGTTCATTCCCAAATTCCCTATCGTATTTACAATGTTCAAGTTCCGTTTTTTATAAAACATTTTAAGCTTGTTTATATATATATACATAAATTTCCACTTGAGTTCTACTTTAAAGACATGAAAACATTTTTAATACATACATACACACATATATATATACATATAACAATATATATATATATATATATATTCATTCTCAATGATAAATTTGGAAGATTCAAAATAATCAAATCTCTTGTCGACATATCTTTGAATGATGATAAATGTTTCCATTCTAATTTTCCATCAACTAGAATACAAAAGAATATTTATTCTTAAAACATACATTTATTAATGAAAAAATGACACATGCATGATGTTTAACATATTATAGTTAATGGTCATATCTTATAATGTAATTGAATTTCATGAGTGTAAAAATGATTTTCACACTCAAAAAGTGACGTCTTTAGTTTAAAAATTAACTATTATTGTTATAAATTACACATGGAAATTTATATTTTAGATATAGAAAATTTTATTTTGATAATATAAAATCCAATTAAGTAAAAACAATCTTTAATCCCTTAATAAATAAATACTTGAAAATAACATCATAATATACATATATCTACATGATATTGTTATTATTATAAAACAAGATAATTTTTTTAAATATGAAAACACAATCAATTTCAATAAAATAATCACAATTAAATAATTAATCAAAGATAATTACTTTTTCTTGAATGAAATATAATATTCTACACATGTCTTCAAGAATACAAACACCAAAATAATTTCCCTTTCTAATGTAAAGTCAAAATATGCACTGATCTCAAAAATATATATACTCACTAAAATTCCCTTATGCTAAACCATAAAACTAAAATCATGATTTTGAATTCAATAAACTAAAATAAATCAAATAAATTTATTGATAATAATTCATTACAGAATTTAATGAACCAAAATACATAATAAATTCTAATTACTCTCTTACCTTATAAATATTGAAAAATAAATAGTGATATATGTAAATACATATATTTACACATATATACGTACATAATTGTAAAACATTGATAATTTACATAATAATAATATAACCTTAGTATCATAAGATTAAAATTATTAAAAATAAAATTCTCTTTATACAAAAAAATCCCATACAATTACACTTTAAGGAAGAGAATTGTTTGAAAATAAATATAAACTATCTCTTAAGGAAATAAGATTTGAAAATAATCAAAATCTTGAAAATAAATATTTCTCTCTTATATGTTTTTATAGAGTCTTCTTCTACTTTGGTATAATATTTGGACTTTAATTACTCTCTCTCCTATAGTGGATTTTTCTAAGTAGAAAGTTACAAAAAACAAAGGAAAACATAGACCAGAACTCTCCTAAAAAAACTTACTTTCCAAACTCTTCCTCATTGAGAAAAAAAATATAGAGGCATGCTGATTTATATAAGAGTAATCACACTTAAAATTTAATTCAATCATCTTTAAATTAAATGGAATTATCCTGGATCCACACAAACATAATCATGATACCAAATTGTATTCATTGGTCATAGATAAGAGTAAGAAATTATGTTTGTTGTTTTCCTCAAACTCATATTTTTACAGCACAACAAACTGATTTGAAAATGACTTATAAAAAAATGATATGCATGAAGGAAATGATGGAAAACAAAGGCAAATCAGTTTGATACGCATCACAAAAATGCACACATAAGAAAATGGCCGCAAACGTCATTCAAAGAAGAAAAATTGAGAAGAGGAAAGATGAAAAAATTAATAGATGATATCAGATAAGATTCAAATATCAATATTTAAATAAAATAATCCAACTTGAAGATCTAAAAATCTCTCATAAGAGGACGTCAATATCAGTTAAGAAGAAAAAAGAAGAGAATGAAAATTTTGTATTTATTAAACTGAAAACAAGTATAAACAAAATGAGATCCGAAAATACATTAACAAAACCTACTTGCAGATCAGATCAGATCTTCAAATATAAACCCCAAAATAGAAAAATTAAATACATATCATTAATTTATACCTAGATGGTGTTCGAAGGTTGATGAATCACAATTCAAATTTGAACTTGTAGTCTATGACTCCACAAACAGTCTTGAAGAAAGAATATGTTGGTTTTGTGTCATCCACAACTTCCGAAGATGAAGATGATGAAAAACCCTCACAAACGCGTTATCTTGGACCTCACATCTCCATCCAAGATTCTTCAGATCCATGATCGAGAACCCTACTCTTGAAGATGAACTCCCTCATCAGCACGATCATCTGCTCGAAACCCCATCTCGAAAACCCAATTCTTATTGAATCGTTTCCCTTTTCTTATTGTTTGAGTATTATTTGTTTAAAAAAAATTATCTTTATATATATATATATCATTTCATTATATACATATATATGTAGATATCTATTTTTTTTAATTAACAGAATTTTAAAACATAAATTTTATAGTTTTTATATTTATAACATAAATGTGATTTTATAGGTTAACATAAAATTATTAATTATTTTAATTCCAAAAATGATTTATTATTTTTAATGTAATATGAGTATTTATAATAGTTCATAGTTCCTTTAGATAAAAACTTAAATTAAAATAATAAAATAATATTTTAATAGAAACATCATTAATTTATTCCAAATTTTATTATTAATAAATACTAAAATATAAATCATTTTTACTGATCAGGTTTATATTGAGTTTTTTTAATTAAATTGGGATATATTGATAAATTACTATTCTTTACATAATAAAGATATTCTTTTGATAATAAATATAATTCAGGAATTAAATTAATAATTAAATATATAAGTAATTCATTGGAAATATATTGGAGGGTGGTGCTTCGAAATATATATCCTATCGATACATTGATATGTATCATGGGAAAACCTAGTTGGACAATTTAAATGGGGTTTTAACCATAGTTTTAAACTATATTTGTGTCAGGTCATAATGGTGTTTATATTAGGATGTCTAACTTCATGATTGCCAGTATTAATAATTTATATCAATAATAATTATGTCATTATTATCCATGATATTATTTTATTGATATTATTAGTGGATGAATTTTGTGCACAAGTTATTGATTAAATGACTTTCATTTAAAAATATTTAAATAACCATATTAATTATTACATATTTAATCATGATAGTTAATTTATTGATAAAATTGAATGTCTGTTCCGTTATTTAGCATTTCATATTGTTTTTCCCTATTAGTTAAAGATAGATTCTAATTTACATAACCCTTATTGAGAATTTGAGATCTCATTTTTTTACTTTCTTTAAGATGTGAGGATGAATCTATTGAATTAGTTTCAAGTATATATTGAATTTTATTTTTTATGTTTTAAATTCTATTCCAAATATAAAATTGGTATCATGGATCTATCCAGTTCTCCGGGACTACAAAAATGACTAGTATTTTGGGTTTTTACCCCTTGTATCTATGTAAATGTTTTAATGTAGACACTAGCTCTGGGATACTGGTGTCAGTGTTGTAAAAGATGACATCTGAGGAAGATTTGTGGAAACCTTGGGAACAATATTAATAAAAACAATGATTGGGGAATATATATTTATGGTAGACATTGAGGATAAGTATATAAGATCATTATAAACATTTTTTAAGGAAGATAATATATGATTTTTTATAAAAATACATTCATTTCATGATAATTCAAGTGGGTTTGGTTTTGACACAGTTGTACATAGGGGTACTAACATTGAAAATGGGGAATATGGATTTGACATAATCACCACCTGTTCATGATAATGTGCCTTAATGCACTCCAATTTTTAAACACATAGAAGATATTATTAGGATAATTCAAGTTTTGTCTACAATCCATTATTAAGGATTTGAAAATAACGATATAAAATCCCCCAATCCAATCGTCTCTCATGTGGCCGGAACAGGTTGGTTATGAGACATCAAGCAAGCCTCCCTATATACTAGAGGCTAACGACTAGTAGTGTGGGTGGGATGAGTATAGTGGAGAGACTATCCCCCCCAGATTCAGAGTTAGAACACAATGGAAATAAGAAATATAGATAAATGAATAAATATGAGAGTATGGAAATAGTGGAAACATTATGATATAGTAGAAACCCAACAATAAGACCAATTGAATAATCTAATAAATAATAATTAATTAATTAAATGGAAAACTATAGTGTAACTAAATTTCATTCATGAAATGATACAAAATAGAAGACTAGTATACTCAGAAGACCCCTATCCCAAATCCCATGTTAATCTTATAACCAAAATCCATCCCATTAAACTAGTAAATAATGAATAACAAGGTTTTTTCCCTTGAACAATCTTGCATCTACATAATTTTCTCAGGTTCAAAATGGAGGCCCGAATTGTGTGTGAGTATAACTCATTACATTGACACCATCACGTCTAAACATAATTATTCTGATAATAAGTGCATAAAACAAGGAAATAAAAATGTTTATTAAATAACTAATCAATTAAATTAGTACCACATCTACCTGCTTCAGCTACATGGAAAAATATCATTGGGCATGTCTCAAAACCAGGACAACCATAATAATATAACCAATGCAAGACATAACCTTCAAAATCAGCACAAAAAAATGTATCTGATCATGATTCAAAACCATGAAAACAATGACCATATAACCGGGGTGTAAATTACAAAAATTTAGGTCAAACCCTATATATAATAATTTCAACATTTAATCAGAAAAAATTGTACTAATAGGAATTTCAGATTGTGTCAATGCCAAGTCAGGTATATAATAATTGTAGAATTTCTTGGTGCATAACATGGTATATAAACAATTTAGTTTTTTTGAGGTCAACCCTAGTATATAAGAATTTCATTATGTCTTTGGGATAACCCTATATATAAGAATGTTAGTATGTATCATGGTCAGGATCAGTATATAATCATTTTATCATGTCTCTAGAAATATTCAAATATATAATCATTAATTCATGTATCTTTGGTCCAATTCACTATATATGCATTAAAACAAGTAAACAATTCGAATTCCACATATAATCATTACAATATAGAAATCACGACACATTTTACAACAATAATAATATCACAAGATCACATCCTACATCTCAATGGTTACTTTTCTAAATTACCAAACAGCTTTCAATTTCACATTAAATTTATCATTTGATCTAGAACCAACAAAATGCTAGTTATCCCAATAATTAGTCCAAAATAAGTTGAGTCTATATCCAGAAAACACAAAAATCCCACTCATTATAAACAAAAATTAATCCATTAAAAAATATTTTTATAATAAAGGTTTTACTCACCCAAAACAGTTCCCAAAATCCATGTCAAAGACCAATTAGATCCTAACAGAATCCAAAGAAAAATCCAATTCATCATTTAAATTAGTTCGTGCAGGATATGTTGGTTAAATTGTAATATATCACAAACTTGACAATTATCAAACTATAGGGTTAAGGTTTTAACCCCTACCATTAACTAATAATCATACATTGCTTCCAATAACAAATTTCCATGAGGAAGATGGTGTAGATGATAACAAGAATAATCCTAGATTAAAAATTTATCATGATCGTAATCAACAACACACACCATCAACAGATTACACCGAAAAAGCTAGAGTATAGAGGGATAAAATGGAAAACCTATGAAAAAGAACATACCGAGGATCAGATGCATGATTGGGACATCTTAAATCAAGATAGATGCTCCAAAATTTTCTAGAATGTGCCCTAGGGTCCAGAAAAGGAAGATGCATGTGATTTGGAAATAAAATCAACCACATGGAATACTTAGAAACTGATACTCATGAATTTTTACTTTGTGTAATATAGTTACATGTCATTAAATTATATTTTTAAGGACATTTTGAAAACTTGTTTCCTGGAAGAATATTATATTCAACAGAACATTACATAATGTGTAACCTATTTACATGTAATGTAAATGTTCTACAGTTGGGTTTTCAGCCCATTTAACTTATAAAAAAACCCTTTAATAATTCTCACTATAACAAGAACCCATGGTAAAACATGACCAATTTATTCATAGACTCCAATAATTCAAACAAACATACTTCGCTAAACATTAAATCATTTCCCCCAATAATGGATCTCCGTGTGGATCATCTTTGGTTTTCATACGTTTCCTAGAAAAAAAATATTATTATTCAAAAACATAGGTATTGATGAAGAAAAAACAGTCACCAAGGTTTATGGACTAGGATAACCCCAACTGAATGATGTTTAAAAAAATCCGAGAGAGGTGTACCTGAGAAAGGAAGTGAACTTACAACCTCCTCACTATATAACAACTTGTCCCCAATCTTCTCTAGCATCACTGTGAGGTCTAGGATAACAATTCCAGGAAATATGATCATGTATTTGACACCATCTCCCAGGTATCCTCCAGAACTATCCCCTGCATCCACTAAACCCAAACAATGGAATCACCCTACCCTGAAGATACTTCTCACTATGGTCCACAATCCTTAATAGATACACTTCAATGGATGCATCAACACTAAGATCGACATCTAATACGTTTATAATTTTAGAAGGTTATGGATAGTATCTCCAAAGATATAACATGTGGAACACATCGTGCTTGACACTATAGTGCTATGGAAGTACTAATCGATACTCCATTGAATATACCCTATCTACTTTCTCAAAAGGTTAGAAAAACTTGTGTGATGGAATTCCTTGTTTCATAATATGGAGTTTCCCCATCCTATAAGACACCCAAAGGAAAACACGATGATGTTCCTATAACTATAGAGGTCACCTAGAATGGACAGCAAAGGATTTATGCCTACTCTGCACATTCACCAACTTCCACCTCATCAAATGAACCTCCTCAAGTGTCTTTTGTAGGTTGCTACGTCCAATTGGCAATGACTCCACTACCTCCAACCATTAAATATTATAATGACATGGGCTTCCATACATAGCCTAAAAATATTAAATTTGGATAATGTAGAGACCCAAGATTGATGTACATGGACATTACATTTATTTTGCAGAATACATAAATACTTGACACAAAAAATGCCCAAAGACCGTATTAGTTTAGTGCCTTTGGAAACTTGGAACACAATCTTCTTATCATGGTGAACGATCTTCAATATCTCCCAAAAAAATATTCAACTTTTGTTTTCCTACCTAAAAAATTTTATTATATCCTTGGAAAAAGAAAACATAAAAAGGGTGAGCTCAAATGCTTAGTAAGGGTAAACATGGAGAAAATAAAACAAACCATATACATTTGAACGTGAAAACATGAACAAATAGTTTAAACATCAAAATCATGAGTCATGAAATAAATCTTAGCAGTATGTAAGGCATAGATCATAAAGCGATGTTAATCATGATAAAAAAATGGGAATAAAACATGTAATTGTGGAAAATTATTAAGAACATAATATGATTTTAGTAGTATCCAAGGAATTGCTGCCAAGACCATCAAAGTGGACGAAGCCTATAACTGAACCACTTTTACTTACTGGTCCATCCCTGTATTACTAAACCAGATTTACTTGCCATTCCAGCCATGTATGTCTCCTGAGATATAAATCTTTATCCAATGCATTGGATGGATATATAGGTCCCACCCATCTCATAAGGAAATCATTCTTACATGTGCCATAAAAACATAAATCATTCGGCATAGCATAACCCATGAAATTAAATGGGATTCTTAAACATCATGTCATCATAACATAATCCATATAAGATAAATAGGCTTTTTAAAAATAATTCCTTCATAAACATAATCAAATAAAATTAATAATAGGGATATAAACATAACACTATGTCATCTTAGATAGATAATAATTTTGATAAAACACTTGAACTTAATTCCTGACGAAAATATCCGTTCTTCTTTAAAATCATTTTCTTTTCTCAAAATGCCATGAAATTTTAAAATAAAATAATTTAGTTGAAAATAAACGTGAAATATTGTAGAGTAAATTTCATGTAAATAAGGAATTATAAATATGTATAAATATGCCCATGCCGTAAATGTTTAAAAAACATTCTCCCCATACTTTTACCAAAAAAGTCAAAAAGTACCACATATGGTAAACAAAAGAAAGATTCCTTCCATACCATACAGAAAAAGTCAAAAAGGGTAAAAATGATTTTAAACATACTTATATGAATAGTAAACATTTGATGAAATTATTTTTATAAACTATGGACATGGATGATAAATAAATCCCCATAAAATTATTATGTATAAACAATCTCAGTTAAAAATGCGATTCAAGAATTTTCACTTAACTTAGGACTGATTTCTTCTGTATGGGTCCAAAACTTTAGTATAGTGGGTTTAAACAAATTATTAACGTGTAACAGAACCATAATAATATTTATTATATCATATATGATTCACTTATGACTTTATATTACCCGTTCATTTGTTAATACAATTCTAAAACAACGTTTTGGGTAATAATTGTTTCATTTATCGTACATGTTTGGACTTGGTATTATTAATATGATTACATAGATTCTAATTTAATTACTTCCAGAATTTAAAATATTATATATATATCATATATATTTGGTATATAAGTATATATAATATATTTATAAATTAAATGGAATACAACGTTCATGGAGACTGTAGGCCATACGTACGCATGAACGCTGTTTTCGTTTCCTTATTAAATTGAATGGAAGTAAGTAAATGACAAATATATATACATAAATACAGTAGCATTATTATGTGCTAAATTTCATTATTATTTATTATATATACTTTATAATCATTGTTTAATGGTTAATATAGAGAATGAATCTCATTGCGTCGTGGAGATGGTAAGCCGTACGTATGCACGAGCGACGATATCGTTCCCATAGTTGTTGAGTAATATTAAATAGATGGTGTATAATATCTCATAGTTAATATCATTTTAGAATATTCATATATAGTTATTATTTCCACCATTATACCTATCCATGTAAGGTTGTGGTGAAAAATAGATTACACCACGACGTGGAGACGGTAATCCGTACGCATGCACGCATGGTGATTTAATTTTTCATAGGATGGATAGAAGGTGAAAAATGGTTGTTTCATATTTATAATAAAATATCAGTATATGAGTGATACTGATGTTATTATTTTACTATTAAACAACTAAATAATATGAAGCCTAAGAAGAAATAAATTTTAAAGAATCGGTAGAAGAGATTACCTCTTCCTCGACGCGCCTCCTTTAAATTTCCTCTTAGGGCACTAGAGTTGGTATTTTTAAAAGACCAGATCCTCTTGAATGTAACTAGGGAAGTTGAGATAAAAAAATTTCAGGGGTTATCCGAGATTTAAGACTCAAAATGGAGTGACTAGGATAGGGAGGAGGTTCCCTTTTATAAGAGAAGAGAGGGGAACTTTAGGAAAGTTCCAAAATATTAATTAATTATAAATTCAATTTTAATTTAAAATAGTCCAAAAATTATTTTACTCTAAGATAATATTCTTTTGGTTGGAATACCCATGATATAATAAGTTTTTTTACAATTTTTGAATATTTTTTATTCTTATATTTATGGTTTTACCCTTATTTTATCCTTTTTAATCTTATCATGATATCATGTTATTTACACATTATGGATTAATTAAATCACCATATCATGTCAAAAGACCCAAAAAAAAAAGTTATTTATGAAATATTTGGAATTATATTAAACATTTTTTTGAATATTATATTTTTATGAAATTAATACTATTTAATAAACAATTTTATGTTTTAAGTTATGAATTGGGTCAATTTTAGACACTATTCATAATTGACTTGTATAAAAATTAATAAAAAGATTATTACTTGAAAAAAAGTAATTAAATAAAAGATAAAATGTAAATATAATCCATAAAATTAGTGGATGGAATAAAGATAACCAAATTTCAATTTTTTTAATATTTATAAATTCATTTATTTGAATCTTTCATTAATGAGGTAATCACTACACCATAACTGTGTCAAAAATAAATATATTTATCTATTGTCTAAAAATTATAAATAAAATATAATGATGTATTAAATGTTTTCATATTTCTAATGAATATTTATATACATATAGATCTATTATATAACCCCATATAAAAATATATTTAGTAAAAGTATATGTTTAGGTTATAATTATCTTTACTTTAAATTAATTCTTATAAAGTGTCATTTTCACATCCAAGTGAATCCATGGGGTCCCAAAATCGACCCAAGGATTCCCATGGTAAGATATATCTCATCCAATAGGATTAGGTCATGTTTTAGGGTAGTTTAATATTATTATAATATTATTTTTACCCTTATTTACCAGATTTACCCTTTAACTATGCTAAATAAAATAATTACCAAAGTTACTATTCATAATGTCAAAATATAAAAAGTATCTATTTAAAAAATTTGAACCTTATTATTAAAAATATGGATTCCATTTTTCCTAATTCAAAATTCATAATTTTTAGAAATTAATTTAAAATTAATCCCATTGTAAAAAATGTGTTTTTGCTTAAAACATTGCAAAAGATTGAAATGTTTTTAAATACGAATTCAATGTAAAATTAATGAAAATGACTTAAATTGTACTTAACTATAAAAATATATTATATTTAGTCTTTAAAACAATTCAATAATATATTTTACCCATATAAATTATTTTTATGAAAAAATTTGTTTTCAATTAAAATTTAGCATATTTTCACTATTAATCAAAATATGAAAGTTAAGAAAAAAATATGAAAAATTTATCCAAAGTAAATTTTTATGTCCCGATTCTAAATAATAATTTTATCTTGTCAAATATAACTTATAAAAGTGTCAAAACTAGATTTAAGATGGGGGTGCCATCAAACAGCGTTAAAACTGCATTTTTTTGAAAAATACTTCTTTTATCCAAAAAATTTATTTTGTTCTCATATCATGTGTAAGATGAACGATAATGTTATATAAAATTCAAAATGTGCTTAATACTATTCATAATGGATAGTTTAAATAATATTTTAATAATATATCATTGTTTAGTGAAACTCGGTATCACGTATCAGGCAAGCTATCGAGGAAGATCGCTCTTACGTGTAACACAAACCATGTCAGTGTAGCATGTAGTGAACGATTTCATTGGAGTCACATATAACATAATACAAACTTATTTAATTAATACATTGACCAAAATCTATATGAAATGTTGTGTGAAATTAATTCTATCCAAAGAACCTGAAATTTTGTGCAACACAATCCAAGAATAGTGTTGCGTATACTACAAATTAATATGGTACTATGTATAGCACAAGATAATCTTAGTGTTTCATAAAACACAAGAAATCAAATAAATTAAAAATAATCTTTCTCCTAAAATCTCGGGGTGTTACATTCTACCTCCCTTAAAATGAATTTCCCCCTCAAAATTCTTTAGGGTTATAAATGGTTTTCTACTTGAATGTTTCTTTCAGGGAAACCCACATCGTAAAAAGGGATACTAAGATATCATTTTAAAATGGAAAGCTATAAATTCAAAGGTTACCCAAAGTAATTCATCACTTATATTCCTCAGAGGATAACATAGGTGGGAAGTGAAAACATGAATATATAATTGAAATCTAACCATTAAGTTCAGATGGATAGTAATAGAGAATAAGGTTTGGAGAAAGGTAACTACCATAAATACCCAAATCTACTATGATTTAAGGGACAATATGATTTAATGGATAATAAGGTACTATGATAATAATTTTGGTTTTCAAGATCCTTTTCCTAAATTTGAAGAAGTTTTCATGAGAATAAACACTTACTTGATTTTGGTAAAATCTCATAGTTTTTTGTGCATTAAACAATTTCAACTTCATCTATTATTTAAAGAAACGAAGTCTAATTTATCATTCTAGAATTGTTAGCAGATCATGCGATATAATGATAGGTCATTCCATTTGTTTCTATAATAAAAAGGTTAGCACAAGTTATTAAATATACATAAGTCCCTTTATGGTATGATTAATCATATATGGTTCCTAAAAATGGACTTATAATTCATCTATCATACCAATTAATAAAATTAAACTAATTTCTACGAACCAGGGACTTCCTGTAGTCCAATGGTAAGTGACAAAGGTCAGTCGCACTTCTATCTTTGGTTCAATTCCCACATCCTTTTTTGACGTGATGGGTTGTCTCCTGTCCGGGGGTTGTCCTTTTTCTAAATCTAACTATTATAACATTCTAGAAAAAAAATCTAGCCATAAAAAATACTATCTGATTTCTAAATTATTTCATTCCAAACTTTAGGCTTATCCAAAATAATTCTGTCTAATCTTACAGTACAAAAAAATTACCAGAAAGGCCATATAACAAGCATGTGAATACCACCATTTATTCCCCATATATCATAAGATATATATTGTTGGTCATATTCCAAACATTTGTATGACTTAATCATGCACTATCTTTATTTATTGTAATAACCTAAATTACCATATATCCTTATTGAAAACATGCATGTTTCCTTATTCCATGACTTATTGGATATATTACTTAAGTCTTGAAAAGTTGTAAAATTCATCCATGACAACATAATCCACATTTCAACAAAACCTTAACTAGTTCAAAGGTAACTAATATCGTCTAACATATCCTTATATAAATATCATTATCTCAACATCATGATCATATTAGGGGTTATACTTCCCTTAATCACGTGTTTCTTAGGAATATAACCTTTTCATTAAATCACTTTTCTTATCTATCATAACTATTCATCATATTCTTGAAAATCCATAGAGAAAAACATAAATCGATAAATCTTATATAATTCACCATTCATCATTCATGGATTCAAATACATAAATAATTCAATACTTCTAATTTAATGGTAGACATGAAATATGTCCTTCTCTATATTAGTGGGAGATCCTTATGTCTGGGCATTGAGTTGCGTAAAGCCCATGTTTTCCGCCGATGAGACATTTAACTCCATAACAATTGATCACTCTATGACCCTTTTTCCCATAGAGATAACATCTTCCCCTCTATTTTAGGTATTCCTCAAGGTTCTTCTTCCCTTATTCTTGATATCTAATAATCTTAATCTTCTTTCCTCTATGTTATTCACCATGGTAACATGCATGAACGACCATATTCCTCTTATTAGATGGCTTAGGAATACCACTAAAGTTATCCTTGTTAATCATATACCATGATAACATATTCACTATAATCACAATATCATTCACTCTAGTCATTACACAATTTCATTGATTATAGTCACCAATTTTTTCATCAAATTCAATGTTTACCCAATTCCTTATGGTTCCCTCCATTGACTAAAACACAAAAAGAATAGTGTGAGAGGCAAAAATCATTCAAAGAAAACAACATAATTATGGGGAAGTAATTTCAATCTATGACATCTTAGGTTTAATCCTAGCTTATTTATGATCGTTACCATAATTCTCAGACTATAACCTATAGTTATACTTAACCTTTGTTATATCCCTAGACATACCTTAGAAATTTCTCTAGGGATATCAATAAATTTTTCACATCCTAGTTTCCAAAGGTTGACTAAAACTTTTCTTTGATATGAACTGTTGTGACCCAAGCATTATGTACATGGAAATTAAATTTCTTTTGTTGAATACTTAAATACATGACACAAAAATATTCCCAAAGACAGTATTAGTTTAGTGCCTTTGGAAACATGGAACACAATCTTCTAATCAAGGTGAATGATCTTCAACATGCCCCATAAAGATCTTCCCCTTCTGTTTTCCTACCTAAAAGCTTTCATTATATCTTGGGAAAAAGAAAACATAAAAAGGGTGAGCTCAAATGCTCAATAAGGGTAAACATGTAGAAAATAAAACAAACCATATACATTTGAACGTGAAAACATGAACATAATGTTTAAACATCAAAATCACGAGTCACGAAATAAATCTTGGCAGTATGTAAGGCATATATCAAAAAGAAACATTAATCATGATAAAAAAATTGGAATAAAACATGGAATTTCGGAAGACCATTAATCCCATAATATTATTTCCATAGTATCCAAGGAATTGCCGCCAAGACCATCATAGTGGAAAAAGTCCATTACTGAACCGATTTTACTTGTCGTTCTAGCCCAGTATTACTGAACTAGATATAATTAACATTCCACTCATGTCTATCTCATGAGATATAAATCTTTTCCTAATGCATTGGGGGGTGGGGGATATAGGTCCCACCCATCTAATAATGAAATCATTCTTACATATTTCACAAAAACAAAAATCATTCATCATAGATTAATCGATGAAATAAAATGGGATTCTTAAACATCATGCCACCATAACATAATCTATTTAAGATAAATGGACATAATAAAAATAATTCCATCATAAACATAATCAAATAAAATTAATAATATGTATATAAATATAACCCTATTTCATCTTAGATGGAAAATAATTTTGATAAAACACTTAAACTTAATTCCTGAGGAAAATATCCTTTCTTCTTTAAAAATGTTTTCATTTCTCAAAATGACGTGTAATTTTAAAAGAAATGAATTTATTTAAAAAAAACTTGAAATATTTTTGAGGAAGCTTTATGTAAATAATACGTTAAGATGATGTAAAAAACCATTCATGCTGTAGAAGTTAAAAAAAACATTCTCCTTGTACATTTATTGGAAATGTCAAAAAGTATCTCGAGTGGTAAACAAAAGAAAGATTCCTTCCATACCATGTAGTAAAAGTAAAAAATGGGTAAAGATGACTTTTAAAAATACATAGACTAATAGTATATAATTTTAGGAACATATTTTTATAAATCATGGACATGGAAGACAAATATATCCACAGAAAAGTCTTACGTATAAACAATCTTAGATAAAAATGAGATGGAAAAATTATCCCTTAACATAGGTCTGATTTCTTCTATATGTGTTAGAAAAATCTGTATAGTGGGTTTAAAAATATTATTAACTTGTAACATAACCATAATAATATATATGATATCATATATGACTCACTTATGACTTTATATTACCTTTTCATTTGTGAATTCCATGTTAAAGCAACATTTTGGGTAATAATCGTTTCATTTATCGTACCTGTTTGGACTTGGTATTCTTCATATGATTACTTATTTAATGATTTAAATACTTACCGAATGGATAACATGATTTATATATCATATATATTTAGTATATAAATATATATCATATATCAATAAATGTAATGGAATACACCGTTCATGGAGACGATAGGCCGTACTTACGTATGAACACTCTTTTCCTTTACTTATTAAATTTAATGGAAGTAAGTAAATGAAATATATATATATATATATATCCAGTAGCATTATTTTACCATATATTTCATTATTATTTATTATATATACTTTATAATCATTCTTTAATGGTTAACATGGAGAATGAATCTCATCGCGTCGTGGAGATAGTAAACCGTACGTACGCACGAGCGATGATATCGTTCCCATAGTTCTAGAATGATATTGAAGTGGATGGTCTATAATATCTCATATTTAATATCATGTTATAATAATAATATATAGTTATTATTTACATTATTATACCCATCCATTTAAGGTGGCGGTGAAAAATATATTACACCACAACGTGGAGACGGTAATCTGTACGTACGCACGCGCCGTGATTTTGTTTTTCATAGGATGGATAGAAGGTGAACAATTGTTCTTTAATATTTATAATAACATATCAGTATATAATTTATAATTATGTTACTACTTTAAAATTAAACAACTAAAGAATATGAAGTAGAAGAAGAAATACATTTTAAAGAATTAGTATAAGAGATTACCTCTTCCTCAACGTGCTTCCTTTTAAATTTCCTCATAGGGAACTAGAGATGGTCTTTCAAGAAAACCAAAAACTCTAGAATGTAACTAGGGAAGTTGAGAAGAGAAATTTTCAGGGTCTGGCCGAGCTTAAAGGCTCAAAATAGAGTGAAGAGGAGAGAGAAGAGGTCCCCTTTTATAAGAGAGGAGAGGGCCACTTTAGGAAAGTTCCAAAATATTAATTTATTATAAATTCAATTTCGATTTAAAATCATCCAAAACATATTTATTTATAAAATAATATTCTTTACAATTGAATAAACATCATCCAAATTTTTTTGACAAGTTTTGAATATTATTTTATTCTTATCTTTTTGGTTTTACCCTTATTTTACCCTTTTTAATCTTACCATGATATCATGTTATTTACACATTTTGGGTTAATGTAATCACCATATCTTGTAAAACGACCCAAAAAAAGTTATTTATGACATATTTGGACTTATATTAACCACTTATTTGAGTAATATATTTTTATGAATTTAATATCATTTAATAAACAATTTTATTTTTTAACTTATGAATGGTGTCAATTTTTTGACACTATTCATACTTGACTTTTTAAAAAAATTCATAAAAACATTATTACTTCGAAAAAAAGGTATTAAATCAAAGATAATATGTCAATATAATCTAGAATTTTTTTGGATGACATCAAAATAACAAAATTATGTTTGTTTTAATATTTATAAATCCATTTATTTGAATCTTTCATTAATGAGGTAATCACTAAACCAAAATTCTGTCAAAAATAAATATATTTATCTAATTTATAAAAATTATAAATAAAATACCATGATGTATTAAATATTTTTAAAATTTTAATGACTATTTATAGACATAAATATATGTTATATAACCCCATATTAAAATAGATTTATTAAAAGATATATGTTTAGGTTATAATTATCTCTACATTAAATTAATTCTTATAAAGTGTCATTTTCACATCCATGTGAATCGATGGGGTCCCAAAATTTACCCAAAGATTCACATGGTCATAAATATATCATCCAATAGTATTTTTTAATGTGTTAGGGTAGTTTATTATTATTATAATATTATTTTTTAACCTTATTTACCAGGTTTAGCCTTTAACCGTGGTAAATAAAATAATTACTGAAGTTACTATTCATAATGTCCAAAACTAAAAAGTACCTATATATACAATTATAACCTTATTATTAAGAATATGGAATCCATTTTTTCAAATTCCAAACACATAAGTTGCAGCAATTAATTTCAAATTAATCCTGTTGTTGAAAAAATGGATTTTTGTTTAAAACATTGCAAAAGATTGAAATACTTTTACATATGAATTCAATGTAAAATTAATGGAAATGAATTTAATTGTATTAAAATATAAAAATTTATTCTATTTTTTCTTTAAAACTATTAAATAATATATATTAACCATATAAATTATTTTGATGGAAAAATTTGGTTTCAATTAAAATTTAGCATATTTTCTCTATTCATCAAAATATAAAAGTTATGATAAAAATAACAAAAATTTATCCAATGTAAAATTTTATGTCTTAAATACAAATAATAATTTTATCTTGTCAAATATCACTTATAAAAGTGTCAAAAACTAGATTTAAAATGGGTGCGCCATCAAGAGGTGTTAAAATTGCATTTTTTTTAAAATACTTCTTTTATCCGAAAAAATAATTTTGTTCTCATATCATGTGTAAGATGAATGAAAATGTTATATAAAATTAAGAATATGGTTAATAATATTCATAACGGCTAGTTTATATAATATTTTAATAATATATCATTGTTTAGTGAAACTTGGTATTATGTATCATACAGGCTATCGAGGAAGGTCTCTCTTGTCTGTAACACAAACTATGTCAGTGTTGCGTGTAGTGAAAGCTTCCTTTAGTGTTGTGTATAACATAATCCAAACATATTTCATTTGTACATTGAAAAAAATCTATACTCAGTGTTTTGTTAAATTAATTCTATCAAAAGAATCTGAAATTGGGTGCAACACAAGCCAAGAATTGGGTTGCGTATACTATATGCTAATACGGTGTTGTGTATATAGCAAGCTAATATTAGTGAAGTATAAAACACAATAAATCAAATAAATTAAAAATAATCTATATTGTAAAATCTTGGGGTGTTACAGATAAATTCTTATAAGCTATTATTATATGAAAACTCTATGAGTTTCATATAATTCTCCCACGAACCACCAAAATCCAAAACACAAGCTTGTAACATATCCTATAGAATTTGAATAGTCCTACTAGAAAAAAATAGTATGAGGATGATAGGATTCACTCAAATGAACTTATGACCCATGATCTTTCTTAAGAACCTAGAAAAAAATGAGGTGAAATGAGAATCTCTATCTGAAATGATACTCCTTAGAAAAGAGTGCAACCAAAATACCTCATGCGCAAGTAATGATTTCCCATATCTTCAAATGTGAAGGTCTCTATAATAGGTACAATATGGGACACCTTCATTAATTAATCTATAATAACCCATAAAGCATCATTCATATTGGTTTTCCTGAGTAATCCTATCACAAAATCCATAGTGACACCATCCCATTAACACTCAGGAATGGGAAAAGGCTGTATAAGCCCACCTGACCTTTGATGTTTTTATTTCAATTGCTGATAAGTGAAAAATCTCATGAAAAACTATACAAAAACATTCTACATTAATGAAAACTAGTACTATATATATATATATATTAAGATACAAATTTTCCTAACTATGATGTACCACCCATATAGAATTATGAAACTCTCTCCTCAGCTCCTCGTGCAATTCCTTAGGAACTCTTAATCAACCACAAAAAAGAAGCAAATTGACACTTCTAAGAGACCATCCTGATGATGTATAACAACCATATAACTATTCTCTTAGAACTAATACCTTCTTATTAGATAACTAATATGTCTTGATCCCATAAAAAACCACGGGTATAATAGATTTTTATGTTAGAGTTACTCCTTTTTGAGACTCATGAACATATACGTGCATGTCGGCAAAGAGAGTTATTATAGGTCACTCATCACAAGAATATTACACTACCTCTATCTATATATCATGTCTTAATATAACAAAATTATGTTTCCTTTTCCCAATGTATTATCCATATTGATGTAAAAACACTATAGATACTCAAACTAATTCCTCTTCTGAAGGACGAGGTATCGGTGAGAAAATATATACTGAAGGCTCATATTATCCATGAAAACCAGAAAAAACTCACCCATGAGATATGGAATCCATAATCTTAGGTCATTTACAAATGATTTTAACTCTAAATCATGAGTACAATAATTCCACAAATGTAGTATCAACTGTCTGGATCCATAAGAAACCACTTGATCCTCCTACATCAGAGTTGCTTCGCCTTAAAATCGAGATGCTTTAGATTAAATGGTATTTTATTTTCCGATAATAGCTAATGTGATGATAGGAATTCATGTCATCCTATATTTTATCTCATGAAAACCCTTCTATCATGTATGTGGAAAAAAATCTTCACCCCGTTTTTGGTCAACCATGAAATAGGTGCTTGCAGATAGGATTATGCCTGTATAAAGTACTGATAATAACCTACTAAACAAAGAAATATTTGAATTTAGAAGATATTAAAGGGTTTCTCCCATGATACCATGAGAAAAAAATTCATTTTTTCCACTGACACTCTTTATGAGATGAAATGGCCAACAAAGTTCACTTTATCAATCCAAAAACAACATATGTCTATCTTAGCATAAATTCGATGCTCTCTGAATGAACACAAGACAATGTCATGATGTTGGGCATTATCATATACTAAATAAGATTACACTATGTTTTCATTGAAAAATACCAACACAATATGATTTATAAAATGACAAAAAATCATGTTCACTAAGGCCAGGAATATAAAAGGTGCCTCAGTAAAATTAACAACATCACTACGAACTCATACAAGCCATACCTTCTCTGAAAATAAGTCTGAGGTATTCTAATGGTATCACCCTCAATCAATGTTATCCTTATCTCAAATTGATCTTGGATAAATTCTTATCACCTCTCAACAAATCCAAGAGATCATCAATTCATAGAAGAGGATTTTGATTCTTGACCGTTATATGGTTGAATGACCGATAATCCACACACAAGCATAGAAACCCATGAACCTTCTTGGAGAAGAGAGTTTGGGAACACAAAGGAGATATACTAGGCCAAATGAAACCATTAGATTCTAGATTTACCATGTAAAATTTCAACTCCTGAAGCTCTGTTGGTGCCATTCTATAAAGCATGATAGAAACTGGATCTGATCCCAGCATCAATGAGATCATGAACTCAATCTCTTACTTAGGTGTCAACCTGCAGAACTCATTTGGAATGGAATCCTAAAAATGGTCTACCATTGGAGGGAAAAATATTTCTACATTCTACCGTTATCTAGTTATAGATAGACTATATGAGCTTTGATAAAATATAATATTCAATGAATTTTTCCTAAATGACAAACCTAAAAATTCCAATCATCTTAGTGAAAATAAAATCCCTATTCTGGTGATAAAATGTTCACTCTCCTTTTGTAATAGTCGATATGATCCTGGTATAGAACTATAAAATCTATACCAATAATCAAATTGATACATGTAATTTGTAGCGTGAATGGTTCCTAAAAGTAACAACGACCACTAATCTATAGAGAACAAGACTTGTAATGTTTGAAATTCTCTAGCCACACCCCCAAACTATGTTCATGGTAAAAAAACATCTAAGATATCCACATCCATTCCCTAACCTTTCACAAAAAGGGAAGATAAACTGAAATGTGATTATATTGAATTAAACCAAACACAAGAAAGGGTAGATGACATAATAATCATACCTTTGATAGTAGATGGGCCATCATAAATAATAGTTAAATTATTTGGTATAACTTGAAGCTGACTAGCCTATCTACCATATGCTCCATCCTGACTCCCCTAATCTTTACCCTCTACCTGGTATGTCCATTCCTACATGGGGCTACAACATCCTTTACCTAGAACATAACATCCTATGGAACTCTAGATACCTATCTAAGAAGGAATAGTTGAGTCCTTTGTAGACTCTAATTCTTGTTCTATTCCCCTACCACTGCTCTAATGTTTAGTGCCCCTAAAACCCAATTCAGGTTTCCGAATATTTCAAAAGCATGTAACTCTAATGTGGGGTTTGTAAATCAAATCCATTTCTGGAGTATCCTTCCAAACTGATAGCACTATAGCAGAAAACGATCCTAAGATGGATACTCAATTCCCTGAATTCTTTAACTATTGTTTCCTTGAAGAAAACTGTAATAATGATGATTATTTCCAATAAAATAATATTTCACATTCTTCACTGGTGAAACAACATTAACACTATTGGGTATCTCTCTCAGATTCACATCCCTGATGAGTTCATGATTAATCACATATAAAAAACTTTTTATTAGGAACATGTTCACCTCTGACCTGATCTTATAGAGAACACCAATGTAAAAATTTCTTTCCTTGAATATCTGATCAACTACCAAATATGGTGCTATGTGCTATAGGTCAGTGAAAAATTTAGCATAGTCCAGTAATAATATACCCTTCTATTCTAGATGCATAAACTCAAAAGGCTTCCCATCCCTCAACATATCAGGATAGAAGTGGTTCATGGACTTTATCTCAATATCCATCAAAGATAACTCCTTTTGATTCCTAGACTACTCCCTAATGACCCACCAATTCTTGGATGGTCCACAAATAAAATATGTAGCAAGATTATCCCTCCCATATTTATCTTACGCAATATGCTTAATTATTCTTTATATTGACTTGATCCAGATCTCTACCTCTTGGGTTCCTCCCTCCCCAATAAATGTATGAGAATTCTATAGCATAGAATCTCTAGTCAGTTCAAACATCAAAGGCATGGTTTAAACAGTATCCCATTCCATGGATCTCCTAAACCTTAGGAATCTATTGTGAAGATGAACATCCATATGATCTTCATGAATTACAGGAAGTTATGGATCAGTTGTGTTAGGATCATGCTGATTTCAAATCATAGGATTCTCAACTCAAATATGATGTGAAGTCAATTTTTCTATCGAAAAAACACACTCCTTAGAACACTGTATAACAACAAGGTAAATGTAAAAAAGTTACATTAATAGAGAAACACTGAATACTGTTCTCTCTAAACATTACATGAATGTGTTTTAGCATTACATAATAGTTTATTTAATTAATTTAATTTATCATATATAACAATTATCTGATATCGTTATTCAAAAAATAATTTATATATCATACGCAGTAAATATGTCCTTATCATGAACAATGTATGTCAATATATATCCCTATGTTTCTAGTATAATGTAGGTATACATGTATCATTCCATACTAGGCCATGAGTATAATATCAAGAATTAATAACATCATAACACAATAATACAACAAAACATGTTAATCACCCATGGTGAAATAACATCAACTTTAATAAGAGAAAAGCCTAAAAATCAACCAAAACCCGGGCACATGGATTTTCCTTCATATATCGTTCAGTTACACCCATGCACAAGAATATTACCATGTCCCATCACATCCTACTACCCTTTATACATATATAAAATTGTAAATAACTATAAAATACATGGGTGTTCTCTAATATAACTTTTTAACATCCCCTGATCCATCACTCTCTCACGTGGATAAAATGGGTTGGTTACAATACCTCAGGCATGAATCCCTATATGCCATAGGCTTCCAACATGTATCGAGGGTGTGATGAGTATAGTGGGGATACTACACCCCTATATATAGAGTTACAACATAGTGGGACGAATGAATGTAGATAAATAAATAAAATTCAGAACATGGAAATAATTGAAACAATAGGATACAGTTGAAACCCAGTAATAAATCCTACTGAATAATATAATAAAAAATAAATGAATAATATAATGACCTGATGTAATATATATAATTTTCAGGATATATTTAATACAGAATAAAACACTAGAATCCTCAAAATACACCAGTCTCGAATCACTTTTCATTTCCATCTCCAAACTCCAGCCTATCCAGCAAGGTAAAAATCAATAAAAATGTCATTTTTCCCATATCCAATATTTCATCCATATAATCTACATGGGTACCAAACAGGGGCCTAAATAGGGTGTGAGTATAACTTATTATGTCAAAACCACCATGTCTTACCATAACCAGTCCGATAATAAGTGCGTGAAATAATGAAATAAACAATTGTGTTAATTAATTCAACAATTAAATTAATACCACATCAACCTGTTTCAGCTCTATGAAAGAATATATATAATAATGTCTCACAACCATGCCATACATAACCATATAACTATGTTAAAACACAATATTACTCAACACCATGATATATTTTCACTGATCATGTCTCACAACCATGTCAACCACAACCTTATAACCATTTTGTAAATTACACAAATATGGGTCAAACCCTCTATATAATCATTTCAGTATTAAATAATGGATAATCCAAGTATATTATAATTTCAGCATGTGTCAGGGCCATGTGTGGTAAAAAACCAATTTAGAATGTCTCATGGAATACCTTGGTAAATAAGAATTCCATCATGTATTAGGACCAATATTGATATATAATCATTCCAGCACGTATTAGGGCCAAGCTCAGTATATTAACATTTCATCATACCTGAAGGAATATCCTGATATATAATCATTTCAACATCTATCACTAGTCTAATGGACTATATAATAATTACAACATGTAAACAGGTCTGATAACCTATATAAGATTTACATCATAGAAATCACAACACATGTATAACAACAATGATATTGTTGAGATAGTAGGTTCCCTAAACCCAACTATTCAGTGCTTTTGATTACCATATTGTGTATACAGTTAGTTATACATGATTTCATATTACCATTATAGTGTATAATTTTCTACATCCACTATTGAAATGGTAATTTCAATATATTAATTGTCATGTCAAGAGGTTATAATAGTTCCCATGCTATAATGAGAACCTCAAGGTACAATGACTTTAATCTTATATATATATTCTATGGTCTAGATACATCTTTATTATTATACACAGTAGATGATTGAATATCATGTGTTGGTAGCTTATAAGCATTGAGACTTCTTCTCATGAAGTTCGCAAGTGGTGATCCCCATTAGTGAGATCATGAGGACTGACCCGCCAATAGGAACACCACATGTTTCGGGTGTCATTGGATGTTCCTATCCATGATCATGTGTAATGGTCTCCTAAATTAACATCATTACCAATGTATTTCATTTTATTACATACTTTTATACAATATGAAAACCATGGAATGAAGTTGTGGCGAGGTATTTTGTGTTGGGTGCGTCATTTTTGGCATGGTATTGGTTGAATGGTCAAGAAAGGATTTGTTGCTTCCGGGTCATGAAAGTAATATATCTCAGGCCATGTTGATATGGAAAGTAGTACCTTTATAAGAACATGAACATTATATTCAAGGGTAAATATATCCAATTAAATCAACAAACAATAAATCAAGAAAAAGGGTTATGACATGAGAGTGCGTCATGATTTATGCGATATTATTAACAAAGAGATTAGATGACACAATGCATGTTCGTTGGTTGGTTATCACTGTAGTGACAATCCTTATCTCTTCAAGGGCCATGATGGGTTTTTAGATACCAATATAGGTCTGTGAATACTATTCACTACTGTCAAGATAATGTCCTAGAGGGTCACACACAATATCATATTCAAGAATCTACCCTATTCAGTTGAATAGAAGTTTTGGACATGGTGGGCCCCACCAATGGGGTCCAAAATTTGTCCAAGGAAAAACAATCACCAATGAAATAAATGAATTTATATTATTTGAGTTTATAATACAGAGCATTGAATTTATATATTAATTGTATTTACATGTTTTAAGTAAATACATGAAAGATAGTAATTGAAGAATATTAAATTATCAAGGTTCAATTAATATTTATTGGAGTGACGAGCTGAGTTAATGAATTAATTATTATCATGTAATATATTTTAATATATTACAAGTGAGTGATAATAATATTTATGATTTAGTCAAGTAGTCATAAAATGTCATTGATAATGCGTTAAGTATTCAGGGGCAAGGTTGGAATTTCCGGGTAATTAATTAACCACTATAAATATAAGAGCAGATGATATTTCATTAAATATTCATGGGGATCATCTCTCCTCTCCTATCTCCCATGATCTAGAGATAGATTCTCTGGATCCAAGTAGCTTGGATGGGGCTCTGTCTTAGGCATCGCTAGCAAAGTGATGTGGTGATCGTTGGAGCGTTGAAGGTGCTATCAGTATTCCACACTAGCACACAGATTATGAAGAATGGATATCCCATTGATTACATGAAGTCTGTGTGGAAAATATAGAGGCATTCGACTTCGGATTATTCAAGCAGCAATCACGAATTATGAGCAGACGTCGTGCGTGGCTTCATAATTAAACCTGGTACTTTACGGTTTATTTTTGTGCTTAAAATCTTTCTTGCATGGTCCTCAGATAAGACCAGGATGCTATTCACTAACGTCAACAAGTTTACGTCGATTTTCAGTGGGAAAATTAAAAAACCCACCTGTTTTGGGATTCTGCTGCACACCTGGTTCCAACAGATATCAAAATATCACATCATATAGATCAATGATCAATTATGAAAATTACCATTAATATTTTTATTTCATATTTCATTTATCATTTATTCATAACCCAATTACTTTTAGTTATATCAATAATCAATTCAATCCAAGGTTATTCCATATCAATAAAAAACCCAAATCCCTTGTCACTATAAACACACATTCATCCATTAAACAATTCAGTTAATATGGAAGGGTTTGCTTGCTTGAAAGGTTTCCCCAATATAGGTCAATAACTAATCAGATCCAAAGATACTCCAAGGACCATTCTCATTCATCATTTAATTTATTCAGTGCATGATATGTTGGAAGAATTTCAATATTTCACATAGTTTAAAATTATCAAAATGTAGTGTTTTGTTTTATACCACCTACCATTAACTCATGATCAAACAATTATTCCAATAGAAAACTCCCACAAGGATAAAGGTGTGCATGATTGAATGAAGGATCCTAAAACAAAACCAATAAATGTCAAAATAAAAAATGCACTAGGTCAAGATATTATAATAAAGACTAGATAACAAAGGGGGAGAGGGGAAATCCTAACTAAAACCACTTACTAGGGATAAGATGGATTATCAGGATATCTAAAATCAAGAAAGGTTCTCAAAAATCTCTTAAAAGGTTCCATATGGTGGAGAGGATGAAGCTGGAGGTGAGTTATAATTAAAATCAACCACATGACATACATAAAAATTACTGCTTGAGAATTTACATGACGTGTAATACAGTTACACATTGTGTAATTATTTTTAGATAGAAACACTAAATTAACCATATCCTTAATTAAATAATAAATTTTTTCAAACATTAAACAACATGTAACCCATAAACATGGTATGTAAATGTTCTGAAGATGGGGTTTCAACCAATTTTCATAATAAAAAGGTGAACCCCTTTAAGTATTTTCAACTTACCAAGAACCCCTAGTAACGATAGAACAATTTATTCCCAGACTCTAGTAATTAAAATAAACATACATCCCTGGATGTTAGGTCATTTTACAAAATAAAGGCTTTCTACATAGACCCGCTCCGGTTTTCTCAAGTTTCCTACCAAGACAATACTTTGTTTAATAAAACATGCAAACATTCAAAATGTAAACATAAAAACCAAAGTTTAAAGATGTGTCAAACACCCAAACAAAATATGTTTAATTAAAAAATTTGAGTGAGACATACATAAGAAAAGGATGGTATCATACAAAAGATATCCCCAAAGAAACAATGATTATGACTCCAAGATTAACAATGAAATGGTTTTTCAATTATTATATATGGTACAGTAGATTTAGAATTATACAATATTATTTAAAATTAGCAATTTTATGAAATAATTCCTTATATTCCAATATTCAAAAATTCCTTTAAGAATAAATAATGGTATCAATACTTATATTGAATGTAGAAATTTCTCAGCTGAGCAAGCCTATAGAAGAGTATTGGTAATCAGGATATCATATATATATTGGGGTATGTTACTTATGTTATGACCAATAGACTTTCCCAAATAGAAAATCCTATTTTTGAACAACATTAATCTCCAATAACTGATCTCTTCATGCATTAGAATCCCCTATATATTAGCGTTACAACTAATCCAGTGTTAGTTGAGAAAAAATATTTAGTCCCTCGAAAATATATTTCTAGCCTTCAGATGTTATGAAAAGGAAAATTTTATACTTATAGTGTTTTTATCTATGGCCTTTCTCATAAATGATGGTATATTATCTAGAATACTATTAAGGATGATGAAATTGAATATTTGGAATGGATTTCCTCTAAGGAAACATTCTCTGAAAAATATTTCCCTCATCAGAAACATTAAGATATTTTTTCGTTGTATAAGTAAAAATGAAGAAGATAATGCTGTGGAGTATGAGGCCACCATTACTACACTATAGAGGTTTGGAAAATAGTACATACATAATATAAAATGCATGATAGATAATTTAGTTGAAGTGATTATGCAAAATTCTTAATGGGAACTTTTTTTCGATGTTTTCATCATATGGTGAAATAGTTTTTTGTTCTATAAAAATAAATAAGAAATATTATAGAATATATATATTCAAGGGGAATAAAGAGACAAATATTTCATCTGAATATAATAAAAAATGAAAGTTTCAATAAATACAAAAAATATGAATAAATTTCCATCTTGTGAAAATTTCATAGAGAAAGATATCGTAAAATGAATATAGGGAATGGTAGTTTGTTACATGTGTGGTGATAAGGGTTTTTCGATCATTAATTTATCATAAATAAGGATAATAATAATATCTAATATATCAAATGTAATAAAATGGGGAATTATTCAAACAAATGTCTCAGGAATCAATGGAATCTACCATAGAAGAGGAAAATGGAAGAATCCCAAGAATATATGATCCCTACAGTTGAGTGGGAAGTTTCCAATGATTTGGTGGAAGGTGTTTTAATCATATAATCACATTTAATGAATTATTTATTTGATTTTGGATGTTTTTGCTCTTTTATATCGTCCATGTTTTTGAAGGAAATAAGAAAAATCCCTAGCACTATAAAAGGGTGTTTTTAGACAAAAATCCTTATGAATGTCTCACTAGGATAGGGATGAGATAGATAGTTCCCATTATAACACATAAATATGACCTATTTGTGGAATTTATTATCATCCCTATGGTTATAATTGATCTAATACTTGGTATGGAATGTCATCCAAAATATGATGAAAAATTTATTAATAATAGATAAAAATTATGATTCATGGTGATGGTGTGGAATTATTTATATTTGGGAAAGAAATTTCATCACCTGATTTATATATAGATCCACCCCCAGTAGATATTTTGAATCTATGTCTAGGGGAATAAGGGAAAATAGTCTTCGAATTAAAAATTTATTCTTCAACTTTTTTATTTTCATATTATATGGGAATATATTGAAGTATTTCATTTGAAATTACCAGGACATCCACCACAGTATGATGTTTATCTTTACATCAGTTAAATTCCTAATGAAAGACCAATACTAAATAATATCTTTTTAATTTTCACTGCAGAGTTTATGGAGTTGAAGAAACAACTAGAGAATTTGTTTGTTAATGGGTTTATATTCCCATGTGTTTCACCTTGGTGATCCCATGTTCTCTTCATTAAGATGAAACATGTATCCATGAGGTTGTGCATTGATTATAGGTACATAAAAATTATTAATTCAAGGAACATGTAACCTCTTCCACACGTTGATGAATTATTGGATCAACTTCACCTATCATAATAGTTTTAAAATATTATCCTTCTTTATTGGTATCATCAATTTTTCTTAAAGAGGGATTATATATTAAAGGAATAATTTTAATTGAGATATAGAAATAATAGTTTTATAGTAATTCAATTTGGATCAACTAATACACCATAAATATTTATGGATCTAATAAACAGAGTATTCAGAGAATATATTGAAGATTATTTGTGGTGTTCATTGATGATATCTGGTTTTATTAAAATTTCTATTAGAACCATGAGAATCACTTATGGATCATACTTGATACTCCCATAAGAAAATAGTTATATGCGAAATTTATCAACTACATATTCAGTCTTTAGATAGATTTTTTGGCCATATTGTCTCCAAAGATAAAAAAATAGCTTATCCTGTAAAGATAAAGGCAGTCGTCAAATGGCCTACACCAATAAACATATCCAAGGCACACAATTTCATTAGTTTGGAAGATCACTATAAAATATTCATCAACAATTTTTTCCAATTGGATAACTAGTTAACCAATATTACATATAGAGGGGCTGAGGTAATATGAATAAAGGAATGTGAACAATTTATTGATGAATTGATTGGGATAATTTTCAACGAACTGATTTTGACTCTACTATTAGTAAATTATGGGTTTGTGATATATGGTGATGAATTGAAGAAGGGAATTGGTTGTGTCTTTAAAAAAATGATAATTTTATTATTTATGAATCAAGGTATATGAGAACTCACAAAAAACTATCCAAATCATTATCTTGAGTGGAAAGTTGTAGTATTTGTTTAATGATTTGGATACATTATATCTATAGTGAAATTTGTTAGATATAGACAGTCCATAAGAGCATACATATTTTTTTTTTAAAAACTCAACATAATAAAATGGTTATGGATCAAGCTACTCAAGTATTATGATTTATCAACACACTACCACCCAGGGAAGGAAAATAATGCAGTATATGCATTAATCAGGAAAGATCATTGATATTTGACCCTAATGTAGATTAAGTGGGATCCAATTTTCATGGATCTATTAAATATGGGAACACTCATTATTAATGAGGGGTAGACCACACTAATTTTTAATATTATTGTTAAATCATCCCTATTACAAAAGATAAAAATTTCTCAATTCTGATGGTGAGATTTGTGAGAAGAAGATTAATGTTCTGGATGATGGAAAGATAGCATACTTCAATTATGAAGATGGAACTATGAAATTTCTAAAGAGAATATTTGTTCTATATATACATGAGCTAAAATAGGAATTTATATATTATGATCATATATCAAATTTCAATATACACACAGTAGAACTATTTTGTAAAAGGATTTGATGGAACATTTTTTATGGGATAACATGATGTGGGAAACTGCGGATTATGTGTAAAATTGGTTGGTATGTCAACAATTTAAGGATGATATAAAACATCCTATAAGAGTGATAAAACCACCTTCCTAGTTATTTTTGGATATGAGTAAACATTATAATTGAATTTTTCACAATACTACCAAAGACTATTATAAGGAATTATGCAATATGGGTTATTATTTACTGCTTATCTCTATGTACACATTTCATTTGTATAAGATAAGATTTATCTCCTAGTAAAATTTTTAAGGATTTATCATAATAATGTTTTATGAGTTTATTAATAACATATTTTAATTATGTATGGTCATGGTCCTCATTTTACATTAATACTATGAAAGAGATTTAGAATTATCTTTTTTTAAGTTTCATTTGATCTCAACCTACTATCCTCAAAGTAAAGGATAGTCTGAAAGGTATATTAAAAAAATGTAAAAAATGTTGAGGTCATGATAAAATGGATTTGATGGTATGTTGGATCATTAGTTAGCTTTTTTTATAGTTTTAATAAACAATTTTCCCATTAATATATTCATATTATTACATATTACTATTATATGGAAAGAGATTTCATACTCTAACATGTTTGGATGATTATCATGAAAGGAAACATGTTGTCCTAGAACACTTTGAAGATAAAAATATGGTGTTAAGGGATATCCTAGATTATATTAATGAATTTTAAATTTGAAAAATATTTATGCTTATAATCAGAGTAAAGATATGGTATTTATATTGGAAAATCACGTTTTTATAAAAGTATCACCATAGAAGCATGTAATGTGGTTCACTAAGAAGGGGAAATTGAGATGTAGGTGCATCAAACCCGTTGAAATTATAAAATGGATTGGATCTATGGATTACCAGTTATAAATGCTTATAATCCCCTCCCAAGTACATGATATCTTCTATATATCATTGTTAAATAATTATATGTCAGACCCCACGCTTGCGCTCACATACAAAGAAATGGAATTCAAACCCAATATACTTTAAAATGACAAGACTATTAAGAATATTTATTCTAGAGAGAGTGTATTGAGAAATGAAATGAATCAACTGGTGATGGTAATTTGGAGAAATCATAAAATTTTGGAACCAACATGGTAACTTGAGTGTCTTATGAATAATAACCACCATCATTTTTTAGAAGGAAACATCTATGAAATTTTGTGGATAAATTTTTTGTAGTCAGGAAGAATGTTACACACATTCCTACATTATAGTAAGTTAAAATTATATTTTAATAATACTAATATAAAATCAAATTTTAAATATCACATTTAAAAAAATTATAATTTTATACAATGAAGATCTATTTTGAACATTCTTGGTCAAAATAAAGCAAGATTTTTTTTTAATTTTCACTTAGAAATAAAATTTAATGAAAAATTGAAAATAAAAAATTAAACTACTGTATAATTTATTTATAATAATATTTAATGTTATATAAAATTTAAAATTAAATAAATATAATTTTTATAGAAATAAATATAAGATCATTTTCTTTTAAAACATTTTTTATGAAAACTTTTTTTTAGAAAAAAGGTTTTGTTTTAAAAACATAATGTCTATCCATTTTAATTAATTAAAAAATTAATTAATAGTAAATTATTTAAATTAATTTTATAAATTATATTACTAAGTATAATAAATCAAATCCTTATAATAATTATAATAATTATAATTTTTTATATAGATTATATAATATAATCTTATACTTGAAAAATACATTTCCAAAAAAAATCATTTTTCTACTCTATTTGTGTGTCTGTTCGTAAAAACAATTCATTAACTTATGTGCATTGAATTTAATAAAATGGATTCCATATTTTTATTGATAATAATTAATGTTAGGTAATAAGGTGAAAATAATTTTTGGTCATAATAGATATTAAAAAAATAAAAAAATAATTAATGTGATGAAGGTTAAAACTTGGTTTTATGTGTTACATGGGATTATGTTAATTTTTTTTAAAATAGAATTTTTATTTGATAAATTGGATTTAATATCAGAAAGTAAAAATTACCTAATAAGGATCATTTTACTATTGGCTTAATATATTAATTACCTATGTTTAAAAATGAGTTATCTTGGTGAAAACTAAAATTTTAAAAGTATGTAAACTTAGAGGATATTCAAATAAAATGTTCAAGAAATGTTTCATTTAATGTGATGGATGAGTGTATTGACATTAAATTTCTTCCACTCCCTCATTTATATGTTTTTGAGGCACTTTGGGTGATAGTTCCTTCCTATCGTTGAATAGTTCTGGGTATTTACAAAAAATGATACTCCACAACAATTAAAAAAGGACACTCCCTCCCCTCACTTATTCACACCCCTCACCTTATTTGGATCAACCAAAAACTTCAAAATATATTCCAAACATACTTATCAACATTATATAAGTTATTTTCATCCCAAAATAACTACCCAACATTCCTTGGGAAGAGATCTTATTGAGGTTTCCTTATGAGAATGTAATCATCTTAATGAAGCACTTTATTTTTATTTCTTATATTACATTGATAAATTAAATGTTAACACTTAAAATATAAGAATAATATTATCCACCATTTATTGAGATGTTATTATATTTATAGAATAATATTTATCAATCCCCTTCTCCAGCAAATGGGAATCAAATCCATCACTCGTGTGTCTAATGGACAACCACCTCACGAACTTATATATTTGATTCCCATACACGAATCACATGGTTAGTAAAAATAATTTATATAATAAATATATATGATACACATGAAATGATATTAATTTATTAAAATTTATATATCATTTCCTTCCATACCCTTTCACCAATTAGTTGTATGATATTTTCACTCGTGCAAACATACGAACTACTATCTTCACAATGCGACATGATTCATTTTCCATGTCCAAAAATCACAAATGGTTTTAAAAATGTATTTAATTATTAAATATGATATTTTTAAAATTATTATTTTTATGAAACAACACCGGTCGACCCTGAACCGGTCACCTAATCCGGTCTACAGCATGTTCCTAGGGGTGTTCTTGATCCCCTAGGACAGAAACTAGTGTCGGGCATCAAAACATACAATTTGGAATGATTTAATCCCAATAGAAACCTACCATGACAAATAATAATAAACATAATCAAACAAGCCATGATAACCAACAACTGAACATAGATAAATAAATAGTTTTTCCAAATAAATGATACAACTAAACAAGTAGATACAAAAATGAATAAACTAAAAAAATTCCATGCTACTATGATCTCTATGTGTCCTCTTGGTCACCTATAATATTTAAACCGAACATGATCCACAATGAGCACCTACCAGGAAGCCTGAATAAAGGAAAAACCTACAAAGGAAATGGTAAAAAAAGGTGTGAGCACTGAGAAGCTCAATAGTGATACCAAGATGAACCACTAAATCTAAGTATTTGATTTCCCAAAATAGTCCAAGGATACTAGTTTGAAAATAAATTATAAAAGTATGTTTTTTCACATTTTAATAAAACAACATCATTTTCCCTTTTCAAACCCCAATGTACACCACATAACATTTATGAAACCAATTACTATTTTATAAACAAAATCCAAAATAAGGGAAACCAAGGAAACACTAAATGAAATAGGTGAATAGTATAGGCTGGAAGATAATACAAAAGAAATTAAAGAAGAAATATGAACCCCTAGACGTACTTAGATCAGAACGACCTGTCAGTGTATGGTGAAGCCCCCTAGTAAATGACCCACAGATCACCCTCGTGAAATAAATAGTGGAAACCCCCACCCAACATCTATATCTACTAGGGGTACCATCATTTCTAATTGGGTATGGTGAAAAACAATCACTTTGTTATCTAAAATATGCCCAAGAACCCATGGTGGTAATAATACTTATGCGTAAGTAGGAGGCCAAAACACACGTAACCTAGATCAGCTGTCACCACTACACTGGCCTAACCCAAACACAGACACCAATATATGATAAACCCTAAGGAAAATCTCTCTAATAAAGGTTCCCCATTTACATGAATATACATTTCATAAAACAAGTTTCCAATTGGACCTATACACCGTTAAACATTCAAAAAAATCATAAAAAAAATTTGGGTTGCCAACCGGGAACACACATTTCGAAAAAACAGTCCTCTCCTAACTTTTCCACAAAAACCACCTCTGAATAGGATGTTTCAAACATTCAATTAACTCAAAGTGTCCAAAATATTACAAAAATATCACACAAACACCACTTTAACTTTTACAATGCCAAATGGGCCCCAAAGATCCAAACACACCCAAAACACATTCAATGCCGAATGACCAAGCCTTAATGAACACAATAAAAACCATGTTTTACAAAAAACATGAAGAAATACTTAATAAAATATAATTTAAAACATTATTTAGGAATCAAAAAGGAAAAAACGTCATTTGAAGGCTACAAAACATTTACAAAACTGAGTTCTAAAGAGAACACCATTTATTGTGTGCCATCTTCAGTTGAGAGGACATCCATGTGTTCACATAGTGCACCCATGGATGTGAAAAAATCCAAGGGCACACAAAAATACAATAAGGAAACATGAAAACCTTTATTGAAAAGTCACCACATACATTGAAACCCAATACAACCACTTATGTTATTAAAAGATCATAACCATCTTCCTTGAAACCATAAAACACATTTCAAAGAAATTTTTACACATTAAATATTTCACAACATCACCCACCCATACACATGAAACCATGTTCACAAAAAAGAAACTACCATCATCACTAAAAGAAAGCTAAAAATTTATTATAAATCCCCAATTTCACTTGAGAATAAGAATGGTATTTAAAATAATACTTATAGTTGCCAAATACTAGACATTTTACAAAAATCAACCTGGAAGGCTATTTTTTAACAGAACCAGTCAACAATAAAAAATCACTTACATCTAACCATTGGTATAATAGAGTTTCAAATAACATTTAATAAGAAATTGAAAACATGGAACTTCCAAAGGAACATTTTGGAAAGGAAAAGTTGGATTCGCCTACCTCAAACAAAGTTTGAATGTGATAATACATAAAGGAGAGGGAGATTGATTCCCCATAAGAAATCCACACACCCTAACAAAAATAAATCAAAACAAAAATCATCCAACCCTTACCCTAGTGTTCGACCAAGAGGGGGAATCCCAAATAAGACAAAGAAAACAAAGAGGGGAAGAAAAATATAAGTGAAATCCACACAAAAAATCCATAATAACATAACTCAAAACAAAAGGGGGAGCATCCTTGTAGGTTTGGATGGAAAATAAGAGGGATAGGGAGGAACCACTAGTGTGCCAAAATGGGTGGGAGGAGGAAGAGCCTAAAATGGGTGAATAAGAGGAGAGAGGGAAAGAGGTAAACCCAAATTTTAATGACCTCGAAAGTCCTCATGGTTTGGCCGCATGGTTTCCCAACCAATGTGGTAATTTTTAGGACCTCTCTATCCAAAGGTTGATAATCCACATTGGTACCTGGGACATACCGCATGGCCCTGCTTAGGTTGTGCAGTCAGTTCTATCCATCGAGCACGATACACATGGTGTCTGCATGGTTACTATTAACCGTGCATAAACCCTGCTCCCCATGGAAGTTTTTTTTCCAAAAACTCATTATTTTGACTGGGTTTCTAACAAAAACCTCAACCAAATTATCCAAGACTAAGAAAAGGATAAAATAAAAGGTTATATGAGGTCTGGGTGTGACAATTATCCCCACAAAAGATATCTTCTTGCCCCAGAAATAAACCAAGTGGAACAACAACCAAAAATCGAGTCTGTGCCCAACCAAGACTGAGAAAAACCAACAATCCCAAAATAACCATACTCTCCACAGGTCACACCTAACCAATTAATAATGAAATAGAAGCCCAAGATTGAGGGATAACACTAATGGGTTCTCCCCACTAGAGGAACTCAACTAGTGTGAAAACCTAAACCCCCCCAACACACCACCCATAGGGGGGAAATGTGGGAACCCCCATTCCAATTACACCCAACTTCTTTACATCATCCAATAGGGGCCTTACTACAATTGGGAAATAGGAATATCTTAACCCTAGAAAAATAAAACCCCTTAAGTCAAGTAGAAGAACTCCATCATAAGTTTTCAAGAAGAGAACGATCCATGATACAACCCAACATACAGGGACCCCAAAATAAGAAAACTACTTAGAAGAACCAACATCCCTCCACAAAGGGAGGGAACATCACTTTTGGAATAAAAAAATTCCAAATAAGGCCAATACATACAATACTAATGGGAAACCCCTAAGAGGAACCCATCTAAAATGATGGAACCGAGACACCATCCCCACACCTCACCGAATCAAAAAATCCCTAAATTAACACCACTAAAACACCTTTCACAAGATCCACACTTACTTTAAGAAAAGCGAATGTTTTGAGTAACTACGATGGTTGGAAGATAAGAACAATGAAATATAAACATTTATATCCTATTATGGAAACATAAACTAAGCCGAGCTTCAACACACACCATGTGACTCCTGACTGTGTGTGAGATTCACCTTGAGACCTGATGCTAGGGCTCTGATGGCCGATGCATCTTATTCCTCACAGTTAGGAACTATAATACATCGATTAGAACTCCTTACTTGAATGATGCTTCATATAGGACCTCCCATGGTTACCCAAACAACCCTAATGATGAAAAGACTCTGGGAGGATGTGATAAGATGGTTTGGAATGCTCGAACTAGCCATACTGATGGTATTCCAGAAAGTGGTCTGATGAAATTTGAGTCGACAATGATGAATGAGATTCTTTAAAAAAAGGTTCCTCTATCACACCCTACTCACCAGATGGGGATCCATCACAAAATATGATGACCACCAGATACACCCCAAACTCCAACAATAACGAGACATCAAACGTCTACTGGTCTATAACCAGACCCTCCACTGAACCCAAGGTAACACAAACCCTAACAAACTCTAAAGTTCCGAACAACCCTAAGTCATGACCTACTACCACCAAATCACTCCACTACCTCCCACAGATCTTGATCACGTTGACAGACAGACAACATTTGATTAAAAATATAATTGGGAATGACTCATTAACAACTCTAGGGGCCATATCTCGGTAGCTTATTTCAAATAACACAGAAATCACAACCGAAAATATCATCAGGACAAAACTCAATCAAAATAAACTCCACAAGAAAATACAACCAGACCAGAAGTCGAAAGATATAACAAAAAAGAAAAATATTCTTTTTCAAAATCACCATTTTTTAGTAAAATTCATTTTAGAAAAACCAAACAATGTATTTAATTACAAAACCCCAACCCATGGAATCCTATGAACCGTTGAAAAAGTGTTCATCCATTTCCACCCAAATCACCCATACACACATGCCAACGTGCACTTCTTGTACATACCCACACATATGCAGAAATTACTATGGAATAAAAAGGGGCACACATTCTATTTCATTACAAAATCTAATCATTATAAAAATTTTCAAACCAAAACAGCTCCTCTTAAAATTCATTTTACCAGCTTTAAAACCATTTGAAATAGATTGTTTTCATACACCAAAACCATTTTCATTTCAAAAGTTTTTGAAATAAATCCCCCTCAATTTTTAAAACCACTTTCATTTTAAAATCATACTCATACCAATCCAAAACAAAATAAAATGTGGACAACAAAGGAAAACTGGAATGAGGAACTAGTGCCTTTTCCTAACCCATCTCTGATACCATTTTTTCATGAACTAGCTTGGGTTGAACCTTAACTAGTCACTTGATATGGTCTGCATCATGTCTCTAGGGGTGTTCCTGATCCCCTAAGGACATAAACTAGTTTCGAGTATCAAAACATAAACTTGGGAATGATTTAAGCCTAAAAGAAATCAACTAGAACCAAAATAATAAATAGAATCAAACAATCCATGAGAACCAACAACTGAACATTGAGAAATAAATAGTTGGTCCAAATACATGATAAAACATAACAAGAGGAAACAAAAAAGAGCAAAATGAAAACAAATCAACGTTACTAAAATATCCATGTAACCTCTTGGTCACCTCCATCTACTAAACCAAACAAGATCTACAATGTGAACCAACCAGGAAGCCAGAACAAAAGCTGAACCTGCAACTGAAATGGTAAAAAAATATGTGTGCATAGAGTTTCTCAATTGGGATGCCAAGATGAACTACTAAATCCAAGTATTTACATTACCAAAATAGTCCAAGGACACTAGTTTTAAATTAAATTATAAAAGTAGATTTTTCAAATTTTAGTAAAACAACATCATTTTATATTTTCAAAACCCAATGCACACCACATACCATTTGTGAAACCATTTATCATTTTATAATCAAAATCCAAAAATAAGGAAAACCAGGGAAATGATTAAAAAAATAAGTGAACAATATCATATGGAAGCTAATAAAGGAGAATGTAAACATGAAATATGAATAATAACCATGGTCCATTCTAAACATCCTAGGAAACACTTGGATGTACTCTGTTTGGAACCAGCTTCCGGCGTATGGTGAAGCCCCACATTCTATGACCCACTGATCTCCCTCGTGACAAAGCTATGGAAACTCCCACCTGACCATTATATCTATAAGGGAAAAAACCCTTCAAATCAGTGATGGTAAGAAACCATCACTCGATCATCTAAAATACACCTAGGAACCCATAGTGGTAATAATAATATTGTGTATGTATGAGGCCAACACACACATAAATTAGCTTGGATGTAACCATTGTACTTTCCTACCCAAAACACGGACACCAATATACAATAATCCATAATGTAAATCCCTCCTATAAAGGATCCCCATGTACATGCATATACATTTCATAAAATAAGGTCCCAACTGGGCCTCTATACAATTAAACATTAAAAAAATTTCATAAAACATTTCGGTTTGGCAACCGGGCACACACATTTCCAAACCATATTCCTCTCTAGTGTTTTTCACAAAAACAACCTTTAAATAGGAAGTAAAAAATGGACCTTTAACTCAACATTTCCAAAAACATTACCAAAATGTAACAAAAAAATCACATTAACTTTTACAATGCCAAAAGGGCCGTTAATATCCAAACACACACCCAAAACTTGTTCAAAGCCAAACGACCAAGCTTGAAAAAACACATTAAAAACCATGTTTTCTGAAACAATTGAAGCAAGACTTTTTAAAACCTCATTTATGACCATATTTTGAAATCATAAAAAGTAAAAACCTCATTTGAAGGCTAAAATAAATTTGAAAAATATATTTCTAAAGATTACACCATTTATTGAGTTCCATCTTCATTTGATAGCACCTCTATGTGTGCACCTAGTTCACTCATGGATGTGACAAAATCCCTTGGCACACCAAAATCCAAGATGGAATCATGAAAACCATTATTTCCATGTCACCAATTACATTTTAACCAAATACAATTTCTTATGTTATGAAAATAACATATCCACGCCCCTTGAAATTATAAAACCCATTTCAAATACATTTTTACATTTTAAATATTACACAATATCACCAACCAATACACATGAAACCATGTTCAAAATAAGAAACAACCATCACCACTGAAGGAAAGCTAAAAATTTCATATAAATCCCCATTTTCACTTTAGATAATGAAATTAATTTTAAATAAACACTCAAGGTTCCTTAAACCTAGTAATTTTACAGAAATCACTATGGAAATCTATTTTTAACAAAATCAATCAATAATAAAACATCATTTACATCTAGACATGGGTATAATAGTGGTCTGAATAAAATTTAAGAAGAAATTGAAAACATGTATGTTCCAAAGGATCATTAAGGAAAGTAATAGTGGTATTACCCTACATCAAACCAAGTGTGAATGTGATAAAACATTATGGAGAGGGAAATCGAAGACCCGCAATAAATATGGACACCCTAACCATAGGAAATAAAACAAAAAATCAGTCATCCCTAACCATAGGGTTAGACTAAGAGGAATAAACCCAAATAAAACCAATAAAAATAATATGTGAAGATAAAGAGGAGAGAAATCCCCACAAAAACCCTATAAAATTACCTCAAAATTGATGGGGGAGCATCCATGGAAGTTTGGAGGAAAATGAGGAGGGATAAGGAAGACCCCCTAGTGTGCCAAAACTGGAGGGAGGAAGAGGATACTAAAATGGGTGAAAAGGAGGAGAGTGGGAAATAGGGAAACCCAATTTTTAGTGACCTGGAATGTCCGCACAGTTTGGCCACACAGTTTCCCAAACCATGTGGTAACCATGAAGACCCCTCTATCCAAAGGAAGAGAATCCAAATGGGTACCTGGGACATAATGCATGGTTGTGCTCAGGCTATGTGGTCAGTTATATCTGGCCAACATTATACACACGTTGTCTGCACAGTTACTACTAACCATGTGGAAACTATGATCCCCTTGGTATTTTTTTTACAAAAACACAAAAAAATCAAAATTTTGACCAGGTATCCAACCCGAATCTCAACTAAATGATCCAAGACTATGGAAAGGATAAAATAAAATATTATTTGAGGTCAGGGTGTGAAAATTATCATTCTATTGATTATGTAACTATATCATATACATAATAACTAGATCATTCATGGAAAATAAGTCAAGATAAAATAAGTCAACTAATAACAGAAAAAACAACCACAATGACAATAATATTAACAATATATTGTTAATAATAAGGTGGTAAAATTTTATAAAAGGATAATATATGGTTTTTCAAATATGAATATATATTTTTAAGAAATTAATAACAAGTTTAATACCATAATACAATATTTTAAATCATGTTCAACTAAATAAAAGCATGAGGTAAGGTATTTAATCTCAATTTTCATTCCATTGAGGCATATTTGTTAAAATTCACATATTAAATTTTCTGACATGAATAAATATTTATTCAGGATGGATAATGTTTCAATTAATTTTTATTATTCAAAAGTGTTTTAAATTTATGTTTACAAAAGTGGTAAGAATCTATTTCACAATATTTGTTTCTTTTGGGATTACTTTTACTTTCATTTAAGATATATTAGATTTTATCCCTCATAATCTCCAATAATTTTCTTATCCAATGAATATTTATGTAGTTTAGATATTTTGTTCCAAAATTCCCTCTCATTGTCTTTGGATTCAATCAAAAAAGGGTTTAAAATAAAAACCTATCTTATTTATCATTAAATTGGATATATTTTGCTTCTATTTCCATGGTTCCTGATATCGTTTTAAAAATGTACTTTTATTTACTAAAATTATTTATTAATGGAATTTTATGTTATCATTTAATTCTAAAAAGGGTTTAAATATAATATTTCATGTAATTTTAGAAAGGGTTGTTTTTTAATTTCTTTAAAATAATTTAATAGGAATGTTTTTAATGTATGTTGTGGCAAACATTTTTCCCACCATTGTTAAAATTTTATGAAATTCAACTTCTTAGACACATTTTAAATGTTTAAATAGAGAAAAATATTTTAATAAATCTTACTTTAATATTTTACATCAAATCCATTTATTATAGTAAAAAACATTATTTTATTGGAAAACCTAATATTCTTGATGAATCGATGGTCACCTCTAATTTCATTATTAATTTTGTTATAGTTAACTATCTATTTTTAAAATAAATTTATTGGGGTCATTTATCATTTGAAATTAAATTTATCATAAATATCCATATTCCTTGTATCAGGGATATTATTATTTCCTAAACTGTATACACTTTTCCCATATAGTGTCTACTTTTAATGTTGTTTTTATTTACGTGGGAAATATTTATAATTTTTTTTATTTAATCAAGGAGGATATTTATTGATAAGGAATATTTTTTATGAGTTTAATCATTCATTTCATATTTTGATTAATTATTTGGATATGCAGTAATTTTTTGGGTAAATAATACTAAAACCCTTAAATTGATCATTATGTCTCTTGAGAAAAATTAGATGGCCAAATTAAATAGTGTTTTCATATAGTTTTAAACTATTTTTCTAAAAGGTCTTGATGGTATAGATATCATTTTGGTTTATATGTTTACATCCAATGTTAATCATTTCCCCCATTCAGAATTTATTTATTATTTTCCTAGTGATTATTGCATTGTTTTTATACATGGATTCATATTGTGATCAAGTTATTGACTAAATGGATTTTGTTTTTAGATTTTACATTTCCATATTGTTATTTACTTATATATTTATAAAAGTAAAGTTATTAATTAAATGAATTATTTTATTGATCTTACCATAATGATTATGAATTAATGTTTCATGATGGATTCCACTATATGTAACCATTACTGAGAAATTGAGCTCACCGTGATTTTTTTATCCTTTCCTGAGGATGTTAAGTTGAATCATTTGAATGATTTTCATGGATGATGAGAATTTTATTTTGTTATGTTTTATATTTTATTCTAAATGTAAAATGGGAATCAAGTTTGTATGTGGTTCTCCAAGAATACAAAACTAATTGTCCCTTCATGATTTGTCCCCCTTTTATCTATATGGATGTAATAATGTAGACATCTCCTCATGGATAATGTAGTCGGGGTTATTACATTGGGAAATAAACAACAGTTAGAAGTGTATTGTTTGGTGTTGAGAAAAACTACATGGATACGTCCCAATAGGGTATTAGGGGATAGATAAGAAAGTAAAATATTGCGGTTGTATGTATTTCTATGATTGGTTTAGTTATTACTATTGTCACTATTATATGTATATAGTTGACTATCAATCATGGTACAGGATGGGTCATCTACTAATATTTCATAGGAATATGTCACAATAACCTAGAAATAAACCATATACACAAGTTTAGGGTTTCAAAAATGGATCTTCTACTCTGTAAAAGTGGGTAATAGTAGTTTGACTAGTCTTATAGAACATAATGCGAGAATGGGTTCTTGGAGTCAAGCCTATTCATTCCAATAGGGTATTACAACACCAAGAAGACATGATGGATTTCAAGGTAGAGATTCAAGGAAGATTCATGCAGTATAATCTACTCCCTTAGAGTAGGATTTTAGGAATTCTATCATGAGAGGGACAATATTGGTGGTTTAGAGATGAACTTCTTCTTTATTAGATAGAAGAGATTTACACACACTCATATCTACTAAGATTTAGAAGGTGTGGATTTATCTATCAAGTATATTTATAGGATTATGTTCATCAACACCCTATTTTGAGTCATTTCTTAAGGGATTTTTATCTATAGATTATACATTACTAGTTACCATGGGAGCTTCTCATGTTATAGATGACTATATTTAACCAAATTTTGTGAATAGATTGGTTGGTTCCCATCCGAGCTCATATAGATTGTTATCACCAAAGGGTTTTCTGTGTTTCACCTAATGGATAGAGTTAAATAAATATGGGGGATTGGGACATTAATTCTATTCGAGTAGGCCAAAATTAGAAAATTATGGGTGGAGGTTCAACCCACATTATTATCCAAGTATTGTATGGTGATTAAGATTAGCATGTAGTTTACCATCCTATGATGGAGATGTTCTGAGATTGTTTCTTAGAAAACCTCTCACAATTTTTTTCTAAGAGGGGGTGGAGTTAATCATCAATCTTATGTCTAGTCCTAAGACAATATCTGATCCATTATATCTAATGGATCTAGTAGAGCTTCATGAGTTGATGCTCCAATTAGAGGACTTAGCAGGAAAGGATTGTATCTAATCTAGTACATCTCATTGGGGTTGTCCAATCCCATTTTGAGGAAGGATGACAAAAATTTATGACATAATGTGGATTATTGATTGATAAATCATGAGAATATAAAAATTTGATATCAACAAATATATATTGAATATGTTTTTTACTAGATTAGGGGTTATTGAATCTTATTCAGGATGGACTTTAGGTCAGGTTATCACTGGGTTAGGGTGATAACCCGTAATATATCATGTATAACTTCTTAATGTGGGTATATCCTTTGTGAGTACATGTTAAATCTATTATTATTGATGAATCTACAACTATAAATATGTCTTTGATAAATTTTTTTCTTCCCGTACCTAAATGCCTTAGTGGTGGATTTTTTGGATAAATTTCTTATATCATTAAATATAACAGAAGGGAATGAAATTTTTTTGAAGTTCATTTTGGGAACAGTGTTGGTGCATTGGTTGTATAATAAGATCTCATAGGGTTACTTTGGGATTTACCAAATACACTTCTTGAGAGAGATTATATCATTAGTAGGCCTATAATTCAACCCTATGAAAGTGATTGATGTGATTTCATGGGAGAATACCATGATTTTTTTTGATATAAAGTTATTTATAGGATTGGTAGGATATTATAAAATATTTTTACCATAATTTTTCTATTTGGTAGTTCCATTGAATGACATGAAAAAAAGTGATGTTGGAACCCATTATTTTGTACAAATAATATATACATATTATATTTGAGAGATGTAACACCAGTGAAAAAATATTATTGTACTCTACATGAAGGACATAGAAATGTAATCCTTGAATGAGAAGGTTTTGGCTTGGGATTTTTATTATGTGGGAATGTATATTTTACATATTTTTTTATTATATTTATTGTAAAAAATCTAGTTCCTAAAATATTGGGATTTCAAGATAACCGTCTCTCCATCTCAACCAAGGAACATGCATGAGTCTCCTCAACTAAACTATGGAGCTAGAAAAAATAGCCACCTGAGAAGTAGTTTTTTGGAAGGAATATCACCCTATATGTGGGTACATGGTGCATGAAATTTGTGCCTATGTGGCCCGAAAAATGTCATTTAAATTCATTGAGGATGTAAATGCACATATGTGCCCTATGTGGAACCACATTGATGGATAAATAGGTGGATGAAACACTGTTTTTTATTAATTTGATCTTGATAGTGAGAAATTTGGACATGGGTTTCTGATTTAGTGATATATTATTTCACCTCCTAAAATCATATGTATATAACATATATCATATTTATCTGATTAATCATGACTATTCGATCACCATGAACTATCATCATCATCCACAACTCACCCATTACATAGTCCAACTCCTTTGGTTCTAGATCTATACACATAAAATCAACTCATGCATTCAATTTCCTTCAGGATGACCACCTCAACCCATGTAAGATGAGGTGCTCAATAAACCCTAAGGAATACATGAAACATCATTTTCCATAAATGAGATGCTCCAAATAATCAATTCGTCATGTGAATACCCTCAATCAAATAACATTATACAGATCACGTGACTAGGTGAAATCATATGAATCCCACCACTAGTTTTCATGTTCTTAATATATAACTACCTTCTACCCCATTTCATGGAGATAGGCCAAAAACATCCTTGATAGAATTCATGCACTATTTCTAAGAATAGAGCATCTGTATAAAACCGATAATGCAATAATGATAATACATCAAAAGAAGTATCAAGGAGAACATGATTGAGTGATGATGATCAAATTAATCCATACAGACATCATGTGTCTTCCCATAAAAGACAATGTATGTTTCCTTCATGAGAGGATTCGGTCAAATATAGCCTCCTTCGCATGAAGCTACTGGAGATCATCCAAATATTTTCTAATGACTTGTCGAGTGATCACACAAAGTACTAAAATATATAAATTGAATCCCCAAATTTATTTAAATAATATATTTAATGAAATATTTTTGAGGGTCATACAAATCCATTATCTGATCACATGTACATCATGTGGCGTTGACCATTCAATTTAATCCTCTACATCATGATGGTTAATGTGAGACTTTCACCATGAATATAAGATGATATATCTGACCACATTTTCCTATAAAAACTCATAACATATTTGATAATACACAAAATAGGGGGATGTGATGTTTAAGTGGATAAAGAATGTGAGGGGTTTCTTTATTCAAGGAATTATCAAGGTGATGATGATAACCCATTATTAGAACCGATTACAAAACCCAATTGTGAGACTACACCTTATGAACCCATTTGGAACATGTTAATGAATAACAATATTAATATCATGTGATCCCTTTGATTCTGTGACACATATATTAGACTTGGGAATGAACCTCCTTATCATGCAATAATAGAATATAGGACCCGCATGGACCCTCTACCATGCAATGTAGACATTTGCAGACATTCACCCTTGTCATGTGAATATAACTTGACATGCATACTCTAAATTCATGTGAACTCATGGAAATATATTTTTATTACCTTGAAAATTAAAGGTTCTGTATCCTTAACATGGACCCTTATCTGTGCACTCCTCTTTCCTTGAAAACTATTTTCCATGCATCTTTAGCATGATACCCTTGAAAATGCATATTCAATAGTTAGACATGCGACCTTCATCATGCATATGATCCTATATATTTTTACGAGGCCCTATCATGTGTATATATTACGATCAAACGATGGAATGACTCCTCACTAGTCTTGCGATGTCACCATGTTATTATCCCACCACTAAATTAAGAACACATATGTTGTTTAGGAATTGTATTAAGCAATGTATATTTGCTATAAGGATGCTTATTAATTCCCCCCATCATAGAAAATACACATAAAAGGGGATAGATGAATGATATTAATTAACGGATAGGATAATCACAAAATTAAAGGAGGATTCCACTAGGTAATCCTAAGTAATAACTTAAGGGATTATGTAGTATTTTATGAACTTTTTATGACGACCCCATTGATCACATGATGGACCCTGAACATGTGGGTAAGATCTTGTGAAATAGTTATTGTGTTTTGACATGATCATGTGATGCCTCAAGTGTCTAAGGGTTGATAAATATTGAGTCCTTCATGAAAAATTTATTTAAAATGAAAAACGATTCATGTGAAGAAAGATACAAAACTTTTGAAGTGAGAAGGTCTTTTACTACACATGGTCTTCTAAAATAACAAGATACAACCTATGGATATGCCATCCCGGTCATGAGAAGTACTCACGAAATGTCATCAATGTCAACCAAACTTGTCATCTAGATCAGGTGATAACCTATGGACATGTCAGCTCTGAAACATGAATTCCTCCAAAAATTTCAACCAAATCATGAGATAACCTATAGACATGTAAAAGATTCCATGTGAAGTCCTATAGAAATATCCTCAAAATCATGCATAGAAATTGGGACAAGTCTGCTTCAATTTTGTGAAGCATCCTAGAGAAGTCACCATTGATCTTAAAAGGCACTCTATACATGTCATATTTGATCATGAAAATTATCATGGATATGTCAACATCATTCATGTGATGGCCCCATGAGAAATGTTGTAATTTTTAGGAATACCCCTAATAAATTTCAAGAAGAAACTCTAGAAAAGTTAGGAAAACACTCTTGACATGTTAGGTGGATTCCCATGAACTTGTTAACCAAATTTAAAAGAGATATTTGGGCATGTTCCCTCAAACTGTTTAAAACCCCATCCATGGTTCATTGTTCAATAATTACCCCTTCATATGGGAAGTGGTCATAATTGGATATTAATGGGAACTCATGCAACCTTATTGGTATTATTGGATCATTAGGTAATTTATGCATACATGGTCGAAAACTCATTGTCCCTACTTTCAATACAGCAGAGGATAATACTTAAATACATTCCAATGGGGATCCAATCCAGTGTAAGTTCCTGATATACCACTTACTATAGTTCATATTACCCACCCTTGTGGGTATATCATTATTCCTCATTCACAAATTGATTGAGAATCATATTGAACCAGGAGGACTCCCATTCCTATCCAAAGTGGACACATATGATGCGTTCCTAAGGCTCAAGATCCTTATCAAACACCTCATCAAGTCTACTTCAACGTGTAAGTACTGAATCTATGTTTAGTGTGATGAATCATTTTCTATCCCTTTTTTCCGACACCGAGCACAGGTCACAAGGGATAGGGAATTGAAATGATAATATAACTAGCATCATAAAATTATCCTAATTAAAGGAAAATTAATATTTAAGATCTACTAAATAACATGATAAAAATAAATATTTACATGGGTATCCACCATGGTGTAGGTCCCTAAGGAATTACCATGTTGATAAACTCATGAAAAATAATGCTCATGAATGTTAATTTTATGTTCCTACCCACCATTGGGTCGAGTGAATATCAAATTATTATGAATCAAATTCTTATTATAAGTGTGATTTGTAGGATTCCATTCTATGGATCGAGCTCCATACCCAATGCCTATGTTCCCTCACATATTTTCTTTTCACATAATTCTAAACTAAAAGGTGTAGTTTTGTTATGTGACCTCAAACCATGTCAATTGATCATGTGGGTCTTGATTCATGCCCTCAAAATATCCTTAGGATTCCTTTTTGATGTCCAATCCCATTTATAAATCACCAATTTCATTACTGGACAACTGTAAAATTTATATTCCATGATTATATTACATCAAAACAAAGGAAGCTACCCATTTATGTAAAATAACAAGAGAGATATGGTGAACCTTTGATATATACATATGAAATCAATAAAAGAACCACCTTTTCATATAGATAGATCCAACACCGGATCATTTTATTTGGGTAACCGGTCTCGTAACAAGATTTGGGAGAGATTTATGAATATATCATCATTCTATAATAGAGTCCCAATGTTGGATATAATTCCTCCCAAAAGGGTGTGATGAGTCCAACCTCCCATCATATTGACAAATGAGTGTTTATAAGTGTGATTTGTTTTGAGACCCAAAATTACTACCAGTCTTTAGAAAACAATATCAGATTCATCAAGGATATGGGAACAATTGGGTTTTTTATAGAGAAACATTATTGATGTTATCAATTGTGAAACTATACTAAGCCTCTAAAAATCAATTGTTGTACCAGAAGATCTGGATGAAAAAAAATTATTAAACCTGATGTGAATATCTCAAATATTAATAAAAAAAATTTGACTGTATTTGAGGAAATGTTTTTTCATATACTATATAAAAAATGGTATGATCAATGTAAAATCCTTCAATAATACAACATAACTATGGTTATGATGAATCTTTCCATTCTTGTGTGCACATTTGACAAATGAAAAATGGTAAAATAAACCATATCACAGAAAAATTGTGTTACATGTTCATATTTAATTGAGCTCCTTTCATACCTAGGATGATTCACTGATGGAAAAAATAACTCCATGTTATCTTTGAGACTTTATATACTACTCTTATAAACATCACCTTTACCCAAGAGAATGTCTTCATCGAGAGAATGTTCTAGAACCATAGAAACTATAACAACATTTTTAGGCTACAAAATAACATCCCCTGCCTGAATCATTTATCTTTAGGCGGTGAATGTGAATGTATGAGAATGAAACTAACATGGTACTATCTCAAAACTCTATGCCACATGTAGAATCTCTAGAAAATAAAGCCTAAAATTATTTCTCATTCAAGGAAAGATTTAATGAAACTAGTGGCACTTGCTTGAACCACCAATTGCATAAGAAGAGTATCCTCAGTATGTTAAAATCAAAACCTTCCAAACCTTTAGATGGTGGATATAGGAGTTGACCATGTCTGTATCCTAGTTTAGGAATCACCTAGAACAGATCCTGTCAACCACTATTACCTACTCCATCCCGATAATTCCCCTCAGTCACCTACTAAGGGAAAATACTTACAGGTTTCCACCATGTATACTCATGAATGTGAACCATCATGACCTTACTGGGCATGAAAAGATACAGATAATTGGGAGTGGGCTCACATCTCCACTATTGATGAAGAATCCAACTGTCATAATCCAAAAGTGGTTATGAAGCAACATCATATCACCACTCACTTAGATAAAGTCATCCAACATGTTCCATTAGTAATCCTGGGGGATGATCATATCCCTTTCCCTATGAATGATTTCTATTGGAATAATCCGATGAAACAAGGACTACATGGGTGGGCATATAACCCCACTTCAATTAAAGGAATATTCCAATATATCATGGATATTGAGAATGGGTAGGCTTACATTCCTCCACACACTGCTAAAATATCACAATTTTATAGAACAACATAAGAGATCTACCATCATATTTCTGAACCAGAACTGATAAAAGGATAGGAACTTATCCTTATTGAAAAATCAAGATAAATATATCACCTTGATGAGTATTAATAGGTGGAAATTCCAGATCAATTGCACATTTTTACATCCAACCAGGAGGATTATTGATATATTCTGGTAAAGGATGATGCCTAAGAATGAGATCATTTCTCATTTAGGCTAGGGCTCACCAATCTAGATCAAAATACACCTTATGATAGGTGGAAATTGTTATCGATTATATCTAGAAACATATTCAAAAGGGAAAATAATTGGATCAAACCCCTTCTCCAATCGAGTTTCATCATAATAATTTGGAACTCACCGTAGGGTAGGCTCATATCCCTGCCCATGATACTACATGGTATATTCATGCAGCTTATGGATTCTAAAACCATATTCATACATCCACCAATGATATATTACATCAAAATCCTTTAAAGGTCTATATAGGAGGAGTCTTATATCTCTTATCCCATTACATGGATCTTTCAACATATTTTGAAGAGGAATAAATATTTAAAACATGCTCATACCCCCTCATTATATAGAATTGAATATAATATTCTGGAATCCACCACCAAGAAAGATCATGTCCCTATAGATGATATAGAAGCTCACCTACATACTCAAACATATTCTTATAAGGGGTTCATATCCCTATATAAATAAATTGTCATCAACATATTTCAATGAAAATCATATATTAGGGTGAAATCCTTACTCAACCCCAAAGGATAGGACAACATATTCCATCCATGATAAATATTAGGTCTCATATTCCTAATATTATCAATGCTAGTGTTCTCAATGCTATATAACTCATATCTACAACAACTCAAGGGTACATTGACTCTTCAACTGAGGAAGACGGTGATAAGTACATTGATAGTACTCCTGATTGTAGTACTGATATGGATCACATTGAATCTATTAAAAATATCTTTGACGGAAAATCTCCCTAGAGTAATTACTCACCAAAATAAAAAAATAACCCCATTTCATAGACAACCATAATAAAAGAGGTTCTCAAAACACTGGGGTATAACACATATAGTTCCCTCTAATCTATTAGAAACTCCACACATCAGTGAGTAGGAGACCCATATTAGAATCCATTATGATCTGACTATATGGATGAATAAAACCCTGATAAAGAAGGATAAGAAATGTATATATGGTGGGGGTTAGTCAGAAAAAAATTCCCAACCATGTTATAGACTATTTCAACTTCTGACGATGACATCACAAACGATATAGATGAGAAATTTCTCCCTTACTTATTCCATAATATATGGGTGACTCATCAGCAGTTTGAAGGTACATAACTCCCTTATCAAGTATATGAGGGTAACCTCTAAATGATAAATACAATATATTGTCAGTTGAATATGGATGCATTCTCCCTAAATTATGTCCAAGGATCAGAATATCATGACCAAAGTGCATTGTTTTTCTATCACTATGTCATGAAAAGTCTCCAAATAATGATAGTAAAATCCCCATCAGGTGTCTATATCCAAAAATGTGGGATGTATGGAGTGAAAAACTTTAGTATGACCCATCATAGCAAAGGTCCATGGATATAGTATCATAAAATTTCATAACTACATGAGAGATCTCGAGACCGAGTAACACATGGTTGATTTGGTCAATGCAATGTAGCTTCCCATCATTGACAATAAAATGATGGTGTGATCATAGATAGTGAGTGAAAGGGGGGATTTTGGGAGACTCCTAAGCTATCCCTCTTAACAAAATTGGAGGAAACCTCCAACAGAAAAGTGGAAGTTTCATACTACCCAATAGATCCTCATAGAATGTGGACCAAATCATATGAATCCATTACACCCATACCATATGTTAAATAATTTGTGAAAAATATTGAAAATAGTAATATCGTTTACCATGAAATCTATCAATGTTTAAATCTCACTCACATGGATGGTGTATTTTTATCTCAATCATCACCACCATGATCATCAAACTCTAATAGGGCCCTAAAGAAAATGTAAGTGGTTCCATATCAACCTATGACTATTGGGATAGGGGGATTGATATACCAATTAGTATCCTAAAATCCATCATATTTTCAACTGTATTCCATATATCCCCAAACAACATGATTAGATAGATTAAGTAGTGGCTTAGAATCATCCCCAACACATAGGGCTATAATATTTTTTTAAAATTATTTTAACCAAAAATGGAATCCGTATTATTTATTTTAGGAGGTAAATACCAATGGAAAAAATCCATCATTACACCCAAAGGTAGACAAACAACTTTTATTAGAGACCCTCTATGAAGGAAAGA